>VDFB02168118.1:171121604-171464719 GCA_007258455.2 Sequoia sempervirens
CATGTAGTTGTGAGAGTGCAAAGTGTTGTGAAGGCAAAATGGCAGCATGTGGGTGCTCAAAAATGAAGTGTTGTGGAGAAGGAAATTTAGCAGCATGAGGTTGCTCAAATGAAGAAGTGTTGTTGTGAAAGCAAAATGGGCAGCATGTGGGTGCTAAAAAATGAAGTGTTGTTGTTGGAAAATGGGCAGCATGTGGGTGCTCAAGAATGAAGTGTTGTGGAAATGCCCTTGAGGAGGGGGTATTTATAGAGGATCTTGAATTCTCTAGAGAATTCAACGGTCAAGATTGATCCAACAAGGCCAAGATGAAGGGCTATGGTGGGTTGAGAACCCACAAGCCCTCACATCTTGACATGTGGAGGGTGAAATGGACAAGAGGATATGAGGTGGAGATGAGGTGGAAAAGGACATGCACCTTGGGGGATGAGAGGATTTCCACAAAAAGAGATTTCTTGTCCCCAAGTGGGAGTGAAAGGGACATTTGAGGAATTTTAGAATTTTTCAAAAGTCTACATGGGAAAAGGAAAGGTGGTTGGGGATATAAATGTGAATTAAAAATTCACATTCATAAGATGATCTAAAGGATAAAAGGTGGGCTCCAAAAAGGTGGGACTTAGTCACATGTGGAGATTGTGACAAGTCCAAGGTGGGTCACATGTGAAGATCGTGACAAGTCCAAGGTTCTAGAAGCCTTGGAAGGATGGAATGTGAATTAAAAATTCACATATAAAGGAGGGGAATCTAGGACAAATAAAAAGGAATTAAAAATTCCTTGGAGAATGATTAGGCTTAATTAATTTATAATTAGAGGATAATTAGGGGCTAATTAGGATTAAAAGCCAACTTGCAAAATTTGGAGGATGTGACACATCCTAATCAAGGATTAGGCATGTGCACATCCTTAATGAAGAAATTAGGAGATGGATTAGGATTAGATGAAAATGACATGTGAGGAATTAAATAAATTTAATATTTATTTAATTTATTTGATGAAAAGAGGATTAAAAGAGGATTAAAAGAGGATAAGGTATTTAATTATTAATTAAATACCTTAGGGATTTGGCAGAATTAAAGATATTAATAATAGTAATATTACTTAATTAACTCGGATAAGAGGATGTTTAGACGAAAAGTGATAAATTTGGATACATTAAGTGTCCAAATTTGGATGTCTACACAGAGAAAGGAAGGATTCCCAACCCGAGCAACCAAGCCACACCACAAAAGGGGCCAAAGACCCAAAATTGGTTCGAAACCAAAGAGATAAGCGTCAAATCCCAATAGCCATTTGAAAACCACATACTGGTAGGCAAGGACGACCCTAGGGAGAGAATCCTCCAAATAGAAAAAAAAAGGAGCAACTCCTACAGAATCCAAGACTGTTATTACATAAGTATGTGCTACAAATACATACAAAAAAATAGATATGCATGTTTGCGAATGAAAGTAATTGAATCTAAAACCATAACCTTTTCTTTGTGTTGAAGAGGTAGGAAATTCATCTAACTTCTCATCCAAAATGAGGCTCTTTGCATTTGTGACAACTTTATATGATTTTTCCACTTTCCAGTTAACTTTGACTTCCATTTTGGTTCCAAACAGATCCAATTGTCCCTTTTCTTAGCCTAAGGAAATTTCCAAATTCTAGTACAACTTCTAGGAGCCATAAATTTTCCCCTGAGTATCAGATTGACAAACTGTTTACAACATTGGAAAAATCTCAAAATACTAAACATACACAAAAGGTCCCTTTAAGGGACTTTGAAATTTTGGCTAATTTTTGGGCCCATCTAGAACTTATAAGTGCCTCAAATTTGACTTTGAAGATTTTAAGGGATTTTGGAAATGAAAACATTAATATCTCACAAAAGATAAATGGTATTGAAGTGATTTACTCACCATTGGATTCATTTCGCCATTTTCAAGCTTTGTGTAAGATTTCATGTCCATACATGCACAAATGCCAACTTACTAAAAATAGTTTAACCCTACAATTTTTAGCCCTTATTGAAAATTATTCACTAAACATAACATAAATATTTAACTAAACAATTTTTTTTAGGTGATACAAGATTTTTCTTGCACCCTTGATGCTCTTGTATCACTTTCAATGATTGTGTTTTTTGAATATTTTTATCAATATTGGTCTTATTGTATTGGTCTAAGCTACAAACTTGTTTGTTGGGATGTTGTAGCTATTCTTAACATCTATTTTGTATCTTTTACCATAAGTGGAAAACCATAAAAACTAAGGCTACTAATGTTTTTTTCTTGCAACACCACTTGTCAAAGACTTATTTTCCACTAGATTTAGTTGCACATTAATTAAAGTAGTGTTAAATAATCTTGTTCTTTACCTTTGGAGCTTATAAAACATATTCTCTCCCCTTGAAATTTTGAGTGACCTTGGGGATCAAATATTTCCCTTTTGGAAGATTTCTTGGGGATTTCATCACCTCAAGGGATGACCTCAACCATGCGTTCCAATGAAGTATTATAAATTGGGGAGAACAAAATTGTTGAAAATGAAGGTGAAATTGTAGCTTAAAACTTGTAAAAATATGAGATTGTAGACCTAATTAAGTGTTCTTTGTTAACAATTCTTTGTGTATGATTAATATATTTAGATCAATCTTACCAATTGAAAAAATAGATAGATGATTGTAGAAGAATGAGACAAGAAGATAGAAGTGACACAACATATATGTGGAGAAACCCTTTCAGGAAAAAACTCCACCACTAGAATCAATAGTGCTTGTATTATTTAACCTTAGAACAAGATTACAATAATACTATATCAATCCTTGATTGATATGCTTCCTTGCCTTCAACAATCCTTCTTCACAGCTTGCAATAAACTCTCATGCACTTTCTGTAGCACAATCTATCCATGCATTCCATGTGACCAAGCATGAATCCACACATCCCATGCCATGCTTCAAACCCTCACACATGCACAAGCTCAACTTGCGAACCTGCAACCAAGATTGCAAACTCTTATGCAATTGTTGCAGTAAATAGACAATAGTTGTGCATTGTAAACTCCAAAGAGTTGTCAATTACAAGTGTATACTTTGGAATTTATCCTATTCTAGTGCATAAAATAACTCAAAATGCGAATGATAAAAGACCAAAGATACCTCAAGATTAGCCAAAAGAGTGACAAAACAAGAAGGAAAATAGATAACACAAGACACAAATGGTTTTACCTTCCTTGTTGTTGATGTCTCTTTGATTGGCCTTTGCTTGGAATGATATGTGTGCTCATTGATGGCTCTTGATGTGGCTTAAATGGAGGATTTAACTATATGCTTGGATGAAAATGACATAACTAATTAATAATTAATAATTAAATACCTTACCCTCCTTAATCTTCTTTTCATCAAATAAATTAAATAAATATTACATTTATTTAATTCTTCACATGTCATTTTCATCTAATCCTAATCCATTTCTTAATCTCTTCATTAAGGATGTGCACATGCCTAATCCTTGATTAGGATGTGTCACATCCTCCAACTTTTGCAAGTTGGATTTTAATCCTAATTAACCTCTAATTATCCTCTAATTACTGATTAGTCAAACCTAATTAGTTCCTTGGTCAACTCTTCCCATCCCCCAAGGAATTTTTAATTCCTTTTTATTCACCCTAGGCTCCTCTCTTCCCCATGTGAATTTTTAATTCACTTTTATTCCTCCTAGAATCCCCTTTTTCCATGCATCTTCTAGAACCTTTGACTTGTCACATCAAGTCATGTGACAAATTCCACATTTTGGGAACCTTGTTTTATCCACCAGATTCTTCCAATCATTGTGAATTTTTAATTCACTTTTATTCACCCAAGATTCTTCCCATCTCCCAATGTACTTGCAAGGTACTTGTACTTCCTCCACATCATGTACCTCTCTTCCACATCACCTACACATCATCTCACCCTTAGCCATCTCATATTCCACATGTCAAAGTATTTCTAAATTAAGTGTCCAAATTTAGATGAATTTGGATAAATTAAGTGTCCTGATCATGAGATCACCAAAGAT
This sequence comes from Sequoia sempervirens, assembly GCA_007258455.2. Taxonomy (NCBI): domain Eukaryota; kingdom Viridiplantae; phylum Streptophyta; class Pinopsida; order Cupressales; family Cupressaceae; genus Sequoia; species Sequoia sempervirens. The sequence continues at coordinate 171,125,646 of VDFB02168118.1, forward strand.
AAATAGAAGGTAAAAAGTACCTTTTAGGGAGAAAGGGTTAAAAAGGTAATTTGAATATTTACGTTAGTCATTTTCACTCTAGCAAGTGATAAAATACCAAGGACACCTCAAGATTAGCCAAAGGAGTGATATAACAAGAAGGAAATGGATAAAATGAAATAGAAACAATTTCACCTTCCTTGCTATTGATGTCTCCTTGATTGGCCCTTGCTTGGAATGATTTGTGTGCTCCTTAGATGATTTCTTGAGTGACTAAATGCAAGATTCAATGTGCAAGATGATTAAAAGAGATGGCTAAATGATGGCAAAGGATTGAGGATACAAATTGGCAGCATGTAGTTATGAAAATAGATAACACAAGACACAAACGGTTTTACCTTCCTTACTGTTGATGTCTCTTTGATTGGCCCTTGCTTGGAATGATATGTGTGCTCATTGATGGCTCTTTATGTGGCTAAAATGGAGGATTTAACTATATGCTTGGATGCAAGTGAATGTAATTGAAGGCTAGATGAGTGCACAAAATGGCAACATTTAGTTGCAAAATGACTAAGTGTTGAAAATGCCCTTGAGGAGGGGGTATATATAGGAAAACTTGAATTCTCTAAAGAATTCAATGGTTGAGATTGATCCAACAAGGTCAAGATGAAGGGCTATGGTGGGTTGAGAACCCACAAGCCCTCACATTTTGACATGTGGAATATGAGATGGCTAAGGGTGAGATGATGTGTAGGTGATGTGGAAGAGAGGTACATGATGTGGAGGAAGTACAAGTACCTTGCAAGTAAATTGGGAGATGGGAAGAATCTTGGGTGAATAAAAGTGAATTAAAAATTCACAATGATTGGAAGAATCTAGTGGATAAGACAAGGTTTCCAAAAGGTGGGAATTTGTCACATGTGACTTGATGTGACAAGTCAAAGGTTCTAGAAGATGCATGGATTCTAGGTGGGAATAAAAGTGAATTAAAAATTCACATGGGGAGAGGAGCCTAGGGTGAATAAAAAGGAATTAAAAATTCCTTGGGGGATGGGGAGAGTTGACCAAGGTACTAATTAGGTTTGACTAATCAGTAATTAGAGGATAATTAGAGGTTAATTAGGATTAAAAGCCAACTTGCAAAAGTTGGAGGATGTGACACATCCTAATCAAGGATTAGGCATGTGCACATCCTTAATGAAGAGATTAGGAAATGGATTAGGATTAGATGAAAATGACATGTGAGGAATTAAATAAATGTAATATTTATTTAATTTATTTGATGAAAAGAGGATTAAGGAGGGTAAGGTATTTAATTATTAATTAAATACCTTAGGGATTTGGCAGAATTAAAGATATTAATTAAATAATAGCAGTATTACTTAATTAACAAAAATAAGATGAAAAGGGATGAATTTGGATAAATTAAGTGTCCAAATTTAGATGTCTACATTTTGCCCCTCTTTGAGATGGTGTTACGAAGTAGCATCATTTCAAAGAATATTAAAATATAGAGCCCATAAGGAGATCGTTAGATTGGAAAAGATGCCCCAGTCATCAAAGGGATGACTAGGAAGAAAGACAATGGGGGTGAAGATGAAGAGTAGGGATTGAGGATGCCCCCTCGAGAGGACATGCAGGTTGAAGAGAACACGTGTGTGCTCTTGAAATAGATGATGTGATGCAATGGAGATGAGGAAGATGATGCAAGGTGATGGGTAAGAGAGTAAATGATATAGAGATGGATGAAGCACAAATGGATTTCAAAAGGTGATGTTGCCCCAGTCAAGGTATAAGACAAAATGGGTTGAGGATGGATGGAATGTTGTCAATGAAGGAATGAAGGATCCTGAAACAACACAAGGATAGGGAAGGATACATCCCAAAACACCACTAAAGGATAGGGAAGAATACCTCCCGATAATGATGATGAAAGTGTTGTTGATGAGGGAAGGATACATCCCAAAACAACACCAAAGGGATAGGGAAGGATACTAATGGATGATGATGATGATGGGTCAAGGCTGGTAACGAGACTGAGAACAAGACCAAGGATATGATTAGATGATTTGGGCTAAATGGAATGGATGGGGATTGAATAGAGATGTGAGATGAGGATGAAGGAGGAATGGATGGGGGGATTTTGATAGATGGGAGGATGGGGGATACATGTAAGATGATATAATAAAGAATGAAATGCAATCCTAATGCAATTTGCCATCTTCAGAGCACTGATTTTTGTTATAGCATAAGACACCAAGTGCCAGGGTATGTGGAACCAAGGCGTAATAATGTCTAATGCATGAAATAAACACAATAGACAAGAAGGTTATCCCAACACCCCAAAGTCACAAAGACCTTGGTTGGGCCAGGTATTGAGATAACCACAAGCACAAAAGGATGCCCCAGCATAACACAAGACCTCGGGGATCTTGGTGGGTACTATGTGGGACAACCAAGAAGACACAATAAAAAAAAAGATCAAGATATGCCCCTATGTGGACCAATCAAAACACACCATAATATGATGGATAATGGTGGCCTTGACAAGTGATGATAGGGAGCTCAAATGATAAAAAAAATCCAAAAGCATCAAAAGATCACAACCAATTTCAAATGTCATTTGCCATAGGATCAAGGGGATAGATGGGATTGATGAGGTCTGTTAGGAAGGATGCATCCTGTTGAGACCGATGATGGATACTAAGCTAAAAGATCGATATGACATAGGATATTCAAAACTGATTGGATTTGTTGATACAAGTGGATCTTGTTTGTTAAGAACCAGCTAGATAAGGGCATAGCTTGACGACATGACACAAGGGAGACAAGACATGAGATTGACACATCCTAAGGACCTAGGGGCTCGGGGGCCAATCAAAGATTAGCCTTGCCTACGTGAAAGTGCAGAGCCCTTGTAGTTCGGTAAAAGGCGGATGACTGACCATGGATAAAAGTAGAAAGAGGATGATGAAGACTAATGGTGGATGACAAGGACTAGAGAGACAAAATCAAAGATTGATGATAGATGATAAAGGAGTGGATGGATAGAGCAGAAAAACTGACGCTAGGAGATAGAAGAGCCCCGGGGGCGGATCAAGTGACCGACCTTGCCTACGTGAAAGCGCAAGGGAAACGTAGTTCAACAAGAGGCTGATGATGGACCATGATGGAGACTTCGATGGATGACATGATGGAAAAAGAAGAAAGACTGATGATAGATGATAAAGGATCCCAGGGGGCAGATCAAGTGATCGACCTTTCCTACGTGAAAGTGCAGGGGCAACATAGTTCGACCAAAGACCAAAGGAAAATGATGGATAAAGGATGATGATAGTATAAGTGGATAAAAATATGGGACCATTATGATGAGATTGGATAAACCTGTTGAATTGGATAGAATGATGATGATCACATAAAGCTCAAGGATGGGATAGTTATCCAAATCATTAAAATGACTTGGGAGGATGGTATGATGGGGAGATGAATATTGAGAAAAGATAAGAGATTGAAAAGTTGTGTAAAAGAAGTAGAAGTGATGGCGATGAGATAAATGGAATTGGGTTGCATGGAAAGAGGCCTATAGCCAAATACCAATGACAAGGTATTGTGAGATGGGATGAGGATAAAGATGAAAGAATGGATAGAGATATAGGGATGAAGGATGGGAGGGATTGTTTGGATGGATATGAATATAAGGATTGGGAGATGAAAGGGATGCGAGTATAAATGGATATGAAGATAAGGATGGGAAGATGGAAGGGATAATGTGATAGATGGATAGGGATATAAAGATTGGGAGATGAAAGGGATGCTAGGATAGATGGATACGAAGATAAGGATGGAGAGATGGAAGGGATAATGTGATAGATGGATAGGGATATAAGGATTGGGAGATGAAAGAGATGCTAGGATAGATGGATACGAAGATAAGGATGGGGAGATGGAAGGTATACTGTGATAGATGGATAGGGATATAAGGATTGGGAGATGAAAGGGATGCTAGGATAGATGGATACGAAGATAAGGATAGGGAAATGGAAGGGATGTTATGATAGATGATGCCTCCAAGGACTATGTCACAAAGGAAGCAGATGCCCCCACTCTAATATGTCATATATGATGAGGCATGAGGGATGGGAGATGAGTGGATGGGAAGAAGAGATAACCAAGGAATATGATAGAGCATGGATGAAGGGAATGTATACCAATAGGTGTCCACAGCATGCATAGATAGGTGCCCCTATTTTGATCAAGATCTCAAGAAGGATGGAGGGAATGAGAGATAAATGGGATATGATGGTAGGATGTGAAAGATAGGTGGGATGGGGGGGATTTAGGAAGATGATGGATAACAGGAAGACGGGTGCATAGCTAGAAGCATAGCGGATAGAGGGAATGCATATCAGGAAGTTGCCCCCAAGTGTAGATGGGGATTTACGCATGACACCTATTTGCCAGGTTTTCATCATGGTACTTATCCAAGGCACTTGTTTGCCAAGTTTTCACCATTGGACGAATTATTTCTCTTTACTATTTTTTTTCTTTTTTTAATTTTTTCTTTTAATTTTTTTCTTTTTTTTTTGAATTTTTATGGATTTTTGGATAGTAGGGGGGGATGAAAATGGATAAGGATAGGGATGTGGATAAGGGAATTTAGAAGATACACGATAAGGATATGGATGAAGGACTCAAGCATCAAGTTCTATATGAGGTAGTAAGAGCCCATGTTCGAACTGACTATTGGATGTTGGTACAACCTTATGAGGATAAATGGATTATGCAAGATGATGAATTAGGGGGATTTGAGATGGGAGATACATGGGATAATGGATGGGATGCTGTAAAGGGTATGGATGGAATGATGGGGTGGATATGTGATGGGGAGATGTGTTCAGGACCAACATTGGCACATGTGGTGGTGGATGTGAAAAGATAAGAGGATTAAGGGATGGAGAATGTGGGGATAATGGAGGAGATGGAATGGTGAATTTTGGGACATAGGGACCCAAAATAGACTTAGGAGATGAAAGGGGTGTATGATTAGCTTTTGGATTAGCGACTTTGGATGTTCTTACTAATTTTTCATGTGATGGCATTGCATATTTTTTTTTTAGGATCCACATGGTTTTGATCTTTGCTTTGGTGGGTCTTTGTGGCCTACGGATTTGATGTAGATTTAGATTTTTCTTTTCTTCACCATGTCTTTTGGAGGGGACATAGGAATCCATAGATTCACGTGGATGCTTGAATTTATGCATTTTTTCTTTAACAACCAAAGTGCTTTTAGGAGCAATGGGATGGGTGTGAGGAGATGGATGATGTGGAGTGATGGAGGTAGGAGTATGGGGATTATGTGTAGATGGAGGATGTTTAGGTATGTGCCTTTGTTGATCCTGACCATGGGGTATGTGAGAGGGATGTTTATGATGGATGATATGGATAGGTGTTGGATGGATGAAAGGTTGAGAAGGTGATCTTGGGATATATGGACCGAAAGCAGTCATAATGGGTGGAGGGACATAAGAACCCAAGATGGATGGAGTAGATGAAGGGTGGGAGATGGTGGGTGGAGGGATGTAAGGACCCAAAATGGATGGAGCAGATGAAGGAGGAATATGGATGATTGTTTTGAGGCGATACGATAGAGGAGGAGGGATGGTATCATATGATTTGGTGGAGTGATGGGAAGAGCTAACATTTCTTTTGGAAAAGGCTCGTTGGGGACGTCTAGAAGTTGTACCAACATTTTTGGATTGTGATTTGTGAGTAATACATCCAAGACCTTGTGGATACAAATGTTCTTTAGCTTGGATGGGCTCTATAATACCTTGCTCATGAAGGCCTAAACCTTTTCCTTGATAGTTCATTCTCTTGAGCATTCGATCTAGGATAGGATTTTTATTATTCTGGAAGAATGATGCGAGTTCATTATTAGGTGGAAGAGGAGGGTTGGTGTATATGCTTTGTTTTTCTTCTGCGAAGAGACCACCATGGAGGAATGTAAGAGGACCAAAGGGATATGCAAGTGGTGTGGGGATAGCATTTTTAGGCGATGATGGGGGATCATGAGAAGGAGATGATGGGATAGAAACATCAAGAGAGGGAGTATGGGCCATGATAGGATCAAAATTTGTGGTAGTAGGCTCATGCGATGGAGATGGAGATGGAGCAGTGGAAGCTTGAATGACAAGGGGATCACAGGATGGAATGGATGGGGGACTGTGATCTTGAGGTGGACTAGATGGGATGGTAGGATCTTGATCTGGAGAAGAGGATATGTTGGCATGCTTTGGATTAGACTCTTGGCATGACTCATCTTGTGTGGATGGCATGATAATGGAGTCTTGTTGGGACTCTTCAAGTGGGGAAGATGGAGGGACAGAAGATCCATGAGGTTCATTGGGATGGGTTTTGGTGCTACTAGGAGTGTGAGGAGTGGATTGGGTAGATCTAGGAGTAGAGGGGGTGGATTGGAATTGGGTGTCTTAGATGGATTTGGTGGTTCTCATAGTAGGAGATGTGAGTTCAATGGATTTAGTGGGTCCAATGGTTTCAATGGTTTGATCAGTGGTAGGGGTGGTAACAACAATGATAGGTGTGGTATGGAGAAGGCTCTCATCACTAGTTACCATGGATGATGGATTGGGATGGCATGGTTCCATGACTTCAAGATGTGGAGTTGGGGATGGCTTCTTTGTAATGAGTCCTTGGAGAACTTCTGAAATGAGAGACTTGCATATGGTTGGCTTGGCTGGGGTGGTAGAAATGGAGGAGGGATTATGGATTGGTGGACTAGGGTTAGATGGAGGAATGGGATTGAATGTAGGACTATGAGTAGATGGGGGATTAGGAGTGGATGTAGGACTAGGAGTAGATGGATGAATGGGATTGAATGGAGGACTAGGAGTAGATGGAGGACTAGGATGGGATGGATGAATGGGATTGGATGGAGGACTAGGAGTAGATGTATGAATGGAATTAGATGGAGGGTTAAGGTAAGGATATTGGAGTGGTGAATTAAGATAGGGGGACGTGGATTGTGGATTAGGACAAGAGGATATAGGTGGTGTAGTGGAACAAGAGGGTGTGGGTGATGGATTATAATAAGGGTATTGGGATGATGGATTAGGATGAGGAGACATGGATGTAGGATTAAGGTAAAGGGGGTGTGGATGTAGGATTAGTATGGGAAGATTGGGAAAGAGGATTACAATAGGGGGACATGGATGGGGAATTGTAATAGGAGTATTGGGATGGAAAATTAGGATAAGAGGATGTAGATGTTGTATAAGAGGATGATGTAGATGAAGGACATGACAAATATGGGGATGAAGAAGATACTGGATATCCATTGTCAAAGGTGGCATAAGGAGTATGATTAGGCATGGATGAAGACATAATGTGATAGCTCATAGGAGTAATTAGATTTTGGAAAGTGGGTGGAGAAAGCTTACTAGATATGATAGTGTCAAGGGGATCTATGTCGTATACCTCTTGATCGACAAGACTTCTGTTATCGTTATCGACGTAATTAGGGTTTCCCTTGACCACTATTGATGGAGGATAAGGACTCATGATGGTGAAAGGATAAAGAGGATGGAAAAAATATTTGGATGGGAACGGATTAAAGCTCAAATCAGGATTTTGGTCAAGCTCAGATTAGGATTAGACAAAAGCTCAGATTAGGTGATTGGATGATGCAGTGGGATTGATTTTAATTTTGATGGGATTCGGTAAATGGATTATTGGATCAGGTAGATAATTTGATGAATTTAATTAAAGTACTAGATCAATTTGATTGGATAGGATCAAATGATTAGATGATGTTGATTGGATAATTATGATTGGATGAACTTGATAGGATTGGTGTGCTTGGATTGATTAGATGATTGGAGGAATAGATTAGTTTTATTAGATAGGAAGAAACAAAAGGTACCACTAGATAGAACTCAAAAAATTGAGCAATTTTGGTTTTTGAACGAAGTTGATCCGATGCACGGTTTGTAAATGACAGCCTCGAGAAGTTAGGGGCATGTCCACCCCACAATGCAGGGCGTTGCCGCCCCAGGATGGTCAAATTATTGATAGGAGGAAATGGAAGGTACTACTAGATAGAGCTTGAAAAACTAAGCAACTTTGGTTTTTGGACGAAGTCGATCTGACGTACAGTTTGTAAATGACAACCCCAAGAAGTTAGAGGGGCGTAGTCAGTTTTTTGCAGTAAATCAGGGGCGTAGTCAGCTTTTTGCAGCAAAATCAGGGGTGTTGACAGCTTTCTGCAGCAAAATAGGGGCGCTTCCACCTTTCTGCAGCAAAATAGGGGCACTTTCACCTTTTTGCAGCAAAAATAAGGTGCTTCTGCCTTTCGAAAGCAAAAACAGGGGCGCTTCCGCCTTTCTGCAACAAAACAGGGGCGCTTCTGCCTTTTTTGCAGCAAAAACAAGGGCGCTTCCACCTTTCTGCGCTGATTATGAGTGGTGTTTGGTGATGTAAATGGTAAAATTATGGTGGATTAGGGAGAAATTAAAATGAGTGGGTGGATTAAAGATAATTGTGGAGAATGAATGGGGATTTAGAATGGTTAAACAAAAGTTTGGAATGATGAGATGGAGGTTTAAAATGGTCAAATAGAGGTTTTTGGAGGTTTAAAGTGACAAAACGAAGGCTTGGGATGATGAGATAATGGTTGGGAATGGTTAAATGAGGGTTTAGAGGCTAAATGGATGCAAATGGGGCAATTTCGGGTGTTCAAGAGGGCAAATTCGCCCCTTTGCAGCAAACCAGGGGCGTAATCACCTCACTACGGTAAAAACAAGGGTGTAATCGCCTTTCTGCGGTAAAATAGGGGCGTAATCGCCTTTCTGCGGTAAAAATAGGGGTGTAATTTCCTTTCTATGGTAAAAAAAGGAGCGTAATCACCTTTTTGCGGTAAAAACAGGGGCGTAATCGCCCCACTGTGGTAAAACAAAGGCTTGGTTTGATGCAAATGACTATGGAAAGGACTTTAAAATGATAATGATAAAGCCAAATCATCAAAAGTTCACTGGTTTTTCACAAGAAAACACTCTCAAGCAAATACAACCCTATGATTAGTGTTAAGGGTATGGCCAAAGTGGTCTTAATCTAGGATGCACAAGGTATCTAGGGAGTCCTCGATATACTCTCGGTATGTGAGGCACAACCATGAACACTAGCCCGTCACAAGTGTGAGTCGGGAACCCCAGTGAGATACTGAAGGGCTCGGACCAACTCTTCACGTCTATCTAGGTATTACCCTAGCTTCAATGCTCTGCCAATTATGACATGACTGGATTGGGGTACATCTTTCGCTCTCCCCCCTTTGTATACCCCGCCGGTACGCGTGGTTGGAATCGTCCCTTGGGGTGATGAAATCCCCAAGCAGGTCCCACTATAAAGAAAGCACTAACCGTTTCCAACTACTCCCCAGGCTTACATGAAGTGCAAGGGGAAAGCAAAAACAAGCTAATGCTCCCTTTGGGTAACACAAAAAGACAAGCACAACAAGCAATGAATATTACTCCCTCTAATTAAACTATGTTCTTAGATTAATGCAAACAACAAGGATAATTCAAAAATTTTGAGCAAATGGATAGCCCTGCAAGCAAATATTAGATATTTTATCCCGCTTTCTCCATCAACTTCACAAGAATATGCTACAAAAAATTAGCAAAAATCACGTGTATCCTTGCAAGAATAATGTTAAATGAGAAAATAGCAAAGAAATTCGAAGCCAAGATAATAATTTTACCTTCCAGGGGCGCAGTCGCCCTTTTGCAGCAAAACAGGGGCGTAATCGCCTCACTGCAGTAAAAATAGGGGCGTAATCGCCTTTCTGTGGTAAAAACAGGGGCGTAGTCGCCCTTCTGCAAAAAAGTGAGCACAAATTTTAGCCCAGGGGGCATAATCGCCTTGCTGCAGTAAAGTGTTAGAAAAAAAAAACAACTTTCAGCCCAAGAGGGCGCAGACGCCCCACTGCAGTAAAGCGTTAGCACAAAAACAAGTTTTAGCCAAGGTGGGCGCAGTCGCCCTTCTGCAGTAAAATGTTAGCACAAAAACAAGTTTCAGCCAAAGTGGGCCCAGTCGCCCTTCTGCAGTAAACTGTTAGCACAAAAATAAGCTTCAGCCTAGGGTGGGCGCAGTCACCCTTCTGCAGTAAAATGTTAGCACAAAAACAAGTTTCAGCCAAGGTGGGCATAATCGCCCTTCTGCAGAAAAGTGTTAGCACAAAAACAAGCTTCAACCTAGGGTGGGGGCAGTCACCCTTCTGCAGTAAAATGTTAGCACAAAAACAAGTTTCAGCCAAGGTGGGTGCAGTCACCCTTCTGTAGAAAAGTGTTAGCACAAAAAAAAGCTTCAGCCCAAGGTGGGCGCAGTCACCCTTCTATAGTAAAATGTTAGCACAAAAACAAGTTTCAGCCAAGGTGGGCGCAGTCGTCCTTCTGCAGAAAAGTGTTAGTAAAAAAAATGATTTTCAGCCCAAGAGGGCGCACATGCCCCACTACAGTAAAGTGTTTGCAAAAAAGTGATTTTCAGCCCAAGAGGTACACGCCCCACTGCAATAAAGTGTTAGCAAAAAAGTGATTTTTAGTCCAAGAGGGCGCACACACCCCACTGCAGTAAAGTGTTAGCAAAAAAGTGATTTTCAGCCCAATAGGGCGCACACGCCCCACTACAGTAAAGTGTTAGCAAAAAAATGATTTTCAGCCCAAGAGGGTGCACACGCCCCACTGCAGTAAAAACAGGGGCGTAATTGCCCCACTGCGGTAAAAACAGGGGCGTAGTCGCCCTTCTGCAATGTGTTCCTGCAAAACCTCAACAACAACAAACGTAAAGTATAGGAACCAGTTTGTGGGTCCCACCAAGCGTGCCAGAAATGTATACCTTAGAATTTATCCTATTCTAGTGCATAAAATAACTCAAAATGCGAATGATAAAAGACCAAGGACACCTCAAGATTAGCCAAAAGAGTGACAAAACAAGAAGGAAAATAGATAACACAAGACACAAACGGTTTTACCTTCCTTGTTGTTGATGTCTCTTTGATTGGCCCTTGCTTGGAATGATATGTGTGCTCATTGACGACTCTTGATGTGGCTAAAATGGAGGATTTAACTATATGCTTAGATGCAAGTGAATGTAATTGAAGGCTAGATGAGTGCACAAAATGGAAGCATTTAGTTGCAAAATGACTAAGTGTTGAAAATGCCCTTGAGGAGGGGGTATTTATAGGAAAACTTGAATTCTCTAGAGAATTCAATGGTTGAGATTGATCCAACAAGGTCAAGATGAAGAGCTATGGTGGGTTGAGAACCCACAAGCCCTCACATTTTGACATGTGGAATATGAGATGGCTAAGGGTGAGATGATGTGTAGGTGATGTGGAAGAGAGGTACATGATGTGGAGAAAGTACAAGTACCTTGCAAGTACATTGGGAGATGGGAAGAATCTTGGGTGAATAAAAGTGAATTAAAAATTCACAATGATTGGAAGAATCTAGTGGATAAGACAAGGTTTCCAAAAGGTGAGAATTTGTCACATGTGACTTGATGTGACAAGTCAAAGGTTCTAGAAGATGCATGGAAAAAGGGGATTCTAGGTGGAATAAAAGTGAATTAAAAATTCACATGGGGAAGAGAGGAGCCTAGGGTGAATAAAAAGGAATTAAAAATTCCTTGGGGGATGGGGAGAGTTGACCAAGGTACTAATTAGGTTTAACTAATCAGTAATTAGAGGATAATTTAGGATTAAAAGCCAACTTGCAAAAGTTGGAGGATGTGACACATCCTAAACAAGGATTAGGCATGTGCACATCCTTAATGAAGAGATTAAGAAATGGATTAGGATTAGATGAAAATGACATGTGAGGAATTAAATAAATGTAATATTTATTTAATTTATTTGATGAAAAGAGGATTAAAAAGGGTAAGGTATTTAATTATTAATTAAATACCTTAGGGATTTGGCAGAATTAAAGATATTAATTAAATAATAGCAGTATTACTTAATTAACAAAAATAAGATGAAAGGGAATGAATTTGGATAAATTAAGTGTTCAAATTTAGATGTCTACAACAAGAGCACAAAGCTCCTCACAAATATTTACACCTAGATTGTGCAAGTAGAGTTCCACATTGTAACATGAAGTCAAAACCAAAGTCTCCTCAATTTAGGCACCCCAAATTTAGCACTTAACTGATCGTTAGTCAAGAAAATATCTTGCAAGCATCACCTCAAAGTTGGCCCCCAAGAATGGGCCCACTTAACTAAGCCTTGTAAATGTCTTCTCATGCAAAAATGTTAAATCAAAGATGCCAACTTGGGTGCCCAGGGTGGGTCTAAGTCAATCTTAGTTAATTGAAACATATCTTTCTGACCAATTCATGCAAATATTATGCATGATTGACCACCCCCACTTAAATGAATGTATCCACCTATTATTTGTCATGCAACATAAGTAAACTAAAGTCAACTAGCATTCAACTCAAACTAACTACATGCAACTGAAGATAACTGAACCATAACTGAACTAAACTAAACTCCACTCATGTAAATATCACCCCCTAACTTGTAGGATCTTTACATACAAATTATTGAAGCTTTATGAATCCTCCAAATAGTTAACTTAAGCAATGTGGGTTCCACCTTCCATGTGGATGCCCCATGTGCTCCTATTTTGTAGGAGCTCTTCTTGGGAATCCCCACATGTTCCTATCATTTAGGAATAATCACAAATGTCAATTTACATGTTCATTTCATTTAAATTTAATCTCTTTCTAATCCTAGTGTTGGGGAACACTTTCCAAGGACTTAGGAGATACATGAAATATTTTTAGGATTGCAATTAAATGGCATCATATTCCCAAAATTCTCCCACTTGACATTATACATTGCAATTGTTGTAAACAATGATCATTATTAAAAATCAATTATAGGAATCAAGGCCAATGGCCTTCTTGAACCAAGAGAACTTATCTATAGCATTGATCAAAGTGTCAACTTTCTCAATCAATACCTTTCCCAAGTCTTTTCAACTAAACTATTATAGGTAGAACTTCATGCTATCAACATAAAACCCAAATCTACAAAAAAATCCTTATATATCCACCATCCTGCAAAATAAGACTTCAAGGTAATATCACACATAGACATACGATAAAAAAACCTCTAAACTAACTCACTGTAGTAAAGTGTAACTAGTCTAAGAGAGGTTCCCCTCTCATACAGAACACATATACCTTTTGGAACTCCCACTACATAGGTAATGTCAAATCTGAAAACAAGATCACAACATTAACAAGTCCTCCTATAGCACTTCACATAGAGGATGTGGCTAACTCCTCTATCATAGTGTCAAAGAAGCATACAATGATATGCAAAATACATCTCTCATAACACAAGAACCTTCAAGAAGAAGATAATATTCCCACAAAGAGAGAACCTGTAAATCAAACCATGTTCTTATACCACACTAACATGTGCCAAACTATGTAAAGTAAGATCTCCTTCAACACTCCCAAACTGAAAGGATATCAACATCTAACCATTCAACTTATAATGAAATATGGTGGAACTTAGATGTAAACCTCTCATAGAAAGTAGATCAAACTTATCCAAACATTCCCACAACAAAAGGGAATATTCCCAAATCCACTAACTACCTCCCGTACCTCTCCTACTCAAATCCTGAAAACTAACTCAAGTTCAAGATTGCAAGGAGAACAATGAAAATACATAAAATCATGCTTCTACTTCTCAACAATCCCCCAAAACTCAATTTTCAAGACTAATTCATAAGAGAAGACAAGATACATATAAATAATGCATCTAATAATCAAGTGGGCAACACTTCTTAGATCATTTACCTATCGAGTAGACCAAGAGTGGGATACAAGATTGTCCTGTGCATGCAACACCAAGCAATATAGCTTTCAATAAATACAACCTTCTCATCAGGTCTATGATGGGCTCACATCCATTTCTAGGTATAGGCTCCTTGGTCTTTACTATTAAAAAACTTTTATAATAAGTAACTATATTGTGAGGTATTAAAGTATTTGAGAATGCAAAAGCAAAGTAATAAAACACAATTAATGAAACATTATATTAGAGAATTCAAATAACAATCTAATCGAATTGAAACAAACAAACTCTCTAATGTTGTCCTATTGTCCTCTATCTCCAAGGATTTTTCAAGTTATTAGGTGGCTCTCAGATTGTGTGTATGCAAATTACTTGTTAAATGACAACCTGAAGAACGAGATGGTGAAAATGAAATTATAAACCTTTCTACATGATTGATTGCTAAATGATATGTTGTAGATGATATACTAAAGTTATAATATTGTTGTGATATTGATAATGGAATGCTATGATGAAACTATAGTATTTTAAGATGTAGCTAATGGTAAAGCCATGATTTAACTAAATGATGCTAAGATGCTAAGATAACAATGCTCTCTAAAATTCTGCAGAGTTTAGTTATGCTCAATTCTCTATATGAAATGTTGTAAATGAGACTATATATAGATTTCTCCAAGGTGTAAACTGATGTGGCAATAATCAATGGTCTGGATTCAATCTGGAGAGATAGACGATGGAGAATGAAGAAGTTAGAGAGAATCAAGGAGAGTGTTCCCTTTAGTAGAACAAATTTCCAACTATGAGAGGAATCAAATGGAGGAGAAATCCAAGTGTCTCAAAATTGGTTATAATTTGTTGAATATAAATGCTAATTAAATATAAAGAATATTTAATTTCATGAGACACATGATGAGGTGGAAGTTGAGAAGTTAGTAGAAATGTGACTAAATTCAAATATAAAATTAGAATTTAATAGAAGGGAGTTAATTAAAACAAACAAACTAATAAAGTTGCTTATTTAATTAAAACATGAAGAAAGTGATTTAAGATAAGAAGAATTTAGAGAAAGTGAACTATATAAATAAATTGGTTGATTTATTTATAAGTAGAAGAATTAAAGATTTATTAATTAAATAACTAGTATTTAATTAATTTTCTCTAGACCAATTTTAGGTGTATACATTTTGCCCCTCTTTGAAGTGATGAGTTTGTGACACATTGTTTCAAAGAAAAATTTGTTAGTGCTGATAAATTTTTTGATATGCTCTAGATGTTGATTTTCAAGTGATGACGTGAGTATGCCTCCTTGGGAGATAAATCAGGAAATTTTGAATTTTTGATGATTTTTAAGATTTTCTAATGTTTTTCAAATTTTATGATGCTGAAATGATTTATCTCCTGATAAATAATACTGATCCTGCCTATTTGATTAATTGATGCCTTGGTTTAAAAAAATTAAAACAATCCCACTTAAATCCCACTTAATTACCCCTTAAAAAGGTAAAAAGATATGAAAAGGAGCTCATTTGATTCATTTGCATTTTGGAGATTGAGTTGATTGGAGCAATTGAGCAAAATGGTGATCCCTTTCCAAACCCACCGATTTGAGCGAGTTCGACATCACAACCGCTCGACCGTGTATGGACCTCCAGTACGTACCCTGAGAAACCTCTTCATGAATTTTAAAATGTTTTTTTTCCCGCATTTTTCAAGTTTTGAATTCTATTTAACACGTTTTAGCGCATAGGAGGGTTGCTTTAGCGCATAAGGTTATTGTTTCAATGCATACAATATTTTAGTGCATAGGTGAAAGTTTTTAGCGCATTGAGTATTTAGTTTAGTGCATGTGGGTCATGAATTAGTACATAGAGTCACTTTTCTAGTACATTTAGTCATTTTTCTCATATAGGTTATGATTTAGTGCATATGATGAATGTAATGGCACATTCAAAATTTTGGCGCATAGGGACCTTGTTTTAGTGCATTGATGAAATTTGATAGCGCATCCAATAATTCAACGCATGGATGCACTATTTTAGTGCATTGACACCATATTGATGAAATTTTGATTATTCTCCTTGATTTTTATGTTTGATGGTTGCATCATCTGATGTTTTGATGATGTTTGATGATGTTGATTGATTGATCTCATGATAGGCGAGAATCAATGATAGGATAGATGATGATTGACCTCATGATAGGTGAGGGTCAATGATAGACACTCGCTAAGATTTGATCAAAATCTCATTAGAGTTGATTAGATTAATTGATAGGTTGTTTGATAAGATGCTGATTTGTGATATGTTATGATTATAGGAGGATTTTAGGGTTATTCAGTCTCGGGAGTGCTTCTTGAAGACCTGAGACATGATTCCACAACTAGTGCAGGATGATTTAGATGTGATTTCGAGATGTGGGTTGACTTCTTTGATTGATATACCCGAATATAGGATCAATAGGGGACTTCTGATTGCTCTAGCTTGAGAGGCGGCATAGTGACCACAACACATTTCATTTGGCTATTGGTGAGATGATAGTTACACCAGAGGATGTATATGTTGAATCTTAGTTGTGTTTATAGTTTGTCCTTGATGACAAAATCTCTTTCAGTTTATTCTCATTGATAATCTATCTCAAGATGGTTCTCCTTGCACATCACTAGTTTTGGATGTTTCTCTTTCAAGCTTATTCATATCAGAGTGAAAATGGCAGAGTCTCCTCGATCCACTTTGAAATGTCTGAGTTGCCTATCGGCAAGACATTTCAGATGTAATGGCGATTGAATTTATCTAACAAGCTGCTGTTGGCAAGACTTTCATGTGGTTTCAGCGACTAAGGATGATCGTATTGGCAAAGGTTGTGACTATCGGGGTGGTATCTCACCGAGTTCTGCATGTCTCCCCGACTTGTGCACATGGAATGGTTCATCAGCGTGAATCAGATGGTTGGGCTAACATTCAAGATGTCTCGGCAATGGATGCACTTTGGGATCCCATCAGCGTAAGTTATGATCTGCGGCAAGAGGTCTTGGCGAGTTTCATTTGTCTCACCGACCGAGCAGAAAAAGGTCTTATCGACAAAGGTTTCTCTTTGGTATAATGTCATAGCGAATTCAAGTGTGTCTCACCGACCGTATTCATATGAAGAATTATTAGTAAAGCTAATGGCTATCGATGTAATGTCTTGGCGAATACTATTTGTTACACCGACCGAAAACATAAAGGTAATCTCTTCAGTAAGAGCTAGGGTTTTTGGCGAGAGGTTTCAGTGAGTGACCTTCGGTCTCGCCGATGGAACATAAAGGGTCTTCGTCGGCATAAGATTTGGATTGTCTCAGCGACACCAGATGAATGGATAAACATTTCAGTATGACTAAATCAATCTACAAGATGTCT
The DNA here is from genome assembly GCA_007258455.2 of Sequoia sempervirens. Lineage (NCBI taxonomy): Eukaryota > Viridiplantae > Streptophyta > Pinopsida > Cupressales > Cupressaceae > Sequoia > Sequoia sempervirens. The sequence continues at coordinate 171,142,905 of VDFB02168118.1, forward strand.
CCCCAATAGACTGAAGCTACAGGGACATCATATAAGGGGTTTCTATCAAAGGTTCATCGGTGTGAGATTAATACTGTCTTGGTGAGCTAAGGTGTGCTCGGGATGTTTTGGAAAAACAAGGGGTAGTCTGTATAGCGTCTCCTCAACTTCGTATTGTCTCAGCGACACGGGGTGAAAAGTGACTCTCGACAAAAAAATTTGAAGTCTACAAGAGGTCTCAGTGATATCATTTAGTCACAGCGATTGTAAATGAAAGGATTTCGGCGAAAGGGTGGTAAAGTCTTAGCGACTCAGACCGAACAAGTCTTTCGATGAAACACAATGAAATATAAAAAGTGTCTCCTCGACAACAGGATGTCACAACGACAGATAGAAGGATGCATTCGTTGAGAGAATCTTTAGGCTATAGCAACTTCACAGAGTCATAGCGATATCTATGAGGATGACTGACTGTGTTATAAATTGCTTTTGACAAAACTATTTGCTTGTCTTAGCAAATTGTTACGAAGACTCAAACTCTATGGCCATTTATGGAAACTTCAAAATATAGTTACAGGCTGACATCATTGATTGAATCAAATCTCAGACCTGTTACATGATAGCATATTCATTAAGTTTCCTCTTTGAGCAGTTGCGTTTTTGTTTTCATAGGATGATTTGCAGCTCTCTGGATAAGTGTTAATATTGATTTTTGATCATCATCTACAGTCTGTCAATATTCAGCTTTATATTCAAAAATCAGCAAGAGAATCAAAAGATTTGGTGAAAAATGATTTTGAAGATTTCTTCACAACTGACATACTTGAAATGTAAATAAATACCTGTGTTGAATACTGTAAAGGTTGTTGATAGTAATTCTAAGAGTATCATTTCTCACCTGTATGGAAATGTATGAATGGACTCTGGAGAAAGATATGTGCTTAACTGAAAACAGAGAAATCCTTTGAGTCACTATTATTATTCAAAACATAATCTAAGGGGTTGGTACTCCTTGAGATGGGTGTCTCAAAATGAGGGGCTAGTGCTCCTTGAGTGGGTGCTCAGAAATCAGCCTATAAGGCATTGTGAACTTTTTTTAAAAGATTAAGCCAGGAAGGCATTTAGGGAGTGGTTTTTATACCCCAGGAGGGTTTTCCACTCAGTAAAATCTGGGGTCTTCTTGTTCTTTTGAGTTCCCTTTGCTTTATTGTGTTGTTGATCATTTAGTTCATTGTTTGATTATTACTTTTCTCAATTCTTTTTACAAGTGATTACATTCAACTCATGAATGCATTAATCAGAGTATATTGAGAAAATATCTGAGCTATGGTTTTTGATTTTGTGAAAATTGGTCGAATCTGTTAAGACACTGATTCACCCCCCCTCTCAGTGTCATTTTAACTCCAACAATATATCATATCGTGGGGATTTTGGTTGGTGGCAATTTAGTTGTTTACAATCACACAGAGTAGGGTGGTATTGATGTGTGGAGGAGGATATTCCATGATGACAAGATTAGCAGATATGAGATTCCATGGCGGGAGATGGTTGCTTTATATCAGCCATTACCTTGTGTTCTAGCTGGATTCATTGGAGGTTTTCTATGTGCCCGACCGTAGGTCGAAGGGACTATCAGTTGGCTGGGGTCAGATACTGGAGAGCATGATTACACAGGGGACTAGATACACATGGGGTTCCTGCATGCTGACACACTTATATCATGATTTACATTAGGTGGTCTATCTTGGAGTGACTAGTCTATTAGCTAGGGTGACATTGCTATAGATTTGGGTGTCGGAGCATATAGTGGTTACTTGGCCTATTGCAGATAGGGATCATCCAGTGGGTAGATCGCATGTTTTTGGCTATACAGGTCCAATTGTCTAGCCCAAGCTGGGAAAATTGGAGTATTGAAGACGAGCCCTGGATGATCTGGAGACAGTCATTTGGCAGCCATATTTAGATTGTGAGTAGTGGCCAGAGGATGACATTGAGATGTCGTATGTTTTCACCTCTAGATACTTGATTGGACAAACTTTGTATGTTATTGAGTGATTCCTGATTGTGAGGGTGTTTTGGTAGTATGGAAGAGTTCAGATTATGCCCCAAGGAGCTACCTGTATGAGCAAAGGAGATAGGATATTCCAGAGTGGGGACCCTCCCTATCATATGATGTAGCCTGTCAGGAGTACTTTGGGTTAGAACCACATATATGGGATTATCTTCATGAGATAATAGATGCGCTAATGACAGATGATTATGCACAGTATTTTTTTACACCCATTCTCGAGGATATCCTATCTAGAGGAGCCAATACTAGCCATGGATGATGATGAGAGGGTAGCTCCACATGCACCTAGATGGAGGAGAGATGGGGAAGATCGAGATGAGGAGGGAGATGGCAGAGATGGGGATGGCAGTGATGGAGGTGGTGGGCTAGTATTGTTTGGGGTAGTAGCACATAGCCCTTTGTGTTGACATTTCATGTACTGATATTTGATGATGTACTGAGACTTGTTTAGTTGGGGACTTTGTGATATTTTGCCACATTTTAATTTATCTCACAACATTTTATGATATCATTGTACACTTGACATTTATTTTGAGATTATATTTGAGATGCAACCAATGTTATTGATCTATATGTTGTTTGCATGCTTGTGTGATGGATACATTTAATTTTTGTTCTATATGCTATGTGACATTTATATGTGATTATGCCATGATTATATATGGATGCAATGATGAAATGATGATGCATGGTTTATGATTCCATATGCTTTATGAATGATGCCCTTTAATGCTATATGAGATGGATATGATCATGTAAATGAGATGTAATGTACCTTATTTTTCTGTATTTTTTGAATGCAGATTATATATGATCTAATGCATGGATGGATGATCGATGATAATGCTTTGCAATGTATGTATGATATGACAATGATTATGCAACTACATGTAAATGATTTTTTTTTTTTTAATGTCAAATGTACTCAATCTTTTAATGAGAGAAATAACATCATTTTGAAAATTAGCCAGCCTTGGAATAATCTAAAATGCAGATGCAAAAACTAATATGGATGCAATCTATCTTAACCATGCAAATCTAAATATGTAATGTTGACATTTTGTCAGCCGAATTTGTTGTGATTGGTATCATCATTGAGCCTTTTAATATGTTGAAATTTAGTACAAACAATGATGGTATAATTAGACCATGATGACCTAAGTACAACTTCCATTTATTTTTGATATTGCAAGGTAACAAAAGTGTCTAGGCATAATTAAATCAAGATGACCTGAGTATTGCTTGCGTAAAAAAGACAAGAGTTAATTCGTTTCGTATGCAAATTTAAAATTTCATCAATAATACTTTGTAGAGCATGTCTCATGATAATTTGCATAGTAGTAATGATTAACTCATAGACAACAAACAAAGAAAAATCATACTCCTTCATAGCTTCTCTAGTCCATGACATCCTTGAGTTGCTTTAGAGAAATGATAACAAAAATCAAGATACAAAATTGAACATTCATGCCAAAGTGATTAACCATGCTTCAAAAGAGTATCATCTAGTTAGATTTGTTTTGTTTTTGATCAATTTTACTATTGATTTGGATAGTTGGTTTTCAAAAGATTTGGATGGTTTATTTTTTGAAGATTTGATTGATGTTCAATGTTAAGTTTTATCGTGATTGTTGTGTTTGCTATGTTGTCTAACTATTGTTTGTCTGTTGTTTTAAGCCCAAAGCAAGTTGCCCCTAGTGAGTTCAGGATTTTTCCCCCAATGAGAAACCAACCATTTATTGTGGATATATGTACAAACGATAACCAAGCTAGGATGAGACACGATCGCGATGCCCAGATATATATACAATGAGGTTCTTTCGATGATTAGACATAATGATGGTGAAAAGCGAACGACCACCACACGTGACAATAGATCGAAAAAGCTAATCTATCACAAATAGTGCCTTTTGCTAGGTTTTCACTACTTTTTTCTATTGCACTTTTTCAGATTATATGATTTTTTTTGTTGTTATTGAGACACCTGCTTGCTAGGTTTTCATCAAGGTAACTATTTTTTTTAATTTTTCACTTTTTTGTATTTTTTCCTTTTTCTGATTTTTTTTTGGATTTTTCTCTTTTCTAATTTTTTTGTATTTTTCAGCTTTTTTGATTTTTTTTGTTTTTTGTATTTTCAACTTTTTTGATTTTTTTGTATTTTTTTAGCTTTTTTGATTTTTTTGTATTTTTCATCTTTTTGTTATTTTTTGTATTTTTCAGCTTTTTTTATTTTTTGTATTTTTTAGCATTTTTGACCATGCACTAGATGAGTTATGCGTAAAACTTCTTGAGATTAAGGTTGTTGATAGGCTCTTCAAATAGGTCCCCTTTAGGTGTAGATAACTAATATGCTCCAGATCCATAGACTGATACAATGACAAAAGGACCTAGCATATTAGGTTCAAATTTTCCTTTCTTTTCCCTATCCTGTTGATTATGTGGATTCTCATTTAGGACCAAGTCACCAACTTGAAATGTTCTTGGTTTTACCTTGTGATTATAAATTCTTGACATTCTTTGTTGATAGGCTTTCAAGTGATCAACTGCATGCTGATGACCTTCATCCAATAGTTCCAACTTTTGTAGTCTGGAAACTCTATAGTCTTCCTCTGAAATGATTCCTTTCAATGACACCCATAGTGAAGGTAATTCCACCTCAACAGGTAAGATGGCCTTTGATCCATAGACAACGACATATGGTGTGGCTCCTTTCGGGGTGCAAATTCTAGTATGGTATGCCCACAAAGCAGGGTTTAGTTGAACATTCCAATCACATCCAACATCATTGATAGTTTTCTTCAATATTTTAAGAATGGTCTTGTTTGAGGTTGTAACATCTAACATCTTATAGTTAAAGGAAAAAAAATGTTTTTCCAACTTCCACTAAAAGGAAACTAAATAACTAACAATCTAGGGTTTCCAAATAAAGATAGTAAGCTGAAAAGATATTATCCGCTAGGGCATAATTAACTAACTCACATCTTTCATTGTCTGACAATGAACTAGGGTTTCCAATTTAATTAAAATAAACAACTAACTTCCGAGTTTACAAATTTCAGCCGAAATGAAACTTTTAACTGTTTTCCAAAGAATCACAATGAAATAACTGTCATTCTAGGGTTTTCTTTCTAAAACACAAAATTACTTTATTATTCTAAAATTAACTTCAAGAATTCAACATTTCAACTGAAAGAAACAATTGGCTAATCTAAGACAACATTTATAGATTTATCAATGAAAATTGATTGTAAATGAAACAATTATTCCATAATTGAAAATAAAATTAAAATTGACAATGCAAATACCTGGAGATAAGTATGAGGAAATTTTAGATATTTGACACCATCTTCAAGCTGAAACTCTTGAGTTACTTTATCAATGAGGGAAAAGGGGATTATCATCAGGGGCTTTACTGCCAAACCAGACCTACTGGTCTCCCATGTTCTTTGACTAAAGAAACCTGACCCTTCTCGAGGTCAATCAACAAGGATCAAATGTCATCATGTCTCTGAACCTGGTGTCCATGATTCCTATACTATTGCTCGATCCTTCCTCTGTAGGTTCCCCCTAACCAAAAGGATCTTTCTGACTAGAGTATATTTGGAACATGAAAGCTGACTTTGCCTAACTGGCATCTACCTTGGCCAAGTATTTTCAATGTTCTAGCACCACTGTACTGATATCTCTGGTTCTACTTAGTCGACATCTTTGGCACTACTGTGCTATCAACAATCACCCTTGCTCAACATGACAACTTCTAGATTAAGTTATTTCTTATTTCCTGCAACATTGTTGAATTATGAATCTTCTCTTTGGTTCATAAGGTTAGGGTTTATTGTTTTATATTTTGATTTGGATCTTTTCCTTAGGTAGTTCAGTAATTATCCTTATATAAGGAGAGAGAGATAAAATGTTGATTGATTATAGTTTCCTTCCAACTCTTACCATTTAAAGAATTGATTCAAGGTCATGGTATAAAAGGAAGGATACTTAAACCAGATAGAACTTTGAGTAAGATTGAGAGGTTATAACACATGATTTCACCAAGATGACTTAACTAATCATAGCTTCAAGTGATAGAAGTAGAACTTTGCACAAGAAAACAAGGGCACCTGTCGAGAAAGGTTCAAAAGGAGTGATGAAGACCCATCCCAGAAATATTTTAGTAACAAGGTGTGAAGATTCAATGAGTCTAATTTGTTGCAGGGTATCATTATCAATTACTATTTTACCAACTTCTGATTTCAGGTTAGAAGCTGAGGTTACAGGATCTAGAAAGACTAAATTAGAGATTAAGTTTCAAGGGAAGACTAAAGAGACCGTAACAGTGGAGAAGAATCCATTTAGAGAATCAGCTAGAAATAAAAGAAGAAAATGATGATTGCAGAATGCCATAGACAGAGTCTCAACCCAGTTTTAGGGAAAGATAAAAGGTTCATCACACAATTACAGAGCCCTACTTTCAATAGAAAATAGAGATATTTATTTCCAAATCAATAGAAGAAAATAAATCTACACCGAATCTTGAACACATAGAAATATGACTCCTCCTAATTCAACTCATTCAGATAAAGGATGTTCTTAACTCTATCTATTAGGAAAATTTAATAGAAACTCATGATAATGATATTGAACAGTTTTCAATGGAAATATCAAGTATAAGGTTCATAACATGCTTGGCTAATGTATGAAACTTGCAATGTTGAGAGCCCTCCTCTTCAATTGACTATTCGAGGACCTCTTATGACTTGACCAAGAATTTCCAAAGTTGTTGCTCCTCCACAAAAAGTTGAATTCCAACTCTCATAGAGCTCGACACTATAGACAGATCTGCACTAAGACAAAATACTCTCTACCGTAAATGGATTTGAAAGCTTGATTGTAGGAATAGCTTAAGATGGAAAAATCCTTGAAATGCATCAGATAGATGAATAAAAATAATCCTAGCTATGGTGGAAATATCTCCCTAAAACTTCGACAAAGTTTTTCCCAAGCTTTTTCTTGTGACCATGAAAAGAGAATGAAAAGATGAATGAATGAGGATGATTTCTCGATAGCGAATGAGACCGTCCTTTGAGATTTACCTCTTGAATTCCATTTGGAATCCCCTATGCCTTCTTGCATTCCATGTGTTTCAAGATGGAGTGGCAGAATGCTCTACCTCCATGGGTCGTTGGCCATCTCCCACTCGAATTCGATAATGAATAATATGTTCTTTTGTTTTAATATATATATAGGTCTATTATTATTATAATTCAAACTCTAATATCCAAACATTTATAATTATATTATTATATTTAAAATACCCTTAATAAGTGTTTTTTATATTTTAAAATTTAATTTAATTTATTTTATTAATAATAAAGTATTTCTTGTATATATATAATTGAAATTTCTTTGATAAGTATCTTATATTTAATTTTTGGCTTGATAATCAAATTTATATTCTTCCTATTATTTATTTCGACATAATAATTAATATACTTGAACCATGGCCAAGGGTATGTCATTGCATGCCATACACTACCCAAAGTTCGATGACAATTTGATCCTTATCAACTATGTCCTCTTGTTGATGATAACCCCTTTTCCCTGCGTGCGACATGTCGCTCCTGCAACCACTTGACAAAGGAAACTAGAGTTAGGCCATTCTTTACACATAAATTCATAATTACATATAATAACATCATTATCATCAAATACTTTTGCATATTAAAATATTCATTCACATTCACACTTTTAGTTGCAACAATAAAATAATTATTTAATCCATTATTTCATGTTCACATGAAAGGTGGTTATTTACAACTACCTTAACGACCAAGGTTCAATTATCAATAACATGTTAAGTCATAGGGGATGTAACATACTCCTCCCCTTAAGAATCATCTTCCTCGATGATGGTTTATTCTAGATTTTAAACATGAACATAAACATAAGCATAAATATAATGTTTTCAATTATTCATCAAAAGATAGGGAAATTCTGAGGGATTTTTTCATAATCCTCCCCAAGTGGCATTTCTTTAGAGTACTGGTCCCACTGGACCTTGCATTTCATATCCTCATAGTTGCATAAGTGCATCCTATGCACCTCGAGCACTCTATGTAGTTCGATTGTGATCACCCCTGGATCCTGCACTTGATGTTTCAATTGGAGTAACCTAGTACTCTGCTTGATGGTTGTCTACAACTGCATGGATTCTCTATTGAAAAGTTGTCTCTTGGGATGGTAGTGGATTTCGTTGGGGCTGCCACTGTGAATTCCTGTTAGGGAAATGATTTGCATAATGCTCCCCTCCACAAATAAAACATCCTCCAAGTGGTCCTTTCTTCTTTAGAACCTTTCTTGTGTTGGTTTCATCTTGATTATTCTTGTTGACCTTCTTAAAATTCTTGTGTGATTGATCCCACTTGTCCTTGTTACATTTCCTGTCCTTGAAAGAGTCATCTTTCTTCAACCTTTGTTCTTGTCGAACTGCATTTTCATAGGCCTCATCCATTGTTTGAGGAGCCAATACATCTACAGAACCTCCTACTTGATTATTCAGTTCCATTATGAACTTTTGAACTTAGAAGTTTTCATCTTGATGGTATTGAGGAACATACTTAAGAAATCAGGTAAACTTCTCCCAATATTCATTGATTGATAGAGGTCCTTTCCTCAAATTTTTGAAATCTAACAGCTTCTAGTCATAGTACATCTACGGTAGCCACCTTTGACAAAATAACTGCACAAACTGATCCCATCATACCTCAGCTGCTACCATTCCCATTTCTACTCTTTTGTTCTCTCACCAGGTGGCAACTTCTCCTACCAACTGATAGGCTGCCCATGTTGCCTTTGAATTATCAGAATAATCCATTAGCTCAAAGTATTTTTCCATTTCTGTCAACCATGCCTCTACGAAATCACCTGAAATGGAGCCCTCAAACTTAGGGGGTTTAATCTTCTTCATATCCTTGGCCAATTCATTAGCTAATCAACTCCTTTAATTACTCAAGCTTATGGTTTTAGGACTTTCTTCATGCTGGTCACTACAGGTCTTAGACCTTTCCTCATGCATATCAGTCTATTCGCTCACTTTCCTTTCCAAATTTAGCAATCGATTTTGAGTGTTATTCATTAAATTCAGGAGTTGATCTAGTTTGGCCATAAGGTTACCATTGTTTCAATCTCCTCGGAACAAATTTTTGGAATTCTCCATTCTAATGAGGTTCCTACAGTTAGGTATTACTTATTAGTCTATGTTGGTTTAATACAAGATTCAACACTATATGCTATCAGCTACTTATAGATTTCATTCATTAGTGATTACCAAAATACCTATCACTCCCTGTGATAGATTCAATTACATAAGGATTATAAATAACTATCACTCCCTATGATAGATTTTATTACAAAATGAATAGCTATCACTCTCTGTGATAGATCTAGTTACAAAAAGAACAACTATCACTCCCTATGATAGATTTAGTTACAAAATGTTTATGAATAACTATCACTCCTTGTGATAGCTTTTCATTACAAACAATTTAAGTGTTCATATCCAGAGGTTGGTTTCCATTTTCAAAAGATTCAGGCAACTTAATTCCAAATTAATTTTAGGTTCAGATCACGAGCCTGAGGTTCAGTGTCAAACATAGTAGCTCTGATGCCATGTGTAACGTCTAACATCTTATAGTTAAAGGAAAAATAATTATTTTTCCAACTTCTACTGAAAGGAAACTAAATAACTAACAATATAGGGATTCCAAATAAAGATAGTGAGTTGAAAAGAGATTATCCACTAGGTTATAATTAACTAACTCACATATTTCATTGTTTAACAATGAACTAGGGTTTCCAATATAATCAAAATAAAAAAACTAACTTCTGAGTTTACAAATTTCAGCCAAAATGAAACTTTTAACTATTTTCCAAAGAATCACAATGAAATAACTATCATTCTAGGGCTTTCTTTTTAAAACAAAAAATTACTTTATTATTCTAAAATTAACTTCAAGAATTCAACATTTCAACTAAAAGAAACAACTGGATAATCTAAGACAACACTTGCAGAATTATCAATGAACATTTATTGTAAATGAATAAAAATTACTGAATAATTGAAAATAAACTTAAAATTGACAATGCAAATCCCTGGAGATAAGAACGAGCAAATTTTAGATATTTGACACCATCTTCAAGTTGAAACTCTTGAGTTACTTTATCAATGAGGGAAAAAGGGATTATCATCAGGGGCTTTATCGCCAAACCATACCTACTGGTCTCCCATGTTCTTCGACTAAAGAAACCTGACCCTTCTCGAGGTCAATTAATAACGATCAAATTTCATCATGTCTCTGAGCTTGGTGTCCATGATTCCTATACTGTTGGTTGATCCTACCTCGGTAGGTTCCCCCTAACCAAAAGGATCTTTCTGACCAGAGTATATCTGGAACATGAAAAACTTTGCCTAATTGGCATCTACCTTGGCCAAGGATTTTCAATGTTTTGGCACCATTATGTCGATATCTCTAGAACTACTGTGTTGTCAACAATCACCCTTGCTCGACATGACAACCTCAAGATTAATTTTCTTATGTCTTATTTCTTGCAACATTGTTGAATTATCAGTCTTCTCTTTAGTTCATAACCTTAGGGTTTATTGTTTTGTATTTTTATTTGGTTATTTTCTTTAGGTACTTTAGTAATTATCCTTATAGAAGGAGAGAGAGATATAATTTTGATTGATTATAGTTTCCTTCCAAATCTTACCATTTAAAGAATTGATTCAAGGTCACAGAATAAAAGGAAGGATACTTAAACCATATATAACTTTTAGGAAGACTGATAGGTTATAACATAGGAGTTCACCAAGATGACTTAACTAATCATAGATTCAGGTGATAGAAGTAGAACTTTACACAAGAAAAACAAGGCACCTGTCAAGAAAGGTTCAAAAGGAGTGATGAAGACCCATCCCAGAAATATTTCAATAACAAGGTGTGAAGATTCGATGAGTCTAATTCACTGCAGGATATCATCATCAATTACTCTTTTCCCAACTTCTAATTCAGGTTAGAAGATGAGGTTACAAGATCCAAACAAAATAAATTAGAGATTAAGTTTCAAGGGAAGACTAAAGAGATTGTAACGGTGGATGGGAATCCATTTAGAGAATCAACTAGAAATAAAAGAAGAAAATGATAATTGCAGGATGCCATAGATAGAGTCTCAACCTAGTTTTAGGGAAAGATAAAAGGTTCATCGCACAATTACAGAGCCCTACTTTCAACAAAAAATAGAGATATTTACTGCCAAATCAATAGAAGAAAATAAATCTATACTGAATCTTGAACACATAGAAATATGAATCCTCCTAATTTGACTCATTCAGATAAAGGAAGTTCTTAACTCTATCTATTAGGAAATTTTAATATAAACTCATGATAATGATATTGAACAATTTTTGATGAAAATATCAAGTATAAGGTTCATAAGGTGACTGGCTAATGTCTGAAACTTGGAACGTGTAACACCCCTCCATGCAACCCTAGGGGAAGTTGCAATTTACTACACAAATGAACTAATTTTTTTTTTTTAAATAACGATTAATAAGCAAGTTCAGTACCCAATGCCCACCCATCCCCTAAGGTTACGAGACTGAATTACTTAAACCAAAACAAGAAACATGAATTATAACCACAACATTTAATTATTTAACAATTAAGGTACACATACATTCCATACATAAGATTAATTGCATCAAGTATAATAAATACCACATGATTCCAATAATACAATTTACAACATAATTACAACACTCATTCCCCAAATGAGATAAATTAAATAAGAATGATTATATATTACAAATTCCACCTAGATAACAATGAGGGGTAATGAAATACAATATACAACTAAAAGAATAAGCATGAAAAGATATTGGATCCCACGAGCTCTCCAATTGGAAATCTCACCCACACGATCAAGAAGACAACCCAATGAATTAAGGTGCATGTTCCACCCAACCGTGTGATACCCAAAGGCTCACCCCCCGTGCTAGGAGATAGTAACCAGGAATCCAACACAAGACCATCTACCACTAGACACAGGCTAAAACATAAACTGAACTGAAACAACTACAACCACAATAATACTCAACACAAAGGTTACAATGCTTCCAAAGAACAATGATCTTTTACGCAATACAACAATACGGACTTCTGGTTGACATAGAGAGAGTGTCACACGACATTTGCTATGAGCTACCTTGGCTCAACTATCTAAGGCAACCAAACCCACATCTTGGGCTATCCAAGCTCAACTCTACCAGCCGCCGGACCCTCATAGCAACTACGCTTCTCATCTCATCTCAAACCTTAAAAGCGAATGATTTATGAGAGAGGCATTAATTATCTTAATTAGTTTGAGAGTTTTTCTTTAATTCTTTTTAAGTTATCACTTACTTAAACCCTAAGTGAGTTAGCCTTGCACCCCTTTGTGTGTCAGACCCCCACATAGAGCCACTCTCCTATCAATAACACATATGGTATAAACCACAATGAGTAGCCGAATAAGACATCCTCTCCAAAATAAGGAGGCAACAAATAAAGGAAACTCACTCCAAACACTGGAGGAAACCAAAGTGCAAAACCCTCTCCAAACACTGCATGCTACAAAGGTCAAAACCCTCTCCAACATTGAAGGAAACGAAGGTCAAACCCTCTCCAAACACTGGAGGAAACGAAGATACAAAATCACTCCTTCCCAAGGAGGCACAACCACATAACCCTCTTCTAATCCCAAGGAGGCACAAATCCCAAGAATATCCAAAGGTTGACTATCATAATGACAACCCATACAATTAAATAAAACTCTATCTGGAAGACTTTAAAAACATTTACTCTATTTCCACGAACCTTGAGAAATAACAAATCAACACTAAAAGGCACTTCAAGCATTAAATAAGCTAAAGTTAGGATTTCCTAAATCCAGTCAATCTCAATTTTCATTACTTGCACTTGTCCAATCAAATACATCAAATTCATTTCACGACATTGAAGTATTAAAAAAAACAATCCTTTACTCTAAGTTTCACAATTATATTCCATAATCAAAAAATTTTAATAATTAAAGTCATTTAATTAAAATAAATCAATTATTAACTCTAAGTTTCACAATTATATTCCATAATCAAAACATTTTAATAAATAAAACATTTATTTAAAATCAATTAAACTTTATTTCAATTTAGCATTAATTCATCAACTAAATCTCATCTATACAAAAATATAAATATATACCCAATAGATATACTTAAAAGTATATACTCAATGTATATATATACTATTATATATTTATATTTTTAAATAACTAAATCACATTACTTATTAAAACAATTTGATCAACTAATAATTTATTTAATATATATATAAAATATAATATATATTATATATATAATATAATATATATATTATATAATATTTATAATATAATATATATATATTATATAATATATATAGTAAAATAATATTAAATTATATATATATCAAAAAAAAAAAAAAGAAACAAAAAAAATGAAATTTCATTTTTGTTTGAAAAGGACGATGCCCTAACTGGGTGTGGCTGCCACACAGCCTCCCCCATACGGGGGGTACTTTGTGGGTAGCAGAGTTGCTTCTAGACAGCGCCTCCCATTGGGGGTGTTGCATGGGAGCAGCGTCCCCCACATGGGCGGTGCGGGGGGTGCAGGACTTCAGCCCTCCCCTCCATGCCCAAAAAAAAATATTTTTATTTTTAAATTTTATTTCATTTAAAAAAAAATGATTTAAAAAAAAAACCCCTGTCAACGAAAAACGACGAAATAGGGCATATCCCTTTCATTTTCCAGAATGAAATTTATAGAACATAAAATAAACCACATAGTATATTCATAAATATACTTGTGTGTATGCTTATAAATTTATATACTCATAATCTTCATTTATAGTGATATTGTTCAAATGATCAATATAATTTGCAAGAACAAAAATAAATTTTCCCAAAACAATAAAGGGTTTAAAGATTCTATTTGAAATAGAGATTTCTTTTGGGTTTTCTTCCTATTTCAAATCTAACCACAGTTTGCAAGTTTGAATGCATTTTTCATGGATTTTTCTTGAATTTAAAACAACATTTCCAGATTTTCAAACAACAAAACAAGGATTTGAGTTCTTTTCAAAATGAAACAAAACAAAAACAAAGAACCTAATTTTTCCTCCAAGCTTGAAGATTTCAATGGTGTTTTCAACTCCTCCTTTGAATTCAACTCAAGCAAGAGTCTCAATTTCCTTCTCCAATTCCAAGCAAAGCCATAGGCAAGAAATCTCTTCTCCCAATTGGAAATTGAAAAACAACATTATATGAATTTACATTTGCTAAAATTGGGATTTTTTTCCCCAAATTGGTCAAACCCCTAAAATATCCCCACCCACTAAATTTATTGTAAAATTTGGAGGATATTTCCATTTTTAAATTTAAAACAAATTTCTAATTTCTAATTGAAATGTTATGCATTTTTTAAAATTCATTAAGACAAAAGAATACAAATTGCCAAGAATTTACTTTCCCAATAATTTTCAAAGGTGAAATTCAAAAAACATTCTCATTTATTTATTTATTTATTTTAATTTAATTCTAACTATCCAAACATGATTTCCACTTTTATTTTAATTAAATCTTACTACCCAATAATGCCAGAACAACTTATTTATTTAATTTACCACCATTAATCCAATTAATCAATAACTCAATCTAATTTTATTAATTAAATCAAATCAATCAATAAAATAAATAACAAATCAACCTTGCAACTACATATATTTAATCATAAATTTAACTATGCAAGCCATTTAATAACCTATATAATATGAAATTAAATAAATACTCAAGGTGAAAAGGACCAAATTAAAACAATTAACTTGACAACAACCCGACAACACACTATGGCTAGGGTGACGACTTGGCACGAAAAACCTAGCTACTATCTCCCAATCGATTTCTGTTGGTCAAAGGACACACTCAAACCTATGAACCTAGTGGAGTCGATGTCATGTACCTGTCAACCTACGAACAAAGAGTACATCGAACATGCATACATATATAATATGATCAAACACACCATGAAGAGGAAATCTCAGAATTGTAGGGCACTCGCAAGCGAGTGATACAATCCCGTCCCCTTCACCAATACAATATCACTAACTGACACATCTAACATCAATGATATGATCAACAACATAAAACATCATTAAATCAATTATCTTCTAAGTTAATCCAAAACATGCCATAAAAATAACATCAGAATAAAATAACATCCCATCAACATATAATGTTTACATCGCTTAACAGATAACGGTCAAAAGCAACCAAGTTCCAAAGTCAAAGCATAATTAGACACAATCATAACAAGGAAGAACACTGCCGATAAAAGAGCCAAAACGGAGGGGTGTTACATCCTCCTCCCTATGGTTAGGCTTTCTCTTGGAAGCCTGCAAACACTCCTAATACAAACTCCATAAAATCACACATAAACCATGGTTCCAAAACTGAACCACTCCATACCTCAACATAAAATGATAGCAACCCGTGCTATAATCAACACAACCAAGCACACTGCCAATCTATACAAATCAACATGGTGAAGCAACCACCAACCAAATCTCCAAAGCACATATCTAGGGATTAACATACATAACACATATGCACCAATACACATCACTGAGAATCATCATAAGGCCCCACATAATGCGATATCATTACAATGTTTACTCAAGACAAGGTATGCAACATTATCACTTCAACATTCGTTTAACATTTTGCATTTTGAATCCAGGTACATTAATTTAACATCTACATGATTTCTTAAGACTCAATAATAAATTTGGGGACTATAGGCCTCACCAACATGGTGCACCTATTATGCGATTATCATCAACATGCAATGGTTTCCCTAATCCCTTTTCTCTAAACTTTGACTTCTTGTAAAACGATTTTCTATTCATATTATACATTTTCCATGATTATGAATGCAACTTGGGGACTTAGGTCCTTTACCCAAGGTTTGATCTAATAAAACAGACCTTCATGAATACATATGCATTTTCTCATAAGATACAACATACCATGGGTTTCAATACACCACACACTCAAGGACAAACATCTTCGTTAAACCAATGGGAAGAGAGAGAAGACAAGGTTATTTGCAGTTCTACCATAGGAATGAATGCAATCATAGTTTCATCATCTCACAATCACTTTTACACAAATGCATCAACCATATGAGAGCATGCACAAATCTCTATGAACTAACAACATGATCATTCATTTTCTATTATCATATTTACAATTTCGAAACAATATAACATGCCAAGCAATTCTAAAACCACATAGGGTCAATCAGGCAATCACTTGCACAATGAGATAAAGCACAAGAAGACATGCAAGGGCAGACATAACAACAAAGCTGGTTGTCATCCACCACACACAACACACCAAATTCACACACTACCCAATTTTCCATAATGCATTTTTCTAGTAGGAAGGATATCGGTGCATTTTGCACTACACCGAGGATCCTATCCTTTCCATTGGCTTCCTGCACCATTGGACCTACACCACCTCACAAAAAAATTTGGGTAGACAAGTGAGATCAACCCGAAAGGAAAACAAAACTACCGAATAGAGCGTCTAGGTCAACACCATGGATCATAGTGCCCAGAGTATAACCTATGCAACTAACAGCTTAATGGGTTCCACATTATCCCAAAGTACCCAGTGTTTAAACTTGGGATCTGATACCATGTGTAACTCCTCGCCACACAACCCTAGGGGAAGTTGCAATTTACTACACAAACGAACTAATTTTTTTTTTTTAAAAAGAACAATTAATAAGCAAGTTCACTAACCAATGCCAACCCATCCCCTAAGGTTACGAGACTAAATTACTTAAACCAAAACAAGAAACATGAATTATAACCACAACATTTAATTATTTAATAATTAAGGTACACATACATTCCATACATAAGATTAATTGCATCAAGTATAATAAATACCACAGGATTCCAATAATATAATTTACAACATAATTACAACACTCATTCCCCAAATGAGATAAATTCAATAAGCATGATTATATATTACAAATTACACCCCGATAACAATGAGGGGTAATGAAATACAATATACAACTAAAAGAATAAGCATGAAAAGATATTGGATCCCACAAGCTCTCCAACTAGAAATATCATCCACACGATCAAGAAGACAACCTGGCAACGGATTAAGGTGCACATTCCACCCAACCGTGTGATACCCAAAGGCTCACCCCCCATGCTAGGAGATAGTAACTAGGAATCCAACACAAGACCATCTACCACTAGACATAGGCTAAAACATAAACGGAATTGAAACAACTACAACCACAATAATACTCAACACAAAGGTTACAATGCTTCCAGAGAACAATGATCTTTTATGTAGTACAACAATACTGACTTTTGGTTGACATAGAGAGAGTGTCACACGACATCTGCTATGAGTTACCCTAACTCAACTGTCTAAGGCAACTGAACCCACATCTTGGGCTATCCAGGCTCAACTCTACTAGCCACTGAACCCTCATACCAACTGTGCTTCTCAGCTCATCTCAAACCTTAAAAGCGAATGAGTTATGAGAGAGGCATTAATTATCTTAATTAGTTTGAGAGTTTTTCTTTAATTCTTTTTAAGTTATCACTTACTTAAACCCTAAGTGAGTTAGCCTGGTGCCCCTTTGTGTGTTGGACCCCCACATAGAGCCACTCTCCTATTGACAACACATACGGTATAAACCACAATGAGTAACCGGATAAGACGTCCTCTCCAAAATAAGGAGGCAACAAATAAAGGAAACTCACTCCAAACACTAGAGGAAACCAAAGTGCAAAACCCTCTCCAACATTGGAGGAAACAAAGGTCAAACCCTCTCCAAACACTAGAGGAAACGAAGATACAAAATCACTCCTTCCCAAGGAGGCACAACCACATAACCCTCTCCTAATCCCAAGGAGGCACAAATACCAAGAATATCCAAAGGTTGACTATCATAACGACAACCCATACAATTAAATGAAACCCTATATGGAAGACTTTTAAAACATTTACTCTATTTCCACAAACCTCGAGAAATAACAAATCAACACTAAAAGGCACTTCAAGCATTAAATAAGCTAAAGTTAGGATTTCCTAAATCTAGTCAATCTCAATTTTCATTACTTGCACTTGCCCAATCAAATACATCAAATTCATTTCACGACATTGAAGTATTAAAAAAAACAATCCTTTACTCTAAGTTTCACAATTATATTCCATAATCAAAAAATTTTAATAAATAAAACATTTATTTAAAATCAATTAAACTTTATTTCAATTTAGCATTAATTCATCAACTAAATCTCATCTATACAAAAATATAAATATATACCCAATAGATATACTTAAAAGTATATACTCAATGTATATATATACTATTATATATTTATATTTTTAAATAACTAAATCACATTACTTATTAAAATAATTTGATCAACTAATAATTTATTTAATATATATATATAATATATATATATAATATATATATATATATATATATATATATATATATAATATAATATATATATTATATAATATATATAATAATATATATATTATATAATAATAATATTAAAATAATATTAAATTATATATATATCAAAATAAAATAAAAAAAAATAAAAAAATGAAATTTCATTTTTCATTTGAAAAGGATGCCCTAATAGCCTAGGGCTGTGTGGGCGTGGTGTTGCTTCCACACGCCTCAGGTGAACTGCGTGGAAGGCGCCTCCATGTGGCGTGGGGGGTGAGGGGGCCCTCCCCTCCATGCCCAATTTTTTTTAAAATTTTATTTCGTTTTAAAAAAAATGATTTTTTTTTTAAAAATCCCCTTTCAACGAAAAAACGACAGAATAGGGCATATCCCTTTCATTTTCCAGAATGAAATTTATAGAACATAAAATAAACCACACAATATATTCATAAATATACTTGTGTGTATGCTTATAAATTTATATACTCATAATCTTCATTTACAGTGATATTGTGCAAATGATCAATATAATTTGCAGGAACAGAAATAAATTTTCTCAAAACAACAAAGGGTTTAAAGATTTTGTTTGAAATGGAGATTTCTTTTGGGATTTCTTCCTATTTCAAATCTAACCATAGTTTACAAGTTTGAATGCATTTTTCATGGATTTTTCTTGAATTTAAAACAACATTTCTAGATTTTCAAACAACAAAACAAGGATTTGAGTTCTTTTCAAAATGAAACAAAACAAAAACAAAGAACCTGATTTTTCCTCCAAGCTTGAAGATTTCAATGGTGTTTTCAACTCCTCCTTTGAATTCAACTCAAGCAAGAGTCTCAATTTACTTCTCCAATTCCAAGCAAAGTCAGAGCCAAGAAATCTCTTCTCCCAATTGGAAATTGAAAAACAACATTATATGAATTTACATTTGCTAAAATAGAGATTTTCTTCCCCAAATTGGTCAAACTCCTAAAATATCCCCACCCACTAAGTTTATTGCAAAATTTGGAGGATATTTCCATTTTTAAATTTAAAACAAATTTCTAATTTCTAATTGAAATGTTATGCATTTTTTAAAATTCATTAAGACAAAAGAATACAAATTGCCAAGAATTTACTTTCTCAATAATTTTCAAAGGTGAAATTCAAAACACATTCTCATTTATTTATTTATTTATTTTAATTTAATTCTAACTATCCAAGCATGATTTCCACTTTTATTTTAATTAAATCTTACTACCCAATAATGCCAGAACAACTTATTTATTTAATTTACCACCATTAATCCAATTAATCAATAACTCAATCTAATTTTATTAATTAAATCAAATCAATCAATAAAATAAATAACAAATCAACCTTGCAACTAGATACATTTAATCATAAATTTAACTACGCAAGTCATTTAATAACCTCTATAATATGAAATTAAATAAATACTCAAGGTGAAAAGGACCAAATTAAAAGAACTAACCTGACAACACACTATGGCTAGGGTGATGACTTGGCACGGAAAACCTAGCTACTATCTCCTCAATTTCTGTTGGTCAAAGGACACACTCAAACCTGTGAACCAGGTGGAGTCGATGTCATGTACCTGTCAACCTGTGAACAAAGAGTACATCGAACATGCATACATATATAATATGATCAAACACACTGTGAAGAGGAAATATCAGAATCGTAAGGCACTCGCAAGCGAGTGATACAATCCCATCCCCTTCACCAATACAATATCACTAACTGACACATCTAACATCAATGATATGATCAACAACATAAAAAATCATTAAATCAATTATCTTCTAAGTTAATCCAAAACATGCCATAAAGATAAAATTAGAATAAAATAACATCCCATTAACATGTAATGTTTACATCACTTAACAGATAATGGTCAAAAGCAACCAAGTTCTAAAGTCAAAGCATAATCAGACACAATCATAACAAGGAAGAACACTGTTGATAAAAGAGCCAAAATGGAGGGGTGTTACAGAACGTCAGTAGCCCTCCTCTTCAATCGACTATTCAAGGACCTCCTATGACTTGACCAAGAATTTCCAAAGTTGTTGCTCCTCCACAAAAAGTCAAATTCCAACTCTCATAGAGCTCGACACTATAGACGGATATGCACTAAGACAAAATACTCTCTGTCGCAGATGGATTTGAAAGATTAATTACGGGAATAGCTTAAGATGGAAAACTCCTTCAAATGCATCATATAGATGATTAAATGGAATCCTAGCTATGGTGGAAAAATCTCCCTAAAATTACGACAGAGTTTTTACCAAGCTTTTTCTTGCGACCATGAAAAGAGAATGAAAAGATGAATGAATGAGGATGATTTCTCGATAGCGAAAGAGACTGTCCTTTGAGATTTCCCTCTTGAATTCCATCTAGAATCCCCTATGCCTTCTTTCATTCCATGTGTTTTAAGATGGAGTGGTGAAATGCTCTGCCTCCATGGATCATCGACCATCTCCCGCTCGAATTCGACAATGAATAATAAGTTCTTTTGTTTTAATATATATATAGGTCTATTATTATTATAATTCAAACTTGAATATCCAAACATTTATAATTATATTATTATATTTGAAATACCCTTAATAAGTGCTTTTTATATTTTTATATTTAATTTATTTTCTTTTATTAATAATAAAGTATTTCTTATATATATATAATTGAAATTTCTTTTATAAGTATCTTATATTTAATTTTCGGCTTGATAATCAAATTTATATTATTCCTATTATTTTGAAATAATAATTAATATACTTAATTCATGGCCAAGGGTATGTCATTGCATTCCACACACTACCGAGAGTTCGATGAAAATTTGATTCTTGTCAAGTAATTCTTCTCCCTGATGATAGTGCCTTTTCCCTACGTGCGATGTCTATCCTGCAACCACTTGACACAAGAAACTAGAGGTAGGCCATTCTTTACGCATAAATTCATATTACATATAACAACATCATTATCATCAAATAATTTTTCATATTAAAATAATAATTCACATTCTCACTTTCAGTTGCAACAATAAAACAATTATTTAATCCATTATTTCATGTTCACATGAAAGGAGGTTATTTACAACTACCTTAACGACCAAGGTTCCATTATTAATAACATATTAAGTCATAGGGGATGTAACACAGGCTTATGCTTGGCCCTTCCCTTTAGGGTAGTATGGTGTGGAAAATCGATGTTGGATATGGATTTTTTCGCAAAGTTCCTAAACATCTTGGTTTTTGAAAGTTCTACCATTCTCATTGACAATGGAACTAGGGATGTCCTACCGACAGATAATGTAATTCAGGATGAAAGGAAATTTTCTTACCCATGATGGTGCTTAAAGGGACAACTTCAATCCAATTTTTGAAGTACTTCATGGCTGTGATGATGAATTTATGCATGCATAAGGTTTCCATGGACTTGACACTTTTGGCATTTCTTGACATATTGAAAGGATTCCTTCTCCATGTTTGGCCAATAATATCCCAAGCGTAGGAGTTTCTTAGCTAGAGTAAGACCACTTGAATGAGTTCCATAGATACCTTCATGAAACTCTCACAAAGCGGTTTTAGATTTGTTACTTTCAAGAAACCAAAAGAGAGTACCATCAAGACCTCATCGATAAAGTGTATTAGCTACCAGGGTGTGTTTAGCTGCTTGACAGATAAAGTTTTGTTTTTGGTGGTCGAACCCACAAAAGGCTATGAAAATCATGACAAAACCTATCCTAGGAATTGGACATTCCAGCAGGTGACTAATACCTCTTCATGGTCATTCATTTACTTGTCAAACCACGGAACGTATACTTTAAATGGAGCGACACTATATGTGCACTAAGAACCGGTTTCAGTCACAACCTATTGAAAAGAAATACTTGGAAATAAATTCTACCTATGCTACAAGAAGGTAATGCAAAGTTATCTTAACTCAACCATAATCTAACCAAAGCAAAAATAATAATAGCTACAATTAAGAGACAAACTATAAACTGGCCTTATGCTGTAGGAACAAACACAAGGATGGATTCTCGATGCTGCAGGAATAGTATAAGACTGAGCTTGTGCTGAAACTTCTAAAATGAAATCTAACTTGAATTAATGAAAGATAAACAACTACTCTCCTATAGCTACTTACTAAGTGGGCCCCCTTAGCAAGCATCAACTAATTTACACAGAAGATTGTACTCAGAACTCCATCAACTTTTATTCATAAAGTGAAATCATTTACATTGATTGTTCTGCTTCAGAAAACTAACAAAAACTCTGATTCATATTATAACTCTAACTCTTACATAATCTACTTCTCTATCTATTTCTTATTTCTCTGTTCTCTTCTCTCTCTTTTTCTTGTTCACCTATGCAGGAGGAACACTTATTTAAATCAGGAAAATGACTAATTAACTAACCCTAACAGAGAAAGACGTGGATGTAAAATGTATCCCAAAATTGAGGAACAAACTTCATAAATGAGTTTATCCATTCAACCTGATCCAGAGAGAATCTAGCACTCCACTCTTTCCAGATTAATTGACATTTAAAATCCTTCCCAATAGTTTCGGTCAAAGAGTCTTCGCCAAAGCTTCCTCGAAGTCGTGCAAGAAATGGACTTTACTGCAAGGCCAAGATCGGCTGCGCTTGACTTGATCATACTTTCTTCAAAAACCTGTGAAACACAAGGTAACAGATGCGAAAGAAAAGAAGCATGGCACATACACAATGTCCATTCATTAATCACATATTTAAATCTATTCCATCATTCAAAAACTACATGCGTTATACCAGTCATTTGGGGAGTCAAACAGGGTAATAAATATAGACATGTCAACATGATAGGCTGGAGGAACATGAAAGTGTATTGCTATAGGATATCCCCCAATAAAAGGTTTCAAAAGAGTTAAACAACCATGAACAACAAAAGTAAAGGTATTAAAAGTACACCATGATATCCAAATTATGAGCATATTTTGGGCTCATCATTTGCCCCCTACTTAACCCAATGCTAGTCCTCCAACATTAAACTTTCTAGTGGTCTCTTTGAAATCAGTGGTTGAGGCATGACCTTGAAATGGAGCTCCAAATTTGTAATAAAAACCTTTGAAACTCTGCCACCTTTCATACCTACGAGCTTTTGTATCTTCATTAATATTTGTATCCTGGTAGGGATAAAGGGCCCACATTAGCACATGAGGTCTAAATGTCAATTGCAACCACAATTCAAACCTCTTTTGAAGGCCCAACTATATGTATTTTCTTGATCATTTAAGAGCTGCCGTAAAATTTAGGGGACTGTGAGGCTCAAACCTTCTTAACCCAATAGTTAATCTCTCCCACCTCTTCTCAATTCTGGAGTATGACAGTTTCCAAAATGAGTATTTTTGTTCTCGAAACTCATCATATACCTTTTTTC
This sequence comes from Sequoia sempervirens, assembly GCA_007258455.2. Classification (NCBI taxonomy): domain Eukaryota; kingdom Viridiplantae; phylum Streptophyta; class Pinopsida; order Cupressales; family Cupressaceae; genus Sequoia; species Sequoia sempervirens. The sequence continues at coordinate 171,167,010 of VDFB02168118.1, forward strand.
TGAGATCAAATATTTTCATCTTGGTTATATCATTATTAAAGCCATAAGCCACAGTAAGCCAGGTTTTCAACATTGTATGGGGGTCTGATCTCTCAGGGCGCAATGGAACAGGCTCATTTCTTTCGGCTTCTTCATATGCTTCCCATTGCCTGCCATAATTTGCTTCGTTTTCCGCCCAAGACATAAGTGATCTCAAATGGATGTCGCCAATGTACATAAGGGGTTCCACTCTGTTTCAAATGGAATTATAAAGCCATGTAAATAAAATTCACACAAAGAATTTCTTAGCCAATTAGGAGCTTCTTGGTATGCATCGTATAATTCTTTAGCAGTGTGAATAATAGGATCTAGATTTATGGAAATTCTCATTAGTTGGAACCACAAAAATTGTTCCTTGAGGCACAAAGCATAAAATCTGGGTGGTGGTCTACATCCCATAATCTGACTAGTTACCTTTAGCATTTCATCCATTTTCTCCTTTAACTCCTGAATTTCCTATTTTTCCCTTCAATTTCCTTTTTTAGTTTCGTCTTTTCTTCCTCCCAAATACTTTGTTGCATTTCAGTCTTGGCTAGGTGGCAGAAACTTAGGGTTTGCAATGTAACCGGTCTCCATGTAGCTTTGAAATACTCCAGAAATTTAATAAAAAATGTCTTTTTGTAGACAACAATGGCTTGAAAAATTGTAGGGGAAAATTAAGCTTCATTGGCCACTTCCAATTGTTCAGTCTATTCTTCCTCTTACTGCAGGATGAATTCCTGTTGCTGCAATGGAGAAGACTGTGCTTCCTCCAAATTCTGCATAGCTGCAGCAGCCAAGTCATCGAGACTTGGTACCCCCCTTTCATTATGCTCAACTTCCCTTGTCTCAATTTGTTCTTCCTCAGGAATAACAAATGAACTCTGTGTGGCACTCTCAGACACATTCTGAGAAACATCATATTCACACTCTATAGATTCTTTTGAAATTATAATAACCTCAGGTTGAGGTGAAGCAAGGGATACTTTACATTGTTTTCTTGTGGAAACTCTTCTTGGCAATGTTGTAGCTGTCAGAGGTGCTCTCATAGCCTTCCTCTTCTTGAATTTCCTAGAAGGTTCTGCCTTGTTAGAGGATGATGGTGAACTAGTGATGGCAATAGGTGTTGCTGTAGGAGAAATTATTGTAGGGGAAGATGTTGCAAGAGAAGAGCGTTTCCTTTTCTTAGAACGAGGGTTAGATTTTGGGGTTTGTTCCGCCCCAGATGACTATCTTGCCTTTGTTTTTCCTTTTTCTCTCCTACTGGCAGCCCTAGTTTTCACCTAGGCAGAGGACTTTGGTGTGAGAGCTGCAGGACTAGGTGCTACAAGAGCAGATGACCCTTTCCCTATTCTTCTACTGGTAGATGCCATTTCCTCTTTCTTTCTCTGAGGCCGTGGGGTAAGTGCCCTAGGGGGTTATGAACGTTGCAGGCTCTTTTGGGCAACAAATTCTTGCCAGGAAAGAGGTGATACATCTCTCAAAGAGCATTCAATCAACAATTTTATAAGGCCATGGTGGGCAATCAAATTATCCTTCCCCTGTTGGGTTCCATGGGCACATTGTTCCAAAAATTTTAACAAAAAGTTCAGAACATTAACATCTAACCCATGCCTCATATGACTTAGCAATTTGAAGTGGTGAGAATGCTTGTAAGAAAAATGGCCTTCACTTGTTAAATACCTGATTATGAAAGCAATGTATTCTGGGTATGGAGGAGGCAACGACACTCGCTTGCATCCCTGCTTGGATAATTCCAAAGGTCCATTAGTGGGTATTGTAAATTCTACCCTTGCAGAGACAACATCCAAAGAAAAATTTTCTCCAATGGCTAGAAGCCTAGTTACTTCTACAATTCTTTCTTCAATTACAACAACTGTTAGACCCCATACTGTAGCCTCCCCTTTAGAAAGGGTGCTTTAAAATTTTCCTGCATCCTCCTCATTGAAAGCATCTAAACTCAAAAAGTAATTCAACCATCTACAAAGGCTAAATGCTTGGACTATTTGAGGATTTTGCATTAATAACTCATGAGCTACAGGTTCATGTCTTACTAGCTGACCACCCATGTTCACAGTTTTTCCTTAGCTAAACTCAACTCTTTTATGAAAATCCAAAAAATTCCCTTTCTATTTTGGTTCTTTTCTATCCTGCCGTCACTTTTCTCTTCTTTTTAAAAAATGAACTTCTTGAACAAGCAGTTTTAATTGTAATTTACAATGAAAAATATGTAATGAAAAAGACATGTGATCATATTTGAAAAGTACCAAAAAATAATAAAGAAAGATTATCTAAGTAGTTGTGACAACGACGAAAGGACATGTTTTAAAAGTGGATTATCCCACCCCCTACTTAAAGTATGACATGTGTCCACACATGTACTAAGGAATAGGCAGAGATCGGGTAATAATGACTGATACAGACATAGTAGTAAATGAATAAAATGAAATAAATCAAAGATGCGATAACAAAAGATATTGTGTACCTTTCATTAAATGCTTGTACGTACTGAGAAAGATGACAGCTTTGGCATGAGATGACAGTTGGGAATGAGATCACAATTAAGGGTTGTGTGGATGAATGAGGTGGATGGGTGACATGGGTGGACAAGATGAATGAATGGAATGGATGGATGGGATGAAAGATAAAGAAGTGAAATGTGGCGACAAGTGGAAATGAAGAAAAATGGTTTCCTTCAAAAGGAAACCTTTATTATGAGCATGCATTACAAAATTATGGTGAAGCTGCAGGAGAAAGGCTAAAGCCTTCGGCTGTAGGAGGATTAGTGGCAGGATCTTGAATGAACTATTGCATGAATTCTTCTTTTGAGACTGGTTTATGGTACAACCGGAGGCAGTGTCCATTAACTAATAGCTTGAATCTAACAGGATCAATTGTAACAAATTGAACTGAAGCATTAGAAAATACATTCTCAATTTCATATGGGCCCAACCATCTGGTTTGTAATTTTCCTGGACTGTCCTTATATCATGAGTCATAAAGCAGAGCCCGGTCTCCTACTTTGAATTTATTTTCCTTAATGTATTTATCATGCTACCTTATTCTCTGATTTTGTATTATCTCAGTGTGCTGCAGGGAATTCTTTTGGAGCTCATCCAGAGCATTGAGCTGCATGATTCTGTCCTTTTGTGCATTTGTTAAATCCATGTCCATCTCTAATGTTGTTCTTAGAGTCTTATGTTCAAATTCTATTGGCATCATAACTATTTTACCATACACCATTTCAAAAGGTGTATATCCTGTAGTAGTCTTCCAAGTAGTATGGTAGGCCCATATAGCTTATGGTAACCTTGTGGCCCAATCCTTCCTATGCAAATCTACAGTTTTAGTCAAAATAGCCTCTATGTCCCTATTGGTGACCTCAACCTAGCCATTGGCCTGGGAGTGATAAGGAGTTGATTTCCTGTGTTGTATATTGTATTCATTGACTAAAGCTGTGATAAGTGTAGAAGTAAATTGTGCTCCTTGATCTATCACTATTTCTCTAGGGACACCAAACCTAGTAAATATTTTCTCATAGAGGAATTCAGCCACTTTATTATCCCAAGCATGTTTCATAGGCTTAGCCTCTACCCATTTTGTGACATAATTTGTGCATACAAGGATGTAGGACTTACCATTGGAAGGTGGATCAATTGGTCCTACAAAATCCAGTCCCCATTTGTCGAAGGGTGCAACTACAACTTGTGGAAATAGAAGCATCTCATCAGATCGAGTTGGTCTTCCCATCCGTTGGCATCTGTCACATCTCCTTGTATATTTGGCTGCATCTCTATGCAAAGTTGCCCAATAGTAATCGGTATTCAAAATTTTCATTGCTATCCTTTTGGCAGCAAAATGTCCACCACATGGCTCATCATGGCTTGCATGCAGTATATCATGAGTGTCCTCCTCTTGTACACATCTCCTCATAACTTGATCTGGCCCTATATAAAACATGCAATCTGTAATCCAAGAAAAGTTAAAGCTTTTCTCTACCAATAATCTCTTTTCCTTAGGGAAGAATTGAGGAGTTCTTCCTATGGCTAGATAATTTGCTATATCAGCATATCATGGGTGAATAACCTTGATTGCAAACAGGTGCTCATCAGGAAAGGAGTCTTCAATAAGTGCAGAGTCATCTTGCCTTTGAATTCTAGAAAGGAAATAAACAACCATGTTGGCTTTACCTGGCTTGTCCACAATTGTAATATCAAATTCTTGTATCAGCAATAACCATCTTGCCAGTCTCCTAGATATTGAGGCTTTGTTCATGAGATACTGAATTGCGGCATGATCAATATGGAAAAATATTTGATAACCGGTGATATAATTCTTGAATTTATTGAGGGCGTAGATGATTGCCAACATTTCTTTTTTGTAACAGTGTAGTTTAATTTAGCCCCGTGCAGGTTTTTGCTTATGTAGTAGAGTGCATGTTCTGTTGAACCATCCTTCTGCCCTAACATTTCTCCAATGGAATAATCTCATGCATCGGTATGAATATGAAATGGAAGTGACTAATCAGGTCCTTTCAGAATAGGTGCTTGTGTAAGGGCGACTTTTAAGTCAAGGAATGCTTTCTCACATTCCTCTGTCCAAGAAAAATCTGCATCTTTCTTCAACATATTGTATAAGGGGCCTGCTGTTTGGTTGAAGTCCTTGATGAATCTTCTGTAGTATCCGACATAGCCTAGAAAGATCTATACCTCTTTCTGCTTAGCAGGAGAGGGTAGCTTAGAGATGACCTCAATCTTAGCAGGATCAACCTGAATTCCTGAAGCAGAAATATAGTGACCAAGCACTATTCCCTCCTACATCATCATGAAGCACTTTTGACTATTCAGCGATAGGTTGTGATCTTCACATCCCTGTAGTACTTTTTGCAAGTTGGCTTGAGCTTCCTCAAATGTCGAACCATAAAAAGTAAAGTCATCCATGTATATTTCCATGCAATCATATGAGATGTTTGAGAAGATACTTATGACTACCCTCTAGAAAGTTGTAGGAGCATTGCAGAGAGCAAAAGGCAAAACTAAATAGGCAAACTGATCCAGGTGGATCCAAAAGAACTCAAAATTTCACAGTCTTAGAATCAGCTGAAAGTAGTCTCAGAGCGAAGAGCTCACCGACAGGATTCTGACGCAACTTGAATTGCATCAAAAGGAGATCGTATGTGTGAGTTATGTTTGGTCAAAGGTTTGGTCAAACTGAGTACCAGAGCCATTAGGAAGGTGGAAAATTTTATCATCTTGGAATTTTTCAAAATTGGCATCAAATTGAAGTGCTCGTTGAGATGATTCTGACGACGTTCGTTTCATCAAAATCCGACATCATATGCTCAAGTTACAAGCAGTCAAAGTTTAGTTGACTTGAAGGTATAGATGATGACGTCATCATGCTGACGTGTCAGTTCATACTATACAGAATCCACATGGATGAATTCTGGCCCAACACATGGTAGGTGACTCAATTTTACGGACCAATCATTGACTGACACGTGTCTATTCATACCGGTGACATGGCTCTCCGTACCCCGACGTGGCATCACAGTGGTAGACAACTCGGCAGCCTCGTCAACACCCTCAGAAAATGGCATCCTGACATGTCTCCTCCAGATTTTGGCATGTGCATTGGTTGGTTTTAACAAAATGATTGTTCAGGTTTGAACCTGTGATCTCCCAGAAACAGCGGGCCAGTTAACCGTTGCACCCGCAGCCGGTGCCTTAACTATTTGCAGATGGTTGTTTATTTTGTTGTTAAACATTTTGGTGTTTGGTTTTAAAAACAGCCAGCGGAGGTTTGGAACCCCCGACAATGCGGCGGGTAAAAAGAGTTCTCACCATTAGACCACCAACGGCTCCCAAAATATGTTAGGAGTTTGTTTAATTTTGTTAAGGTTTTGTTGGCCGAACCTTAACCAAATGGCTTATTAAGCCATAAACAAGTTAAATTATCCCTAACAATCAAAACCAAAAAGCTAATAGGAGACAAAAGGGATGTTGTACGAGTTGGTAAGGGAGTTATGCATTTAATGTTTTTATTAAGCCTATTTAGGCTAATTTTTATGTATAAAAAGGAGATGGTGAGAGTGTTCTCTCATTCGGAGATTCAGAATTCAAAAGGGGTTTTGAGTGTTCTCTTGGTGAGAGCTATTAGAAAACTCTTGAGGAATCTCATTCTTTGTAAAAGCTCTTGGAGAGTTTATTTTCTCTTAGTAAAGGGTTTGGAGTGAGAGTTATTGGAGTCTTTTGAGGGCTAAGTAGTCTCTAGGAGAAGAGATAATAACTTAGTGAGTCCTTTGAGAGATTTTGTACATCTTTTGAGTCTTTTGTAAAGGCTTGATGCCTATGTACTCTTGTGTGAGAGAGAGTTGCAACTTTATTGTTTGAAAGCATTGTAAAGGTGACGAAGGAGTTAAGCACAAACATGTTGCTAGACAGATCCTGTCATTGCAGTGTGGAAGCAGGAAGAGCCTGAAATGCAAGAATCTTCTTGGGAAGCAGATTGTAACTCAGTGAAAGACCATGGTGATGTAAAAGAAGTTGCATCATAGTAATGGCATTGATCACGCTTATTTGCAGATCTGGAGACGTAGCCAAAAACTGGCGAACTCCGTAATCAAATCCTTGTCTCTTTTCTTGGTGCATGATTTTTGTCAGCTTCTTTACTTCCTATGTTTTATGTGGTTATTTGCTCAATTCACAAACATCGTCAGTTATGATCTTAATTTTAAATCTGTACCCTGGTGAATCTAACAATTGTTAAGTGATTCATAGTAAGGATTTTATAGATCAAGTTGGTATCAGAGCTAGTCTGACAAGTTGCAGGTTGTGGAATACTTGGAGCAAATTCAAGCAGTGAGGTGAGATGTCATCACATAGGGAAAATCAGTTTCCTTTTGTCTTCGATGCAGAATTTTATAATACCTTCATGGCGATGAAAGCCAAGGTTGATGAAATGTATGAGGAATGGAAGTCTGAAAAAGAAGGCTTGTTGAAGAAAGTCAAAGATGCAGACTCGGTGAAAGCTCCTCATTCTTCTCATTCTCTTCCTTGTTCTCTTGGTGATTCTGAGAAACATAATTCAGGTGTTGGATTGAGGTTGTCCACCAAGATGGACTATGACGGAAAGGGTCTTGGTAGTCATGGACAAGGCATGGTTGAATCTATGAAGATGGAAGCTAGACCTCGCTATGCAAGATCGGGGTATGGTGAAGGAGAATGCTCCAAGACAGTGGACGCGAAGAATTCTCTGAAAGAAGAACCATTCCAAGAATGATCTAAGAGAGGCGATGGCACATCACCTTCAGGTAGTGGTGACACATGCAAGATTTCCAAGAGAAGAATGAACACAGATTCTTCTCAGCATGCATGCACCAAGGGTGACCATCAAAGGTATAATAAAGCTGATTGTTCCAATGTTTCTTTTGATTTTAAGAAGATTGGCAATATAAAAAGTTTATGGTATAGAAGACCGTGCACATTTTGTGGGTTGAATAACCATAGTCTTGCCAAGTGTTGGAAAAGAATGGCTTTGTACAGGAAGGTAGAGTCAACCAAGAAAGGGACACTGTGTAAAGACTCATCTCCAATTCAGAAGAAAGAGAAGGGAAAGAAAGTCTAGATATTGAAAACACCTTGCTCTTATTGCAACAAAGGTGGACATCAGGAAGCTAACTGTTGGAAGCTTCATCCAGAGCTTCATCCAAAGAAGGACAAGAAGAAGATTGCAGTTGATTCTCCATTGGTGAACATAGGGCAAATGAAGAAGCTCATGTATGTGAGGAAAACTTCTTCACTCATGTGTGCAAAGGTGGGAAAAGCAGATGATTTGAAGCATGAAAATGAAGTAGTTGCTTATAAGCCTAACTATCATGTGTTTTAGGGATCATCAACGCCGCAACATGAAGATTTTTTGTGGAAACCTATCAAGAGGATTAGAAGTATTGTTAGCTCATTGTCACTAATATCCTTGTATTTGTTAATGCTACTAATGTTTTGTACATGGATAGTAGCTGGGGTAATGAATGCAAAAAGATGTGAGAAAATGCAAATGGGTAGCAATGTGATTGTAGTTTTCATAATTGTTGTACAAATTTTGATGAAGTAGGTGCATAGAAAGGGTGGACAGATACTGGACAAGTGGGAAGGTGTTTTTTCTCACACCGTGTCTAATTAAGAACCTTTTGGAGGTCCAAAAGTTCCTTAGTGGGGAGGAATGATCTAGGTGGATCCAAAAGAAATAAATATTTCACAGTCTCAGAATTAGCCGAAAGTAGTCTCAGAGCAAAGAGCTCACCAACAGGATTCTGATGCAACTTGAATCGCGTCAAAAAGAGATCGTACGTGTGAGTTATGTTTGGTCAAAGGTTCAGTCAAACTGAGTACCAGAGCCATCAGGAAGGTGGAAAAATTTATCATCTTGGAATTTGTTGAAATTGGTGTCAAATCAAAGTGCTCATTGAGATGATTCCGATGACGTTCGTTTCGTCAAAATCCGACATCGTATGCTCGAGTTACAAGTAGTCAAAGTTTAGTTGACTTGAAGGTACAAATGATGACTTCATCATGCTGACGTGTCAATTCGTACTATACAGAATCCACATGGATGAATTCCAGCCCAACACGTGGCAGGTGACTCAACTGTACAGACCAATCATTGACTAACACGTGTTCGTTCGTACTGGTGACATGGCTCTCCATACCCCGACGTGGCATCACAGAGGCAGACATCTTGGCAGCCTCATCAACACCCTCGGTGAATGGCATCCTGACACGTGTCCTCCAGATTTCGGCGTGTATGTTGGTTGGTTTTAACAAAATGATTGTTTGGGTTTGAACCCATGATCTCCCCAGAAACAGTGGGCCGGTTGACCGTTGCACCCGCGGCCGGTGCCTTAACTATTTGCGGATGGTTGTTTATTTTGTTGTTAGACATTTTGGTGTTTGGTTTTAAAAATAGCCGGCGGAGGTTTGGAACCCTCGACCACGTGGCGGGTAAAAAGAGTTCTCACCATTAGACCACCAACGGCTCCCGAAGTATGTTAGGAGTTTGTTTAATTTTGTTAAGGTTTTGTTGGCCGAACCTTAACCAAATGGCTTATTAAGCCATAAACAAGTAAAATTATCCCTAACAATCAAAACCAAAAAGCTAATAGGAGACAAAAGGGATGTTGTAAGAATTGGTAAGGGAGTTATGCATTTAATGTTTTTGTTAAGCCTATTTAGGCTAATTTTTATGTATAAAAAGGAGATGGTGAGAGTGTTCTCTCATTCGGAGATTCAAAATTCAAAAGGGGTTTTGAGTGTTCTCTTGGTGAGAGCTATTAGAAAACTCTTGAGGAATCTCATTCTTTGTAAAATCTCTTGGAGAGTTTATTTTCTCTTAGTAAAGGGTTTGGAGTGAGAGTTATTGGAGTTTTTTGAGGGCTAAGTAGTCTCTAGGAGAAGAGATAATAACTTAGTGAGTCCTTTGAGAGATTTTGTACGCCTTTTGAGTCTTTTGTAAAGGCTTGATGCCTATTTACTCTTGTGTGAGAGAGAGTTGCAACTTTATTGTTTGAAAGCATTGTAAAGGTGACGAAGGAGTTAAGCACGAACATGTTGCCAGACAGATCCTATCATTGCGGTGTGGAAGCAGGAAGAGCCTGAAGTGCAAGAATCTTCCTGGGAAGCGAATTGTAACTCAGTGAAAGACCATGGTGATGTAAAAGAAGTTGCATCATAGTAATGGCATTGATAACACTTATTTGCAGATCCGGAGACGTAGCCAAAAACTGGTGAACTGTGTAATCAAATCCTTGTCTCTCTTTTCTTGGTGCATGATTTTTGTCAGCTTCTTTACTTCTTATGTTTTATGTGGTTATTTTCTCAATTCACAAGCATCGTCAGTTACGGTCTTAATTTTAAATCTATACCCTGGTGAATCTAACAATTGTTAAGTGATTCATAGTAAGGATTTTACAGATCACAAACATTCCCCAAGGGCATGTAAAATTAGTCTTTTCTTGATCCTCAAGAGTAATCTTGATTTGATTGTACCCACTGAAGCCATCTAAGAATGAGAAGTACTTTTTCCTAGCTAAATTATCTAGAACTTGATCAATGAATGGAAGAGGAAAGTAATATTTCTTTGTTGCTAAGTTGAGCTCTTTGTAATCTACACATGCCCTCCATTTCCATCCTTTCTTAGGAAAAATGACCAATGGAGAAACCCATTGACTATCCGAGATTAGGTAGATGAAGCCAGCTATTAACATTTTCTGCAAATCTTCTTTAACAATTTCTCTCAAAGCTAGATTAATCCTTCTTTGAGGCTACTTGATAGGTCTAAATTCACTATTAATATATATGTGATGTGTACAAAGTTTTGGGTCTAAACCCTTCATATCCCCATAGTCCCATGCAAAAGCTCTGTGGTGGGCTTGCAACATTGTGGTTAGGGCAGTTTGTTGAGACAAAGGCAACTTATTATTAATATGTAGACAATGACCTGGAGATACTTCTATTTGTTTGGTGAGATCATTTATTGAGGTTGCTGATAAAGGTGGTGCTTGTATATCACATAATAGAAAATCATGATGGCTCTTAGGATCCAGTTGTTGTAGGAAATATTGCTGAGAATGGCTATCCAAAATAGATGGGCTATTTAAACCAGAACTAAACTGCAAAATGTGTAGAAGCAGGTTATCTTCACTCTGAAGCTAGAAAAATGGATCAGTTTGTAGCATCATTAACTGAGCTAATGAATTGACTTCTTTAGATTCCTCTCCTAGATCTGGCCAAATTGGTTGAGACAAATCTGGCAGAGGTTGTATAGGTGGGTATAAAGCCGATTTCTTCCTTGACTGGCCATCATAAATTGTCATGTCTCCTTAATGACATCCTATAAGGGCATCAATTGTAGCTAACAGGGTCTGCCTAGGATAATAGGATATCCTCCTAAGGTTGCTTTAGTGGACAATATGGTGAAATCAGCAGGGTATTCCCAAGGTTCAAAAGTGACAATGACATCTTCTATCACTCCATCAGGTGTAACCGTGGAACTATCAATAAGCTACATGACAATCAGTGTAGAATGAATGTTTGGGATATTCAAACACTCCATTGTGTGCTTGGTCATCACATTAATGGCTGCACCAAGGTCAACCAAAACATTTCTTACTACTTGACCATTGATATTTATTTTTACTACAGGACTTCCAGGATCAGTATATTTTGGAATGACAACCTTCCCCAACATAATATCGGCTAACTGTCCTAGGACATGGATAGTTTGGGGATCCTTTTTATTTCTTCCTTGTTTCTTTAAACATGCCTCTTTAATGACTTTTCCATAGACTAGAACATCTTTAATAGCTTGAAAAAGAGGAATTTGAACTTGTACATTCTTTAACTGCTCCAAAATATCAAAGGTAGGCTCTTCAATGGTCTTGGGTGTAGTAATTTGCAATCTCTGAGGAAAAGGTGGTGTAGCCTGAGGCTACAAGATAGGTTCCTTAGAGGTAGTAGCTAATATAGGTATATCTTCTGTATGATCAGTAGGTTGTTTAGCGGCAGAGTCTAAAATCTCTGTAATTACAGGTGGCTGTGGAGCAAGGAGAGTGGTTCTAGACCTGAGATGGATATCATTGATATTCAGGGCATAAGTTGGATACTGGTTGGCTTTTGTAGAATATATAGGTTGCTATTGTTGTTGCTACTTATTATTAGGATTTGGAAATGGTTGACTAGGAATAGGCATTTGTTTTAGAGGGCCAGTATTTGCTGCAGGTGCTGCAGAAGGAGGCATAAGAGCTGGAGGTTGTGGCTGCTGAGACTACAGGAATGTAGGGGGTTGGTTCTGCCATTGCTGAGAACCTCTCCATTGAGGGTTTTGTTGCCAGTTACTTGGAGGTGGAGTCCATTGTCCTTGTGGCTACTTCCAACCTCCTTGAGGGGGTTGCCATTGAGGGCTCTGATAGTTAGGCCAATATGGTTGAGGAGCATTCCAAGGTGGAGATGGGCCATATGTAGGTTTCCATTGGTTATTATAATTAGAGTAAGGATTACCAAAAGTTAAAGGATCTTGAGGCATACCTTGTCTTGGAGCCCATGGTCTCCTTTGTGCAACAAAGAAGACTTGGTCATCATCACCTTCTATCATCTTAAAATCAGTAGGTAACTGTTTAGCCTCCATGTTGGCCACCATCTTGCATCTAGAGTCACGTTTCATCTATCTACAATGTGGACAGAACTTAGCCAGGATTGCCTCAGCCTCTGCATGTTTCTTATGAGCTTGCATGGTATCCAACTGTGTAGCCATGTTGTTTATGATGTCTTGCTTGAAATCAGACAACAAATTTGTGATCTCCATTCGAGAAACTCCGCTGGAAGAATAATTTCCCACTGTAGCTTGATGACCTCTACCCTTCTTCATATTTTCTCGGGAGTAATTGAGACATCTTCATGAGATCATCCCAAGATACTTGAGTGATATCTCCGCCTCCCATTAGGTCCAAGGCATCTATATAGGTATCATTGATTCCCCTTAGAAAATGTAATTTTTGAGATTCTTCATTAAGAGTATGGTTTGAATTCATTTTCAGAGAAAATAGGAATCTTGATATATAATCCTCCAGACTTTTGATCCTCCTTCTGTTGAATTCTAAATATATCATCACCTTTACTACCACTCTTACAATATTCCTTGTATTTCTCAAGAAATTTTGTTTGCATGGCTGCCCAACTATCAACAACACCCCTTCCCAAACTCATGAACCATCTGAGAGATCCCTCCTTCAAGGTAGCAGGAAACAATTTCAATTTGTGAGCATTTGAAGTGTAGTCATAACTGCGACAGAGGATATCAAACTCGAACAAGAAGGTCTTTGGGTCTTTTGTAACTAAGCCATAAAACTTGGGAAGTAATGAAGAAGGAATATTCTTAAGGTTGTCATTGTTTTGTTGAGCAATAATTGGGAATTCAAAAGTAGGAGGTCAATTAGGTGGATTACGTGCCATGTTCACTTGATCAAGTATAGAAGCAAATGGATTTTCTTCAGGTTCTTTGTCAACTGGGCCAAATAGCAAGTCAGCACATAAATCTTCAGCAAATGGGTCAATATCTAAGTCTCCTTCGTCCTCAAATAGGCTATAAGCTGGTTCAGTTTTCTTAGCAATGGATAGCAGGTTAGGGAGAAATCTTCCCTGAGCGTCTCTTCTTCTATGCATGCAACAAAAATGGATGGTATTTTAAAATAATTTGAAAATACTTGAACAATTGACTAAACTACTGCTAACAATGACTATAGTAGGTTCTTAGATTGACACCATCCCCAACAACGATGTAAAAAATGGTCGCACCCACAAAAGGATATAAAAATCATGGAAAAACCTATCCTAGGAATTGGACATTCCAACAGGTGACTAATACCTCTTCGTGGTCATTCATTTACTTGTCAAACCAGGGAACGCATACTTTAAATGGAGCGGCACTATATGTGCACTAAGAACTAGTTTCAGTCACAACCTATTGAAAAGAAATACTTGGAAATAAATTCTACCTATGCTATAGGAAGGTAATGCAAATTCTCTTAACTCAACCATAATCTAACCAAAGCAAAAATCATAATAGCTACAATTGAGAGACAAACTATAAACTGGCCTTATGCTGTAGGAACAAACACAGGGATGGATTCCCGATGCTGCAGGAACAGTATAAGACTGAGCTTGTGCTGAAACTTCTAAAATGAAATCTAACTTGAATTAAAAAAGGATAAACAACTACTCTCCTACAGATACTTACTAAGTGGGCCCCCTTAGCAAGCATCAACTAATTTACACAGAAGATTGTACTTAGAACTCCATCAACTTTTATTCATAACGTGAAATCATTTACATTGATTGTTCTACTTCAGAAAACTAACAAAAACTCTGATTCATATTATAACTCTAACTCTTATATAATCTTCTTCTCTATCTACTTCCTATTTCTCTGTTCTCTTCTCTCTCTCTTTTTCTTGTTCACCTGCACTGGAGGAACACTTATTTAAATTAGGAAAACAACTAACTAACTAACCGTAATAGAGAAAGATGTGGATGTAAAATGTATCCCAAAATCAAGGAACAGACATCATAAATGAGTTTATCCGTTCAACCTGATCCAGAGAGAATCTAGCACTCCACTCTTTCCAGATTAACTGACATTTAAAATCCTTCCCAATAGTTTCGGTCAAAGAGTCTTTGCCAGAGCTTCCTTGAATTTGTGCAGGAAATGGACTTAACTTCAAGGCCGAGATCGGTTGCACTTGAATCGATCATACTTTCTTCAACAACCTGCGAAACACAAGGTAATAGATGCGAAAGAAAATATCCATGGCACATACACAATATCCATTCATTAATCACATATTTAAATCTATTCCATCATTCAAAAACTACATGCATTATACCAGTCATTTGGGGAGTCAAACAGGGAAATAAATATAGACATGTCAACATGATAGGTTGCATGAACATGAAAGTGTATTGCTACAGGATATCCCCCAATAAAAGGTTTCAAAAGAGTTTCTTAGCTAGAGTAAAACCACTTGAATGAGTTCCATAGATACCTTCATGAACCTCTCACAAAGCGGTTTTAGATTTGTTACTTTCAAGACATCGAAGGAGAGTACCATCAAGACCTCATCGATAAAGTGTATCAGCTACTAGGGTGTGTTGAGTTGCTTGATAGATAAAGTTTTGTTTTTGGTTTCAAGATAGATCAGGTGGTAGGGTATTGTCTCTCAGATAGGTGTAGATCTTCCCATAGATTGAAGAATCAACCTTAGCTAGATGGTATACTACTTGGGATTCAAGATTGTCATAGGCGAGATTAAACAATTGTTCCACCATGAATTCATAATGAGTTCATTTTTTTGGTATTTTTAGAAGAGAAGCAATGGTTGCCATGCCATTTATAGCTTTGTTTTCCACTCTTGGAATTTGTTCAAATTTGATCTCAACAAAGTACTTCTTAAAGTCATCTACCATTCTCTTGTATGGCATTAGCTTGTCATCTTTTTTCTGGTAGTCATCATTAATTACCTGATTTATGACCAATTAAGAATCTCCATAGACTTGTAACTCTATGATTTTCCATTCCACCACTACCTTGATACCAATGATTAATGCTTCATACTCAACTGTGTTGTTAGTGAAAGGGAACATTAACCTATAATACTTTGGAATGGTGTGTCCTCGAGGAGTGAGAAATAGGATTCCAACACCTGATCCATGTTGCATGTAAGACCCATCAAAGTATAATATCCACTGTTGCATTGTTATTGTGAGGACATAAGAATTTGGGAATTCAACGTGCATGGGATGGTCATCTGTAATGGTGCTTCAACTAACTAGTGTGCTATCACTTGGCCTTTGATTGCTTTTCTATCACATACTAAATGTAAAATTCACTCAATATCATTACCCACTTTTCTAGTCTTCCCATTAAATTGGCTTTGTTGAGCAGATATTTTAATGGGTTTATTGGTGCAGGAGCACCTGGGAAACTTGGGTTTTCCTGGAGTCTTGAAGGAAGTTTAAAATTTTGTTGTCTTATTTTGAGGACATGCTGACCATCTAGCTAGGTTTTGTTGTTTTGAATAAAGCTTGATCTATCTATGATAAATGGATTGGGAGGTGGCAATCATGAATGGGTTTTGAAGCTCCAACTTGTCATCATTACCAATCTAGTCATGTGTTTGAAAACACATTGGATTTTATAGATTGCATCATTAGGTCATCTATGAGCTCGAACCAAGCTCCTCAATGGTTTTGGAAGCCTATTTAAGGCATGACTCGACCCTGAGGCAGGGTTAGAAGCATTATTATTGAGTGACATATTTGAAGATTGAAGGAAACAATGTTCAAAAGACTATTTTTCTGTATTTTTCTATTAAAACTAAACTTTAATGGAGTGACCCTGCTATTTTTCTATGTGTAGTATGTAGTGTTAGCCTTATAAAAACTTGGTGTGCCTTCCTTTTGGTTTTGTAGATTGTTTTCAACTTGTATTTGTAAGTACTTCTGGTTCCTGTGTTTTCTAGCCTGTAAAAGGTAGTTTTTAAAGAATGGAGTCCTAGGGCACCTTCCCACTGTAAAAATTGTACGGCCTCTTGGGATTAGTGTCTAGGCTCCTTCATTGTAAATATGGTAGCATTTAAGTTTTGTGGCAGTGCGGGAGGTGCTAGAAAAGCTTTGCCCTAGGCGAGCCAGTGCAGGCCCGGTTAGGGCAGACTTGGAGAAAAAGTTGCATATCTTGCAGGGGAAAAGAGATCTTTGAGAAATTCTTTCTTGTGAATTTAGGGGAAGTTCTTGAATATGCATGGTAATCAGGAAGAGGCTTTATAAATTCATTTGATAGGAGAGTTTTCTGACAGTCTGAAAATAGCTTGACAAGTCTAGAAACCCTAGGGTTCTTGACCATTTTGGTGTATGGACGGTGTATGGCCTGAGCAAGTTGAAACCCTAAAAAATCTTTGAGGAGAGGGCATGAGAAACAAAAATTATTAACAAGGAACTTAAGTCTTTGGTGGGTTTTAAAGAAAGTTGCATTTTAACCCTATTCAGAGGCCTAGCTGGGCTCTAGGCTTATAGCCTTTCAAACACTAGGAGAGCATTTTGAGAAAGCGATGGCAAGATAGAAACTTATGGCTGCATAAAGACATTAGATAAGCCATTTTGAAGTTTTGTAACACCTTCAAACCCCTGCAAGAGCCTAGAAGAAGGTTGAGGTTATTTGGCCTTTAGGGCAGATTAAGGGCCAAAGGAGAGTACATGGCGAAGCACCAAGGTTGGCTTGGTAGAAGGACAACATGTTGATAGAAGAGGGGTTGGTCTAACAAACCAGGGGCAGCTAGTTATGAGTAGGGGCCTATAGGTTAGAAGGGTGAATTCAAGCACCAAGGAGGTCTTATATGAAAAGACCTAGAGCAGGAACCAATGTTTGGTTCCTCCAACCCCACTCCCTATCATTTATCTTGGCTATCAGTTTGATGGTATGTGTTAACATGTAGTGTCATAATTTTTGAGTAGAAAACACTACTGCTAAACAATATTTTTCAATGAATGTGTAGTTAATCTCATAGTCGTTTGGTGTCTTGTTGATGTAGCAGATTGCCCTATCTTTTCTTGTAGAGTCTTCTTGTGCTAGAAAGGCTCCAAAAGATACCTCAGTAGTTGCTATGTAAAGTAGGAGTGGTTTTCCCTCTATTGGTGGTATCAAGATAGGTGGAATCATCAAATATTGTTTCAGTTGATTAAAATAAGCTTCTCTTTTTTCATCCCATCTGAAAGAAACATTCTTGTGTAGAAAATGAGTGAAAGGATGAATTTTGTTTGCCAGTTGTGTGATGAATCTCCTGATGGATTGAAATCTTCCTTGCAAAGATCTTAGTTGGTTGAAATTCTTAAGAGGTGACATTTCCATGATGGCCTTGACTGTTGCTGGATCTACCTCAATGCCCTTATCTGAGACTATGTATCCTAAGAGTTTAGTTCATGTCACTCCAAATACATACTTCTTTGGGTTTAAGCACACATTGAACTTTTCCAACCGAGTGAAGATTTTATCTAGGATTTCCAGATGTCCTTCTCTAGTGAATGATATTTCCAGTAAGTCAACTACATATTCCTCCATGAATGTGTGCATCATGTCATGAAAGATTGTCATCTTTGCATGATGATAGGTGGATCATGCATTCTTTAACCCAAAATGCATGATGTTCCAAATAAATGTATCCCATGGGCATGTGAAAGTTGTTTTCTCTTGGTCTTCTGGTGCAATTTTTATCTAATTATAGTCTAAAAAAAATTCCATGAGTGATAGCATTGCATGTCTAGCTGCTAAATCCACGATGATGTCTATGTTAGGAAAAGGAAAGTCATCTCTCATAGATCCATTCTGCATATTTAATTGCTTAAATGAATCTTGCATCCAATAATTTCTTCAATTCTACTTTCTTCATTAGGGCAATGTGTGGGAGAATTTTCCTCAATTTTTGCTTTATTGGTTTCACTCCAGGTGGGAAAGATAAGTGATGCATTATTAGATCTGGATCTATTCCTGGCATGTCAGTGTAGGACCAAGAAAAGTTGACAAGTCTCTCTTCAAAAAATTTGGTGAAACTCAATTTTTCCTGCTCTATCATGTATGTTGCTAGATGTAGGGTCTTCACTATTCCAGCAGTACCAATGTTTATAGATTGTGTAGGCTCAACTAATACTGAAGATCTCTCATGATAATGCTTGGGAAGAGTGTCAAATCTCCCATCCTTCAATTCCTCAGAGAGGTTTTCACCATTTGATATGCTCTTTATTTTTACTTTTTCTTGATCTAATACTGCCATTAAATGGTTTTCACCATTAGATCAATTTTTTATATTCATCATTTTGCAGCTAAGAGATTTGGCACTCCCCTTGTTTGAAGCTTTGTTATGAGATTCGTTGGTAGAACATGTTTCAAGATTCTTAGAGAAAAGGAAGTTCATAATGGCATCATGATTTGGAAAGATAGGGATATCAAGTAGCTCAGTTTGGTCCCAGTCAATAAGTTCGGGGTGTATCAATGGTAAGGAATCATCAGATTGGTTTATATCAAAAGGAGTAAGTGTTGTGATGGCAATGTTGTCCAAATGTTTGATAGAAATGTCAAGGTTACTCTCCTCCAAATGATCCATCTTGCTCGATGTCTAATCATCCTCGCTAAAGTCATCGATATGTAATGATCCAATTTCAAGTGGTCTAGACCCTAAACTTTTTCCCTCCATGCATATGGGTGCATGCCTCTTTATCACATCAATTTCTTTGTCTTCAAAAGATACTTCAGATAGTGAGTCCCATTCATATTCATTAGATTATATTTCAGAACTAGATTGTAATTGGAGGATTCGCTCACAAATTTGTTGCTTGGCTTCTTCTTTTATCTCTTCTTTGTATCCTAGTCTTGTCTTGTCCTTTGCATTAATTGTGATGGGATGTATTGGTTCCATGATTTTTCCAGTAGAACCTTTTCCTTCATATCCCATCTTTTCTAGGATTGTAAGCCCTTTTCCATATGGCTCTATTAGTACAATGGAAGTTGATGCTTGTGATGCTTCTTCATCTTTGTACAACCAATTAAAAACATCCTTGTCTTTAGATTCATCCACTAGAGTGCTTGCTTTTACAAAATTACCATCAAAGAGTGTGATGGGTTGTGAGGATTGTTTTCTTGATGTTGATGGTTGTCCATATGACTTTGGAGAAGGCAACATCTGTGAGATACATAAGGATTTATCAAAAGAATATTCACCCATGCCTTTGTCTTTCAACTGAACTTTTTTCTCAAATAGTTTGGACAAAGCATTTAGTTGACTTTCATTGCTTGAGGAAGTAGAATCACCAATACCTTTATCTTTTGATTGAACCTTTTTCTCAGACTGATTTGACAAAGAATTTAGTTGGCTCTCATTGCTTGACAAACTAGAAGTGATAGCTTCCCTGTTGTTTAGTACAAAATTATCTTGGACCGTCTTAAGAGTGTTGCAATATTGAGGATTGTTCGAATCAGCTGAAATGGTGATCTCTTGTCCATTATAGGAAAATTTCAAGCATTGATGATACGTTGAGGGCATTGCTTTCATTTCATGGATCCAAGGTCAACCCAAGAGTATGTTGTATGTCAAATATTTGTCTAAAACTTAGAAAACTACATCCTTTTGAATTGGCAAGACAATTAGTCCTTGAGAGGATATTTCTTCATCATCATAGGCTTTGATAGTGATATTTCTTCTAGCATCTATTGCATTTTCTAAGAATCCTAGTGCACGAACAAGCTTTAAAGTACAAATATTTAGACTAGTTCCTCCATCTATTAAAACATGTTTGACCTGATATTTATGGATTATAACGTCAATGTGAAGAAATGTGTTGTGTGGATGAGTAAGGGATGCATCATCATTTTCTAAAAATGATAGACAATGAGGTGCGGTTTTATGTCCCACCATGGCTTGGAATTGACAAACTTCCAAATTGGTTGGTACTGTGGTGTCCACTAGAGCTTTTTCCAGAATATCCTTGTGAGCTGGTGAAATTTTGAGAAGTTCTAATATGTATATTTGTGCCAGAATCTTTTATAATTGGTCTACTATGTTGTATTGATTTGACAGGACAATGAGTGTTTTAGAGATACTTTCCTTCAATACATACTTAGATTGAGCTCTTGTGGTCACATTTATTGGCATGTTGTCTTGTTTGTATTTGATTTTAATGACATTAATTTGATTATCAGTTGCAACCATGTCTTTTTTGATGTCATTTATTTGATTTGATTTGATGGTGATGTCCTTGAGTTAATTTTCAGCTGCAATAATGTCTTTTTTTGTCATTGATTTCAATGTCATTATTTTGATCATCAACTGTCTCGATATGAAGAATGGTAGAATCATAGACATAATTCACATTTTTCCCTTTTTTGTTTGTTGAGGAAGAATCCCCTTTTTCATAGTTGGGTAAAGGGTTCTTTATGCTCCATGATCAACATTTGTTTGAGGTCCCTCTATTGATATTTCCTTTCTATCTATCATATCTTGCACCAAATGTTTTAGTTGCATGCAATTATTTGTTTTGTGACCCTTGTTTCTATGAAAATAAAAATAATAGGAACCATTCCACCATGATGGTTTAACTCTTGGTTCCCAATCTCGTGCCTCTGGTAATGTTATAAGCTTAGCCACAAGAAGTTCTTTTAAGGCTAACTCAAGTGATTGTCCTGAAGGTGTAATTTTTTTGCAATTTGATGGTGTTCGATATGGTGGTGGTTTAGATTCAGTATTGTTTTGATTGTTGTTTTGATTGGTGTTTTGATTAGTGTTTTGATTGGTCTTGGTTGTAATTCCTGATAGATTGAAGACTTGTTTTGCATTATGTGTTTCAGTTGCACCATCATTACCATCATTCTTGTTTCTTTTCCAAAATTTGGGTTTCTCATTGTTGTTATAATGGTTGGAGGAGTTTGCTGAGTTGTTTCCTTCATTATAGATTTTTAATACCCCTCTTTTAACCAAGGATTCTTGGATTTTAATTCCATTTTCAATCATCTTTTCAAAGTTGGGTGGACATTGCAATTTGAGTCTATATCTAATCTCATTGTTTAGATTATCAATGAATATTTTCATCTTTTCCTTTTCAGGTATAGAATGAACATTTCTAGCAAACAATCTTCTCCATCTTTGTAAAACTATAAGGAATGATTCACCCTTTTTTTTGTGTTGAAAAGATCCTTCATGGTTATTTCGTGTTGGATATTGTATGAGTATTGTGTAATGAATTTATTTACCATCTCTTCAAAGGATCTAATACCGGGTGGGAGTTTTGAAAACCATTCCATGCAATGGCCACCCAAACTTTGTGGAAATAATATCATCAAATAGGTCTCTTCATGTGAAAACTCAAGACTAATGGTGAAAAATTCTCTCACATGATCTATAGAATCAGATTTTTCATTATATTTGTCATATTTTGGAAGGTCATAGTTTGGTGGAAATGGTATCATATTCAAACTTCTGTCAAAAGGATAAGGGAAAATATCTTGCAACAAGTATCTTTTTTTGGTTCCTCTTTGCATGTCTTGGATTTTTTGTTGAAGGTCTTGCATTTGTTGGGTCAAAGCACTCATTGGATCAGTGTTTCATGAATCAACCTTTGT
Source organism: Sequoia sempervirens (assembly GCA_007258455.2). Classification (NCBI taxonomy): domain Eukaryota; kingdom Viridiplantae; phylum Streptophyta; class Pinopsida; order Cupressales; family Cupressaceae; genus Sequoia; species Sequoia sempervirens. The sequence continues at coordinate 171,188,736 of VDFB02168118.1, forward strand.
CCTCTTGGGAGCTTGTTTTAATTGATTGACATAAAAGGTAGTTGGTAGTTTCACACCTTGGTTGTCCAACATCAAAAAATATTTTTCTCCATCTTTTTCTAAAACCTTTTCCATGAACTTGTGGAATTTGGGATCTTGTTGAGTTGTTTGAATGTCTTCATCAGTGATTTCATCTATTTTAGGTTGGTGGAATCTATGAAAGGGATATTCTTCACCTTCAGCCATGGTAGTTTGAGTTTCAATTTCCTTTTGTCTAATTTTTGTTTTGGGGCTCTTGTTAAAACAGGCATACAAGTGATAAAGGTGTACTATACTTTGATATTTTTTAGGAGTGCCAAGGAGATACCTAAGTCAACTAGAATGATGGTTTCTATTGATGAGAGTAAGGTGATAAATCCGATGACAATGTTTTGTTCATGATGAAGGATGATAGATCCTGATGATGAAACTCAACTAGCAATTAGATGATAGGTTGATGATTTAGGCACTTTAAGATGGTTTGATCCAAGTTTAGTTGAAGGAATTTCACTTGCAAAGGCTGGTTTCTTCAAATTTAAACTGATGGTTGAATGATGAATGATCTGTGCTGAGGAAATAATTCCCAAATTTGGTTTTAATTGTCCAACAAACATTCAAATTAGCTCTCTATTTATGACTCACATGGATGTGCTAAAAGATGGCACAAATGTGTTGAAATATGGCCTGGATGTGCTAGAATATTCCCTAGATGTGCCAAAATAGGAAATTAATGCGCTAAAAGATCTAATGAATGCACTGGAAAAGACTATGAATGTGCTAAAAGATGTCACAGATGCGTTGGAAAAAGCTAGAGATGTGCTAGACTGCCCCTATGTGTGCTAGAATAGAAAGTTGATGTAGTGGAAAGTGAGGTAAATGTGCTAGAACATGGGCTAAATGTGTTGAAAGATGAAGCCAATGAACTAGAAAAGATCCTATATGCACTGAAAAATGTGGTGAATGCACTAGAATAAACCAGAGATATGCTAGATTGCCTCTAAATAGGGTTCAAGTTATCTGACAAACATTCAACTTGGCTCTATTGGAGTATTAGGTAAATGTGCTAAACAAATTGTAAATGCATTGGAAGATGGGACAAATGTACCATAATATGACTTAAATGCACTAAAAGGTGAGCTAAATGTGTCAGAAAGGAACCTAGATGCGCTAGAAGGTGTGGTAAATGCACTAGAATATGACCTGTATGCGCTAGACTATGAACTCAATGCACTGAAACACATAGTGTATGTGCTGAAAAATGAGCTAGATGTGTTGAAATAGACAACTAATGTGATAAACTAGAAATGGTCACTATTTTGCATGTTTTTCTAGTTTTCTTATTTTTAACTCAGTGAATTTGTTGTTTTCTAAATGGAAGATCTTTTGAACAGTAAGTTTACTTGGTTTTCTTGTTTGTGGACCATGTGAATTAAGTGTTTTTTTTTAATGGATGATCTCTTGAAAAATGATTTCAAATAGAACAAGTTGTAAAATAGTTGTTTTACCCTATGATCTAAACATTAAGTGAATGTTCAAGGATCTGGTATGATCCCTTTGATTTCCACAGGTATTAAGCAATAGCAAATAGATCAATCACTTTTCTAATGTCAAGGGTCATTTATAATATCACAACCCACATCTTAGAACTACATCAGCTCACACTACCCTATCACCCCCTAGAGGGCGCTCGTGTTTTTACCTTTCTCGAGTCTTAACCAAAGTCAAATTCTCCAATTTTGGCTAGTAATCCTTGGTAGTTATATGGTGAAAATCTTGGGGGCATATTATTCCCTCCCCTTGCACTGTGAATATTAAAAATGTTCAGAGACTAACTCGGTTGGCTTCTACACTTAAAGTTCTTAGTAAGGGTTTTTGTTTGGTGCAGAAAATGATAAACTCCCTCAAGAGACCTCCCTACCTTTAGAACAAAGGATTTGGGGATGGTTATCAATGCACACTACCGTTGAAAGTGAGTTTCCTCAAATTCATGTTTGATTATAGTGGGTTGGAATACTTGGCTTTAGTTGTTCCCACTTAGTTTGTTCCCGTAGAGTGAGTACTTTTTCCCACTACGACAGGACTTCTAAGGGTGCTAGTACAATAAATGAAAGAGTGAGTCTTGAATTCTAGTCACCCAGTGAAGGGGAGAGCATAGGCCTATCAATTTACAAGCACAACATACATGGTGCTCATTAACCTCTTAATTAAATTAGATGCCTATTTAATGAAAGGAAAACAAAAATAACTTCATCCCCTATAAACACCATTAGTAGCTTTAGATAACTGTCTTTGACAACATTTAAAATACTTGCAAAATAGAAAGACATCAATCAGTTTCCAAAATTTTGAATCTCTGCAAATAAAACTAAATGTGCTAGAACAAAGACCATATGCACTAAAAGATCCACTATATGTGCTAATTAACACCCTAAATGCGCTAATTTGGAAAGAAAAAAATGAAAACCAAAGTCATATATGTGCCGAAATAGAGGATAGATTCTCTGAAAGATCCCACTTATGTGTTGAAACAAAGCCTGGATGCGCCAAAAGAGCATCCAAGTGCGCTGAAATAGAAACTAGATGCACCGAAAGAGCATGTATATGCACTAAAAGATTATTTGGGTGCACTACCTTGAAATTCATGATCAAGACTACTAACAAAGACTTGCTAGAAAAAGTTAAAAACGGGTCTTCGAGCCCCATGGTGGGCGCCAAAATGTATTGTGAGGTATTAAAATATGTGATAATGCAAAAGCAAAGTAATAGAACAAAATAAATGAAACATTATATTAGAGAATTCAAATAACAATCTAATCAAATTGAAACAAACAAAATCTCTAATGTCATCCCATTGTCCTCTATCTCCAAGGATTTTTCAAGTCATTAGGTGGCTCTCAGATTGTGTGTATGTAGATGGCTTGTTAAATGACAACCTGAAGAATGAGATGCTGAAAATGCAATAAACCTTTCTACATGATTGATTGCTAAATGATATGTTGTAGATGATATGCTAAATTTATAATACTGTTGTGATATTGATAATGAAATGCTATGATGCAACTATAGTAATTTAAGATTCAACTAATGATAAAGCCATGAATTAACTAAATGATGCTAAGATACAAATGCTAAATGCTCAATGCTAATATTCTAAGATAACAATGCTCTCTAAAATTATGCAGAGTTTAATTATGCTCAATTCTCTATATGAAATGATGTAAATGAAACTGTATTTATAGATTTCTCCAAGGTATAACTAGTTGATGTGGCAAGAATCGAAGGTCTGGATTCAATCTGGAGAGATAGACGATGGTGGATGAAAAAGTTAGAGAGAATACAGGAGAGTGTTCCCTTTAGTAGAACAAATTTCCAAGTGTGAGAGGAAGTAAATGGAGGAGAAATCCAAGTGTCTCAAAATTGGTTATAATTTTTTGAAGATAAATGCTAATTAAATATTAAGAATATTTAATTCCGTGACACACATGATGAGGTGGAAGATGAGAAGTTGGTAGAAATGTGACTAAATTCAAATATAAAATTTGAATTTAATAGAAGGGAGTTAATTCAATTAAAAAACTAATTAAAGTTGTTTATTTAATTAAAACATGAAGAAAGTGATTTAAGATAAGAAGAATTTAGAGAAAGTGAACTATATAAATAAATTGGTTGATTTATTTATAAGTAGAAGAATTAAAGATTTATTAATTAAATAACTAGTATTTAATTAGTTTTCTCCAAACCAATCTTAGGTGTATATAGTAACCATTCCAACACATATCTATTAACATAAGAAATATCTAGCCTAACCCAAGTCTCTCTAGCATCCATGAGCACCCACCAATCAATCCATGCCAACTTCAAATTCAACCTGCATAATCATGAAGCTCCAAGTAAATGATTAATACTCAAAACCAGAAAGAACTACATCCTCTTCAAAGTAATATCAATAAAATCTTTACCAAAGACTCTAAGGTTCCTCCATGAAACAAGATGTTAAAACCTCTTCAAATCACACGAAGATAACCATATCCTACCAAAGCTCCCATTTAACTGTGATATCGAGCTATACATGGCAACAAGATAAACATCAAACCATCACTGTCAAAAGCTCCCATTGGAACATGTAACCAAGCTATCCATGAAATTATGATAACCATATCCTAAATGAAGATCATCCATGGCCTCAACACAATCAAAGAACTCAAATGTAAGAAGAGATCCCAAAAGGAAAAGTAAAACCATGATCCTCATACCAAGAAGATACAAACACACTTCTTTTACATATCAGCAATAACACAATAGTAAAAGCTCCCACTACAACCAAAAAACCTTTAAAATTTTAAGAGAAAGGTGTCCCAAAGTCTACCCAACCGTTAGCTCTGATACCAAATGTTGAAAATGAAGGTGAAATTTTAGCTTAAAACTTCTAAAACTATGAGACTGTAGATTGAATTAAGTGTTTTGTGTTAACAATTCTTTGTGTATGATTAATCTATTTAGATCAATTTTACCAATTGTAGAAAGAGACAAAAGATTGTAGAAGAATGATGCAAGAAGATATAAGTGACACAACATATATGTGGAGAAACCCTTTTGGGAAAAAACTCCACCACTAGAATCAATAGTGCTTGTATTATTTAACCTTAGAACAAGATTACAATAATATTGTATCAATCCTTGATTGATATAGTTCCTTTCCTTCAATAATCCTTCTTCACAACCTGCAATAAACTCTCATGCACTTTTTGCAGCACAAGCTATCCATGCATTCCATGTGACCAAGCATGAATCCACACATCCCATGCCATGCTTCAAACCCTCACACATGCACAAGCTCAAACTACTAAGGTGCAACCAAGATTACAAACTTTGAAGCAATTTCTGCAATAAATAGACAATAATTATGTATTATAAACTCCAAATAAAATTTTCAATTACAAGAGCACAAAGCTCCTCAAAAATATCTACGCCTATATTGTGCAAGTAGAGTTCCACACTGTAACATGAAGTCAAAACCAAAGTCTCCTCAATTTAGGAACCCCAAACTGAACACTTAATTTATCATTGGTCAAGAAAATATCTTGCAAGCATCACCTCAAAGTTGGCCCCCAAGAATGGGAGAGAGTGGGAGAGAGTGTGGGAGAGTGGGAGAGAGGAGGAAGGTAGGAAGAGAGTGGGAGAGAGTGGGGCCCCACTTAACTGAGCCTTGTAATTATCTTCTCATGCAAAAGGTGTTAAATCAAAGAGGCCAACTTTGGTGCCCAAGGTGGGTCCAAGTCAATCTTAGTTAACTGAAACATATCTCTCCACCAATCCATGCAAACATTATGCATGATTGATTATCCCCTCTTAACTGAATGTATCCAATTGTTATCTGTCATGCAACTGAAGGTAACTAAACTAAACTCCACTCATGTAACTATCAATCCCTAACTTGTAGGATATTTGCATGCATTATTGAAGTGTTATGAATCCTCCAAATAGTTAACTTGAGAAAGGTGGGTTCCACCTTCCATGTGGGTGCCCCATGTTCTCCTATTTTGTAGGAGCTCTTCTTAGGCATCCCCACATGTTCATATCATTTAGGAATAATCACAAATGTCAATTTACATGTTCATTTCATTCGAATTTAATCTCTTTCTAATCCTAGTGTTGGGGAACACTTTCCAAGGGCTTAGGGGATACATTAAATATGTTTAGGATTGTAATTAAATGGCATCCTATTCCCAACAAAAATATTTATCCCAATCTATCTATAAAATATGCTTGGCATAGCTTTGGGAAACCTAAGGTGAAGGATTTTTTCCTACAAAGATCCTATTCTTATTGGTGGACTATATTTTTTATGGATTATGCTTCACATACCCTTGTGGTATTTCAAGGATACCCCTAGAGAACCAATAAAAATATAGATAAAACCTTTCAACCATCATTTATTGTGGTGCAAGGGAAGTGGATTTCCCCTAAAGTTACTCATGAGTACCTCTAGTTGTTGAGATAGAGCTAACATTGGGAAAATCGTTTGGCCATCCTTGGTAAGGGATCTCATTCAATGTGTCACTCCCTAGTTATCCCTCATCTAGTAGATAGTATTAGATTTATTCTATGGGTCCACGATAGGTAATACACCTCCCAGTAAGTGTAGGATCATGATAGGCCAAATAGTGGCAATAGGGGTAAAAAATGTGTTTTTACTTAACCAAAATCAAAAAATGAATTGTTGAATTTTTTTGGTTTGAGTGAAAAGTGATTTTTGATTTGGTCAAAACTAGGGAAAAAAGATGTCCATTTCTTGAAAATAGATATCCATTTTGTAAGTCATAATTTTATACAAAATAGAAATCTATTTTGTAAAGAATTTACACTTTATGAAATGGACATATGTTTCTAAGAAGTACATAATTTATTCCATTTTTCCAAATGGGCATATATACCACTGATGATGCTTCTACCATAGTTTGAGAAGGATTCATCATGGATGAAAAAACTACACTTTCCTATATAATAGATGACAAGAATGTAAGACTATTTGTATACATATAATCATTAATAAATTAAAACTAAAATCTTATGGTGTAGAAAATTGTATACCTTTACAATTTCATACTACGTTTGCATCTCCTCAATTAATTGGACTTAATTAAGCCTCTAATTGACCAAATTATGCATTCCAAAGCCTTATTATTCTCGTTTTTCAAAAGGGAAACCTATATAAAACAATTTCTAACATCAATTTAAACACTTTGGAAATTGAGTGTCCTGGACTTAGGTCCTAGGACCCATTCGCTCTTGGGTGAATGAGTCCCCTTTAAGTCAGAGGTCCTAATTTTGAATGTTTTTGGTGACATTTTAATGATTCAAATTCAAGTTTCAAGTGTTGACTTTTGGAATCTAATTTTGGGACATTAGATAAACACTTATAAACACACAATTATTTTATCAATTCAAAATCTAAGACTTTGAGAGATCAATCCCAAGAGAAAAAATATTGTCAAGATGATTGAAGAGAAGATTTATCAATCATCTACAACAAAAATCAAGATCATATAATCATTTGAAAGTTCTTGTGTGTTCATTTCATGTTTTGGAGCTAACATTGTGATGTAGGTTTCAAGCATTCAAGCATCAAATCAACCAATCAATCAAGCCAATTCATGCAAGATCCAAACCTTAGAGTGATGTGTTTGACTTTAGTCCTCTAAGATAAGCAAGTGTCCATTCATCAATTCCTTCACTTTATCATTATTTCATTATCAAGGTTTAATTACCAACATGGGTTTTGTCTAAGGAAAACCCCCATTCACCCCAAAATAAACATTTTGGTTCTCTCTTTGTATTTTCATATTTATAGGTGAAGAAGGATTGAAGGTTGATCAACTTAGGAGAAATTTTACAAAGTTGTCAAAGTTGTCATCATTTTTTGTCAAGCTACAAAAACTCATCTAGAGGTTTTATTTTTGACTTTCCGATAGTCAAACCTAGGGGAATCAGAAGCTTAGATTCACAATCAAAGGACTACAAAAAGAATTTTTGGACCCCTACAATAGGACCCATTCGCCCTAGGGTGAACTAGTCCTACTACAAGCCCTAACAACCAATTTTTATCATAGGTTCACACCATTCTTCCCTTCTTAAATTTTCTTGTAAATTGTCGTTTCCATTTATGTTATCATAAAATTCTGCATTTCAAGTATTAAGTCATATACTTTAGTTAATTAATGCACTTTAAATCATCTCCCAATATTTCAAATCAATCATTTTTGTTATAAGAAAGTAGAGATCCAAGCAATCCAAAATAGGGTTGACTCACCTCAAGGTTGAAGGTTAATTCTATCCTTTTGTGATCTCCTCTCTTTCTAATGAAATTAGGGATAAAAGTGCTTGAATCCTAGGCCATTTTATTTCTGCATTGGTTAAATTGGTCCCCCTTTTCCCTTATTTTTAATTTGGTGAACCTGAAATTGCACATCGTAAATTTTGATTTGGAAGTCTCTAAAACCTGAGATCTAGGATTTGCATTAGTTTGTTTGCATCTCATTTAGGGTTTCAAAATTATAGTTTTGTATCATTTAAAATTCACAAAAATCTAAAAATATTTCATAAATCTTGTATACATCTTGCATAGTAGATGTATCAAGGGTTTCTTTCAGTCATTTAGATAAAAAATTAGTCAAAATGGCATCTCAAAAGTTATCATTTTGTTTGCTTTTTTCCATCAAATTGCATTTGAATTTAGTCATCAGATTATGGAAATATATAATTGAAATAGTTTCTTTTCAGCCAAAAACAAATAAACATTAAATAAGAAAATCAAAATTTATTTTTTCAAATCCCTATACAAAGACCCATTTTCCCTTGGGTGAACCTACCCTTGTATGGGTCATTTTCCAAATTTTTGAGCATACATTGCTCTTTGTCTGATTTATTTCCTACTATGTGCAGATACAATTTCATTTTTTAGAAATTTTTGTTTGCACAGGTCATTTTCCGAATTTTTGAGCATAGATTAGTATTGGTTTGATTTATTTCCTACTATGTGTAGATCTCAATTACAGTTTGATTTCTTTTGGTTTTTTGTAGTTGTTTGCATTTATTTCAATTGATCAAAACTAGTGCACTATTAAATAGTAAAATTTACATTCAAAAGACATCATTTCCATATTCTTCTTGCATCTTACGATCATTCGATCTAAAATTTTGCATCAAAATTCATTCATACTTTCATTTGGAATATAAAACAAACTTTCATAATGGATATGTGTTTTGATAAAATATGGATGTCCTTAAAATCTTTGTTTGATGTCTCATGTTGTGTTTGGTGACGATCCTAATAAAAATGATCCTATTCATGATCCTTCACCTCCTAATGAATGTCCTCATGAGATTGACATCTTAGATGAAGATGAATATAGTGTGCAAGAATTCATACAAAATTTCCTTCGCAACCTAGATAACAATGCATCCTTCTACCCCTCCATGCAACAACCAACACCTCCTATCATCAAATTGCTTGATATGTTTGGCCTATTACATCTTGAAGTTGAATAAAATTCCAAGCCTAAACCACCAAACATGAAAGAACCTATTCAAAATGACAATATTGATACTCTTCTATTATATGCCCACCGAGTTACCGATACACCTATCAACCTAGAAGAGAGTTATGGTCAAGGCTTTCAAATTTTAAGTAAAAAAGGATGTAACATAACAAATGAAGATGAAATGCATCAATTGCTAGAAAGGAAAACCATCAAAATATACCAAGGGATTAGGACATAAAGATCCCCCCTCCACACCAACCAATTTCCCAATCAATTAAGAAACCCAAGCCATACAAACTTAAGAAGCTACCATTTTTACATACTATAACTGATATTAAACAAAAAATGAAAAAAATTCTCCATCTAGGATTGATTACATTACCACCTATTCAAGAAAACAAAAAAGGAAAAATTACAAACATGAATTACTTTGCATTTCATAGAATTATTGGGCATCTTACTGATAAGTGTCATATTTTAAATAAGTTGATATATGAACATGCTATTATCTATATAATTGGGTAGCATGCAAAAACCTTGCTCCTTGCCATGTGATAGTTGTAGAATCATAGCATACTCACTATTACATGCATTGCGCTTTACGTAAATCATTTTTCCATTTTACAAGGAGCACTCTCATCACTTATCTTGGTCATCCTTGTCCTACATTTGAGGGGCAAGGAGATTTGATAACCTTGTCCTAGTATGGAACTTGTTGTTGCCCCTTTGGCTAGTTATCCACATGTTGTATACAATGATCAAGATTGGGATGCATACAACTTGCTATAGGTTGGATCACATGTGACATACTAGTATTTTCTTTGTCTTCTTTTCATGTTCTCTGTGATTGCATGTGTGTAATGTGATCCCCTATATTGTTCTGCTTGGCATGCCTTTATGTTTGTGACCTTTCTTTGGATGACCCTTGTTACTCCATTGGTGTAAGGATACAAATAAAGTGAACCCGTTGTGACATTCTTTTATTTATATCTTCATTCTTCTATATGTTGTAAACATTATCTTTTATTTTGTCTTGTGTTTTCCTTTTGGCGACGATACAAAGAATTGAGACATTAAGGTCTCTTCCATGTTGACCCAAAAGATTTTATTTTTTTCACTCTATATGTGTCATTATTTCTTTGTGTTTGTTGTTCTATGAGTATTTGGGTAATGATGATGGCTTCGAGCTCTATTATATAACTATAGCAAAGACACACTTTGACCCTAAATCCATGGATCCCTTATGTGTTATCTTTGGGATTTCATTTGGGGATAACCTCATTTTTCATTACACAACTTTATTTGGAAATATATCATTAGCATAGGGCTTTCCAAATAATCTCTCATGTCCCTTTTAACAATTGTCATTTATAATTTTCTACTTTAAAGTAATTGCTCACAGCATGGTGTTTAGAAATTTCTTTAAAGTGGGGCAATATATTGTTATTATTGCATTGGCTTTATTTCATTGGTATTGTTTCATTTTGACATTGATAATTTGGAATTGACTTATGGGTACACAATTTTTGTGATGAATTTACCCATGTTCCACCATTTTATGAGTGTGTGCCTTGTAGATCTAGTGTTTGTTTCTCAACCTTTGGGGCTCACCTAGTGAACAACTAATTTTCACTATCCCTCATGAGTATTTTGTTTGCATAGTGGACAGCAGGTTTTAACTTGTGAATGATTTTTTTTGACAAAAAATTGAGGCTTTAAATCCATCCCTATTGGACAAACAATCAAGGCATGATCCATTGCTTTTCATTTCCTTTTCTCTTTGCATTAAAATGTTGACATTGCATGATTGTGTATCTTGTGTTGTTGTTGCATGCATGTGTCTCTTTGTGCCTTTGTTGGTCTTTCCATGAGATCTTATATCTTGGGGGATTGATCATCCTCCTTGATCCTTGTCATCTTATCCTTCTAGAAGTTGTACAATTGGACCTCGCTTGACTTATTTGTCTACTTGAATGTGATTTTGAGCATGGGCTCATAGTCTCACTATAGTGGGGGCTAAATGTAGTGTAGAAAATTGTATACCTTTACAATTTCACACTATGTTTCCATCTCCTTAATTAATTGGACTTAATTAAGCCTCTAAAATTGACCAAATTATACATTCCAAAGCCTTATTATTCTTTTTCTCCAAAAGGGAAACCTATATTAATTAAATAATTGCTTTGACATTAATTAAAAAACCTTATAAATTGAGTATCTTGGAAATAGGTCCTAGGACCTATTGTGCAGTTTTTAAACACACGCCCCACTGAAAGTAGGGACCCTCTTTTATTGTTTTGCTTAGGTGTTTTCTTTTCGTAGGGTCTTGAATTCATCCCCTTATGGGATAAGTCCCTTGGTTTGGGTCTTGATTCACCCATGTGCACATTGTTAAACTTGCACTTAAGATGCCCTCTTGTAGCTTAGATTTATGGCCCAACCCTTAGGAATGCCCTTCGGGTCAAAACTTGTGAAAATTGGGTGAAATTGGTTAAGTATGGGGGATTTTCAGAGAATCCAAGCAGACTCCGATTATCCAAACCTTAGTTTGGTCAGATAATATGAGGTACCTCAGATTATCCAAAATCCTTCATGAGGTCACATTTTTGAAAAATTTACATGTCTTGTCATGCATTTATGAAGGGGTCATTTATTGCATTGGATTTGTATTATATTTGAATTGGCCTTCCATTTTGCTAACTTACATTTGATTGGAGTGGAGAATAGCTAGGAATTCTTCATAATACATTGGAATTTAGCTTTTTCGGGTGATTTCTCGCTTGGATTAAAATCATCACTAGATCTCATCATTTTCTAATCATTGGTCTAGTGTCTTCTCTAGGGTTTCACATTTTAAGAGGCATGGGTTTCAATTTCATTCATTTCCTCTGTTTTGTCTTGAGTTTCATCTATGAATTCCTGAGTAATGGGTGAAGTTGTTAAACCTTGTGGTCACAATAGCTCACTTCTAATATCATTATTGTTTATGTACTGCATTTTAGGGTTCGTCATTGCATAGTGAGTTCACTAGGCCAAGTCTGGTTTATCGAGTGAAGGTCTTTGTTTGGTTAGTGTGATTTGGATATTTTCTAGGGCACCCTCATTTGGGATTGGGAGTGTTAAACTGGTAAGTGAGTAAGCATTATCCGATTCTCTGTGAGGTTCAAACCCTAGTATGAAGAGTACCTTCCCTACAAATCTTGAATTTGATGTTTAGGATTTGAATGAATTGCAATGCCACACACAATTGTTGAAATAATGCCTTTTAGTTATGTAATTGATCAATATTTTGAAGTGCACATGATATTTCATGATTTTAACTTGAAAATTTTTGTAGCTTAAGTGTTTTTCATCATTTTGAAGGAACCTCAGAGAATCTGAGCTTGCTTAGATTACACAAGCCTTAATCCACTCAGATAATCCAAGGTGGCTTGGATTAGCCGAGAATCTTGTGTGTTGAAATTATGGACTTAGTGAATATTAGTTTTGACTTGGGTTCGGTGATTTCAAGCTACCAAAAATTTTTTGAACTTCAAAAAATTTGGGGTGGACTGAAATCTCTAATCTTCTTCAAATTTTATGCTTAACGTCTACATTTGAGATTCATGTTGGTTTTAATGCTCAAGTCAACTTATTTATTGATGGATTAACTTTTAATATCTCCAAGATTTTAATTCAAAAAGCATAATTAAGTTGTTTGCATTCATCTAATCAAATTCAGTAAATCCGAGTGGGGTTGGATTGACTAAACCATAATCTAGTTGGAAAATCCGAGCAAGCTCAGATTCTCTGATTTTCTGTGTGATGATTAAAAAATTCAATACAGAGGCTAATGCTTGATCATGTTGATTGTTGGTGATGATTTGATTTGCTTCAAATTTAAAGATAGTTTCATTTCATTATTGCCATGTGCTATGTTGGTACTTCCTCTCTGGTGATTGTGGTCTTTTGTTAAGAAATTAAAGTAGAGGGAAGTCCTGATTTGACAACCAAAACCAAGGTTGCTCTGGCACAAGAAGAAGTTAGAAAGAGGCAAGAGAGAATGAAGTATGATTTTAAATGAATCTTTCCTGAGACAAAGATTTATCCGTATGGTCAAGGATTGCATACACCAACATGGGCCATATTGATTATGATAACTTCCATCAGATAATTTTTGGAAAGACACCTACGGAGTTGTCTCAAAAGATCACCCACATAGGACTAGCACAAGCAACAGGATTTTGACCCACACAATTGTGTGCAGAGTTAGTTTTGGTGTGTTCAAAACACTATGATTCTAGGACAAGAATCATCATTGGTCCTCAAGGTAGAGTGATGGAAAATTTGACTGAGGAATCAATTGCATAGGTCTTCAACATTGCCTCCCATCACAAGCTGATTGAAGAGATAAACATTGGATAATTCACTAGATTTTATGAGGAAGACCCTAATAGATCCCTGGAGATAATGAACAATTCTTGGATATTGAAGCCAAAGCCACACTATTCAAAGTTTCCCAAGCAACTCCATAGGAGTGATTTCAAGGTGGAATTATGTGATACTATAAATCTGTTAGGAAGAGTTATGGGAGTGGAAGAGGCACATATATTTCAACCTTGGATGTTCCATCCCATTACTTAGATTGTAGCCAACAAACATTATCATTGGGCAAGGATCATCAACAACAATATAGATGCCCAATTGAGGAGTGTGTAGGAGACCAACAAGTTCACTATGACTTCATATTTGGTATATATACTGGCACACAAGAACAAATACAAAGGTCTCAGTTGTAAAGGAGTCTTGGGGAAAGATAGGATATGGGAGGTATATCCTCAATTGCAATATAAAACATCAAATTATAGAAGGGCTAATGATGCTTTCTTTATGTACATTCCTAGATTGTTATAGGATGCCCTTCACATGAGGATCTCTGCAGATGCATTGGGTTTGATAAATAACTATGTCCAATGGTTTATTCAATTTCAAAGGTTTACATATATTAGGGTTTAGGGATCACCAATTGTTCCCCTCAGATTGCCTATATATATTACCAACATGCTCCTTCTTTTAGAGTTGACAAAGTAAATGATTGGTTTTGAAGAAATTTTGCAAAGAGGCAACATAACGAAGAAATGATTGGGGTCTGAATTCCCATTAAGAATAGAAGGATTGGAGGCCTTCCCTCCATTTAGAGTGACCAAAATTCTAATAAATAAATGACACAATTTGAATTGTACTCCCATACTAATAGATAAAATTTTGATCCTTATGGGAAGGATGTCAATCAAGCGAATATGAATTTCAAGCATAGGGATCATATTGAAGATTATTGGGCTAATTGTAGAGATGAGTGGGAGGTCATCAAAAGATTTTTTTCCATACTACCTTTAAGGCTAATCGGGTTGTGCAGGGTTGTGGAAGTATTAGATCAGATGGAAGATGATGAAGTAGATCTCCTTTAGCACCATGACTATGAACCTTATAGAAAAAATCCACTACCTCCAATAAATTGGTCTGAAGAGGAGATAACTTATTTAAATCAAATCATTGAGCCAGTTAAGAAATATTCTAGGTTGTGGGTCAGGCATCAAGTTCTAGAATTGGAAGTTGAAGGTATTAAATTCACTTATGATCTAATGGGAGACATGGAGTCTCATGATGAAGAAGAGGTTGAAGCTAACAAGAAAGATGAAGCTATTGAACCCCATGAGGAGGAGGCCATTCAAGAAATAGTGTCAATTAAGAGAATAAAAAGGAGCCAAGTGCAAACAAAGAGGGTTCCTCAAGCTAAAGCAAATTTTGAAGAAGGAGAGGCCTCACAACTAGTAAGGAAGAGAAGGATAATTGTTGAAAGAAAGAAGGATGCAAAATCTAGGAAGAATGAGGCTACTACAGATGCTCCCTCTGTTGTGAAGGTGGTAGAATTGGAAAGTTTAGGGGAAAAGCCCCAATTTATGTGAGGAGAAATTCTCCCAATTAGAAAGCTACTCAGATAGAAGAAGTAAAGATAAGAGATGAAGAGGAACATATGGATGATGTGGAGAAGAGAGCATCTACAGGAAATAATTCTCCAGTTTCTTCTCCACCTTCCCTGCATCAAAACATACAAAGTGATGAGGAGGCAATTCCTGAGGAAGGAAATATATCTAACAATCTTGAGAAATTAAATGAAGAAGATGATAACATTTCCACTCCTAATAGTGGAGAATGGAGAAGGTTCATACAAGAAATAGGCCAATCTACCTCTAGAGATGAAAGCAAGAATATAGAATCAGAGGTGGTTAAAGGGAAAATGGAAAAGTCTATGAAGGTGGTAGTTGAGGAGTCATAGAGTAATCCTGGGGAAGAGGATAATAGATAAGAGGATGTTTTAGATAGTCCTAATCAGGATAGAGAAAGACAAGAGAATCAACTAGGAGTTGAGTAGAATATTGAAGTAAATGTAGGTGGTAGTCCTGACATGGAGGTGACAATTGAAGCATCTACAACTCTAGACTCGATGGAAAAGAGGTTGAGCAAAAAACCAATCATTGTGTAGGAGGAAACCCCAAGTTGGGATAAGCTACTTGAGAAATTTGGGCAGCCCAAGTAGAGGAAAAGGGCCAGGACTATGTCTAGGATTATAAGGGATGAATTCAATAACAAGGTAGTTCATGTGGCTATCCCTCCATCAGATAAGTTTAAGGATGAATTCAGGTCTTTAGATTATAAAGTGCAAACAATTTAACTGGGACCTACAACTAAAGATCAAGAGAAGGAAGAAATTTAGGAGTTCTCCCAAGCCATCTTGAGAAGATTAGACAAAGAAGCAGAGGAGAAGGAGAAATTACAAAATTAATGAATGATGTGTATAAGTATGTGCAACATTTGATGAAGCCCCTACAAACTATGGGCAGTGAGGGAGTTGTGCCTGAAGGATTGTTTCCTAAGGAGGTAGTCAAAGAGATTGAAAGATTAAAGTCTTATGTGCACTCTACACACAGTTGGATTATGGATGTGAGCAACAGGGGAGATGAGGCCATTGAGAAAATTCTAAAGATATACACTAATGCCTCTGATTTTCCTGAGCACACTTCTCAATTTGCAGTTGATTGTAACAAGATTGATGAATCAATTGTAGGTGAATTGAGGAAAATTTTGCAGGTGTCTAAGGAAGACATGGCCAAGCTGAATATATTATCTCAAGATGAAATTGGTAAGATAAAGGAATGGGTAGAAGTCTAGAACTATAGAAAGGAGTTTCTCACTAAGTCATTGAAGAAAATAATGAATCTTCTGGGAAAGATGAAGGAGATATATAATAGTTGCATCACTTTTCTGGAGATAGTTACTGGCAGAAAGAAGTTTGGGAAGAGGAATATGAATATTAGTAAGTTATAGGCATGGTGGCATGAAGTTTATGCTCCATCTGATGGTGCTCCAATTGCTAAGGAGAATCTGGAAGATGCAACCATTTACACTTCAAAATTGGATAAATATCATGAGCTACAAATGGAGTGGAATAAAGTTATGCCACAATATCTTGAGGAATTCAAGAATCATAAAACTAGGGTCAAATTTATTCCAGTCCCAGATCCAGAAGATATGAGAGAAATATTGGAAAAAGAAAAAGAATTATTTGACAAATTGGGAGCCAATTAGGAAGGAGAGAAAGAAGATAATCAACAAACAATTGCCTAGTTTTATGTGCCATACATGTGACCCCAACCAGCTAGGATAAGTGACCTTGAATTTTATGCCACACAAGGATGTTATTAGATGATCTAGGCCGACCTGCATGAAGTTTAAAACATTAAATGCAAGAGATATTATTTTATTAAAACAAACTTCTAGGTTGACCTCTTGATGTAACCATAATTGGGCCGACCTAATATGAGATTTCTATAAATTGGGAATTTTGCCTCATTTGTAAGGTTTAGAAATTAGAGAAATCTAAGTGATAGTTGTAGGAGCTAGAGCTAGGAGTTATTATTTTCTTAGAGCAAGTGTTGTAATAATGAATACTGGAATTGTTGCAACATTGGGTGATTCAATATAAGTAAAGACATTGTTCTTTGGTGCTCTTTCTTGTGTTGATTTATCTTGCATGGTTCTTGTTATTCCATCTTTTTGAGATTGCTTTGAGATCATTAGATATATGCTAGATTTAGAGTTAGATTTGATGCAATGGTGTTTATGATTTAATACACGAAGTGTTTGAGCAATCCCTGGTCCATACTTTTAGCAGCTTACTGATTGTAAGTTGCTATGTAAAGTTAGCCTGGACCTTAAATTTATGCGCTAAGTTCAATTGTGGGTATTTTTTCATTTCAATTACAAAATAGGGTTGATTTGGGTGAATGTCTCATGATCTGAAAATCTTTAACTTCGTAGAAGATTTCACTATTTATGTGAAATTGTCTATTAGATCTGGGTTAAGTAGGAATTAGTTTTGAGGGATTGGTCCATTTTGAGCATTTTTCATTTGCATTGTTGGTCTTAGGAGTAATTTTAGTCTTAGAATCTCTCCAAACCCCTTATCTTTTGTCATTTATTTTAAAATATGAGTTAGATTTAGAATTCCAAGTATCAAAATATTGCAAAATCTGATAAGTTTCAAGTTCCAACATTTGTTTGTAAGGTCCCTTTGTGATTACTAGCATTTTCACATAATTATCTGAGTTGTTTATGCATGGTCAAGACCTGACATTTGAGATCTTGGGGTTATCTCTTGAGGCTTGTTGAAAGAGATTTACCTTTCAAGGGAGACATGATACTTATATTCTAAGTTGTTGTTGTACAAAAAACACCATCAACAGATTGGCGCTAGAAGGAGGGCCTAAATAAGCAAGCTGGATTGTTTTCTATCTGCCATTTCTACTAAAAGGTTCAAAGAAGAACTAGATCTACACCAAGATAAGAAGAATTTCAAGAATTGCAAGATCCTACTAGCTCAAGAGGGACTAGAAGAGGAGAATCATCATCAGCCCAACCACTTCCATCATCCCCATCATCCTCATCTTCATCGAGTCCATCTTCATATGATTCTGAAGTTATTCCCATTCAACAACCTCAACCACTCATAAATTAGTCTTTACCACCCCCATCTCCACCAATGGATTTCCTATCAAATAACCCATCTCCATTATCCTTTAATAATTACAATGTTATGCCTAAGAACCCTGAGCATTTTTGCTCCAAGTTTCACACTAATGATCCCAATAGAATTGCAGAGGAACACATTAGGATTTTCTAGACCTGTCTAAGGGATAGGGGAATCAACCATGAAGATGTTGCATGTAGAATTTTCCCTTATTCCCTAGGAGAGGATGCCTTTTATTGGTACAATCATCTGCCTGCTGGATCAATTCACAATAGGAATGAGCTGGAAATGGTATTTTTACAAAAAATAAAGATTCCCATTAGTGCTAATGAGTTATATCTGTAGTTCACCAAGGTCAAGAGAGAAGTTAATGAGCCTATAGGGTCCTTTAATAATAGATTTCATCGTGCATATACTTGGTTGTAGGCTCCTTATGTTGTAGATGATGCCACTACTTTAGAGGTCTATTATGAAGGTCTTCATAGTCTTACAACCACCTTTCTCAAGTGGAGACCTAATCCTCTAACCACCTTGCTTGGTGCATACACAGAGGTTTTCAAGGTCAATATAGACTTATGACAACACTTTTCAAGGCCTTTACCATCATTAGGACCCATTTGTCACCCAGGGCAAGTCCAGGCTCTCAGTCAAGCTCTCACCAACCATACTCCTATTATGAATCCAATGCTACAATTTCCTTTAGTTGCACATCCAGGTCCTATAAATCAAGTCCTACCAATGACTAATTATCCGCAACAAATTGCCAATCAGCCCCTTCACTCACAATAGTAGGTTGGTTTCCCCATATATCTGTAGATTCCAAAGTATTGAATCAGTCCCTAGGCTTTGGTGCAACATTAGGATATCCTCAAAACAATGTGAATCAGATTCCTTATAGTAATCTTGACAAGGAGAGACTAGATGAGCTGACTGAACAAGTGAAGAAGTTGAATATGGAAGTCACATATATCTAAGAAATTAGAATAGTCAACTCCAAGCTGCTCAAAGGATTATGCAGTCCAATTATAATAGAGAGAATTGAGAGCCCCAACAATGACAAGGGCAGAAATTTGATAGAGAGCAGAGGTTTGATAGAGGGAAATCTTTAGGTCATAATTTTGATAGAGGATAGACAGGTGCTCAAGGATTCGAAAGAAGGCATCCACCTAGACAAAATAGGATGTGGAGCACAAGGCCAAAAAATGGAGGTATCCCTACTCCATTGGATCAACCCCCTACTCAAGAGAAGCCTTCAAGTGGTGTGTATTTGGCTGAAGCAACTTTATCTGGATGGTGTAGACTTCATAAGATAAATCAACATTCTAAGTTGGATTGCCCAGAATTTCGGACGACCGCATCCATCTTCCAGTGTGAAGTTGAAAATAACTCTAGTGGTCAAGAATTGGTGCCATCAGGACCTTATAATTCTTAGGTTTTGGTAGTGAATCATGCCTTGTTTCCCAAAGGAGAAGAGAATGGTCCATAAGAGGAGTCAAGTAAGCAGGAAGATGAGAAAGATCAAGTGTGTAATGGAGATGAAATTTCACAATTATTTGATGAAATTACTGAGAATGACAATGGCCCTTTGGATGAGGAAGAGATTGGTATTGAAGAAGTGAAGATGTTCCAACAACCAATCAAAAATTATGATTTGAGGAATAGGCCAACCAGAGGTCCACAAGCTAGAGGACCATTTACCACTCCTCCTAATCCTAATGCCAATAACAATCCAATATATCCTCATGTTCCTAAGCAATACTTATCCAAAGAAGGGCAAGTAAAAGTTGATGCACTGAAAGGAAAGAATGTTGATGCAAAAAAAGACAAGGTGGTGGAATATCTTAGAGAGGTTCCTACTGATATGAGCATAGAGAAGCTGGGAGAATATGTAGCCGAGGAACTTAGAAAGCTCAAGGTAAGTCTTTATGCATTTGAATTATTGAGAGTTCCTACTATTAGAAATGTAGTCTTAGGAGCTTACAGTGCTAATATAGTATCACAAGACAAGACAGATATTGTCATAGTTAGAAAGGTACCTAGTTCTCAAGTGTCAAAAGATCAAAGTCAAGTCCAAACAAAACCTAGGGACAAAGGGAAAGAAAAGGATAAAAATCAAGTTGCCCAGGTTGATACCCAACTAACTTTATTCCAAGGTAGAACATAAACCCCTCCATTTCTATTGTCTACCTCTTTGGGAAGAATTTACACAATTGTCTGATAGATTCTGGTGCCTCCATGAATGTGATGCCCTTTTCCATTTGTAGAGCCCTAGGCATTACTCCTACTATATCTCAAAAGAAAGTCACTCAGCTGGACAAGATGAAAGTGAATGTAGTGGGAGAACTAAACATGATTCATATGCAGATTGCTTAAGACCCTAGAATCCAACAAGTCATTAATATATAGGTAGTAGACATTCCTGATACTTATGGTCTGATTCTAGGAAGGGACTTTACTAAGGCCTTAAATGGGTATGTATCAACCGATCATTCCCGCATGTGGCTTCCTTGGAAAGGGGTTCCAAATCAAATTAGGATTGAAAGAGAACCATGAATGAAGTATGTAATCAAAGAATAACAAAATACTTCAAATGAAATATTGCTATTAGAGGTAAGCATGAGAAATTATGTGCTGGAAGCCCCTGTTGAGGAATCATACACAGAGGAAATTCTTATGTTGCATACCATACCAGCTAAATTTACCATAGAATCTAGTTGTACTGGGGCATTAGTGGAATAAATTGAGGAAGGTGATGATTTAGAAGATAGTCAACTCAACTTGCTAGACAATTTTCAGGAATTCATTCAGAAATGCATAGAAGATCATATTCACCTAGGAAAATACATGAATTTTGAAGAGTGTCTTCTTCCAAGTTGGTGTAGAGTTCATAATGTTTCTCACTCAG
Organism: Sequoia sempervirens; assembly: GCA_007258455.2. NCBI lineage: Eukaryota > Viridiplantae > Streptophyta > Pinopsida > Cupressales > Cupressaceae > Sequoia > Sequoia sempervirens. Next base: position 171,209,767 of record VDFB02168118.1, read on the forward strand.
AACTAGAATGTTGCCTATGTCAAACAATAGTCAAACAGATACATAGGTGGATCAATCCCACCCCAACTATTAGAATTAATGTACAAAGTACTCAAGATGATATCAAAGGAAAAACCTTGATGGCTTCCAAAGAACCTTCTAGTAGTGACAATGCCAAAGATAAGTCAAGAGGATTTCGAGATGCTGGCTGTTGGACACTAAGATTCGATGGATCCAAGTCAAAGCAAGGTGTTGGAGTAGGATTTGAGCTGATTAGTCCCAAAGGTAAGACTTTCTTTGCTTCTCATAGACTCCAATTTCAATGTACCAATAATGTAGCTAAATACAAGGCTTTGATTCATTGATTACTTATGGCACTAAGAAAGAAGGTTAAGATTCTGCAAGTATTTGGAGATTCAAAATTGGTGGTTAGGAAGGTTAGGAAGCAATACTCATGTCATGACAGAAGGATGACCAACTATAGGCATGAAGTATGGGACCTCATTGAGGGATTTGATGCCTTTAACATTCAGTTGATACCTCATAGTAGGAACCAAACTGTAGACTCTCTAGATTAGGTAGCTAGTACCTTACAACCCCTGTCACTTTTTGGATTGAAGTTCATTGTGGAGCTAACTCTAGTACCTTCAGTGCCTAAAAATGTGACTAATTTCTAGGTATTTGAAGATGGCAAGCATATCTTGGATTTTATCACAAGCTCTGATGTGTTTACTTCTCAGATAATTGATGAAGCTGAGCCTCAATGATAGGGCTAGGGTTGGTTTGAGATAATCACAATCTCAATGCTCTGGGTCTCCAATAGATAAACCCTTGGTGTTTCACTCCACCAATCAACCTATAGGTCCTAAAGGTATTTAGGAACCCTTGGTCACTTGCCAACCCTGCTATCAATTTCAATTTGCTGCTACCAAACCGTTCTTGATGCTTTTCCTCACTTTCTCCATCTAGCCCTTAATCCCTTTAAGGACTAGACAACCTCTAAATCCTCCTAACAACATTGTAGAGGTGTGCATAGGTTTTATTAGCTTCAAAATGGCCTAGGAATGGTCCTTGTCCAAGCTCAACCCTCCTTTCTTCTATCGTTTCCACCATACCCTAGGTTAGGGTTTTAGGAGGGCTACTAGGATTAGGCCTCCTCACACAAGCAAAATGCTTATCACTCCTCTCCTTCACCTTATCAGGCCAAACTTTCTTCTATCACCCTTGCTCAAATTTGGAGCACTAACAGATTTTCAAGGTCTTGGACTCCCTTGTTGTCCGTACATAGGTGTACCTTGTTCTTGCAAGAACTAGGGCTTTCTTTGCTTCTTTTCTTGGACTGTTCTAGTTCTTCAGCCACAAACGCCTTGATAAAGACTCTTTCCTCCTTCAAAAACCTTCACAAGGCTTCCTTCAAATGCCACATAACTCAGTTTTCACAAATATTAGCACCCCTGCAACGTTAGGGTCTGATCTCAACTTTCTTTTCCAAACTGGGCATCACTAGCTCGCCTAGGAAAAGTCATTAAGCATGCTTCCTTTCCCACTACAAAAACCTACTCTTACAATATGTATAGTTAAGTAGCTTAACCTGACCTCTAGGAAACCCATACTTCTTGGTATGGCGTGGAAGCAGGCTAAAACTCCATCTTTACCCAAATTACCAGTCAGGGCAACAAGCTAAGTAAACACATAAATTTGTCTAACTCTTGAAAGTGATAGAAACCGCAAACTAAATTAACCAAAGAAAGCTTAAAAGGAACTCAACTACATCCTACTCTATCCAAGAGACTATTTTCTCAATCCATTTTATTGCTGTCATAGGAAAAAGAAAGGAATACACAGAAAAATGCACTCTAAATTCACTGTTTTCTTATTTTTTTACATTCAACTCTAATTCTCCAAACATCCAACCTCTGGAAAAGGTTGAGGGGTTCCTTTTAAAATGTCCAGAAGTAGTTAGGTTTACTTCCCCGAGTCTAAGAATGGCAAAAAGCACATTGTTTGAAAACACAATGTGTTTCCCAACTCTTTACTAAAGCTAAGGAAACAACCATAAAAGGATACCAAATTTATTCAAATCCTAACCTAAGCACGAAAAGGTCCTCAAACACAATATAAATGGTGTTAAAGACCTTACCAAAATAACAAAAAGGATTTAAAAGAAAAACCTTCAAAGATAAGTTTGCACTTAAGCACTTTGGCAGGTGCTCCTGCACCATTCTCCCCCTCTCAGCACAAAGATCAAGGAACTTGAGGTGATATTAGTGATAGATCAATGCCTAGCTTCTTAAAATTAGCTTCCTCAACCTAGGTAGCCTTTGATTCATGTTTGTTCCTCCACTTGACAAGGTGTTCCATGTATGCCTTGTGTCTCGTAGCTTTCTTCACCTTGGACTCCAAGATCTTCTCATCCTGAGGTTTCTCTTGATTTGGAAGGGGTATATTATTGATATCCTTAAAGACTTCTTGACTGTTCTGAACTTCATCACTGACTGTTCCCTTGTACCTGATCAAATCAACAACATTAAAGACTGGAGATATGCCCAGATCTGATGGGAATTCTACCTTGTATGCATTCTTCCCATACTTAGCTAACACCTTGCATGGTCCTACTCTTTTCATCTGCATTTTGGTTGAAATTCCTTTCTACATCCTTGATTTGTTAAGATGAACCATAACATAGTCACCTACTTGAAACTGCACATCTCTCCTTGACTCATCAACTTTATCTTTCAATTTTTGTGTTGCTGCTGTAATTGTCTTCTTAACCTGCTCATGAATCTCCTTCATGGTCTGAGTGAAGTCTTCTGCATGTCCACTCCTATTCTCTTGAGATCCAAGGTCTCTAAGTTCACAAATTCCTCTTGGGTGCATTCCATACAAAACTTCAAATGGACTTTTTCTTGTAGTTCTATTAACACTGTCATTATAAGCATACTCAGCTTGAGAAATCACCACATCCCAGGTCTGTCCATATTCCTTTGTCAAGCATCTCAAAAGATTACCTAGCACTCTGTTAACCACCTCTATTTGACCATCGGTCTGAGGATGGTAAGCTGATCCATGGATTCTTACAACTTCCTGGAAGAAAAGATGGGCTATGTAACTTGCATCATGTGTTGTCTTGCAAGGGATAAAGTGACTCATCTTGCTAAATCTATCCACAACTACATAAATACTGTCAAACCCTACCTTAGTCTTGGGGAGTCCTACCAAAAAATCCATACTAACACACTCCCATGGTCTATTGGGAATGGGAAAAGGTTGATACAAACCTGCATTGCTGGCTCTCCCTTTGGCTTTCATGCAAACAACACACTATTCTACATATTTCCCAACATCTCTTGCCACCTTAGGCCAGTAGTAGAATCTTTGTACCAGCTCTAAAGTTTTATTTATTCCAAAATTCCTACTAAGACTTCCATTTTGTTTCTCTTGAATCATATTTTCCCTCATTGATCCTCTTGGGACACATAACAGATTACCCTTAAATAACAATCCATTTTGTAGTGTATACTCAGCATATTGACTATGAAAATGATTTTCAAAATCTGAACATACCTTGTAGGCTTTTGAGAAATCTTCATCCTCACCATAGAGATCTTTGAAACTCTCCAATCCAATGCTTTTCAGCTGTATCTCTTGGACTGTCAACATTCTCCTGTTTAATGCATCTGCTACATTGTTTTGCTCTCCCTTCTTGTGCTTAATGGTAAATGTAAAGGCTTGGATGTACTCCATCCATTTCAAATGTCTATTGCTTAACTTCTCTTGGGTATTGATGTAACTGAGTGCCTGGTTATCTGTGAAGATCACAAACTCTTTGGGCAATAAATAATGCCTCCACTTCCTAAGGGACTGAACTAAAGCATAAAGTTCCAGATCATAGGTAGAGTACTTTTTCTTGGCTTCATTGAGTTTTTCACTAAAGAAGGCTACTGGCCTACCTTCTTGACTAAGTACTCCTCCTACTGCTACTCCACTTGCATCACACTCAACTGTAAATTTTTTTATCAAAACTAGGCAATAATAGGATAGGTTGTGTTGCCACTTCTTGTTTCAGCTTTTCAAACCCTCTATCAGCATCTTGACTCCACTTAAACTTTGTTTTTAGACCTCCCTTAATAGTATCTAGAACTAGTGCACACATACCACTAAAATTCCTGATGAATTTCCTATAAAACTGAGCTAAACCATGAAAACTTCTTACCTCTGTTGCTGTAGTTGGTGTAGGCCAGTTTAGGATGGCTTCCACCTTACTTGGATCCATCTTCAGGGTTTCTTGGGATACTACAAAGCCTAGATACATAAGCTCTTATTTGAAGAACTCACACTTTTCAAGGTTGATTACTAATTGTTCTTCTTGCAGCCTTTTAAGTACTATCTCCACATGTTTCAAATGTTCTTTTGCTGTCTTACTGAAAATCAGTATGTCATCAAGGTAGACTACTACAAAAATCCCTATGAAATCTTTAAACACCTCATTCATTAGTCTCATGAACATGCTAGGGGCATTTGAGAGGCCAAATGGCATCACTTTCCACTCATACAAACCATCATTTGTCTTAAGAGTTGTCTTCCATTCATCACCCTCCTTGATTCTAATTTGATGATACCCACTCTTAAGATCTAACTTGGTGTAATACTGTTCTCCTCCAAGGCAATCCATTAAATCTTCAATTATAGGTATTGGGAACCTATACCTAATGGTGATCCTATTAATTGCTCTAGAATCAGTACAAAGTCTCCATTTACCTACTTTCTTTGTTGCTAAAACAACTAGGACTGCACAAGGGATGATGCTCTTTTGAATTAGACCTTGATTCAACAATTCTTCCACTTGCCTAGCCACTTCAAGATTTTGATCTGGTGTGAGTTTGTATGCTGCCTTGTTATGCAATGAGGCTCCAGGTATGAAGTCAATTTGATGACTTATTGCTCTCTTTGGTGGTAGAGTTGCAGGTGTTCCATCACTCACTATACTCTTGTACTTGTCAAGTAACTTTTGGACTGCTTCTAGTAAGACTCTCCTTGTAGCATTTTATTCCTCTTTGGACTACATAACAACCACATAACCTTCACCTCCTTGATGTAGATTGCTGATAAACTCCTTACCACTGCTCAACATGATGTTTGGAACCTTGGACTTTCCTTCATCATCCTCAGTCAATGACTGCAGCTTGAAGGTTCTTCCATCCTTCTTAAATTCAATGGTGTTGTCCTTCCCATGATATATAGCACCTCTTTCATATTGCCATGGCCTGCCAAGCAGAAGATGGCATGCATCCATGGGTAGTACATCACAAACCAACTTGTCTTTATAGCCTCCAATTGAAAATTCCACTGTAACCTGCTCATTCACTAGAACACTCCGCCCTTTGTTCAACCATGTGACCTTGTAGGGATTGGCATGAGGTACCTTCTACAATTTGAACTTAGTTACTGCCTCCTCAGAGATGATTTTATCTGTAGAACCAGAATCTACAATGACCTTGCATACCTTTCCCAATATCTTGCACCTTGCTCTAAACAAAGCTCTCCTTTGCTTGGGTTCTTCCTTGACCAGTTGTCTGATCAACACTCTATTAAACATCAGATTTTCACCTACTTCTGATTCTATATAACTGATCTCAGGGGATTTGACACTCATGGTGTCCTCTTGTGCATAAGCTACTCTTTTCTCATTGCTAGATGAAGAAGCTTTCTCTGGGCACCTATAAGCTAAGTGACCTAGCTGATTGCAATGGTAACATTTCATGGTGGCAAAGTAAGAGTTACTTTTTCCCACTCCTCTTCCTCTGTTTGAACCTCCTTGTGGTCCTCTTCCTCTGTTAAATCCTCCTCTTGAAGATGTTTCACCTCCATGTTCAGTAAGCTTAGATTCTCCTTGGTTTCTTTGATCATTACCTCTTCCTTGGTAATCTCCACGTTGTCCTCTTTGATCTCTGCCTCTGCCTCTACCCTTAGAGGACTGATCATGCTTCCTTTTATTCCTCTCTTCAATCTTTATAGACAACTGATAACATTGGTGGAATGTCTTGGGGCTGAGGAAAGCCATCTCTTCCTGTATGTTCCACTTCAAGCCATTAAGGTACCTAGCCACTTTTAGGCTCTCATCTTTTGCCACATTTGATCTCAAGCAAAGCTTCTAAAACTCTTCAGTATAGGTGCTAATATCTTGGTATTTTTGTATTAAACTTTGCCTCTTATTGTGAAGTTGGATCTCATAATCATCTGGCATATATGCTTCTTTCACTTTAGCAACCATTCCTTTCCAGGTTGATATGGGCTGCTTGCTTTCTTTCTCCCTTTCAGTCTGGACAAATTTCCACCATGTCAAAGTTGTTCCTCTCAACCTTGATTTAGCAACCTTCACTTTCTATGCTTCAGTGACTCCATCACATTCAAAGTGGTTCTCCATGCCATCTATCCAATCCATGACCAAATCAGGATTCATCTTTCCATAGAACAATGGTATGCCCTCAAGTCCTTTTCCACTCAGGGCTTTCAATGCCTTCAAGAAGGGCTCCTCCTCCAAAACAGGGTCAGGCTCAAGGACCTTGTCCTCCTCTGCAACCTCTTCTTCCTTTGGCACCGTTCCTTCCAACCTTGCATTGTTCAATGCCTTCTCCAATTGCTCTATTCTCTCTTTTAAGGAATTGTTGTCCTCTTCCTGTTCTTCAACCCTCTTGGCTAATTGTGCATTTGTCACCATGGATGGAGTTTCACTTGACTCAACTTTTGACATATAAGCTACTTTCCCAAATCTTTTGCAAGGCTCTGATACCAATCTGATAGGGCTAGGGTTGGTTTGAGATAATCACAATCTCAATGCTCTGGGTCTCCAATAGATAAACCCTTGGTGTTTCACTCCACCAATCAACCTATAGGTCCTAAAGGTATTTAGGCACCCCTGGTCACTTGCCAACCCTACTATCAATTTCAATTTGCTGCTACCAAACCGTTCTTGATGCTTTTCCTCACTTTCTCCATCTAGCCCTTAATCCCTTTAAGGACTAGACAACCTCTAAATCCTCCTAACAATGTTGCAAGGGTGTGCATAGGTTTTCTTAGCCTCAAAACGGCCTAGGAATGGTCCTTGTCCAAGCTCAACCCTCCTTTCTTCTATCGTTGCCACCATACCCTAGGTTAGGGTTTTAGGAGGGCTACTAAGATTAGGCCTCCTCACACAAGAAAAATGCTTATCACTCCTCTCCTTCACCTTATCAGGCCAAACTTTCTTCTATCACCCTTGCTCAAATTTGGAGCACTAACATATTTTCAAGGTCTTGGACTCCCTTGCTATCTGTACACAGGTGTACCCTGTTCTTGCAAGAACTAGGGCTTTCTTTGCTTCTTTCCTTGGACTATTCTAGTTCTTCAGCCATAAATGCCTTGATAAAGACTCTTTACTCCTTCAAAAACCTTCACAAGGCTTCCTGCAAATTCCACATAACTCAATTTTCACAAATATTAGCACCCCTGCAACGTTAGGGTCTGATCTTAACTTTCTTTTCCAAACCGGGCATCACTAGCTCGCCTAGGAAAAGTCATTAAGCATGCTTCCTTGCCCACTAAAAACACCTACTCTTACAATATGTATAGTTAAGGAGCTTAACCTAACCTCCAGGAAACCCATACTTCTTGGTATGGCGTGGAAGCAGGCTAAAACTCCATCTTTACCCAAATTACCAGTCAGGGCAGCAAGCTAAGTAAACACAAAAATTTGTCTAACTCTTGAAATCGATAGAAACCACAAACTAAATTAACCAAAGAAAGCTTAAAAGGAACTCAAATACATCCTACTCTATCCAGGAGACTATTTTCTCAGTCCATTTTATTGCTGTCATAGGAAAAAGAAAGGAACACACATAAAAATGCACTCTAAATTCACTTTTTTCTAATTTTTTTACATTCAACTCTAATTCTCCAAACATCCAACCTTTGTAAAAGGTCAAGGGGGTTCCTTTTACAATGTCTAGAAGCAGTTAGGTTTACTTCCCCGAGTCTAAGAATGGCAAAAAGCATGTTGTTTGAAAACACAGTGTGTTTTCCAACTCTTTACTAAAGCTAAGGAAACAACCATAAAAGGATACCAAATTTATTCAACTCCTAACCTAAGCACGAAAAGGTCCTCAACCACAATATAAATGGTGTTAAAGACCTTACCAAAACAACAAAAAGGATTTAAAACAAAAACCTTCAAAGATAAGGTTGCACTTAAGCACTTTGGCAGGTGCTCCTGCACCACTCAAGAAGCAGAGATAGACATACAAGGGGTCATCAATCTTAAGACCAAAACCATTCTAAGAGAAATGGTGCAACTAGAAATGATTTTTGATCTTGATGGGATAAAGGATCAAGAACAAGAAGCTAAGGAGTCCATTAGTAGTTAGTGTGATACATACATGGGAACTCCAGATGATGTTAGGAATGTCTTTATTGGAAAATTATGTACTCCAGAAGAAAGAAGAGGAATCATAGATTCATTGCATACAGATCAGGATGTGATATCTTGGAGCTATGAGGATTTGAAGATGTATGATACTTCAATTATTACACACACTATTCCTCTCAAGCTAGGGACAAAGCCTTTTAGACAAAGACAAAGACCAATCAATGCCCTGTTGGAGCCAATTATTCAAAAGGAAGTATAGAAGCTATTATCTATCTGTATCATATTTCCAGTTATACATTCAATATGGGTTGCCAATTTGGTACTAGTGAGAAAGAAGAATGGAGAAATCAGGCTCTGCATTGATTTCAAAAACCTTAATTGGGCATCGGAAAAGGACAGTTATCTAGTCCCTTCACTGGATGAAGTACTACAGATTGTAAACAGATCTCAAATGTTGTCCTTTCTTGATGGATACTCTAGATATAATTAGGTTATGGTGCAATACGAGGACATGCATAAGACTACCTTCACTACTAAATGAGGCACTTTTACTTACAAGAGAATGCCCTTTGGGTTGATCAATGCTAAAAAAACTTTCCAGAGAGCTATGGAAATTTCCTTTAAAGACATCATTGGTAAGTGCATTATTATTTATATGGATGATTTGACAGTCTTTTCTAAGAAGTGAGGTGATCATATAACAGACTTGTGCAAAGTATTTCAAAGATGTAGGAAATTTTTCACTTCACTTAATCCAAAGAAGTGTATCTTTGGAGTTACTGAAGGAAAACTACTAGGACATGTCATCTCAGAAAAGGGAATTTCTATTGATCCTGAGTGAGTGGAGGCCATCCTTAAGATCCAACCACCTACTAGTAAGAAGGAAATGAAATCATTCTTTGGAAAAATCAACTTTTTCAGGAAGTTTATCATTGGATTTGTAGAAATAGTAAAACCCTTAAATGCAATGCTAAAGCAAGAAGCGAAGGTTGAATGAAGTATAGAGGAAAAAGAGGAATTTGCAAAAATTAAGAGGGAAATAGCTAAAGCTACAATATTGGTGATTCCTAATTATGCCAAGCCCTTCTATATATATTTTTTTTCCTTTGATCATTCTTGTGCTGGCATGTTAATACAAAATTCTGATCAAGGGAATGAGCACCCATAACATTCATGAGTGCTCCTCTAAAAGATGCAAAATGAAGATATCCAAGCATGGAGAAGCAGACATATGCCTTGGTTAGATTTGTAAATAAATTTAGGCATTTATCTTGAGGAATAAGGTCTTTACAATAGTTCTTGATCTTGCAGTAAAGCTCTTGCTGATGTAAAATGAATTGGGAGAACATGGGGCGAAGTGGGTGACCATGTTACAAGAGTATGATATTAAGATTCAACCCATGAAATTGGTGAGAGGACAAGGATTAACCAAGACAATGGGGAAAATGGTCCCTGATCTTGTTGCTTAGCACTACCACCTCAAGATGTTTCTCCAAGTGATTGGTAAGATGATATTATCTATTATCTTTTGAATCAACAATGTCTTGATCATCTTAATGCAGTGCAACAAAGAGCACTACATTTGAAGAGTGACAACTTCATGTTGAAAGGTGTTTTTTTATATAAGAAGAATCATGAGGGAATCTACCTCTGATGCCTAGGAAAATCTGAAAGGGTGATGGTAGAATTTCATGACAGATATGGCACAGGACATGAATCTGCACCATCTAATGCAAACCAGATTTTGAGGGCTGGCTATTATTGGCCCACATTGTTCAAATATGCACACAACCATGTGAAGATCTACCATGTGTGTCAAAATGCAGCGATTAGGGATAAGTATGCAGCTCTTCCACTTCAACCAGTTATTGAGGTAAAGCCATTTGCATAGTGGGGATTGGATTTCATTGGTCCAATCAATCCATCCTCTACTGCAGGCCACAAGTATATTCTCACTATCACCGATTACTTTACTAGATCGACTGAAGCTCTTGCATGCAAACAATGTACTTATGAAGTGGTAATCAATTTCCTCGAATAAGGTATTGTCAATCACTTAGGTTGTCCATTTTCTTTAGTTTGTGATAATAGTCCTGCATTTGCATCGTTAAAGTTTTCTAGCTAGGCTTTTGATCATGGAATTATTGTTAAGTTTTCATCAAATTACTATCTGCAAGGTAACGGTTTGGTTGAGTCTTCAAATAAGAACCTTTTAACAGTCATCCATAAATTGTTAGAGAGGAATTCCAAAGATTGGCCTACCCAACTTAGATTGTCTCTTTGGGCTGATTGAACTAGACATAAGGCCTCTCTAGGAACCTCTCCCTACCACCTTGTATATGGTTTGGAGCCATAATTTCCTATTCAATTGAATATCCCCACTTTGCAACTCATTAATGACTACTATGATGAAGGGGATACGCGTGAAGCCTAACTAGCTAAACTTATGCACCTTGAAGAAAAAAGGGATGAAGCCTTAAAAAAAATTGCTAAACATCAGGGTGTAGTTAAGAGATGGTTTGAAATAAGAGCCATGGTGAAAGCCTTTAGAATCTTTGAATTGGTTCTTTACTAGGATAAAGCACAAGACTAAAAAGGGGAGCATGGAAAATTTGATAAACTTTGGCTTGGCCCTTACTAGATTTCAAAGATATTGGGAGATAATGCTTTTTGCTTGAAAACTCTCACTGGAGAGGATGTCCTGCTGCCTATTAATGGGCAGTATTTGAAGCATTACTTCTAACTTTGAGTTGTTCATAGCTAGTTCTTTGTAAATAATTAGGTAGGTTCCTTTTTTTTTTCTTTTGGTTACTGTAGGGTTGGTTTTGGTTTAGTTTATGTTTGTTTCTTTTTTTATTTTGCTTTTGGGTTTTCCCGTTTTCTTCTAGGCTTGTTGCACCTGCATGACAATCATTATATTATCTGGGACTATTCTGAATATTTCCTTTACAAACTCTAATCATCCTTCTAGAGTCAATTGGTAGAATTCCTTTACTTGGTATCACATGTTTTAATGCTTGGAGTAGATGAGTCACTGGACTAAGTTAAATCTGGAATGTGCTTGGGTATCACATTTATACACCTATCTTAAAGAATTCCAAGGTTGTTAAGGGTTCCTTATGCAGTTTGGTCAAGTGAAATATCTTATTTCTGCGTTAGAGCCACTGTAGTTATCAGCCCTGAGTGTGAGATTCATTGCTTACAAGGTGAAAGGGAAAGTTTTAAAATATCTTAAAAGAATATCAAAAGGAAAAGGAAAGAAAATATTGAAAATCAAAAGAAAATATTCACCTTATCAAGAGTTTCCAAGTATCTCTACTGGGGCTATGGATGCCTAGCTGGCAGTAGAGCTATGCTTGGGAGGACCATGACCATAACCTCATCGGGGCTATGGATGCCTAACTAGTAGCAAGGCTCTATCCAGGATTCTTTTGGAGTTAGAATCCTTATGTACCTTGATTAGATTTAGTTTGGTTCCTGCTGCAACCAAGGAAAGGAAATGAATACATGAGCACACACTCTGACTCTAGTACAAGAAATGTTTTCTTGTCTATGGAATTTGAAGCTCTGTTTGTAGGTGACCTGATGTGAGGACTAAAACTAGAGATTTTGGGTTCTTGATTCCAATTTTTCATCGAAATGCTTTGGAGAATTTTCCCAGCAGGAGTTGCCATTTGTTGTGCAATTTTCACACACACACCCCGTTGAAAGCAGGGACCCTCTTTTCTTTTTTTTCTTTCACATTTTATTTTCATAGGGTCTTGACTTCATTCCCTTATGGGATAATTCTTTTAGTCTAAGTTTTGATTCACCCATGTGCACATTGGTAAACTTGTGCTTAAGATTCCCTCTTGTAGCTTAGATTTATGGCCTAACCCTTAGGAATGCCCTTCGGGTCAAAATTTGTGAAAATCAGGCGAAATTGGTTAAGTATGGGGTTTTCAAAGAATCCGAGCAAGCTTGGATTATCCAAACCTTAGTCCAATTGGATAATCTGAGGTACCTCAGATTATCAAAAATCCTTCATGAGGTTGCGTTTCTGAAAATTTTACATGTCGTGTCATGATTTATGAAAGGGTCATTTATTGCATTAGATTTGTATTATATTTGAATTGGCCTTTCATTTTACTCACTTGAATTCGATTGGAGTGGAGGATAGCTAGGCATTCTTCATATCACATTGAAATTTAGCTTTGTCGAGAAATTTCTCGCTTGGATTACAATCATCACTGGATCTCATCGCTTTCTCATCGATTGGTCTGGTGACTTCTCTAGGGTTTCACATTTTAAAAGGTATGGGTTTTGATTTGATTCATTTTATCTTTTTAGTCTTGAGTTTTTTCTGTGAATTCCTGAGTAATGGGTGAAGTTGTTAAGCCTTGCAGTCACAATGGCTCACTTCTAGTATCTTTATTGTTTATCTGCCGCATTTTAGGGTTCATCATTGTGTAGTGAGTTCACTAGGGCACATCTAGTTTATTGGGTGAAGGTCTTTGTTTGGATAGTGTGATTTGGATATTTTATAGGGCTCCCTCATTTGGGATTGGGAGTGTTAAATTGGTAAGTGAGTAAGAATTATCTGATTCCCTGTGAGGTTCAAACCCTAGTTTGAAGAGTACCTTCCCTGCAAATATCGAATTTGATGTTTAGGATCTAAATGAATTGCAATGTCACACACAATTGTTGAAATATCACCTTTCAGTTATGTAATTGATCAATCTTTCGAGGTACGCATGATATTTCATGATTTTAACTTAAAATTTTTTGAAGCTTAAGTGCTTTTCATCATTTCAAAGGAACCCCAGAGAATTTTAGCTTGCTCGGATTACTTGAGCCTTAATCCGCATGGATAATCTGAGGTGGCTTGAATTAGCTGAGAATCTTGTGCATTGACATGATGAACCTATTGAATAGTAGTTTTCACCTAGGTTCGATGATTTCAAGTTACCAGGAATTTTCCAAACTTCAAAAAATTTGGGGTGGACTAGAATATTCGATCTTCTTCAAATTTCATGCTTAACGTCCACATTTGAGATTCATGTTGGTTTTGATGCTCAAGTCGACTTGTTTATTGATGGATTAACTTTTAATATCTCCAAGATTTCAATTCACAAGGTGGAATTAAGTTGTTTGCATTCATCTAATCAAATTTGGTAAATTTGAGCTAGGATGGATTGACCGAACCATAATCTAGTCAAAAAATCTGAGCAAGCTCGAATTCCCTGATTTTCTATGTAATGATTTGAAAATTCAATATAGAGGCTAATGCTTGATCATGTTGATTGCTAGTGATGATTCCATGTGCTTTAAAGTTAAATATAGTTTTATTTCATTATTTCCATGTGTTATGTTGGTACTTCCTCTTTGGTGATTGTCATCTTGTGTTAACAGATGCAGGTAGAGGAAATTCCAAGTAAGACCACCAAAACCAAGACTGCTCTGGCACAAGAAGAAGTCAGAAAGAGGGAAGAGAGAATGAAGTATGATTTTAAAGGCATCTAGCCCGAGACAAAGATTTCCTCTACATGGTCAAGGATTGCAGACACCAACATGGGCCATATTGATTATGATGACTTCCATTAGAGAATGTTTGGAAAGACACCTACCGAGCTTGCTCAAAATATCACCCACACAAGACTAGCACAAGCAGCAGGATTTCCACCCACACAATTGTGCCCGAAGTTAGTTTTGGAGTGTGCAAAACACCATGATTCGAGGAAAAGAATCATCATTGGTCCTCAAGGTATAAAGTGATGGAAAATTTGACAGAGGAATCAATTGTAGAGGTATTCAACATTGCCTCCAATCACAAGCTGATCAAAGAGATAAACATTGTAGAATTCACTAAATTCTATGAGGAAGACCTTAACAAAGCCCTAGAAATAATGAACAATTCTTGGATACTAAAGCCAAAGCCACACTATTCAAATTTTCTGAAGCAACTCCATAGGAGTGATTTCAAGGTGGAATTATGTGATATTATAACTCTCCTAGGAAGATTTATGGGAGTGGAAGAGGCACATATATTTCAACCTTGGATGTTCCATCCCATTACTCATATTGTAGCCAGCAAACATTATCATCGGGCAAGGATCATCAACAACAATATAGATGCCCAATTGAGGAGTGTGCAGGAGACCAGCAAGTTCACTATGACTTCATATTTGGTATATATGTTGGCACACAAGAACAAATACAAAGGTCTTAGCTGTAAAGAAGTCTTGGGGAAAAATAGGATATGGGAGGTATATCCTCAATTGCAATATAAAACATCAAATTACAGAAGGGATAATGATGCTTTCTTTATGTACATTCCTAGATTGTTGCATGATGCCCTTCACATGAGGATCTCTATAGATGCAATGGATTTGATAAAGAACTATGGCCAATGGTTTATTAAATTTCAAAGGTTTACATATTCAGGGTGCATAGATCACTAGTTCTTCCCCTTAGAATCATTAGATATCCCACCAACAAGCTCCTTCTTTTAGAGTTGATAAAGCAGATGATTGGTTTTGACAAATTTTGTAGAGAGGTAGCATAAAGAAGAAATGATTGGGGTCTGAATTCCCATTAAGAATAGTAGGATTGGAGGCTTTCCCATCCATTCAGAGTGCCCAACATTCTAAGAAAGAAATGACACAATTTGAATTGTACTCCCATACCAATAGAGAAAATTTGGATCCTTATGGGAAGGTTGTCAAGCAAGTGAATAGGAATTTTAGACACATGGATCATATTGAAGATTATTGGGCTAATTGTAGAGATGAGTGGGAGGTCATCAAAAGAAGTTTTTCCAGACTACCTTTAAGGCTAATCGGGTTGTATAGGGTTGTGGAAGTACTAGATCAGGTGGAAGATGTTGAAGCAGATCTCCTTTAGCACCATGACTATGAACCTTATAGAAATAGGCCACTGCCTCCAATAAATTGGTCTAAAGAGGAGATAACTTATTTAAATCAAATCATTGATCCAGTTAAGAAATATTCCAGGTTGTGGGTCAAGCATCAAGTTTTGGAATTGGAAGTTGAAGGTATTAAATTCACTTATGATCTAATGGGAGACATGGAGTCTCATGATGAAGAAGAGGTTGAAGCTACTAAACCCCGTGAGGAGGAGGCCATTCAAGAAACAGTGTCAATTAAGAGAAGAAGAAGGAGCCAAGTGAAAACAAAGCGGGTTCCTCAAGATAAAGCAAATGTTGAAGAAGGAGAGGCCTCACAACTAGCAAGGAAGAGAAGGATAATTACTGAAAGAAAGAAGGTGCAAAAGCTAGGAAGAATAAGGCTACTATAGATGCTCCCTATGTTGCGAAGGTGGTAGAATTGGAAATTCCAAGGGAAAATCCCCAAGTTTATGTGAGGAGAAATTCTCCGAAGAAAGTTGCTTAGATAGAAGAAGCAAAGGTAACAGATGAAGATGCACCTACAGATGATGTGGAGAAGAGAGAAACTACATGAAATAATTCTCCACTTTCTTCTCCACATTCCCTGCATCAGAACATACAAAGTGATGAGGAGGAACTTCATGAGGAAGGAAATATATCTAACAATCCTAAGTAGTTAAAAGAAGAAGATGATAACATTTCCACTCCTAACAGTGGAGAATGGAGAAGGTTTGTACAAGAAATAGGCCAATCTACCTCTGGAGTTGAAAGCAAGAATATAGAATTAGAGGTGGTTCAAGGGAAAATGGAAAAGTCTCCTATGAAGGTGGTAGTTGAGGACCACAGAGTAATCCTGGGGAAGAAGATAATAGAGAAGAGGATGTTGTAGATATTCCTAATGAGGACATAGAAAGACAAGATAATTAATCAAGAGTTGAACAAAATATTGAAGTAAATGTAGCAGATACTCCTAATAGGGAGGTGACAACTGAAGCATCTACAACTCTAGACTCGATGGAAAAGAGGCTGAGCAAAAATATAATCATTGTCCGGGAGGAAACCCCAATTTGGGATAAGCTACTTGAGCAATTTGGGAAGCCCAAGTGGACGAAATGGGCTAGGACTGTGTCAAGGATTACAAGGGATGAATTCAATAATAGGGTAGTTCATGTGGTTGTCCCTCCATCAAATAAGTTTAAGGATGAATTTAGGTCTTCAGATTATAAAGTGCAAACAATTAACCTGGGACCTACAACTAAAGATCAAGAGAAGGAAGAATTCTAGGAGTCCTCCCAGGCCATCTTGAGAAGATTAGAGAAAGAAACAAAGGAGAAGAAGAATTGAAAAAGCAACTAAATGATATATATAAGTATGTGCAACATTTGATGAAGCCCCTGCAAACTATGGGTAGTGAGGGAGTTGTTCCTGAAGGATTGTTACCTAAGGAGGCAGTCAATGAGATTGAAAGATTAAATTCTTCTGTGCACTCTACACACATTTGGCTTATGGATGTGAACAACAGGGGAGATGAGGCCATTGAGCAAATTTTGAAGATACACTTCTCAATTTGCTGCTGATTGTAACAAGATTGATGAATCAACTATAGGTGAATTGAGGAAAATTTTGCAGGTGTCTAAGGAAGACATGGCAAAGCTAAATATCTTATCTCAAGATGAAATTGGTAAGATAATGGAATGGGTAGAAGTATGGAACTATACAAAGGAGTTTCTCACTAAGGAATTGAAGAAAATAATGAAGCTTCAGGGAAAGATGAAGGAGATATATAATAGCTACATCACTTTTCTGGAGATAGTTACTAGCAAAAAGAAGTTTGGGAAAAATAATATTAATGTTAACAGGTTAGTGGCATGGTGGCATGAAGTTTATGCTCCATTTGATGGTGCTCCAATTGGTAAGGAGAATCTGGAAGATGCAGCCATTTACATTTCAAATTTGGATAAATATCATGAGCTGCAAATGGATTGGAATAAAGTTATGCCACAATATCTTGAGGAATTCAAGAATCATAAAACTAGGGTCAAATTTATTCCATTCCTAGATCCAAAAGATATGAGAGAAATATTGGAAAAATCAAAAGAATTATTTGATAAATTGGGAGTCAATCAAGAAGGAGAGAAAGAAGATAATCAACAAACAGTTGCCTAGTTTTATGTGCCAAACATGTGACCTTAGCTAGCTAGGATAAGCGACCTTGAATTTTGTGCCACACAAGGATGCTATTGGAGGATCTAGGCTGATCTATATGAAGTTTCAAATGTTAAATACAATAAATATTATTTTATTAAAAGAAACTTCTAGGCCGACCTATTTTGGTTGATCTGTTGATGTAACCATAATTGGGTCGACCTAATATGATATTTCTATAAATTGGGTATTTTTCGTCATTTTTAAGTGTTAGAAATTAGAGAAATTTATGTGATAGTTGCAAGATCTAGAGCTAGGAGTTATTATTTTCTGAGAGCAAGTGCTGTAATACTAAATACTAGAATTGTTGCAACATTGGGTGATTCAATATAAGTAAAGCCATTGTTCTTTGGTGCTCTTTCTTGTGTTGATTTATCTTGCATGGTTCTTGTTATTCCATCTTTTGAAATTTCTTTGAGATAATTAGATACATGTTAGATTTAGAGTTAGATTTGATGCAATGGTGTTTATGATTTAATACTTGAAGTGTTTGAGCAATCCCTGGTCCATACTTTTAGCAGCTTGCTAATTGTAAGTTGTTGTGTAAAGTTAGCCTAGACCTTAAATTTATGTGCTAAGTTCAATTGTGGGTATTTATTCATTTCAATTGCAAAATAGGGTTGATTTGGGTGAATTTATCATGATCTAAAAAAATTTAACTCCATAGAAGATTGCACTATTTCTGTGCAATTGCAGATTAGATTTGGGTTAAGCAAGAATTAGTTTTGAGGGATTGGTCTATTTTTAGTATATGTCATTTGCATTGTTGGTCTTAGGAGTAATTTTAGTCTTAGAGTCTCTCTAAACCCCCTATCTTTTTTCATTTCTTTTAAAATTTGAGTTAAATTTAGAATTTCAAGTATCAAAATATTACAAAATCTAATAAGTTTCAAGTTTCAACATTTTTTTGTAAAGTCCCTTTGTGATTACCAACATTTTCACATAATTATCTGAGTTGTTTATGCATGGTCAAGACCTAACATTAGAGAGCTTTTGGTTATCTCTTGAGGCTTGCTGGAAAAGATTTACCTTTCAAGGGAGATAGGATACTTGTATTCTATCTGAGTTGTTGTGCAGAAAATGCCATCAACAAGACCCATTTTCCCAAGGGTGAGTGGGTACCCTTTAAGTCCTAGGTACCAATTTTAATATGTTTTTGGTGGCATTTTAATTATTCAAATTCAAGTTTCAAGTGTCAACTTTTCGAATCTATTTTTTGAGGAAATTAGATAAACACCTATAAATACATAATTATTATATCAATTCAAAGCCTAATAATTTGAGAGATCAATCGCAAGAGAAAAAAATATTGTCAAGAGCATTGTAGAGCATATTTATCAATCATCTACAACAAAAATCAAGATTATATCATGTCAAAGTTCATGTGTGTTCATGTCATGTTTTGGAGCTGACATTGTGATGTAGGTTTTAAGAACTCAAGCATCAAATCAATCAATCAATTGAGCCAATTCATGCAAGATCCAAACCTCAGAGTGATGTGTTTGACTTCAGTCCTCTAAGGGAATCCATTAAGGTTTTGGTGAGTTGTAACAAGCAAGTGTTCATTCACCAATTCCTTCACTTTATCATTATTTCATTCTCAAGGTTTGATTACCAACATGGGTTTTGACTAAGGAAAACTCCAATTGACCCCAAAACAAACATTTTTAATATCTCTTTGTATGTGCATATTTATAGGTGAAGAAGGATTGAAAGTTTATCAAAGGAGAAATTTTGCATAGTTGTCAAATTTGTCATCATTGTTTTCAAGCTATGGAAACTCATCTACACATTTTATTTTTGGCTTTCTAACAGTCAAACCTAGAGGAATAGGAAGCTTAGATCTGGGATTAGAGGACTAAAAACCATATTTTTGGACCATTGCACTAGGACCCATTTTCCGTAGGGTGAACTAGTCTTGCTACAAGCCCTAAAACCTGCTTTTCATCATAGGTGCACACAATTTTTCCCTTCTCAGATCATCCTACAATTTGTCATTTCTTTTTTTTTATCATATAATTTTTCATTTCAAGTATTAGGTCATATAATTTAGTTAATAAATGCACTTTAAATTATCTCTCAATATTGCAAATCAATAATTTTTGTCATAAGAGAGTAGAGATCCAGAAGATCCAAAATAGGGTTGACTCACCTCAAGGTTGAAGGTCAATTCCATCCTTTTGTGATCTCCTCTCTTTCTAATGAAATTTAGGGATAGGGGCATTTGAATCATAGGCCATTTTATTTCCACATTGGTTAAATTGATCCCGCTTTTCCCTTCTTTTCAAATCTAAATCACTACAATCAACAAAAAATTCTCTAACTATCAATTCGATTAAAATTTAGTTTAATTACCTTGACTCTTTGTGGTTGCTCTGAGAGTCATTCACTGAATGATAGTCTTTGAGGACAATTAGGTGTTCTACTATAACATAATGGAAAAGGTGTCACCTCATTCACATTTGGAGTAAACTATAAAATTAAAATGAGATCAAGATATATATATATATATATATAATTACTGAGCATAAAAAATGAAATGCATATAGGGTAAGTGCACCAAGTTGTGACACAAAAATGGCCCTTAAGATGCAACTTTTTTTCCTTCTCAAATCAACAAAATCTGATGTGCATGAGAAAATGAAGATAGTTGTGGTCAAAATTTTAAGACACGACAAGAACAAGAGTTGTAGCGCTCTGAGTCTATTTTCTAAGCTACTATTTTTTTTTTTTTAATAATGAAGATTAAGGGTTTCAAAAAAGGGGCGCTCAAAATAGGTCCTATTTTTATAAAAAATAGCATAGCATCTGAGGCCCCCCCCTTTTCATCAAATTTTTTTAGAATTTCAAAAATCCGAATAGTGAGAAATTAGATAACACCATGTAGTTTATCCCCATTATTTTGGCTAATTTTTTTAATGAATATATAATATTTTATGAATTTTTGAAGTGGAAACATCTTGAAAAACTAAAATTTGAGTGTGCTCCCCCCTAAATGTTTTGAAAACTAATTGAAAATTGATTCTCTTTTTCATCATTTGTAGAATGGATTCTACTTTAAAAAAATGTAATTTGTTTCAAGATTCGATGAACGAGTAAAAACCTATTCTAAAACCAGCACATGTTGGTTTTTGACAAAAAGTGGAGGCAATAATGAGAGAAGTTATGGATGAAAACCTTAACATAATCAAAACATAAAATATATTATATATTTTGATAGATAATAGAGAGCCTAACATCATCACAAATTTTTCATAAACTTGCATTGAAAGGCGTGCAAATGAGATGATTAGTACATATATAAATATGTGTAAATTTGGTATCCTCCTGAGAAAATCATGTCCATAAGTAGCTCATTTGACGAGTGCCAAATTTGGCACTCTCCAAATGGCACATCCCATTTGGTGCTTGTCAAATTTGGTGAGCGCCAAATTAGTTGTGCAATTTGGGGAGCGCCAAATTTGACACTCGCAAAATGAGCTGCATTGACAAAAACCTAACTTTACTTTCTCTTGGCATCTCTCTCCACCACTTTGATAATGCTTAGAGTTCATAGTTTACGATCACAGATGGATAGTTGAGGTTTTACCTTTCACTCTCTCTTTGCATCCTTCCCTCTTAACCAATATGTACCCATTAGATGTCTCAACCCTCTCTAGCTCTCTCCTACACTCTCTACCTTGTCTTCCATCCTTGGGGTTTAAGGTATAGGTTTGAGGCTTTAATGTATAGGATAACTCCCCCTCTCAGGTCTCTTCCCCCCTCTATCCCTCCCACCCCTTCTCTCTCAAGTCTCTCCCTCCCTCTATCCCTCACACCCTCTCTCTCTCAAGTCTCTCCCTCACTCTATCCCTTCCACCCTTTGTCTCTTTAATCTCTCACACCCCCTCTCCATCCCACACTAACTACTCTTGCACCCCCTCTCCATCTCTCAAGTCTCTCCCTAACTCTATCCCTCCCACTCTCTATCCCTTGGATCTCACACCCCCTCTCCCTCTCTCAATTCTCTCCCTCCTACCCTAACTATACAACTCTCTCTCTCTCTCTCGCAAGTTTCTCTTTCTCAGGTGTCTCCCACTCCTCTCTCTCCATCTCAAGTCTCTCTCTCTCTCAAGTCTCTCTCTCTCTTAGGTCTCTCTCCATCTCAAGTCTCTCTCTCTCTCAAGTCTCTCTCTCTCTTAGGTCTCTCTCCCTCTCAAGTCTCTCTCTCTTAGGTCTCTCTCTCAGGTGTCTCCCACTCCCCCTCTCTCTCCCTCTCTCTCAAGTCTATCCTTTCGAATATTTCTCCCACCCCCTTCCTCTCTCAGCTCTCTCCCCCACACCCTAACTAGATAACTCTCTCCCCCACTCAATTCTCTCTCTCTCTCTCTCTCTCTCTCTCTCTCTCTCTCTCAGGACTCACTCCCTTCCACCCTACTTAGATAAATCTCTCTCACTCCAACCCCCTCTCTCACACTCCCTCTCTCTTAGGTCTCTCCCTCAAAATATCCCTCCCAACCCCTCTCCATCTCTCTGGTCTCTCCCCCCACCCTAACTAGATAAATATCTCTTTCCCTCTCAAGTCTCTCTCTTAGGTCTCACTCCCTCCCACCCTACCTAGAATACTCTCTCTCAATCTAACCTCCTCTCTCACACTCCCTCTCTCTCAAGTCTCTCCCTCAAAATATCCCTCCCACCCCCTCTCCCTCTCTCAGGTCTCTCCATCCCATCCTAACTAGATAACTCTCTTTCTCTAAAAATACTCTCTCTTAGGTCTCACTCCCTCCCACCCTACCTAGACAAATATCTCTCACTCCAACCCCCTCTCTCATGCACTCCCTCTCTCACTCCAACTCCCTCTCTTAGGTATTTATCTCTCTCTCTCTCAGAGCTATCTCTCTCTAAAATATCTCTCTTAAGTCTCTATCTCAAGTGTCTCCCACTCCCTCTCTCTCAAAATATCCCTCCCAACCCCTCTCATTCTCTTAGGTCTCTCCCCCCACCCTAGCTAGATAAATTTTGCTCTTCCTATCAAGTCTCTCTCTCTCAAGTTTCATTCACTCCCACCCTACCTAGACAACTCTCTCTCACTCCAACCCCCTCTCTCACACTCCCTCTCTCTCCCTCTTAGGTCTTTCTCCCTCTCTCATTCCAACTCCCTCTCTTAGGTATTTATTTTTATCTCTCCCTCTCATCTCTCTCTCTCTATTAGGTATATCTCTCTCAGGTCTCTCTCTTAGGTGTCTCCCACTCTCTCTCTCTATCTCTATGTCTCCGTCTCTGTCTCTGTCTCTGTCTCTCAGGTCTCTCCTTCAAAAAGCCCTCCCAACCCCTCTCCCTCTCTTAGGTATCTACCCCCCACACTAACTAGATAACTCTCTCTCTCCCTCTCAAGTCTCTCTCTCACGTCTCACTCCCTCCCACCCTACCTAGACTACTCTCTCTCACTCCAACCCCATCTCTAACACTCCCTCTCTCTCTCTCATATCTCTCCCTCAAAATTTCCCTCCCATAGCTTCTCCCTCTCTTAGGTTTCTCCCTCCCATCCTGACTAGATAACTCTCTTTCTTCAATGTAGTAATCTCTCTCTTGTCTCACTCCCTCCCACCCTACCTATAAAATCTCACTCCAACCTCCTCTCTCACACTCCCTCTCTCTCCCTCTCAGGTATTTCTCTCTCTCTCTCTCACTCCATATCCCTCTCTCAAGTCTTTATCTTTCTCTCTCCCTCTCATCTCTCTTTCAGGTGTCTCCCTCAAAATATCTCTCCCAACCCCTCTCCCTCTCTCAAGTATTTCCCCCTCACCCTAACTAGATAAATCTCTCTCTTAGGTCTCACTCCCTGCCACCCTACCTAGAATACTCTCTCTCTCACTCCAAATCCCTCTCTCAGGTATTTATCATTCTCTCTCCCTCTCATCTCTCTCTTAGGTGTCTCCCACTCTCCCACTCTCCCTCTCTCTTAGGTTTCTCCCTCAAAATATCCCTCCCAACCCTTCTCCCTCTCTCAAATATCTCCCCTCCATGCTAACTATATAACTCTCTCTCCCTCTCCCTCTCAATTCTTTATCTCTCCAGTCTCACTCCCTCCCACCCTACCTAGACTACTCTCTCACACTCAAAACCCCTCCCTCACACTCCCTCCCACTCCTCCATCTCATCCTAACTAGATAACTCTCTTTCTTTGATCTAGTAGTCTCTCTCTCAAGTTTTTCCCTTAAAATATCCCTCCCAACACCTCTCCCTCTCTTATGTCTCTCTCCCCCCACCCCAACTAGATAACTCTCTCTCTCCCTCTCAAGTCTCACTCCAACCCACCCTACCTAGATAACTCTCTCTCACTCCAACCCCCTCTCTCACATTCCCTCTCTCTTAGGTTTCTCCCTCAAAATATCCCTCCCACACCTTCTCCCTCCCATCCTAACTAGATAACTCTCTTTTTTTGATGTAGTAGTATCTCTCTCAGGTTCACTCCAACCCCCTATCTCACACTTCTCTCTCTCTCTCTCTCCCTCTTAGGTCTTTCTCTCTCTCAATCACTCCCTCTCCCTCTCTTAGCTATACATAGTAAGCATGAAGCCTACATGTGCATATATGTAATGCATGAAGTATACACAAAAATCATGAAGCATACATGTGAACACATGAAATATATGTATGAGGCATGAAGCATACACATAATACATGAAGTATACACAAGAAGAATGAAGCATACACGTGAATACATGAAGTATATACATGAATCATGAAGAATACACATGAACATGTGAATTATAAATTGGAAGCATGAAATGTACATGTGAATACACGTAATAAATGAAGCATACACAAGAAGTATGAAGCATACATGTGAATACATGATGTACACACATGAATCATGAAGCATACACGTGAACACATGAATTATAAATCAGAAGAATGAAGCATACATGTGAATAAGTGAAGCAAAAGTATTCAAATACATGTAAGCCATGAAGTATACACATGAATACAAATTATACACATGAAAACAAAGTATACACATGAAAACATGTAAGTCGTAAAGTATACATTGGAATGCACGTAAGTCACCAAGTATACACATAAGTTATAAATTATACACTTGAATACACACAACTCATATCTATTGAAGCATCGATTTATAATATAAATATGGAAACCATCAACAAAAAATATGTGTATTAACCAAATAGCCATGTAGGCATACATCAATATATGTCGATATAAGTATAAAATATATACAAAATAGCCATATATGCTTACAAGAATTCTATATAGGCATATAATTTCAAGTATATGCAACACAAAATATGTCCAAAAATTCCATATAGGCATACAACAAAGGACCCCAATCAAAAGTCATTTCCCTCCAAGTGAAGAAAATAGGCAGGTGGCCTTTGTTGGTCAGGGGGATGGAGATGAGTATGAAACTAATTTAAGTTTAGCTTGAGGGATACTCCTATTTATTTCTCGATCAAGCTTCAGTTGTTACAATAAAAAGTAAAGAAATTAACATATAGAAATTAAATTATAAAAATGATATATTTAACAGAATAATCACTTACGGACTCCAAATGATCTCTCTCCTTGATCGAAAGATTCGTATGCTCAAGCTCTAGAATCCCAAATTCCTATAGAAACCATCCAAATAGAAATTAAGCTACAAATCAATAATCATTTTATTTTTTAATAATAAGTAGCTATAACAACAAATATAATTTAAAATTTACTAATTTTTCTCATACCACCACGAGAGCGATCAAGTTGTCTATTGCAGAAGATACACCACTCTCCATTTCCCTATCAACATCGAGAGGTGTTTCTTCTATCAAAATCTTAAAATAAAACAACAAATTATTCAATCACAAAAACTTGAATAGTGATGTAGGTCATGGCTTATAATGTATGAGATAATCAATAAAATTTTGAGTACTTATTGAATTGTATATTTCTTACTATTATGCTTTCTATTTTCCCTATACATAGCCTATTCGAAAGCACCTATTTTAGACTTTTATCCATAGCAGAAAAGTAGTGAAATGTTTGATAAAATGCTAAATGGTAGACATTTATGAAAAATGTGGTAGCATAGAGAAGGCAGTGAACTATTTGAAAAAAATGCCTCAAAGAAATGTGGTCTCATGGTGATGGAATTCCATGAAAAATTTGTTTGTCATGGCATTCCATCACCAAGATACCGTATTTGTTTGAGGAATTTTTTCAAAAAATTCATTGCCTTGTCTATGCTATTATGTTGGGATGGGGTGGATGACTTTACTTGGTAATAGTGGGGTGATGTGGATTTTAAGGATGTGGGATATGAACAAGTGGAATAAGAGGCAAAAGCTTCCATGGATTGGTAAATTGAGGATGAGGATGAGGACCTTGAAAAGGATTTGGAAGGGAATTTTGGCTAAAGACTTGGTTTCCATTGTCAAAGGAAGGGGAAGGATAAGAAATAGGAGATGGATTGGGATTGGATGAAGGTAGGGAGGATGGAAGCTTAGAACCAATGCCAAGGAGATGTCTAAGCATGGAATCCTTATAATTATGGAAGTAGTAGGTGAGGATAAAATTAGTGGTTGTGGATGGGGATGATATGGGGATGATGATGATTAGGACTTCCTTAAAGCGTTGATACACATGTATGAATCTCATTCTGGTCCACTTTCTCAGTGCATACTGAAACACATGAATTCTATTGAACATAATTGTAATCAATGTATTGGTGTGGATATCATGGTTGAAGTTTCATTTGAGACATGATTTCAAATATCATGCTTCATACAATGCATCCAACTCAATATACATAAACATGCACCCTTACACCCCAATGTTGAAAACAAATGGAGACAAGGACAGTGATGATGACCATAAGGTGTAGAGGCGTAAGGGTACCTCATGAGTAATATGTAAACAAAGGTTACAATCAACATGATAGCATAAGTATGACAGTGAGAAGATATATTTGTAGACTTCAAGTGAACTCATTATTCTTGATGACAAGAATAGTCCAAATCATGCATCATCATGAAAGATCAATAAAATTGGTTTGTGGCATTGTACTGAGGATGGACAATCATATTTTGTTTGTCTAGAAATATGGAATAGTGCATGTAAGTGTCCTCCTAGATTTTAAGGGAGATGATGTCAACAATTATGAAGATAGAGATGAGTGCATGGGGTGAATGAGGAGGGGATAATGGGATGATAATAGGAGGGGATAATGGGACAAGACAAAGAGGGGATAATGGAACATAGGATGAATTATGATGTGTCTAGGGTTTAACTATAGCACATGAAGTTGGTTGTTGAGGTGTGCAAATATAATGGAGAATATAGATCGTCAATAATGAGTGGAAGGAAATATTTCTTGTAACAGTATGTGTAGAGGATAAAATTTGGATGGAGGTTATATAGAATAGAAGGGATAAAGATACAATACCAAGAGAGGATAATGGAACATATGGTGAAATAGTAGAGGGTACAATGGGATGGGAGTCAAAGGGGATAATGGAAGATAGAATGATCTAGTAGAGATTAGTGGGATGGTCCAAGAGGGGATCACAAAACATAGGGTAAACTATTAGATGTCAATGGGTTGGGATTAGGAGGGAATAAAGGAACATAAGGTGAATTAGGGGAAGATAATGGGACAAGACCAAGACGAGATAATGGAACATAGGGTGAAATAAGAGAGGGTAATGGGATGGAAATAGAAGGGGATAATAGAACATAGGATGGACTAGTAGAGATTAATGGGATGGGATAGGATGTGATAAAAAAATATAGCATGAAATATTTGAGGTTAATGGGATGGGATTAGGAGGGAATAATAGAACATAGGGAGAATTAGGAGGTGTCTAGGTTTTGAATATATTACATGAAGTGAGAACTTGAAGTGTATAGCAATAATGGAGAATAGTTTTGATCAATAATGAGTGGAAGGAAAGGTTTCTTATAAGATTATTTGTATAGGATGAAACGTGGACAAAGATGGTATAACATAGAATGGATAAAGGTACAAGACCAAGAGGGGATGATGGAATATAGGGTAAAATAATAGAGGGTACAATAAGATGGGAGTAGAAGGGGGCAATAAAACATAGGATGGACTAGTAGATATTAGTGGGATGGGCTAGGAGGGGATCATGGAAAATAGGGTGAGCCATTAAATGTTAATGGGATGGTATTAGGGAGGAATAAAGGAACATAGGGTTAATTAGGAGAAGACAATGGGACACGATCAAGAGGGGATAATGGAACATAGAATGGACTAGTAGAGATTAATTGGATGAGCTAGGATGGAATAATAAAATATAAGGTGAACTATTAGAGGTTAATGTGATACGATTAGGAGGGAATATTATAACATAAGGTTAATTAGGTGGTGTATGAGGTTTGAATAAAGGACATGAAGTGGGAACTTAAGTTGTGTATTAATAATGTATAAGAGATTTGGTCAATACTTAGCAGAAGGAAAGGTTTCTTGTAAGGATATGTGTATAAGATGAAATATGGAGGAAGGCGGTATAATATATAAGGTGTTAAAGATTGGGATATGTGATATAAAATGGTTAAAATATGTGTGATGATAGCAATGGAAGAATACGATGGATGTTGAATGGTAAATATATTTAGGATCTCACAAGACCAACCAAGCATGACATCCTCTAATAGATATGGAAAATAAGACATCATGGTAGATTCCTTACAACATAGTTCATTCACATCACATGTCATATACTCATCATGTTTAGTTAAAATGTGTGGTAAGGAGGATGATACAAGTGATAGGTTATGGGATGGTGGAAGGTAAGAGTTAACTTGGTTGAAGGGATGAGGTAGCCTAAAAATGAGCATGAAAGAAACTATGTGAGAGACAATTTCCCACTATGATCTACCATCATAAAAATTAGTATGTGTCCTTAACATCTTGTGCAAGGAAAGTAGGTAGAGCTAGTGGCCATAGGGAAACCAAGGGATATGACAAGGTATTATTGAAATCATGGGAAAATAGTACTAGTGAATACTAGGAAAGTTGATAACAATAGCCATTTGAGAATAAAACATGTTCTTTGACTTATTTACTAACTAGATATAAGTAGTAAATAATCAATAATAACCTAAACTATTAATATTTTTTGTGAGGCTATAATATGAGAATTGACACTAAAGAGAATATGCATTACACAAAGAAAATAATTTCAAGGTTCTATTGGAATGATACCAACAAAATATCTTCCAAACTTGAACTATACGTCTTATGAGAGAAATTCCATAATTATTCAAAAGTACCAAACTATATAATATAAAATTGAGATGGAAACTAAGAAATAATTTCAACTCCAAGATTTCAATTTCTTAATTGCATAAATTAGTCTCACTTGTTCACCACTTCATATTCCTCCAATGTTTTTGTTTCTCATTAATTTTTTAGATTTGAACAAGAAAAATTACCAAAACTAGCTAACATTGTTTTACAACACCATTAAAGAATAATGGTTACCTAAGTGAAAGTTGTTTGATGATGTGAATAGAGAGGTGTGGAGCTCGAAGGCCCACCAATAAACTATTTGACATCCAAAGCATGTTATGAGAGAATCATTCAAATAGCATTCAATTGTTCACATGTAATAATTTTTTTCTTTAATACTAGTTGCATACCTATGGAATCAACATAAAAAAGAAATAAGGGTCTATAGGAATGGTGTAACACGAATAGTCTGACCCTGAATATTTATCATATTGATTCTAATAATTTAGTTATTGTAATGATGGAAAAAGGTCCCCCCTAACATGGCCTTGATTTAGTGTTGTAATATGTCTAACATATTCACATTAGGTCTTGGGCCCTTATGAACTAAATGAGCTTATTGATTCCTTATTTGGAGTGTTGTAAAGTGTTGTGACACACTTTCACACTTTTCTAGGGTTTTATTTAATAATTGTGTTTCTTTATGCTTTAATTGTCCTTATTTTACATCCACAAGCCTTAATTAATGCATCTTTTCAAGGATAATCCTGACACAAATCAACACCCAACCATAATTCAGGTGTTTTTAGCTTGTGTGGCCTAGTTTAGTGATCTAGGACTCATTCGCCACCTTGGGTGAATAAGTTTCACCTAGCTTTTTGGGTCTCAAACCTAGTTTCAAACCTTTCTAAGTATTTTTAAAAATGGTCCCATAAATTATGCCTAATGGGACTCATTCGCCACCTTGGGCGAATGAGTCCCATGTGGCCCAAAATCAAAATTAATTCAAATTTTTGATGGGATTTTATCCTCCTAGATCTGATGTTGACTCGTAGTGTTGTAATTTTGGGAATTATTGCATAATTAAGTATAAATACAAGTTTATTTCATTCATTTTACACCTAGCAAGTTGAATGAGCATCCTTATAGAAAGTTTGAGTTCACAAGAGCATTCAAGAGAATTTTCAAAGGCATTTCAAGGCAGATTCTCAAGAGTTTATTGCAAAAATTCAAGATCATCTCATCATGTCAAGGGTTTAGTGTATTTATGCATGTTGTTGAGCTAAGAAATTTGATGTAGCATTGAGGATCTATTGCAAGAATTTTTCACACTTATTTCAAGATCTAGATCTACATTCTTCATGGCCACTTCATGTTAGATTGTTGAATTACATCTCAAGACATCATTGAAGGAATCATCATTGCATATTTGATATTTCATGCTTCTATTTCATTATTTCATCATTTGGTTTAACTACCTAAAATGGGTTTGACCAAGGAAAACCCCCATTTCCTAACAATCAACAAGTTTTTCTCCTCTTTATATGTGTGACTGTAGGTTTATAGATTGAAGAGAAGTAGATTTGAAGCCTTCAAAATTACCAAAATGAAAAAGTTACAAATGTCATCAAATTTGTCATGAAAATTTGTCAAGACTCATGGAAACTCAGATCTAGGGAAAAATATCCATCCAATTTGTAGGAAATCAATGGGAAAGTGCTTGAAAGGAAGTTAGGTGAGTGGAAATTGTAAGAGATGAAGATATTAGCTTGACACCCAGAAACAACTACAAAAATAGTGATAAACCTTCCACAAGAGGATATGCAAGAATGAGCTTGCTTCATATTAAGACCTCTCAAATGATGAGGTATGAAATATGATAAAGTATTATACAAATGATACAATAACCCTCCTTATATAGGCAAGGTTGAGATGTAGTAAGCTATATGATGTTTCCATGTGTCATGATCAAACAAAATGTGATAACATGTAAACCCTAACAACCTACCTAGGGAATGATGAAGTGATAAAGATAAGTTATAGATGATTTCTACAAGGAATCTTATCTCCTACAAACATGGAAAGGGTAATGACCCCATTATTAATTATTTTCTAATAATGCAACCTAGGACTTAAATAATTAAATAAAAGACCTAAGTAAACTTATGCTAGTGTAATAAATAATTAATTACACTAACAAACCCCCATATCTGCAACTTAGGTAGGAAATTATTATGCAATGGATGATGGGTCCTGACTACATGATGGCTATATTAGGTACCCATTTAAAAATGATATGAAAATGTGACTAATCTCCCACAAATGGAGAAAATGGGAAAACCAAGTGGGAAGAAATCCCCTATCTAAAAAGGAGATGAAATGTAGAAAAGTGAGGAAGGATGGAGGACTCTAGAATACCCCCAAGTACACCATCTGTCACATAGATACAATACAATCAATATCCCCTTGTAGGAGGGAAAGAGAGAGACTATATAGACCCCCCCATAATATGTGATCACCTGCAAGAATGGTAAGTGTTTGAAGAAAAAACATGATCCAATGTCGACAAACAACTTATCTCCCTTTTGGAAGAAACAAAACCATGTACAAGTGCAGGAATGCTTCCCATTCTAGATAGGAATTGAAGGAAGGATGAATATGGATGTTGATGATGTCTCTAAAAGTGGCTCATGTGTATCCTTGCCTGATGAACATGAAGATTCCAAAATCAAATCAGGTACATTCCCAATCAAAGAAGAAGGTGATAAACTAGGATGATGTGGAAATTGATGTTGAACAATATCCAAAGACCACAATACTAGATTTCCCCCCATAATGAAGTGTCCTCGAAACCACTGAGAGAATATTGAAGCCAATCCAATGGTGGATGTTGAAGAAACTCTGATTCCATAATGAAACGAGAGGAAAGAAGCCTCATACATGAAATCTTTGAAGAGAAACTAAGTTCCTCTAAGGTAGTCTTTGGATCCTCAATCAAGGTCAAGACAAAGGAATCTGGAGACTCAAGAGAACTCTCTAATTAGGATCTGAATAGAGGAGAGATATCCCATCAAGAATTTCTTCCAAACCTATAGAAGTATCCAAGTTAGAAATACGTAAAACAAAGCCATCTTGTGATGTCAAGTGTGGAAAACTAAATGTGTCCTCCAAATCTAAAATGTGAGAATCATCAAACAAGGATGCAATGTTTGATAGATAGGAATCCCAATTAGGAAGACAATAAGATACTAATTGTAATGAATCACTAGACATGCTCAATGACTCATAACCATGAGAATGTTCCTATTGAATAGTAATTATAGGAACGACAAACAATGAATTTGCACAAGGAATCATTGAAGGTGAAGGTACAAAAATTGTCTTTAATGGAGAAATAGGAGCATCTAAAGAACCCTCTTCATCTTCATTTTAAGATTCAAAGAATCCCAAATATTCAAACTCCTGCATAGTATCTGCATCATAGGGTATCTTGTTTGAAGGATGAAGAGGAAAAAGATAATCTGAAATAGGATCATCTGGGAATGGTTGAGTATCATGATCACCATGTATCTCCCAAATTTTAGTCCAAAGAGTGTGAGGGTAATCACAATGATCAACACTTTTCAAAGTGAAAACATTAATATGCATTGCGATGACTCCTAAGACATGATCCCTTTTGCAATTCCAAGAAAATTTCTTATCATCAGTACCAGGAGGGGGAACAAGATTATGCAAATGTGGCAACAAATGAAGCCATTAGAAATAGGTGATGATACCATTTCTCCATTTTGTATAGTTTCCCCATTTCAACATGATCAAAACAAGATTAAATGAAAACCCCATAATGAACTATGAATGATCTATGTAGGGGAGAGTTACAAAAAAAATATTTTTAACACCTTTAATAGTTGCAACTAGAGAAGCACATAGAGAATAATGGAAATAGAACAAAAAAAATGCATAAAAAGCGCAATACTTCTCTACTATGTCAAATAGGAGTTACAACATATCACCAAGTACAAAGCTTCTTCAACAAGTGCTTCAACATGAACACTTGTTCTGGAGTAATATTGGCAACACTTCATTACCTACAAACAAAACTATGCATTCTACAACTCAAGGTACTCAATAAATAAAGTGATACAAGCTTCAATAAGCATCTAGAAGATGAGGGGAATCCAAATCCACATGGCACAATTTACAATTCCTTATAGACACATTTGATCACATGTGACATATTCCCTTAAACCCCTGACAAGTGTCAAACATGCAAATAGTCTTCTTCCAAGCTTGGGCACCCAAAATATGCTAAAAATAGGCTATGATAGATGCCTTACACATCTTACAATTGCCATAGAATTTGTCACAACTGAAAACACTTACAACTATTAGAGAATTTGTCATAACTAACTAAAAATAGTTGATTCTCTTACATCTTGTCATAACCTAACTTAGGTGCCAAATTTCACCCATGCATTTAAATATTCCTTATGACGTGATATAGAATCTATCATATGCCATAGATTTCAAAGTGGGACACCTATGTCCACTTGGGATGATGATGTATCATCCAATCACCTCCAACGGGGATTCCACCTAGCCGGTGGGTCCCAATTAATGACATGGCACCATAGGCATTTAAATAATACAAATAAATACATTACACCAATTAAATCAATGTTAGGACTCTAAGGTTGAGACACCTTAATCCCAAAAATCTCCCACTTGTCGAAGGCCTACTGAGACTCATATGAAATCATCTACTCAGGGCCCCAAGGCCCATGGAATCAAAACACCATCTGAACTTCTCTGTGCACACTGGTTTTGTTAGTACATCTGCAACATTCACCAAATTTTCAACCTTCTCTAGGTTCACCTTTCCATCTTCTACTATCATGAAAAAAATGATACTAAACATCAATGTGCTTTGTTCTGGCATGGAAGGTAGGATTCTTTGCTAGACATATTGCACTTTGATTGTTACAACAAATAGTAATCTATCTTGCATCTAAACCAATATCAGAACATAATATCTTAAGCCAAATGGATTCTTTACACACATGAGTAGCTGCCATATCCTCTGCCTCTATTATGGAAAATGCGACTACAGCCTATCGCTTACTCATCCAATTGATAGCTCCACCAAATATCATAAACACATAACCACTAGTAGATCTTATGTTGTCAATGTCACCTACCCAATTTGAATCCACATATCCTCAAATGTTAACAGAATGCTCAAGTCCAGTAGGATAACCATCAAAACACAAGACATACTCATTAGTGCCCCGTAAATATCTGAACTCTTTTAACAACATCCCAATGCACCCGTGTAGGATTGGCCATAAAACAACTAGGGACTCCCACTACTTGGGAAATGTCTAGTCTCATACACACCATCACATACATCAAACTGCCAACTGCACTCGCATATGGTACTTTGGTCATGTCCTCTATCTTAGTAGGAGACTTTGGAAAATCATTCACAGAAATATTTATCCCTTGCATCATAGGAACAACTAGTTGTCTGCAATCTACCATGTTGAATCTCTCCAACACAGAGTTCACATACTTTCTCTCACTTAACCAAAGCTTTTTGTTAGCTCTGTCTCTCATGATCTCCATTCTGAGAATGTACCTAGTTGCACCTAGGTTTTTCATTTCAAACTATGCTGACAATTGAAACTTCAAGTCTGAAATCATACATTTACCATTCCCAATAAACAACATGTCATCTATGTATAATACAATAATGAGAATGCGACCATTATTAGTCTTAAAGTATACATAATGGTCAGATTTAGACCTCTGAAATTCCAATGACAACACATAGGTATCGAACTTTGAATACCACATTTTAGGAAACTATTTCAAACCATAATGAGAATTCTTTAGTTTGCAAACCAAATATTCTTTACCTTTTTCAATGAAGTGATCTGGTTGTGACATGTAAATCTCTTCCTCCAAATCACCATGAAGGAATATTGTCTTCACATCCATCTATTCCACTTCTAAGTCATATGCTACTGCAAGTGACAATAGAAGTTAGATAGATGTCATCCTTGCTACAAGAGAGAATATCTCTCTATAATCAATTTCCTCCACCTGGGAATACCCCTTAGTGACCAACCATGCCTTATACTTCTCAACACTGCCATCAAGACCAAACT
Source organism: Sequoia sempervirens (assembly GCA_007258455.2). Classification (NCBI taxonomy): domain Eukaryota; kingdom Viridiplantae; phylum Streptophyta; class Pinopsida; order Cupressales; family Cupressaceae; genus Sequoia; species Sequoia sempervirens. Next base: position 171,244,644 of record VDFB02168118.1, read on the forward strand.
TTTTCTTGAACACCCATTTTCAACCAACAGGTTTACGTCTAGCAAGAAAAGGTAGAAAATCCCAAGTCTTATTTTTATTTAATGAAGCCATCTCCTCATCCATGGCTTGCATCCAATAATTTGAATCATTTATACCCAATGACTCTCTAACCATCCTAGGCTCATCATTATTAGTAATCAAGGAAAGATGCAACTAGAATCCAATAATGAATACCCAAAACTTTTGAGTTGCTGCCTAACTCATGTAGACCTCCTCAAAGGCTAAGGTTGAGTTTCCCCTTCTTCTTCAAAAATTTCAAAGCTACTTGAGCTCTCCTCATCATTAGGTCCAACAGGCGTACTTAGTTCTTCTTTCTTCATTCAGTAGGTGGAATTTGAACCACCTCCTTCAGTTTCTCCTCTTTCTCTAGTTGTAGCTCAACAGAGGACGGTTTCATCTCTCTAAAGATCACACTTCTATTGTAGAGAACTTTTTGTACTTATGGATCCCAAAGCTTGTACCCTTTGACACTAACACCATAGCTGATAAAGATACACTTAACAAGCTTGTTCTCCAACTTACACCTCTTCTCAACCAAAACATGAGAGTAAGCTTCACAACCAAATACTCTTAAATGTCTCATCGAATGATTTTTACCATACTATTCCTCCATGGGAGTCTTTCCAATAAGCATTGATGTAGGAGATTTATTGATCAAATAACATGTAGTGGCTACCGCTTTAGCCCAAAATTTCTGTTCAAGGCCAACACCACTCAACATAGTCCTAGCCCTCTCTATCAATGTTCTATTCATTCTCTCTGCAACTCCATTTTTTTTTGGAGTGTAGTGAGTTGTATTATTTCTCTCAATCCCATGCTCTTTATAGAACGATCAAATTCTACGGAACAAAAATCACCACCATTATCAGTTCTCAACCACTTAATCTTTCTACTAATCTAATTTTCTACCAAGGCCTTAAACTCCTTAAACCAACTAAAGAATTCAACTTTACTTCTAAGGAAATAAAAATATTTCCTACTATAATCATTTATGAAAGAAAAAAAATATACAAAATTTGATAACGAAGGAACATTTACAAGACCAAAACATCTGAATGAACATAGTCCAAAACCCCAGAAGACTTATGAGAACTAGAATAGAAAGAAACACGGTGTTATTTTCCATATACACAATATTCACAAAAGTATAATTCAAGATTACAATCATCAAGGCCTTGAACAAGGCTCTTATTTTTCATGGTTCTAAGACCCTTCTCACCAATGTGACCAAGTTGTTGGTGCAATAACATTGTCTTCTCTTCAAAAAGCTTCATTTCCATGGAATGAGAACCCTTAGGTACCCAAAATGCATGAGCATCAAATGTAGATACAAAAAAATTCTCTTCACAATATGATGTCAAGGATGAAGAATCAAAACATCTTTTCTTTGGTACATGAAATGTAGATTTTTGGCTCCAATGTACTCTCTAACTCTTCTAGGGGTTTTCACCTAAAAGCAGGGGATTAGGCCAAAAATGCTTATGGGTTCATTCAAATTATGATGTATGTGATTTTATTAATGCTAAATGAGATGATATGAATGCAACTAAGCTATGAAATTGATTGAATATGAATGCAAAATCTAAGAAATATGACCTATTTGAAAACACATTGTGTAATGCAAAATTGCCTAGAAATGAATGCAAAAGTAAACATAATTGAATGAAACTTGAAGTGTGCACCTGAAAGCTTGAAGGAGACTGGAAATTGCTATTGAAACACTTCTGATGTTTATTTTTAGGCCTAGTGGGACTCATTTTCCATTCTGGGTGAATTAGTCCCAATTATGCAAAACTGAGCTGAAACCCGTTTCTGACAAAAGGGTACCCAAAAATGTAGAAAACTCAAAATTGACCCTGGCAGTGGGACTCATTCACCATTGATAATGAATGAGTCCAATTTTAAATTTCTAAATATTCAAGAGTGAGATCTAAGGTTTCCGATCTGCACTTCAGCTTCCTACAGGTGTCTGCTTTCGAAAATGTCGTATTCGGGTCTAAAATGACTTTTTTATTCATATTTTGACTTGAATGAATTTGTAACTTTATCTTCAATTATTTCCAAACATTCAAGAGTCCTAAATATACATACAAACAAGACAAAAGAGAGATATGTTGAATGTTAGGGCATGGGGGTTTGCCTAAGTCAAACCCCGTTTAGGTAATTAAACCAAAATGATGAAATAAGTGAATAAAACATGAAAAAATGGAGTAGATTACCTTTCCATGATGATTGATCTTGAATTTTTGCAACAATAGAGGAAGATTCATCCCTTAAATTTCCTTAGAAGCTTTCTTAATGACTTTCAATGACAATCCCTAAGTTGCTTGATTTGGATGAAAAGATAGATGATGAATTAATGATGAGATGTAAAAGTGAGTTTTTGTCTCTAAAATGAGGATAAAAATACTTATTTATAGACAGTTGTGCCTTAGTACCAGATAATACCTCATCACAGGTTGACATATAGTGAATATAAACTTTAAATTTCACTTTTTCCCTCTCAAAGGTCAAAATCGGGCCAAATAGGACTCATTCGCCACACATGGTGAATGGGTCCCACCTAGATGGGATTGATTCACTATACATGGAAAATGGGTCCCACAGGGGCCATTTTGATAGCTAAGAAGCTAGGAGATAAGGAAATAAGGTTTAAATTGTAACTTTGTCAGGTATTTGATCAATTAAAGCCACGGGATGCACAATATGGGATAATATGGGACTATTAGGGATGATGTGAATGTAAAATAGGGCTTGGGAGACATAAATTAATGTGAAAGTTTGATTTAATACACTTTACAACACTAAAATGAGGTCCACATAGCCTAGAAAGGCACAAAAATCAATGTGAATGTGCAAGACACATTACAACACTAATTTATCTTTAAATTTATCTTAAAAGCCTTCTAAATTGATGTGATAATGTTATTAAATACATTTTATAATGTTGAATTAGGGAGAAATAGGTTTATTAAGTCTAGAAAAGTGTGAAATCATCGTACAAGACTTTACAACACCTTTACAAGACATCAATAAACACATGTTATTCAATTTGCAAGGGTCCAAGACCTAGTGTGGATGCATAAAATGCCTCACAAAACTAGATTAAGACCTAATTAAGTCCATTTTATCATGAATTAATCCCATGTTAAGCAAAGGGTCCATTTTTCTATGACACATTTAGCCCCCACTTTAGTGAGAGGGTGAACTTACTTCAAACTCACACTAAAGTAGACATTCAAGAGAGATCTGAGTGTTCAGATGCAAATGTCAAAGAATGAAAAAGATCAAAGGAGATGGCCAAGCCCCCAGGATCAAAGATCCTAAGTCAATCCATCAAGATACAAGATCATGGAATGGGGAGAAATATGGAAATGAAGAAACTTTGATCATTAATCCAACTAGTTGTGGATTAGATCTAGGCCAAAAGAGAATGAGTACTCACTCTGGGGCGATAGAACACAGGACAGTCTGCTGGGTGAGAAGGCCCAAAAAGGTAAGATACATACTCTAGTTGGTATGCACTCACAAACACAAAGTGGCTATGGGGAAAAGTCATGTCACTAGGTGGGCTTCCCGCTCAACCATATTAAAGTTATACCTATTGATAACTTTAACCTTTAGGTGCTAGAAAGAAAAATTCTAATGAACAAAAAGATAAAGGATACCATAATCATACAAGTGTTATGCAAGGTGGAAAAATGCAAAAAATTAAAAATGTTCAAAGGAGTCTTGTTCTGTTTATGTAAGGTCGATCACTTAGGGAACATTATGTCTAATGTCTCCAAGAGAGGAAAAATCAAAGAATATTATATTCACAACTTAGGGGATGCAATGCATCACATCAGGCCACCAAGGGGAATGCAATATGCTAAGATAGATCACACTTATGAAATACATCACACCCAATGTCATCCACAAAGTAACAAACACATCACAAAAATGAAAAGGCTACACTAGAAACCAAGAATGCACATGATTTAATGGTAATGTATGCCCCCACTTTAAAAGAATTGCTACACATCGTTCTGTGAGAAATTACTTTAAAGTAGAGAAGAAAACAAAATACAAAAAATAAAACAAGACATGAGAGCCAACTTGCAGAGCCCTATGCCAAGTCATATGTTTCAAAGTTAGGTTGTGTGATGTCAAGGAAAATGAAAAACAAAGAAATGTAGTATGTCACATGCGATTCAATCTTAATACATGTCATTCACATTTGAAGCTTGCTATTATCATGAAAATTTAATGAGTAGTCGAAAGAGACAACGACAAGTGACATGCAAGGGATAAGGTTGTCTAACCCTTTTCCCACACTTAGTGCAAGACAAGGATGATCCTAGGATGGATGAAAGGAAATATCAAGTAGAAGAATGAGGTGCTACCACACAAGGAAGAGTACCACAATCCTTGAGAGTTTTAATGTTATTGTTGTGAAATGTCTTTGATGAAAGTGAAGAGAAGGGAGATACCCCTAGATCTATCTTGAAAGAGTATGATATGTTAGGTTTGTGCATGTGTTCACTGCATCCATGTGTAGGAGGAAGGTTGTAACCGATACCATAACAATCTTCCAAGTTAGATGAAGGGGGTGTGTGTCTGTGAGAAGGGTTGGTTTCTTTAGAAGAACACAAATCTTTTTTAATGTGAGGTGTCATTGCTTCATGAGGGATGAAAGTGATATTTCCCCCATCAACATCATGAGGTGATTTGATAGAACTAAGTTGAGAAAAAAAAATGCAAGGTTGTTTGGATTGAGAGTGGGATATTGCACACCCTCCCTTAAAGGTAGGTGTGAAACTCCAATCACTACTAGGGCTTGTGTCTAAAAATGAATCATTTGTCTATGACTCTTTGGACCATGAGGGTGAGATTTTGGAAATGTTATGAGAAGAAGGGGCAGAATCTAACAACCCCAAATTCTCATGAAAGATTTTTGTTGTAGATGTAGAATTAGCATCAACTTGTATAGGTTCACAGTTTGGTCTAGGAATGAAAGGATTAGGGGAGTTGGAAGTGTTGTGATCAATTGACACATAGCTTCGCTCATCTACATCAATTGTGTATATCTTGTTGTTGTATTCAAACTTCATGACATGGTGAAGGGTAGATGGGACTCATTTCATAGCATGAATTCATGGTCTCCCTAGGATAAGATTGTATGGAAGGGTTTCTTACATGATATGAATAGAGGTAGGCAACATGACAGGTCTGATCTCAATAGGTAATGTGATAATCCCAAGTGGTTGCCTATGAACATTGTCTAAGCCATGAATATGAACACCATTAAGTTGAATGATATTTTTTTCCATGCCAATTTTGTGTAGGAGATCCATGCTACAAACATTAATCTCCAATCCATTGTTGATGAGAGTGTGCCTAACTAGATTTTCATTAATGATCACCTTTATCATCAAGCGATCATTTTTGTGCTGAATCTCAAGTGAGGGTAATTCATGTTTAGGGAATGTGATTTTTGATGGAGTGGATTGCATGGGATGAGAGGGTGATGTGACATGATTCAGTTTGATGTAAGATTCTATCTCTTCCTTCTGTATTTCCAACATTTTGTGAAAGAGAAGTTTGATTGTAGGTGAAAGTTGAATGAGCTCCCATAAAAATATATTAGCAAGAGTCTTTTTAAGATATTCAACACTAGGCTCTTTTCAAGGAAAAGGTAATGGTGTAGGAGTGTTGTGAGGTCCCCTATATGTTTGAGCCACTAAGTTACAACTTAGTGACTGCAAAACATTGTTATGAGTAGATTGTATCATGGATTTCAAGACATCTCTAATTTTTTTTTGTTTTTCACTAATGTAAGGGGACTTAGGAATCTCACTAATTAAAGGAGATCCCACTTGTGTCGTCATAACCTCAAATTTTTTGTCTTGATTGGCATGATATGTTGGTGAAGGGGATTCTAATGCCATTGGATTATCATCACCTAGGGAAGGTTTAGTAGGTGAAGTAAATGTGTCAATGTTCATATGATTTTGCACCATGAGATTCTCCCTAGGAGGAGATTTTTTAGGAGAACAACAAGTGAAATGTTTGTGACATTCATAGGTTGGTTATTCTAAAAGAACTTCATCACAAGTAGGGGAATGATCAATGGTTAAAGATTGTTTTTCAAGAGGGGTTTCCTTAGGTGAAAGGGGACAACTAAGATATTCATGTCCTTCATCGATTGTGTTTTCTAACATCAAAGTATCTACCTCACGACTAGGAGAGATACTAGAGGAAGAACAAATGTTGGTGTCATGTTCATCTAAGGTTGTTTGATGTTGGTTGGGAATGTTTTTCCCACTAAGAGAGGTAAAAGGAGAGAAAAAACTAGGATTGTCAAAACTATCATTAATTGATTCTTCTACTAAAATATCTTCATCATGGTCAAGAGGAGAGATATTATGAGAAGAACAAGTATGATTGTTAGGAATGGCCCAAGTTGTTGTCTCTTTCACTAAAAAATTCTCATAGGGAGGGGATAATAAATGTTTCTTAACATGTCTACATATGTAAGGTACTAGCATTGTTTGAATAAGAATGAAAAGCAAATGTAACCATTCCATGCAATGTTTCAACAATATGAACAATGTATATGCAAAGATACAAAACATTCTTATCCAATGTAGGAAAGATTTGGAAAATGTAAACAATGTACACGCAAGAATGAAAAGAAATTTTAACAAACTTATGAAATTTTTTAGGAATAGAAACATTATATATGGAAAAGTGAAAAGTACCTTTCTCAATGTTATGCAAAATTGTAGAAATGGAAGCATTTGCAAATGAAGTGATTTGAAAAATGAGGAATCTAAAATGATGTTTTTGAGAAAAATGCATAAAATAAATGTTCCAAAAAATTTCTAGACTTATAGTACATATGATACTAGGAGGCTCAAGAAGCACAAAAATGAGGTTTTTGATGTTGTAACAGTCAATTAAAAATTCGAAAAGGGACTAATTCGCCCAGCATGGCGAATGAGTCCTAGTATTGGTTTTTTTTGCAAAATTTTCAAATATTTTGAATGGTTTTAGATGTGTTTAATGTTTCAAGATGCAAACCTAAGATGGAGATGCAAAATTTTAGAAATCTTTTAAGGAAATTGTATGCCAAAAAGCAAGATAAATGCATTTTTTCTAATTCAAGAATTTAAAATCCTAGATGCAAATTAACTAATGCAAACCTAATGAAAATTCAATGCAAGCTAGGATTAAGATGAAAATAAACTCCAAATCAGAAAAGAAAATGTTCTAAAAGCAGGTTCACCAAAATGAAACGTAGTAGCTCTAATGTACTCTCTAACTCTTCTAGGGTTTTTCACCTAAAAGGAGAGAGATTAGGCCAAAAATGCTTATGGGTTCATTCAAATTATGATTTATGTGATGTTATTAATGCTAAATGAGATTATATGAATGCATCCAAGCTATGAAATTGATCGAATATGAATGCAAAATCTAAGAAATATGACCTATTTGAAAACACATTGTGTAATGCAAAATCACCTAGAAACGAATGCAAAACTAAATAGAATTGAATGAAACTTGAAGTGTGCACCTAAAAGATAGGAGGAGACTGGAAATTTCTATTGAAACACTTTTGATGCTAATTTTTAGGCTTGCAGGGACTCATTCGCCATTCTAGGCAAATTAGTCCCAATTCTGCAAAACTGAGTGGAACTCGTTTCTGACAAAAGGGTACCCAAAAATGTAGAAAACTCAAAATTGACCCTAGAAGTGGGACTCATTTGCCACTGATGGAAAATGAGTCCACTTTTGAATTTCTGAATATTCAAGAGTGGGATCTGAGGTTTCTGATGTGCACTTTGGCTTCCTATAGGTGTTTGCTTCCGAAAATGTCGTATTTGGGTCTGAAAGTGACTTTTTATTAATTTATTTTGACTTGAATGATGAAGAAATGACTTGAATGACTTTTCAACTTGATCTCAATTATTTCCAAGCATTCAAGGGTCCTAAATTTGCATACAAACAAGACAAAAGAGAGATATGTTGAATATTAGGGCATGGGGGTTTGCCTAAGTCAAACCCTGTTTAGGTAATTAAACCAAAATGATGAAATAAGTGAATAAAACATGCAACAATGGAGTAGATTACCTTTCCATGATGATTGATCTTGAATTCCTGCAACAATGGAGGAAGATTCAACCCTTAAATGTCCTTAGAAGCTTTCGCAATGACTTGTAATGACAAAACCCTAAGTTGCTTGACTTGGATGAAAAGATAGATGATGAATTAATGATGAGATATAAAAAATGAGTTTTTGTCTCTAAAATTAGGATAAAAATACTTATTTATAGATAATTGTGCCTTAGTACCTGATAATACCTCATCACAGGCCGACATGTAGTGAAAATAAACTTTAAATTTCACTTTTTCCTTCTCAAAGGTCAAAATGGGGCCAAATAGGACTCATTCACCACACATGGTGGATGGGTCCCACCTGGATGGGATTGATTCACCATACATGGCGAATGGGTCCCATAGGGGCCATTCCGACAACTAAGAAGCTAGGAGATAAGGAAATAAGGTTTAAATTGCAACTTTGTCAGGTATTTGATCAATTAAAGCATCAGGATGCACAATATGGGTTAATATGGGACTATTAGTGATGATGTTAATGTCAAATAAGGCTTGGGACAAAAAAATAAATTTGAAAGTGTGATTTAATACACTTTACAACACTAAAATGAGGTCCACATAGCCTAGAAAGGCACAAAAATCAATGTGAATGTGCAAGACACATTACAACACTAATTTATCATTAAATTTATCTTACAAGCCTTCTAAATTGATGTGATTATGTTAATAAATACATTTTATAATGTTGAATTAGGGAGAAATAGGTTTATTAAGTCTAGAAAAGCATGAAAGCATCTTACAAGACTTTACAACACATTTACATGATGTCAATAAACACATGTTATTCGATTTGCAAGGGTCCAAGACCTAGTGTGGATGCATAAAATTCCTCAAAACACTAGGTTAAGACCTCATTAAGTCCATTTTATCATTAATTAATCCCATGTCAAGCAAAGGGTCCATTTTTCTACATCACAGTACATCAGAAGAACTGTTACACTATACAATGCAACACATCAAGCTAAAACAAAGTACCAATATGAACACCCATAGCCAACACCATAACTCCTATTTTCATCTTACATCCTCCACCAAAGAAAAAAAATTGCACTCCTGAATCATTAAATTTACTTACAAAAAGCAAGTTTAATGCCAAACCCAGGATATGCAAGACACCATCAATCTCCTTCACTCTTCCATTAGGAAATCTAATTTTGACTCTTCCACGACCAATAATCTTTAGGTGAGATTCATTACCCAGGTATACCTCTCCACCATCAAACTCCCCATACTTCAAGAACCAATCTCTATGAGAATTTATGTGAAAGGATGAACCTGAATCTATCAACCACACATCATCCAATGCATGGGTTGCGAAGGCTATAATAAAAGTGTCTCCATCATCTTGGGATGATTTCTCAAATTTAGAATCAGAGAAAGAATTGTTTTTCTTCTTCTTCTTCTTGAAATCTTTTTGAATGTGACCAATTTCACTATATTTCCAAAATTTTGCCTTGGACTTCTTACCAAGAGACTTTGATCTCCTTAGAGACTTTGACTTAGATTTCTTGTCTTTGTTTTTGCTTCTCTCTTTTGGTCTACCACACACTGCAAGGGCCTCCTTGGCTGTCTCAAAAGACTTCCTTCACATTCTCCTTAGATAGTAATGAGGAAAAAACCTCATCCATCTTGAAGGTTGAAGTAGTGATTCCAATAGCCATTATTAGGTGATCCCAAGAGTCTAGGAATGGACACAAAAGGAGCATGCAATAGTCTTTTTCATCTATTTTGTCTCCAACGGAACCCAATTGTGCAACCAACATGCTAAATGCATTTAAATGATCTACTATGGATCCTCCATCTTCCATTTTTAGAGAATATATAGGATATTATTTCTCATGAATTCTTTTTTTACCATGGATTTATCCTAGTAGACATCACCAAGCTTCTTCCATAGAGAAGCAAAAGTCTTCTCTTCATGGAAATTCTGGAGGATGGAATCAGCCAAGTAGTGTCTAATAAGACCCTTTTCTTTCCTATCCATGAGATCCCAATCTTCTTGTTTCATGCCTAAAGGTTTGGTTCCTAAAATTGCAGTGCATAGATCATGGTCTACAAGCATGTCTTCCATTTTGAGCTTCCACAACTCAAAATTACCACCGTTAAAATTTTCCTTCACAATCCTCTTGGATGTTCCTTCCATCTCTTTCCTACAAGAAGGTAACGAAACACACTTCTGTAAAACCCCCACTGAAAACAAACATTAGCTCAAAAAACCCTTCTACCCAACAAAGGAACCAAGGCTTCCCAGGCTCTGATACCAACTAAAAGGAAGTCCAGTGAGTGGAAAAAGCTTCCAACACTAATATAAGTAGGGGAGAGTTAAAAAAATAAAAATTAACACCTTTAACAATTGCAACTAGAGCATCACATAGAGAATAATGGAAATAGAACAATAACAATGCATAAAAATAGTGACACCAAATATACCATGGGGAAAACCTTTTTGGGTAAAAACCCCACCCTCCAAAAGCATAGTACTTCTTTATTATATCAAATAGGAGCTACAACATAGCACCAAGTACAAATATTCTTCAACAAGTGCTTCAACATGAACACTTGTTCTAGAGTAATACTGGTAGCACTTCCTTACCTGCAAACAAAACTATTCATTCTACAACTCAAGGCACTCAATAAATAGAGTGATACAAGCTTCAAGAAGCATCTAGAATATGAGGGGAATCTAAATCCACATGGCACAATTTCTAATGCCTTAGAAATGTATTTGGACACATGTGACATATTCCCTTACACCCCTGGTGCAACAAGTGTCAAACATTCAAATAGTCTTCTTCCAAGCTTTGGCACACAAAATATGCTAAAAATAGGCTATGACAAATGCCTTACACATCTTACAACTGTTGTAAAATATTTCATAGTTGATAAAACTTACAAATGTAAGAGAATCTATCATAACTGACTAAAAATAGATGATTATCCTACATCCTATCATAACCCAACTTGGGCACCAACTTTCACCCATGCATTCAAAGATGCCTTATGACATTTCATAGAATCTTTCATATGTCATAGATTCCAAAGTGGGATTACTATGTGCACTTGGGATGATGATGTATGATCCAGTCACCTCCAATAGGGATGCCACCCAATTAGTGAAATGACACCATAGGCATTTAAATAATACAAATAAATGCAATAAATTACACCAATTAAATCAATGTTAGGTCTCTAAATTTGAGACGCCTTAATCCCAACAGTACTTATTTTATCCATCTTCAAAGACTTGCAAAGTTTCATTTCAAGATTCTACTCTTAGGACACTTTGCAACAAAATGGGACTGATCCTCCATAAGTGGCGAATGAGTCCCAATATAGGCAATTTTTCCATATTTTTATAGTTTTAGATACCCTTTTTCTAGAAACATATTCCATACCAAAAACCCTAATTTGGGACTAATTCACTCAGATTGGAAAATGAGTCCTAGTAGGCCTAAATTGTAGGATATTCAACATTTCATGTCTCCATTCAATCTCTCTCAGGTTTCCAGGTGCTCCTCTATACTTTTTCGGTTTGTTGTCATGATTTATTTACATTTATAATTCATTTAGTGAGGTTTTATGCATCATTAAGTTCAATCATTAGATCTTGCATTTCATACATTTTCCAAGTCTTGGCTTGGTGGTGAACACTTCTTGTAATCTAAAATTATACCCTAGGATACCCTTCTAGCATATATCTTGCCTCTTTTCCACTCTTGGGGTGATATCTCTAGGGTTTCATTGAGTGAAACTTGAGGTAAATAGGTCTAGTTGTCTAAACACTTAGTTTGTGTTCCACCTCCTGGAACACCTATTTTTGTTGTTTTAGTTATTATTACATTTCAAAATAGAATTTAATAAACAAAATTAAATGAACTTGTTGAATTTTACCTGAGTATCAATGCAAGATGTTTCATTTAGCAATGCATTTGTCATAATTATCTACTCTACAACTGATGTAGGTTGTGTAGTTGCATCCCGAGCACTTTGATAATCATATGTGTAAACAAAATTGTAAGAGCAACAATGGCGGGGTGCAACTCTAGACCTAGAAGTTTCATCCACATCAGGCTCGACTAGAGGCCTTGTTCATTGTACAATGCTTTGATTGAACAAGCTAATCAACTCCAATGTGTCCACCTCAACACTCTTGTTCACAACAGAAGGAACAATGACATGCTCCACCATGGGTTTGGCCAAGGGTGTTGCTGTCAACTATGGATTACGTCGTGCACCTAATCTATCAAGTGTGGAGCCCCCACCTCTACCCTGAAAGTCTAAAATGTCAAAATAATTTGGAACCTTATTGAGGAAAAAATCACAATAGAGTTTCCTCAAAATATACTATGGTACCTCATGGTTATTGCATCGAGGTTGGTCAAAAACCATCCACCACTGCTCCCAAAACTTATTTTTATTAATTCATGGTGGCACCAATGGATGGGGAAACTCCTACATGCATGTGATAAAGGTGCATTGGTTATTGGGTTTGTAAATAGGGCACACAAGTTGGATTTGCTAATTTTTTCTTTTTTCACATCTCCATATGAAAGACCACTAGCATAAAATTGTTTCAATTCATCCCTCTTATTCAACCAAAAATTGATTTTCTCACTCATTTCTCCTACATGTGATACAATGGACTTCAACAATCCCTCTCCTATAAGGGAGGGTTTAAGCATGCCCAGTTAATCTTCCAATCAATTATTCAATCTCTTTTTTTTGTTTTCAATTTGATTTAAGATATTTTATTGGATTCCTTATGGATGCCTATGAACTGATAAAGTGGTTTGAGATTGTTCTTGTTCGAGAGGCTCTTTATGAGGTGATGATTGTGAATTGTCAATGTTTAGATGTGAAGATTGATTCCCTAAAAATTGAAATAATTTAAAAAAAAAAAACCTATTTCAATATACATTCTAATTCAAATTCAAAATTAAAACAATAGAAATATGTCTTCAATCTCTTCGAACTATTTGATGTCTTGGCAGGATCCTTGCACAAAATTACAATAAAAATTGGATCTCCTTTTGGAAAGTGTGACTTGGAAACTTAGAAAATGGGAGAACAAGCCATGGGTTGCAAAAAAATAAGTTGAAAAGTGGTTTTTTTTTTAAAGTAATTTTACATTTGGCAAGCGTGAAATGGCCTATTTTGCACTTTTTCAACAAAGTGGCACATTAAAAGTTAGACATGTAGACAAAATTATACCATCAAGACTAGGAAAAATTAAATGGTCAAAATAGTACCAATATGTACTTCTTGAAGCTCCTCCTCTATCATTAACTATTATCCCACTTATATACATTAGTAATAATCTTTGTAATGCTCTGGGACTGCCAAGTGGGTGGGTCAAACTTGGTGCCATTAGGTGGTGACAACATATTCTTGGTTGGCACAGGTGAGGAGGAAGTGGTGATGGCGGGAATTTAATACTAAAGGGTGGCAAATGGGCTACATTGGTTATCCGTTTTCCTTCTTAAATTCAACTAATTTCTGTAGTCCAGATGTTGTGGGGAATGGTGCAATGGATTGTAGGTGTTTGCTTGTGGTTATTAAGACATTTTCTAGTGTAAATGAATCATTCTCTTCAATGGAATTAATGGAGTCTCCTATTAGTCTACTGTCTAGTAGGAAACTCTGGGATTTTTATGGGTGAATTCAACATGGACATTTGAATTTGGTGTTTAAGGTGTGGGATGAGCTGGTTCTTGGAGTGGCATAATTACTACTTGGTGAGGAGCTTATGTGTTCATCTGAGCGTTGGAGAACCAATGTTGACATTGTTACGAGGTTTCTCACCTCACTCTTGGACCTAGCAATGCCTCAAGCTATGGCTCTGCTAATTGTGAAGAAGTTGGTGTGGGAGAATCTCTTGGAGGGTTCCATAGATGTTTTTATTGTTTCAGTTCCAAGTGTTGGTGTGTCGCAACCACACAACCTACAGAGGGCTCTGGTTCCTGGGGAGAGAGTGGAGATATATATTTTCATCATGGATATTGTTGGTGAAGAGCTTAGGTATCAGTGTGTGTGGGCGAGATGCAGACTCATCTTCCTGAATTATTTCTTGTTTCTGAAACCATCGGATGGGGTGGATTAGCGTTGTCTCTTCCAAGATTTCCTAATTGTGGACAGTGTGTTGTGGCTCGACTAATGTGCAGGTTTTTGTGTTAATGTTAGATGTTTTGGTCTATCTTTGTATGGGTTTTTTGGTGGTTGGGTTTGGGTGGTCTTGGTGCAAGGTTGGTATGTTTGGTTCGATGTTTGGTGGGTAGGGCTAGCTTCTAGTGGTTTGGGGTTTGAATTCATGGACATTTATAGTGCTGAATGTAAATCTTTTTTAGTTGAATAAATATAATATATTTACATATAAAAAAGAAATATTTGTAATGCCTATAATTTAGCTTCAATGTTTGTCTCTAGGTTGTGAGTTCTCTTGCCAGTTTTCTTCTAGGGCCACTCTAGAATAATGACCTTCATCCTTCTATTTTTTTAAATATGTATAACTTTAATTCATTGGCTCTAAGATTCTAGAGTCACCACCCGAGAATGTGAACAATATTTAAACAAAGGTTAACCAAATTGTATTGGAATTTTGACAAGCACTTAAACCCTTTCAAGAATTTGAACAATAGGCAATAATGAAATCAACAAGTTACTCTAATCTATCCAACCTTGACTACTAGACATTAAATAATGTGCAAGATCTTTAAATTTAAACAAATTTCTCTCTAGAAGAATCATCAATATGTTGGTTCTTCCAACTGATTATTTGATCTTCTCTAAAGGTTAGCTACTTTTTATAATCAAGAAAATAAGGTCAATACAAAACTAATAAAGAATTCATTGTTCATTTCTAAGATAACATTAATTTTTGAAAATAAATCCTCTTTACACTTTATGCTTTGCAAAACCAAGGTGGGTTCACCTTCACACAACACCAATAGGAGATATATATGATTTAAACAAATGGTGTCTGAGTAGATATAATTAGTACACATAAGAGTGGGGATTCAACACATTTATACTTCACTCCAAAATTCCCACAACTTAATTGATACTCAATGTAAGAAAGTAGATCAACAAATAATAAAAGAAGCTTAAGATTTTATGATTTAATATCTTCCTAGGCATTGGAAAAAATATTTTATTTGATTGATGTCTAATCCATTATCTAGATTCTAAAATTATGTAATATTCTCTTAGTAAAAACCTAAACACAAGTCTAAGGGTTTACTAGACACTTTTATTTTATAACAATGTAACCCACTTATGTTCAACAATGTAATTCCACTTACAAATCCTTAATGCATCACAATATCTGGGTGAAATCACAATACTGTGTCTCACTTTTTGTCCAAGATGGATATTTACATCACAAATTTTAACTAAATCTTCATCTTTTGGGACCTGTAGTAGCTAAACCATTAAGAATTTGAAGATGATATGAACTAGTGATTTGTGGCAATTTGTGTTTAGATTCAAAATATATATTTTTTAAAACATTATAAAATAAATCATGAATCTTTCAACATATACTTTAATAACTAGTTTTAAACAAAAAACGCCATTTTTAGAAAGTAACTTTTGTGTCGTACAACATAACTTTTTTTCTATAAAGGATAAAATTCTAATTTTTGAAATATAGATCCTCAACATCAATATCTAGGGAAAGGATATATTTTCATAATTTTTTGTTACATATATATCTTTTAATTAATTTTTGAATTAACTATAACTATAATTTGGACATGTATGTGTGTCATACAACCTAACTTGTTTATATACCGAAATCCAATTTTTCTTTTTTAGTGAAATAAGGACATCAATATCTAGGAAAAGGGTACTTTTTGATTTTTTTTAACAATGATTTACTATTTTTCCACCTTTGTAGAACAAAGAGCTTGATGTTCAAATTAAAAAAAATAGTAATGAAAGGTGGAAAATTGTCATTGCTTATGGTTTAGGACATAGAAAAACAATCTTCCTCACGCTCTCATTCAAGGAAACCCTAGAGATCTCAATCCAAGGATGAAGTAAAGAAGAAAGAGATCTTGCAATTGGGTTTTCCTAGGGTATGATTAGAAACTAAAGAGGGGTTCACCACCAAGCTAGGGCTTGGAAATACAAATTATATGAAAGACTTAAAGAAAAAACCTAATGATATGCAAAGCTTTACTAAATGACCTAGAAATGTATGCAAAACATAATAGAAAGATGAGAAATTGGAAGTGTGCACCTAGAAACCTATAGAGGCTTGAATGAAGTATTGAAATGTTGAACAAACTAAATTTATGTTTTTTGGAACTCATATGCTAGTCTGGGCAATTTAGTCCTAGATTAGGGTTTATGGGAAGGAACAAAAATCTGGCAGAGATATGTCTGGAACTCCTAAAAAATGAAAATTTGACTATACTAGGACTCATATGCCAGAAGTGGCATATCAGTCTAGTTAGAATTTTTTGAAGAATTGGGACCTGAATCTGCTCTTTGATCTTTTCCTAACCTTCTCAACTTGGTTTTTGGATCTGAATTGTTAAATTCTACATTGTAGAAGGCTTCTAATGATCTCCTAAACAAGGTGACAACTTCTTTCCAATCTTGCTCTTCAATATGTCTTCAACCTAGATTTGCAAATCACACGCTAAAGAGAGGGTAAAAAATGTTGTTTTGTTAGTAAAAGGGGTTTGCCTTGGTCAAATCCCATTTTGGTAATAAAACTTTGTAATGAAATCAAATGAAATGAACGAATGATGAATGAACAACATGCAATGTTACAACTCACCAAACCCTTGCAATAAAGTGTTGCAAACATGTATTAGATGGATCCAATGGATATAGATCTTGACTCTTGCTTGAATGTGATAGATCTTGAATTGAATCATGAAATCCTACATCATAATTATTAGCTAAAAAATAAACATGATGCATGAAGACTTTGACATGATGCTTGATGCTTCAATAATGCTCTAAAACACTTGATAAAAAACCCTTGAATGCTCTTGAATGATCTTGTAAACTCCAATTTTCTATAATTCTTGAATACTCAAGTTGCTAGGTTGATCTCATGAATTCTTATGCGAAAATGAGTGAAATAATCTTGTATTTATACTTTTTTATGCCAAATTTCCTGAAATTACAACACTACAAGCCGACATCAGATCTAGGAGGATAAAATATCACCAAGAATTTGAATTAATTTTAATTTTGGGCCACATGGGACTCATACACTAGAATTGGCATATGAGTCGCATTAGGCTTAACTATGGGACACATTTTTCAAAATTACTTAGATTCATGTGAAATCTAGATCAAGGCCCCTAAACTTAGGTGGAACCCATATGCCCTAGGTGGCGTATGAGTCCCAAATCACTAAATTTGGTCCACACAACCTAAAAATACATGAATCATGAATGGATGTTGGTTTATTTTAGGATTATCCTTAGAAAGATGCATTAAATGAGGCTTGTGGATGCAAAATAAAGCCAAATAAGGCATAAAGAAGCCCAATTAATAATGAAAACTCTATATTAGTGTGAAAGTGTGGTACAACACTTTACAACACGTAAAATAAGGCACAACTAAGTCCATTTAGTTTACAAGGTCCCAAGACCTAATGTGAATGTGTTAAACACACTACAACACTAAATCAAGGCAACATTAAGCTCAATTTAACAAGGAGGACCCAAACAAGTGTGAAAATGTCATAGACAACATTTTTTGACACAAGTAAAAACTAAAAATTAAATGTAAGATAAAATGAAACCATATCAAAACTATACTTGTTGGAAAGCTCATTTTGAGGGCTATAGTCTTGCAAAGTGTAATTTCTAAATGATGTTATTTAATCCCTTAAAAGGTAAAGAAGTGTTTTTTTGTCAACATTTTGATAGGTGCGAAGGAGACTCCATTGTGGGTATGATTTAATACCTGAGGGCTTCTATCCAAGGGGATCTTATCTATCCCTCTTAAATAAAAACCCTTTAGATGGAACCTCTCAACAATAAAATCATTAGTTTTTCTAAGAAAAGTGATTTCAAGAAAAAATTAGCATGTCCCAAAAGTGAGACACACTATTGTGGCAGCGCACATCTTTAACATCTAGTTGAAAGGAATTAATCTATTACTTGAATAAAAGAAATCAACAAAAAATTCATCACATCAAATGTGTAATGGAGAATCTCATAGCCTCTGATTATATTAATTCAAAAAAATATTGTATACAATGAAAGTGACAAGAGTATTGAAGCATGTTATTCATATATTCCTCTATTAATTCAAACTATTGTTATTATTACAGAAAAAGTGTTACAATTATCCTCTATGAAATTTTAAGACTAACTACAATAAGTAACCAATCCAAAATTATAATTCCTAGGATGCCCAAAACAAGGCAAAAAATTCCCTTTTATAGAAAAAGAGAGAAAACAAGGTTAGAGCCTTGGGGCATCTACCATTTTTCATTTTATACTCCCTTCACATGAAAATACAAAGAAGGCACAACTACCTCATACAAAAAAAATACACTTTAAACTCAAAGGTAAAGACATTGAAGCTTTTGTAGGAGACATCCAAATATAAACATGGAGAAAAATTGAAGTAATCAGATGTAGTTTCACTTGTAATTTTCCAACCAAAGAGAAAAAATTTCATCTGAAGACCATAGATAAGAAACAATCTAATTTGTACTACTCAAATGAGTTGTATATTCATCACTTAACCAATTCTTAGCCTCTTTAGAAAATTTAACTAATTTTATCTCCAAATTTATTAACTTATTCATCCCACAATTGTACAAGTTTATATAAAATTTGTTGTCAGCACAGATGGAATTAATGAGGGGAGGTGGAATATTGCCAAAATCATATCTCCAAGATTTGTATGCCTTAACTTTACCATAATTAGTTAGAATATTTGAAATCAAATCTCCCTCCATCTCCTCAAAAGAATTACAAATTATTTCCAAAGCTATAAGAAACTTCCCATGAGACGAAAAGAAAATCCCATAGACTTGCACTTTTCAAGAATGCTAAAGATGTCACTAGGAGGATTAATATCAAAATTGGCATGATTTAACACAATGCTAATTAATTGCATCCTTGGGGTCCAAACATCTGAAATTCCTTTCATATTACTCCTGACATGAACATGGTTGGAATATTTTTTTCCAAAGTGTTGTAACCATTCCATGCTCCTTCTAAATTATGCATAATTCATTCTAATCTATTCCCTAATAGATTATCCACTAGGTCAATTACTTTCTTTCTAGCTTCCTCCTTTGTAGCCTCTTCTACTTCTTTACTAAATATCTCAATTCTTCTTTTAGATGATTTATTCTTAGAGTAAAGGTTTCCATATCTTGGAATGTTGTATCAATGGAGTATGGTGTGGGGTAGCTAGAACTAAAGGAAAACTCTAAGGGAGAGGAAATAATGCCACAACTTTGTTGTACTCTCGCAATTTTCTAATCCTTATCAAAGTCTTATTTTATTTTAATTTACTGTAACTTCACTAAATAATGTAGTATTTTAAGGATGTTTCTTGTGGAGAACATGTATCTCAAGAATTCTAACAATAAGATTGTACTTGTAAGCTCACTTACATCTTAGATTATTTGTGACTTGTTGGTTTCCTGATGAACTAACTAGATTTATAGATCCTTGAATGTTTGCATTAAATGTTGATTGAAAGTAAAGATCATGTGCTTGCTCTTTTGACTACAATATTGGTTCATTTGTAGTGATAACATTAAGAAACCCCTCTTAAGAAAATATATAAACTCCTAGTGAATATTTTATTTTTTTGGCAAAAAATATTAATTTCTATTGGCCAATATTTCTTTTTTTTGAAAAAAAATATTAATTTTATTGGTAATTTTTTTATATCACTAAAATTTTATAGAAAATTTTGCTGAATTTTGGAAAAAATAGGAAAATGCATTAATTATGATGGTGAATGATAGGGTAGGGTTGGATGGAACACTCACTGTTCCATGCTCTGGGTCTCACCTTGGTGAACCCCTTTGGTGTCACTCTCCACCACCTTAACCTATAGGCCCTAATGCTTGTTAGGCACCCCTCGTTCTCTTGGCCAACCCTACTATCATCTCCATTTCCCTAACCAAGCCAATCTTGGTGCTCTCTCTGCCATTCTCTCCTTAGCCCTTAATCTTCCTAAAGGCTAACTAATTCTCCAACCTTCACTAATACGATGCAGGGGTGTGTGATGTCTCCCATAGCTTCAAGATCGTTCCCCTAGGGTTCTTGATCATCCACCAGTCTCCAATTCTCCATCACTCTCACCAAACCCTCTTCTAGGGTTTAAAAGGCTACTAGCCCTTGAGCCCCAATTAGGCCTCCTAACCCGAGAAAAGTGGAAAGTGTGCCCAAATTCTCCACATGAACCCCAATATTTTCTTGGGATTCATGGTACCCTTTCCCACACCTTGAAGATTTTTGGGGTTTGGAGCCTCCACTGTCTGTACACTACTCCAACCCTTAACTTATCAAATTTAGGCTTGTTTTAAGCCAATTTGTGACCTTCTTGAGAACAGTGTAGTACCCCTCCGTTTATGCTTATGTTTTCTGTTGATACTTTCTCATACTGTTAGACTTATGATGTTTTGTTGGATGCTTTGATCGCTGGTTTTGAGTGATGGTGGATTATTCTGTGACATGATGATACTTTGTGTGATGTTTATTGTTTTCAGACATGATATGATTTAGTGTAGATGCTTAATTTCAGTTGTTATTGCTATGCACATGCTTATGATGGACTAACAACATGTATTGAGTCAGTTTTCTGTGAGTGTATTGGTGTGGAGAACAGAATCGCATCACTCGCTTGCGAGTGCCCTGCGATATCTGTGATTTTCTCCGCACGGTGTGCCTGTTTACTGTTATATATATATGCATGTATGTACATTGTTTGTTTAGTTGCAGGATTGCAGGTACATGACATCGACTCCACCTGTGTAATCAGGTCTGAGCGTGTCAAGACTCAACGGAATTGTTGAATGGGAGATAGTAGTTAGGTTTATCCTAGTTCGGTCTTTAACCCTAGTCTTAGTACAATGTCAGTTTTCAGTCTTGAGTCATAGGTTGTAATGTGTTTCTGTTGGTTAAATCGTTCTTGAAAAAGGTAAATTTGCTTATGTTTAATGTTGATCATTGTGTTTTATTTATTGTTATTAAAATTAATATTTAAATATAATTGAAATTTATTTACTTAATTATTTAATACATTAGTTAGTTTAATTAGTTAAATAGTTAATCTTTAAAAGGATTTAACTATTTAATTAAATAAATTAATTAATCAGATTAAATTATTAAGTGCATAAATTATATTGTGTTTAAATAAATTAGAAAAATTTAAAAAAAATAATAAAATAATAAAATTAATAAAGTTGCATGTGTTTTGAAAGAAAATTGATTTCAAATTTCAAATTAAATAAATTAATTGAAATTGCATGCAAAATTATTGAATGGCAAAACTTGCCGAGAAGTGGAGAAGATATTTTCTCAACAACTTCTCGACAAGTGTATGAGTGCCATAATGGCAAAGGTTGTTGAGAATTTTCACGAAGGATATTGAGGATCTCGGAAAATTGCACGGGGTTATTCTATTGCCTCGGGGGAAATTTTTTGGGCACGGGCAAAATTATTTCTCTGTGTTAAAAAATTTCCATTTTCTTAAAAATTTGTTATCTCTCTGTTGGGATGTGAATTTGTGTGGAAGATCTTTCAAAGAATCTTGGTGGGACGATTTATTGTGTTAGTTGGAAAACTTGTTATTGGATTGGGTTTTGCTGTGCGGGAAGGAAACAGAAGCTACAGGCAATTTCCTCTCCAGATAATTTTCAAAGCACAAGGTAAAGGTATTTCTCTAGTGAAATTATTTATTTGTATTTTCTTATAAAAAAAAAATTGGAGCATGATTTATATTTCTGAAGAAGTTATTTGCTGTAATAAGTTTGTGAGATTTTGATATGAAAAGAAGAAAACCTCTATATTTATTTTATTTCTGCTAAAATCATTTAATTTTTTTTGAAGAGTAAATTATTGGCAAAAGAGGAAACTTAAATCTTGAGGAATGAAACAATAAAGAAATGAAAAAAAATTACTGTGATTCAAAAGAAAAATTTACAGAAATTCCTTTGTTATTTTTGAAAATTATATTGAATTATGTAGAAATTATTCTTTATAATATTCTGTGAATACCCTGGTTATATATATATATATATATTATTTATAAATTGTTTAGTAAATACCCATATACATGTCTGGTTTTTTTTTTTTTTAATCAAAAATCGTCGTACGGGTGTGATAGAAGATTTTATTTTTTTTAGAAAACATGGATCGAAATTTTTAGCCACGGATATACTATTCTGCAGGGATTACAAACGAAAATTTTAAATAAAAAAAATTTCACTGTGGGAAAGGGCCGAAGCCCTTCCCCACACTCTGCAATGGTGGTGCAGCCGCCAAGGCTGCGCACAGCAGCCGTCGGCTACTGGGCGCAGCCCTGGCACGGGCCGCGCCCACTCCCAAACCCTGGGAGCGGCGGCCTGGCTGCTCTAAAATATATGATTTGTTTTGTTAACTTATAAAATTAGCATTCGAATATAATGCGATTTAAAAGTAAAATCTAGTTTATTAAAAAGTTTTATTTCGCATTTTTTTTTATATTAGTGATTAAAATTATATATATATATATAATTTTAATTGTTATTTAAAAAAAATATAATATCATGTTTTAATGATATGATTAAAGAATTAAATTATCAAATATCTAGAATTAGATATTTTGTTTAATTTAGTTAGCTGTTATAGAATAAATTGTTATTTTGGAATATAAGAATTAGTTATGAAATTGGGTAAATTAGAGATTTGATGTATTTGAAATGCATAGAAAATGAATTAATTATTTGAAAGGTTAATTTTTGGAAATTTTAATGAATGGTTTGGATTTAGTAGATCCAAAAATAGATATTTGCTTTCTTGATTTGTCTTTATATGTATTTTTCTTTTGGGGCAAATTGGGAAAACCTATGTTGTGAAAGTCTTCCAGATGTAGTTCTTTCTTGGGAAGTAAAATAAACTATGGTTTCTTGTGTTTGAATAATCTAGGGTAGTGCACTGTATTTTGTAAACGAAATTGAGACCTTTATTGTGGTAATTTTGGCAATCATATGTTGATCTTTTGTGCACTTTGTAAACTCTAGTCTTGTAAACCTAGCAACCTTGTTATGTTTAGGGGAGTGGCTAGTTGTAAGGGCCAACACACAAAGTGGTGTCAGGGTAACTTACAATTAGTTAACTAAGTCAGTGATAACTAAATGACATTGTAGATTAGAATTAAAACTCTTAACAAGTTATGAATGCCTCGTTTATGACTCATAAGCTACTACAGTTATGAGTATAAGTCGAGAAGGCCTGGAATGGCAAATCGTTGTCTCGTTTCCTTAAGGGACAATCGATTCCGCAACTGTATGCAATAGGGGCCGGGTTTCGTAAGAGGTTACTAGGGTAACCGAAGGATTGGGGGCCGTGACCTAGGAAGAAACACCAGGGTAACCATTGCATCGTTGTGATGACACTCCACCTAGAATAACAGTTAAACCTTGTGTTGTGTTTCAAATCAAATGTCAAAATCTGGAAGCAATGTAACCTATAGATCGTATGTACCAGTGTCTAGGGTTAGTAGATTTGGTCTAGGTAGCCTTATTACTATCTCCTAGCACGGGGGGTGGACCTACGGGTACCACATGGTTGGGTGGAACGTGCACCTTACTCCGTTGGGTCCCCAGTTCGATTGTTGCATTGAGCGCTTCATGGATGGAGAGCTCGCACATGGATTCCTTCTATTTCTTCATCATTGTATTTTGTAAACATGTATTTGAAATCATCCCTCAATTGTATAAGAGGTGATCAATGTAATTGTAAATTGTATCTATCATTTGTACTACCTCATCAGATGGATGAGTAATGTAATACCATATCATTGCAATGTATGGAAATGTATTTCTACTTTATTATATCTTGAATGGGAATTTAAATCATTATGCAATGTTTATTTTATGTTATGAATTATTAAGTGCAATGCGAAGTACTTAAGTCGCTTATGGAAAACTTAAAGTAGTGTAACGTCGTTTAACCTAAGAATGTATGCAACTAATTAACATAATATTATTACTAAAAAAAAAAAATTATTACACTTTTATATCACTTTTGCAACATTCTTAGGTTATTAAGACGGGGCATTACTGATTGGTATCAGAGCCAAGGTTACAAACACTGGACGCTCTGGGTAATCTAGAGCCCATTAGGTTGACCTAGTACGTAGTGTCGCAACTGATAACCTTGGTTGAACAGTATCTAAGACTCGAAATTGTTATGTGTAGGAACATGCCTAGGCGAGGAAGAAGGGGTTGTGGTAGAGGTCGAGGTGGAGGCCGAGGGCCAATCCCTCAGGTTACTCCCCCTCTGAGCCCTCATCACAGTGTTCAGGCAGAACAGTTGGATCAGAGAAATGAGGGGCAGAATTTTGAACAGTCAGCAGTAGAGGGTACTCAGATACGTCATTTACTAGAGGAGGTCCTAGCTTGTCTTGGACCTAGACAGGTAGATGAGCAGGAGGTTGTGAGAGAGAGGGATAGATCCCCTAGGAGAGTAGATGACACAACACATCAGGATTCTATCATTGCTAGTCACATGAGGGATCTACTGAGAGCACGTCCTCCTACCTTTGATGGTTCAGGAGGAGGTTTAGAGGCAGAGACCTGGCTACTTGATTTGGGTAGATGCTTTGCCGTGCACCCTTACGGTAGCAATACCTGTGCCAGATGCGCTATTATGCACTTGAGAGGATTCGCCTCTACATGGTGGCGCCTTGAGGAGCAGAAGCTCCACATAGATATTGGTTCTGTATCTTGGGAGATGTTTCTTGAGAGGTTTAGAGCTCGGTTCCTTTCGGAACACTGGAGGCAGCGTAGGGCTGACGAGTTCCATGATCTACGCTAGTTAGCTCTTTCTGTAGAGCAATACGAACGTAGGTTCTATGAACTCAAGCAGTATGCTGGTATTGGCGATGATGAGCCTATGCTAGTACAACATTTTATCAGGGGCTTAAACGCCCGTATCAGTGGTGGTGTCCGAGTCTTTGAGCCAAAGACTATGGAAGTTGCAGTGGAGAAGGCTCGCATAGTGGAGGAGAACCTTATTATGGCTTTAGGTGGGCACACAGGAGTGCAGATTGGGAGTGCTCCTGCAGCAGGTTTTAGTCCACGGGGTGGACAGGCACAAACAGGTGGTTCTTCTAAGAACCAACAGACACCCAAAAAGGGTGGGCAGCAACAACAGCGAACAAATCAAAAGAATATTAGCCCACAACCACAGCAAGATTATAGCCCTCAGAGTGTGCAACCTACTGTCAGTAGGGGTAGTTTTCAGCAGTCCAATGCACCTTCGGGTGGTAGAGGATTCAGTAGAGGCACAGGTACAGGATGTTATTCATGTGGGCAGCAGGGACACATAGCTAGGCAGTGTCCGATGAGAGGTTCTACTAGTTTTGGGCCTCGACCTACAGTTTCAGAGCCTATAGTGGGAGA
Source organism: Sequoia sempervirens (assembly GCA_007258455.2). NCBI lineage: Eukaryota > Viridiplantae > Streptophyta > Pinopsida > Cupressales > Cupressaceae > Sequoia > Sequoia sempervirens. The sequence goes on from VDFB02168118.1 coordinate 171,270,452, forward strand.
TGTAGGCAGGTCACATAGGGTATTTACTGTGGTGGGAAACCACCAAGATGAGCACCAAGGTGTAGTAGGAGAGGTTCCTGATGGAGGACCAGCATCGTTCTTTGTGAACCGTGCACGTCCATATACATCGGGAGTTGATCCTCAGGGGTCAAGACGTTGATTGAGTACTTATTCAGAGGGATCTTAGTGGCTAATATTTCATTTCATGGAAGGATCTATTTTACATGTGTATGTGTTATTTGTTTGCTACTAGCAGGCTTCCAGGAGTAAGCCTGATCCTGGGGGGGAGGATGTAGTACCCCTCCGTTTATGCTTATGTTTTCTGTTGATACTTTCTCATACTGTTAGACTTATGATGTTTTGTTGGATGCTTTGATCACTGGTTTTGAGCGATGGTGGATTATTCTGTGACATGATGATACTTTGTGTGATGTTTATTGTTTTCAGACATGATATGATTTAGTGTAGATGCTTAATTTTAGTTGTTATTGCTATGCACATGCTTATGATGGACTAACAACATGTATTGAGTCAGTTTTCTGTGAGTGTATTGGTGTGGAGAACAGAATCGCATCACTCGCTTGCGAGTGCCCTGCGATATCTGTGATTTTCTCCGCACGATGTGCCTGTTTACTGTTATATATATATATGCATGTATGTACATTGTTTGTTCAGTTGCAGGATTGCAGGTACATGACATCGACTCCAACTGTGTAATCAGGTCTGAGTGTGTCAAGACTCAACGGAATTGTTGAATGGGAGATAGTAGTTAGGTTTATCCTAGTTCGGTCTTTAACCCTAGTCTTAGTACAATGTCAGTTTTCAGTCTTGAGTCATAGGTTGTAATGTGTTTCTGTTGGTTAAATCGTTCTTGAAAAAGGTAAATTTGCTTATGTTTAATGTTGATCATTGTGTTTTATTTATTGTTATTAAAATTAATATTTAAATATAATTGAAATTTATTTACTTAATTATTTAATACATTAGTTAGTTTAATTAGTTAAATAGTTAATCTTTAAAAGGATTTAACTATTTAATTAAATAAATTAATTAATCAGATTAAATTATTAAGTGCATAAATTATATTGTGTTTAAATAAATTAGAAAAATTAAAAAAAAAAAAAAATAATAATAAAATTAATTAAGTTGCATGTGTTTTGAAAGAAAATTGATTTCAAATTTCAAATTAAATAAATTAATTGAAATTGCATGCAAAATTATTGAATGGCAAAACTTGCCGAGAAGTGGAGAAGATATTTTCTCAACAACTTCTTGACAAATGTATGAGTGCCATAATGGCAAAGGTTGTTGAGAATTTTCACGGAGGATATTGAGGATCTCAGAAAATTGCACGGGGTTATTCTATTGCCTCGGGGGAAATTTTTTGGGCATGGGCAAAATTATTTCTCTGTGTTAAAAAATTTCCATTTTCTTAAAAATTTGTTATCTCTCTGTTGGGATGTGAATTTGTGTGGAAGATCTTTCAAAGAATCTTGGTGAGAGGATTTATTGTGTTAGTTGGAAAACTTGTTATTGGATTGGGTTTTGCTGTGCGGGAAGGAAACGGAAGCTACAGGCAATTTCCTCTCCAGATAATTTTCAAAGCACAGGGTAAAGGTATTTCTCTGGTGAAATTATTTATTTGTATTTTCTTATAAAAAAAAAATTGGAGCATGATTTATATTTCTGAAGAAGTTATTTGCTGTAATAAGTTTGTGAGATTTTGATATGAAAAGAAGAAAACCTCTATATTTATTTTATTTATGCTAAAATCATTTAATTTTTTTTTTGAAGAGTAAATTATTGGCAAAAGAGGAAAATTAAATCTTGAGGAATGAAACAATAAAGAAATGAAAAAAAATTATTGTGATTCAAAAGAAAACTTTACAGAAATTCCTTTGTTATTTTTGAAAATTATATTGAATTATGTAGAAATTATTCTTTATAATATTCTGTGAATACCCTGGTTATATATATATATATATATTATTTATAAATTGTTTAGTAAATACCCATATACATGTCTGGTTTTTTTTTTTTTTAATCAAAAATCACCGTACGGGCGTGATAGAAGATTTTATTTTTTTTAGAAAACATGGATCAAAATTTTTAGCCGCGGATATACTATTCTGCAGGGATTACAAACAAAAATTTTAAATAAAAAAAATTTTCACTGTGGGAAAAGGGCCGAAGCCCTTCCCCACACTCTGCAATGGTGGCGCAGCCGCCAAGGCTGCGCACAGCAGTCGTCGGCTGCTGGGTGCAGCCCTGGCACGGGCCGCGCCCACTCCCAAACCCTGGGAGCGGCGGCCTGGCTGCTCTAAAATATATGATTTGTTTTGTTAACTTATAAAATTAGCATTCGGATATAATGCGATTTAAAAGTAAAATCTAGTTTATTAAAAAGTTTTATTTCGCATTTTTTTTTATATTAGTGATTAAAATTTTATATATATATATATATATAATTTTAATTGTTATTTAAAAAAAATATAATATCATGTTTTAATGATATGATTAAAGAATTAAATTATCAAATATCTAGAATTAGATATTTTGTTTAATTTAGTTAGCTGTTATAGAATAAATTGTTATTTTGGAATATAAGAATTAGGTTATGAAATTGGGTAAATTAGAGATTTGATGTATTTGAAATGCATAGAAAATGAATTAATTATTTGAAAGGTTAATTTTTGGAAATTTTAATGAATGGTTTGGATTTAGTAGATCCAAAAATAGATATTTGCTTTCTTGATTTGTCTTTATATGTATTTTTCTTTTGGGGCAAATTGGGAAAACCTATGTTGTGAAAGTCTTCCAGATGTAGTTCTTTCTTGGGAAGTAAAATAAACTATGGTTTCTTGTGTTTGAATAATATAGGGTAGTGCATTGTATTTTGTAAATGAAATTGAGACCTTTATTGTGGTAATTTTGGCAATCATATGTTGATCTTTTGTGCACTTTGTAAACTCTAGTCTTGTAAACCTAGTAACCTTGTTATGTTTAGGGGAGTGGCTAGTTGTAAGGGCCGACACACAAAGTGGTGTCAGGGTAACTTACAATTAGTTAACTAAGTCAGTGATAACTAAATGACATTTTAGATTAGAATTAAAACTCTTAACAAGTTATGAATGCCTCGTTTATGACTCATAAGCTACTACAGTTATGAGTATAAGTCGAGAAGGCCTGGAATGGAAAATCGTTATCTCGTTTCCTTAAGGGACAATCGATTCCGCAACTGTATGCAATAGGGGCCGGGTTTCGTAAGAGGTTACTAGGGTAACCCAAGGATTGGGGGCCGGGACCTAGGAAGAAACACCAGGGTAACCATTGCATCGTTGTGATGACACTCCACCTAGAATAACAGTTAAACCTTGTGTTGTGTTTCAAATCAAATGTCAAAATTTGGAAGCAATGTAACCTATAGATCGTATGTACCAGTGTCTAGGGTTAGTAGATTTGGTCTAGGTAACCTTATTACTATCTCCTAGCACGGGGGGTGGACCTACGGGTACCACATGGTTGGGTGGAACGTGCACCTTACTCTGTTGGGTCCCCAGTTCGATTGTTGCATTGAGCGCTTCATGGATGGAGAGCTCGCACATGGATTCCTTCTATTTCTTCATCATTGTATTTTGTAAACATGTATTTGAAATCATCCCTCAATTGTATAAGAGGTGATCAATGTAATTGTAAATTGTATCTATCATTTGTACTACCTCATCAGATGGATGAGTAATGTAATACCATATCATTGCAATGTATGGAAATGTATTTCTACTTTATTATATCTTGAATGGGAATTTAAATCATTATGCAATGTTTATTTTATGTTATGAATTATTAAGTGCAATGCGAAGTACTTAAGTCGCTTATGGAAAACTTAAAGTAGTGTAACGACGTTTAACCTAAGAATGTATGCAACTAATTAACATAATATTATTACTAAAAAAATAAAAATTATTACACTTTTATATCACTTTTGCAACATTCTTAGGTTATTAAGACGGGGCATTACAAACAGTCAATTTGTTTCTTCCTCCATCCGGTCTTTCAGGGCTCCATCCTTCTTTCCAAGCCTCTGCAAGGCCTCCTGCGTCCACCACACACCTAGGTTTTCCAGGGGATTGACACCCCTGCAATTTTAGTGCTTGTTTTTCACTATCTTTCCTAACCGGGCATTGCCAAGCTCGCCTAGGAAGAGAATTTCCTCTTGATCACTCAACCCTTGAAGATTCCTAGACCTAAGCTATATACAGGCATGGAGCTTAGCCTCAATCCCCACATACTATACATTAGGTATAGTGGAAGACAGAGGTCTAAGTCTCCATGGTTGACAATTTGTCAGACTGATCAACAATGGAAAGAAACAAAACTAACTAAGAACAAAGCTAGGAAATGATGAGACAATTTAACTACTAACCACACAAAACTTGAAAAGAAATTATTACACGTTCCACACACTACTCAGTGCCTAGAAGCATCCATTAACACACTAATAAGAGCTAAAAACCAGAAAATTACAAGAGTTTCATTGTTTTTCCATATGAACTACAAACTCCAAATGATACAAAAGCTTTTCCAACCTCTGAACTTGGTCGAGGCACACCTTATAAAGGTTCATAAAGTGGTTACTTTTCCCCTTGGTCAGATATAACCAACACATTAGGCCAAAATTGCACAAATGCAACATTTTGGGCTTTATTTCCAATTCGTAGTGAATCCTAGTGGAAACATGTTGCTAAACTCATCCATTCTACCATGAGCTACTTATCAACCTTCCTCCTAACATGTTCTAACACCTCTAACTCAAAACTAAATGGTCAACATGACCTTAAAGCATTAAAACCACAAAATTTCATCCTAGGCTCACAAATTTTCCTAGTGCTACCTAATGCTTCCTAGGTGCTCCTGCACCATTCTCCCCCTCTCTGCCCAAGCACTAAGGAATGAAAGGAGAGATCAATGATAGGTCAATAGCAAACAGCTTGAACTGATCTTCTTGTACCCATGTGGCTTCTGATTCTTGCTTGTTCTTTCACTTGATAAGGTGCTCCATGTACACCTTATGCCTTGTAGACTTTTGCACTCTTGACTCCAAGATTTGTTTTTCTTGTTGCTTGTTTGGAGTAGGTAGGGGTATGTTTCTTACATCCTTGAATATTTCCCTATTGTTTTGATCCAAATCCTTGATCGATCCCTTATACTTGATCAAATCAGCTACATTAAACACTGGAGAGATCCCTAGATTGGTAGGTAACTCCACCTTGTATGCATTTTTCCCATACTTGGCTAATACCTTGCATGGACCCACTCTCTTCATCTACAACTTGGTTGATGTACCCTTCTATAACCTTGATTTTTTGAGGTGGACCATGACATAGTCTCCTACTACAAATTTTACATCTTTCCTTGACAAATTTTCCTTCTCCTTCAACTTTTGTGTAGCCTCGGTGACTGTCTTCTTTACTTGCTCCTAAATCTCCTTCATGGTTTGACTGAAGTCCTCTACATGTCCACTTCTATTTTCGATAGCTCCAAGATCTCTGAGCTCACATATGCCTCTTAGGTGCATTCCATACACAACTTCAAAAGGACTCTTCCCTGTGGTCCGGTTCACACTATCATTGTAAGCATAATTATCTTGTGAGATAACCATATCCCATGTTTGTCCATACTCCTTAGTTAGGAACCTTAGAAGGTTACCTAGCACCCTGTTAACCACCTCTGTTTGACCATCAGTCTGAGGATGGTAAGATGATCCAAATGATAGTTTGGTATCCAATCTACTCCATAGAGTCTTCCAAAAGTGACTCATGAACTTCACATCCCTGTCTGAAACAATGCTCAAAGGCAATCCATGGATCCTTACAACTTCCTTGAAGAAGAGATGAGCTATGTAACTAGCATCATGAGTAGTTTTACAAGGGATAAAATGACTCATTTTGCTAAATTTGTCCACTACTACATAGAGACTATCAAAACCAGTCTTGGTCTTAGGAAGGCCTACCACAAAATCCATGCTTACACACTCCCATGGTCTATTAGGAATGGGTAGGGATTGATATAGACCAACATTACTAGCTCCTCCCTTAGCTTTCATACACACAACACATTGTTCCACATAGTTTCTAACATCTCTTGCCAACTTAGGCCAGTAATAGAATCTTTGCACTAGTTCTAAAGTCTTGTTGATGTCAAAATGTCCACTAAGACTTCCATTATGCTTCTCTTGAATGAGGTTTTCTCTCATTGATCCTCTTGGAACATACAACTAATTTCCTTTGAAAAACAAACCACTTTACAAAGTATACTTAGATATTGGCTATGGAAATGATTCTCAAAGTCTAAGCATACCTTGTAGGCCTCTGAAAAGTCTCCATCTTCACCATAGAGATTCTTGAAACTCTCTATGCCAATGCTCTTGATTTGTATCTCTTGCATTGTCAACAATCTCCTGCTCAATGCATCTGCTACTTTGTTTAGTTGTCCCTTCTTGTGCTTGATGGTGAAGGTAAAAGCTTGGATGTATTCCATCCACTTAAAGTGTCTATTGCTCAAATTCTCTTGGGTATTCGTATAGCTAAGTGTCTGATTGTTGGTAAAGACTACAAATTCCTTGGGTAGAAGGTAATGCCTCCACTTCCTAAGTGACTGAACCAAAGCATAAAGTTCTTAGTCATAAGTTGAATACCTCTTCTTTGCTTCATGTAGCTTCTCACTAAAGAAGGCTATAGGCCTTCCCTCTTGACTTAGCACTCCTCTTACTACCACTCCACTTGCATCACATTCAATAGTGAGAAATTTGCCAAAACTAGGTAATAAGAGAATAGGTTGAGTTGCCACTTCTTGTTTCAGTTTCTCAAACCATTTCTCAGCTTCTTGAGTCCACACAAACATAGTTTTTAAACCACCCTTGATTGTATCTAAGACTGGTGCACATATAGCACTAAAGTTCCTTATGAATTTTCTGTAGAACTGAGCCAATCCATGGAAACTTCTTACCTCAGTCCCTGTGGTTGGTGTAGGCCAATTTAGGATAGCTTCCACCTTGCTTGGATCCATCTTCAATGATCCTTTAGACACTACAAAACCCAAATATACAAGCTTTCACTGAAAGAACTCACACTTCTCTAGATTGATTGCCAACTTCTCTTCTTGCAACCTTCTAAGAACCAACTCCACATGTTTTAAATGCTCTTATGATGTCTTGTTGAATATGAGGATGTCATCAAGGTATACCACCACAAATATCCCTGTAAAGTCCTTGAGCACCTCATTCATGAGCCTCATGAATGTGCTAGGGGCATTAGAGAGACCAAATGGCATCACTCTCCATTCATATAACCCATCATTTGTCTTAAATGTTGTCTTCCACTCATCACCATCGTTAATTCTAATCTGATGGTATCCACTCTTGAGATCCAACTTTGTGTAGTATTGAGCTCCTCCAAGATAATACATTAAGTCTTCAATTCTAGGAATAGGGAACCTATACCTAATGGTGATCCTATTTATTGCTCTAGAATCAGTGCATAACCTCCACTTACCTCCTTTCTTGGTTGCTAAGACCACTGGTACTGCACATGGGCTGATGCTCTTTTGAATCAATCCTTGATCCAACAACTCTTGCACTTGCCTAGATAGCTCTAGATTATGATCTGGTGTAAGCTTATAAGCTGCTTTGTTAGGTAATGAGGCTCCAGGTATGAAGTCAATTTGATGACTTATTGCTCTCTTGGGTGGTAGAGTTGTAGGTGCACCATCACTTACAATGTCCTTGAACTGATCCAACAACTTTAGGACTGCTCCGAGTATGACTGTCTTTTCAGCCTTGTCTTCTTCTTTAGGTTGTAACATAACCACATATCCTTCACCCCCTTGATGTAGGTTGTTAAGGAACTCCTTCCCACTACTCAACATGACACTTGGTTTCTTTGACTGTCCCTCTTCTTCTTCTAACAGTGACTGCAACTTGAAAGTCTTCCCATCCTTCTCAAAGGAAATGCTATTCTCTTTCCCATCATACATGGCACTTCTGTCATACTGCCATGGTTTGCCCAATAGTAGATGGCATGCATCCATGGGTAAAACATCACAAACTAACTTATCCTTATATCCTCCAATGGAAAACTCCACTGTTACTTGCTCATTCACTAGAACACTCTGCCCTTTGTTGAGCCATGTTACCTTGTAGGGGTTAGTGTGGGGTACCTTTTTCATTTTCATTACTGCTTCTTCTGAGATGATATTGTCTATTGAACCTAAATCTACAATGACCTTGCATACTTTAACAAGTATCTTGCACTTCACTCTAAATAGAGCTCTTCTTTGCTTTGGTTCTTCCTTAGCCGGTTGTCTGATCAACACTCTTCTAAACATCAGATTCTCTCCCATCTCAAATTCAATGTGACTAACCTCAAGTGACTTAGTACTCATGGTGTCCTCTTGTGCATAAGCCACTCTCTTCTCATTGCTTGATGAAGATGCTTTCTCCAGACACCTATAAGCTGGATGTCCTACTTGACCACAATGGTAGAATTTCATGTTTGCAAAGTATGAATTGCTCCTTCCTGCTCCTCTTCCTCTATTTGAACCTCCTTGAGGTCCTCTACCCCTGTTATACCCTCCTCTAGAAGGTGTTTCATTGCTATGATCTATGGATTTAAACTCTCCTTGGTTTCTTTGGTCATTGCCTCTACCTTGGTAGCCACCTTGTTGTCCTATTTGATCTTTTTGATCTCTGCCTTTGCCTTTTCCCTTAGAAGCCTAGTCTTTCATCCTCTTGTTTCTTTCCTCAATCTTGATAGCTAATTGGTAACATTGATGTACTGTCTTAGGAATTAAAGATCCATCTCCTCTTGAATGTTCCATTTCAAGCCATTAAGATACCTAGCCACCTTGAGACTTTCATCTTCTGAAACATTAGACCTCATACAAAGTTTTTGGAACTCCTCTATGTAGGTATTCACATCTTGGTCTTTTTGCCTTAGGCTTTGTCTCTTCTTGTGTAACTGAATCTCATAATCATCTGGCATGTATGCTTCCCTCACTTTGGTAACCATTCCTTTCCAAGTTGAAATAAGTTGTTTTCCTTCCTTTTCCCTCTCTGTCTGAATGAACTTCCACCATGTCAAGGAAAAACCTCTTAGTCTTGATTTGGCCACCTTTACCTTCTGTGCTTTAGTGACTCCATCACATTCAAAATGGTTTTCCATTCCCTCTATCCAATCCACAACTAAATCAGCTTCCATTTTTCCACTAAACAGTGGTATGCCTTCAAGTCCTTTTCCACTCAAAGCATTTAATGCCTTTAAGAAAGGCTCTTCTTCCAAAACAGGGTCAGGTTCAGGGATCTTGTCTTCCTCTGTAACCTCTTCTTTCTTTGGTACCCTTCCTTCCAACTGCACATTATTCAATGCTTTCTCAAGTTGGTTTATTCTTTCTTTTAACAACTTATTGTCTTCCTCTTGTTCTTCAACCATCTTGTCCAATTCAGCATTTGTCACCATGATGGTAGAACCACTAGATTCAAGGTCTGACATGCAATATTCTTCCCAAATCTTTAACTTGCTCTGATACCAATCTGATAGGTTAGGGTTGGATGGAACACTCACTGTTCCATGCTCTGGGTCTCACCTTGGAAAACCCCTTTGGTGTCACTCTCCACCACCTTAACCTATAGGCCGTAATGCTTGTTAGGCACCCCTAGTTCTCTTGGCCAACCCTATTATCATCTCCATTTCCCTAACCAAGCTAATCTTGGTGCTCTTTTTGCCATTCTCTCCTTAGCCCTTAATCTTCCTAAAGGCTAACTAATACGATGCAGGGGTGTGTGATGTCTCCCATAGCTTTAAGATCATTCCCCTATGGTTCTTTATCATCCACCAATCTCCAATTCTCCATCGCTCTCACCAAACCCTCTTCTAGGGTTTAAAAGGCTACTAGCCCTTGAGCCCCGATTAGGCCTCCTAACCCGAGAAAAGTGGAAAGTGTGCCCAAATCCTCCAAATGAACCCAAATCTTTTCTTGGGATTCGTGGTACCCTTTCCCACACCTTGAAGATTTTTGGGGTTTGGAGCCTCCACTATCCGTACACTGCTCCAACCCTTAACTTAGCAAATTTAGGCTTGTTTTAAGCCAATTTCTGACCTTCTTAAGAACAATCAGTTTGTTTCTTCCTCCATGCGGTCTGTGAGGGCTCCATCCTTCTTTCCAAGCCTCTGCAAGGCCTCCTACATCCACCACACACCTGGGTTTGCTAGGGGATTGATACCCCTACAACTTTAGTGCTCATTTTTCACTGTCTTTCCTAACCGGGCATTGCGAAGCTCGCCTAGGAAGAGACTTTCCTCTTGATCACTCAACCCTTGAAGACTCCTAGACCTAAACTATATATAGGCATGGAGCTTAGCCTCAATCCCCACAAACTATACATCAGGTATAGTGGAAGACAGAGGTCTAAGTCTCCATGGTTGACAGTTTGTTGGACTGATGAGCAATGGAAAGAAACAAAACTAACTAAGAACAAAGCTAGGAAATGATGAGACAACTTAACTACTAACCACACAAAACTTGAAAAGCAATTATTACACGTGCCACACACTGCTTAGTGCCTGGAAGCCTCCATTAACACACTAATAAGAGCTAAAAACCAGAAAATTACAAGAGTTTCATTGTTTTTCCATATGAACTGCAAAATCCAAATGATACAAAATCTTTTCCAACCTCTGAACCTGGTCGAGGAACACCTTATAAAGCTTCATAAAGTGCTTACTTTTCCCCTTGTTCAGATATAACCACCACATTAGGCCAAAATTGCACAAATGCAACATTTTGGGCTTTATTTCCAATTCGTAGTGAATCCTAGTGGAAACAAGTTGCTAAACTCATCCATTCTACCATGAGCTACTGATCAACCTTCCTCCTAACATGTTCTAACACCTCTAACTCAAAACTAAATGGTCAACATGACCTTAAAGCATTAAAACCACAAAATTTCATCCTAGGCTCACAAATTTTCCTAGTGCTACCTAATGCTTCCTAGGTGCTCCTACACCAGTGAATCTTTCCATTTAAAAAAATAATTGTCATGGAAAAGTAGGGGCTTGAGGGTGGAAATGATCAATTGGTTTAAGGGGTAGACTCTATAATGTTTAGTTGTCACCATTGATTTAAAATATAATCTAATAGCTCTTGTTGTATTCCAAAAGGTAAAATTTACCTATGATTTGTAATTCTCGTGGGCCCAAAGTTTGTTTTATTTCGGGCCCCATGAGCATTATAGATTATAGGTACATTTTACCTCACAAAATACAATGAGGGTGTGAAGAATAGTTAGTATTATTCTAGAGATTTTGATCTAACTTTATATTTATATAGTTGGTGTTTAGGACATGGTTGATGTTAAGATTTTAGTTTAGAGATATTAATATTCTTGGATATTTATTTTTTATAAATAAAATAATATGATTATGAAGAATTATGGTTATATGTTTAATTTCCACAAAAATAATTATTAATTATTTGATGCTAGAAATTTTAAAGTTTATATTTATTGTTTCAACTGCAATTACAAAATGTACTAATGTTTCTAATGAGTTGTTTCAGGTGGGTAGTCCATATTCCTTAAGAATTGGAGACAAAATCCAAATGCTAAATGTTTATTATTGGTTTTAATTTTTGTCAAGAGAGTTTAATGTTTGAGTGTATTTTGATTTTCTTGACCATTTATTATGGAGAGATGTTTTTATTGAATTGCCTTTTTATTTGGATAGTATTTTGAGGGAAATCGAAGAGTTGGGAGTTATTTTATTCTAAAGAGGGAATTATAATGGTTGGGGGGAAGAGGAAATGAGATTGATGTGGATTGTATTCTTTCTTCATTTTCTATTTATTAATTTTTTCTTTGGAGGAAGGGTGCGTTGTCTAAAAGGATTTGGTTGTAGGATGGAGTTGGCTAGAAATAATGGAGAAAAAAAATAGAAGAGGAGGGAGAGCTAGAGAAAAGAGGCTAAAAGAATTTGCAAAGAATGAAGATTCAAATATAAAGAAAAGAGGTGAGAAAATCTATTGTTTATGATGTTTTTTCTTCTCATATTAATAATGGAATTCAATGATTTATTAAGATACTAACATTATTTGCTCTATGTGATCCATGCTCTGTGTGAGTCATTATTTGCTCTGTGTGAGCCATTATTTGCTCTATGTGAGCCATTATTTGCTCTATGAGCCATGCTCTATGTGAGCCATGCTCTGTGTGAGCCATGCTTTGTGTGAGTCATTATTTGTTCTGTGTGAGCCATTATTTGCTCTGTGTGAGCCATTATTTTCTCTGTGTGAGCCATTATTTGCTCTGTGTGATCCATGCTCTCTATGAGCCACACTCTATGTGAGCCATGCTCTGTGTGAGTCATTATTTGCTCTATGTGATCCATTATTTGCTCTGTGTGAGCCATTATTTTCTCTATGTGAGCCATCATTTGCTCTATGTCAGTCATTAGCTTCTCTATGAGCCATGCTTTGTGTGAGCCATTATTTGCTCTGTGTGAGCCATTATTTGCTCTATGTGAGCCATTATTTTCTCTATGTGAGTCATGCTCTTTGTGAGCCTTGCTCTATGTGAGCCATAATTTTCTCTGTGTGAGTTAGTGTTGAGCTTGGGGGTGGACTTATCAGTCCTATGGTTGGGAGGTGAGCAAGACTAGGTAGTAGTATTCAGTGTTGTTTTTATATAGCATCTTTTGGGTTTGTTACATAGAAGATTTGATAAATGAGTTCCTTATTGTATTGTAGATGCATTTAGAATTGCATATTGAAAAGAGACTTTGTTGTATCACAAAAAGTTCTAGAATCTAACAAATAATTATTCATAAGAGATCAAGTAATTAATTCATGAAATGATTGCACTAATTTTATGTGACAATGAAGGATTGTATATTTCAATATTAATAGTAATATAATGATCTAACCTTCGAACAAGTTTTCAGAATTATTCTTTTTATCCATATCATTAAGGAAATTTTTTAGTTTAAAATTATATATCATCTCTATTTATTAAATTGATTTCTTTATAAATTTAGATATTTATTTGTGTTTTATTAGCTGGTATTAGAAAGGGCATTACAAAGGGTTGTTAGATTATATTTTAAACAATGGAGCAAACTAAATATTTGAAATATGGCCTTAAAGAAACTAATAATTATGATATATTAATGGTGAATTAATTTAGATTTATACTATAACTTATGAAATTTAGGTGAATCTAATCTAATCATGTATCGAATAATGTGGCAATTTTTTGAGTTAAAATATTTTAAAAAATAAACTATTTGGCGATTTAAAAAAGACAAATATTTTTTTGTAAAAGTGTGGCGATTCAAGTCTTGTTACAACTTGAACTATTAGCCAAATTTAGATTCCCAAATTTCAACTATTAGCCAATTGGTGAATATTAGCCACTGAAAAATCATTGTTCATCTATATATTGCCTCCTAATTATATTTAAGGAAATAGCAGAGGTAGTGACCCATCTTTCCAATAGTAGGAAACCACTCTTTTGCACAATCTCTCTTCCCTCCGTAGGAGTAATATGACTAACACAAAATTTTACCTCATCCAAAATATTTTTTCCCAACACATCACGTTCCTATTTAGAATTTTTTTTCTTTGTTTCTTTTTGTTGTGTCTTGCACACATGCCCCATTGAAAATGAGGACCCCCTATTTTATTTTGCTAGATTTTCTTGCTTCTTAGCTCTTAGGTTAGAGAAATTTTACGTTGGTTTTTATTTCACATGCTTTCTTGTTTTGATTTAATATTTGGGTTACGTTTTGGGCCAAGAGTTTCTAAAGATTGCAGAGATTTGGCTAGGTTGAGTACACTATGAAAGATCACAAATTCAAATGCATAGTAAATCTTGACAACCCTAAATCTTTGAGAAAGATGGATAGGATTCATTTTTTTTGTAAAGTTTGAATTTGCATGGATTCGATGGTAATCGGACTTTGGGAAATCATTGGCCAGTTTTCCATAAGGATGGACCCACCCCAAGTTTCCACAAAGTTGGGTAAACTCCAATTTTCCAGAAGGATTGTTTCCCTTGATTTTTTGCAAAATTTAAGTTGCTTCATATTTCTAGGTCTCCGAGTGCTTAACTATATAAAGGACTTTGGGATCCATTTAGATCATTTTTTAGTCATGAAGAAAAAAATGAATTGTGTTAAAAGTTATTCAAGTTGAGGTTTTCGTCGCTCATGATTGTCAAGATTACAACTTTCTTCATCTCATATTTTTGTGTGAATTCCAAGTAGGTACATGTGGCTCACTCTATCTACTCACTTAAAATGGTCAAGAATTTAATAAAGTAAACCTTGCTTCTTTACATTTAAATATTATGGTTGGAAAGTGATTTTTTAAAATTATTTTGGTCTCTTGGTGCATGTTTGTGGGCATTGGGTATATAATAGGTCATGGGGGATTTAGATGATTGATTTGCAAACAAGCTACCCACACACCTATATAGAGGTGACTCATAGATAAAGTCAATGATGTAGTTACATTACTAAAAATGGTAATGGGAATTTTTTCTACCTCAACTTTCAAGAACTTAATTGAGGGGGCCCATCAAGTTCTCATGGGCACAAACAATAAATGATAATTTGAAAAACCAAGTCTCCATAGTGAAGAAGTCTAGATTATTCAATATGACTACATATATCATATATCTCTTTGCAACCAACTTCATGTATAAGGGATTGATTGGTTTGGGCCCCATTGGTATTGGTCCAAACCAACACAAAGTGTATGACTGTTACCCCCAACTCTAGGAAAAAATACCAAAAATCATTATAAAAGGGTAAATGATGCATTCATCATGTTCATAGTTTAGACCCTATAAGGAGACCTTAATACAAGAATCTCCTCCTTTACAATGGAAATGTTGAAGAGGTTTGGGTATTTGATTCATCCAATTCCCAAAGTTTACATACTTCAAGATGGAAGGATTTTTCAGGGCTCCTTATAGATTACCAAGGTATCCTAATGAAAAAATCATAATGTTGGAGATGACAAGACAATTGTGTGCTTCACACCTATTGTTGAAAAGAAATAATAGAGCAGGAGTTTTGTATCCTCTGTCCTTTGGAAAATATTTATACGCATGATCCTCAACCCCATTAGCTGAATACTCAAATGTAGAGATACATTCCTTCGGTTTATCTTCTATAGTTGGAGAGAGCATTTCAACCCTCTTGAGAAAATGAAAAAGAAAGTGGGAAGGCAATATGGGCGTCAATTGCACATTGAATATTTTTGGGCCAATAGCAAAGATGACCTTTAAGTAAGGAAGAGGACTTACTCTATATTTATAGTGGACTATATTAGGACACTTCTCTTATTCCTTATTCCTAATCAAGTACATGAGGATGGTACAATTATTGGTTGAAGATGATGTAGCATCTCAAATTGTCACCCATGATAATTTCACACTATGTTTTATTCTCCCCTAACTACATGGACCTAATTGTACACCTAATTTCTGAAATTATGCATTTTGTGGCCCATTTTAACATTTACTGACAAATTGCATGAAGAAAACCAAATAATACATTTAATAATTTGTCCCTAACACCTAAAATCAAATAAAATAGGGTTGATACCTAGTTTCCTAGGGTGACTTAATCCCCCTATTTTACCTCCAAAATGAAATATTTCAAAGTTGATATTTTATTATTTAAATTTGAAATGTCCAATGCTAGCTATCAAGATTTAATTTTTGATAAATTAAATTATATGCCTATAAATAATTAGTCATTTCACTATTTGAAAACTAAGGAGAAATTTATGATCAAGAGCATTATCAAGCAAGTCAAGAGAAATCAAGAGTAGATTTATTGTAGAAATCAAATATCAAAACATCATGTCAAAGTGATGTGAGTTTGTTCATGTTTATGTTATCATATTGTTAGTGATATCTAACCCTTGTAGGTCTTCAAGAAAATCAAGCCTTGAGGAGATGTGTATGACTTTAGTCCTTCAAGGAAGCCATTTTTGAGTGGTGAATTGATGGTCCTTCAAGAATTTTTTCTCACCTTGGAAAATTTCTCCCCTTGAATGATATTAATGCCTTTTCAAAAACTCAAAATTTGATCTTCTTCTCTAACCTTAATCTTGATAGACCATGAGTTAGTCACTTTTCATACTTTTTCAATTGTCAGTGGTCGGAGGTTCCCCTTAGGGTCTAATTATCTTAAAGTTATATGTAACAAATGTCTTAAAACCCCAATCATTAAAAATTTAACCCTAAGATTATAAGTATGACAATATCAACATTCGTTGATTGGGCCTTCACTTTCACATTTAAGCTAGAACTTTCATAAGTGACTTGTGGTTCCTAGTTCCCTATAAATTGTCTCGATAAGAACTCATTTAAAGGAACGAATTTTGTATATTGGGAGTTGGATTTTTTCATTAACACTTATTGAACTTTTGAAAACAATATCAAAGGTTATCCTCAATTTCTGAAAGTTGATGAAGGTTATAAAGACAATCAAAGGATTTCAAGTTAAAATAATACAATATTTTTGAAAAAAGATAAACATGAGTCAAGAGATAATATTGAACCCTGATTCTCAATATAATGATGTCTTAGTGACCTTTTCACCCATTGGCGATTGGGAATATTCTTTAAACATAACTAGTTTTCCAAGGAAAATGATATAGAAAATCTTCAAATACCAATAGATGATGCTTTGAATCAAGTTTAACATTTTTTTTGGGTATCAATGTTCGGTTTGATTCCTTGACAGTTAAAATTCATTTTAGAAGTCAAGAAATCGTATTCTCAAAACCCAATCCCTAAAAGTTTGCATCAATTCAAAAGCATAACAAATACTTTCAAATGTCAAAAGTTGGATATTTTCCTTAAAATTTACACCCCTTTTACCAAAAATGAAGAGGGTTATCCCTAAAACCCAACTCCCAAAAGAATTGTTTTTTTTAGTATGAAATTTAAAGTTGTATCTCTCAAGAACATGAATTGATAAAAGCCCGAGGATTGATAGTGATGATTTTTTAAGATTAATTAACACAAGAAACAAATTTTCTCCTTACAATATACATTTCCTCCATAATTAATGATTGTTAGATATACAATAAGAATACAAGAAGAAGGATCAAGTATTAAGTACCAATACAAAAGATATCACCCACCATCCAAGACATTCTCCACGTATGCACATTGTATTTACTAACTTGGGACATGTCTATATGGATGAACAAAGAGTTCTTAATGAGGAGAACATAACAATCATGGAAACATCCTTGGCTAAATTAGTATTGGTGGAGGTAGCATTATTCTCAATGTACAGTCTCTGGAATTGGTCCTAACTTGTGCACAACACTACAACCATGGGTAAAGAAAGATTAGGGTTAGATATAAGCTCTAACATGATAGAGAGAGTATTTTCCATCCCAATGTTTCCAAAGTATGAAGACATTAATATTCAGTGATCTCTCACCCACTATGAGAAAAATAATGTTGCATTGCTAACTTCATCAATAACCAACTATTTCTAAGCCCAAGGAAGTTAGCATTAAAAATGGTAAAGTTCCAACACAAGAGTTAATTTAGAGAGGATTCCAAAGATCAAATTGTACTCCTAAAAAAGGTATATAGATACCCTCATGCTAGGTACTTTCATCCATTAATGTGATACTACATTTTAACCATTTCTTTTGATAAGAATATTTATTGGAAAGCTATTATTAGTGACAATTTACATGATCAGTTAGTGGATGTATTAAATGATACAAAGTTTTAGATGACCTACTACCTAGTGTACTTACTTGCTTATTAGGTTACCTTCCTAGGACTAAGAAGGGTAGGATCCCTCCAAATTGGGGAGACCAAAATCTATTGCCATTATCCTCAATTAAAGTTAGAGGATAGTCAAAAGAACTAGTGTGTGGTGAAGGATGTGTTTGTATAGTGCATCACTAGAGAACTTGAGGATGGTTTTCCAAAAATGATTTCTATGGAAGTTATCATTGAGTTGAAAAAATAGGGAAAATAATACATCTAGTATAGTAATTTCACATATATTAGACTACTAGGTTTTCATAAATCTCCTTATAAGTTACCCAAATATCCTAGTGATAGGATCATTTGACTAGAGATTTGCAAGAAGGTGGAAAAAGTGCATAAAATGGTTGTTGGAAAGCATAAATTTGGATAGTCCTTCCTTAATAAGGTTGGAGTATATTCTTGTGTAAATATGAAAAGATCAAAGAAAATTGGACTAGAAATGGCTCCTCTAACCATGATTTTTTATGATGACCCAAGGAATAAGTTTGACTTGATTGGAAAAATTAACAAGGTCAAATTGGGTCCTTTTATAAACATGAGATTAATTTATGAGATCATTGTGCCAAATGCATAGAGGAATGAGGTCAGGTTGATGGACTATTGTAGGTTAACTATTAGATCAATGAAATCTTGCAATATTGAAAAAATTCCTAAAGAGATAAAATGAGAAAAGAGAATGTCAAACCCTACATTTAATACTCAGATAATCTTCAATCTATCAAAACATAATATGAATTAATCAGTAGATGAAGATTCAAACATTGATAACATAGCAATCAATTGTTGAAATTAACAAGAAAACTGAGAGGGGGGTGAATCAATTGTAGCAAATTAAACCTTCAAAACCATCAATATTATCCACAAGCATTCATTAAACCTTATTTTATTAGTTTGATTAAACAAGAAATGTAGATAACAAAAACTGAAGTCATAACACCATACACAAGAGAACACCATATTTATATGGAAAACCCATTGAGGGAAAAACCACAGTGAGGATTAGCTCACAATATAAGTAATATAAAAACTAGTACAAAAGGGCTCACTACCACAATAGGACAAACTATCCAAAAGGCTCACAGTCAAGGCTCATTGCCACAAAAATAATACAAGAAGATAGAAGAAGAATGTTACATAGAGATAGAAGAATGCTACACATAGAACACTTCTCAATGCAATAAGGAGTCCACCACAATTGCTCACACACTTTCACAGTCTCACATAAAATATTTTGGGTGCCTTTAGCTCACTACCTTAAGGAGCCCTAACATGAAGTTTGCATTGCTCTGGTCAAATTTGCATCACAATCATCACTCACATCAATCTTGCATCTATCTCACTTATTACTCTTTCCTCCATCCTCTCACTTGCATCAACACCATACATATTTATATCAAGCTCTAGCTCAAAAAATTTCTCCAATGCCAGCCACTAGTTGTTATACATACAAATTCAAAATAGGTCAACGCTTAAACATTCTCGTGGTGGATAGGAATGAAAGGAAACCTACATAAATCCTTAATTAGGACCCAAATATATCCAAAAACACTTCAACATGTTTCCACAAGCCTCATATGTGATGTTAAACACAACTTCAGCCAACACCCATGTAAAACACCATAATCATTAAGTGCATTCTTCCTTAAACCAATCTAAAAAGCTGAAAGTTATAGTTAACATAATTTACTTGAACTCAATCCAGAATAATCCATGAACTACTTAAGATTCATCAAAAACTTCATCCAATCTTTCATCATACAAGTACTTCAACTCAGAACAACTGGTAACCCTTATTTTCATACTGATAAATGAAACTCACTTTGTACTGCACCAAATCAAGTAAAAAATTGAATACAAAAACATAAATTCATTATAATCAATTTCCCAAATCTGTACAACCTAAAGCCAAATAGAAGAGAAACATGGAGAAAATACATTTCTCCTAGGTGATAGAAATATCACTGAACAATTGCTTCACACACGAGTGAAAATATCTCACACTGTACAACGATCCAGAAACCCAAATTTTGAATATAGAAAACTTTATCAACCTTGAATAATTTGTAAGATCTACACAAGCATAGCATTAGCATATAAAAATTTTGGAGCACAATATTGGGGCTTAATACAACATAGTTTACTTTGTTTATCAAATTTCTTAATATCCTCAACATCTCCAACCCATAGTTGACATCAATGACAACACCAGTCAATAGACTTCATGTTGACATCAATGACAACACCTTCATTCTTGCAACAATCTCCCCCTTTTTCATTGATGGCAACACAAGATGTGAAAAGCCACCAAAGACAACACACACACCTTTCTTTTTTATGATTAGACAGCCTACACAACATATGTGGACTTTTTTTCCCCTTAGAGGAGTCTATCTCCCTTTGATAATAATGTTTATACAATATACACAACTTTCTCCACTAATACCTTACATGAATCTCTCTCTCCTCTTGAGTAGATAAGAATTTTCACATGATTCTCTCCCCCCCTTTGACATCAATGGAAAAGGAAAAAAGGTTTGCATTATTCTCCCCCTTTGAAACTGAACCAAAAAATTTCTTTGAAAAACTCCCCCTTGGGAGTATACCCAAAAAAATCAACAAATCAATGACAACACATGACACTACCTACTCCCCCTGAGAGGTATCCACCAATAGTAGTCTAGAAAAGAGATAGATCCTTAGATCCATTGGACTGATGCATCTCCATATACATCTAGTTCAAATAGGGATGGGTGATAACCCCCAAGTTCTCTAGAAGATACTCAAAAGTATCCTTAGGAAGATCCTTAGTAAATATATCAACAATCTAATCCTTTGTAGGAATACACTCAAGCTTTACATCATTCTCCATAACCTTCTCTCTCAAAAAGTGATACCTAATAGATATATGATTTGTCCTTGAATGCATCCTAGATTCTTTGAAATATTAATTGCACTTGTGTTATCACAAAAGATAAAAATAGGCTCATCATATATAACTCTAATATCCTTCAATGTTTGTCTCATCCATAATACCTGTGTACAACATGATGCTGTAACACTATATTCAACCATTGTAGTGGATAAAGAAACTGAATCCTGCTTCTTACTCAACCTTGACACCAATCTACATCCAAGAAAGAATGCACCACCACTTGTACTTTTCCTATCATCAACACAACTAGCCAAATATGCATTTGTATATGCATTTAATGTGAAATCAGTATCCTTAGGATACCACAAGCCATAATCTAGAGTGCCTGTTAAGTATCTGAAGATCCTCTTCATAGCTGCAACATGTGTTTCTTTAGGATCTTCTTGAAATCTAGCTACAAGAAAAATTGCATGAATGATATCCAGTCTAGTAGCAGTCAAATACAATAGTCCACCAATCATGGATTTATACTTGCTCTAATCAGCCTTGGGTGAATCATCATCTTTTCTTAGTTTAAAACCAGTCACCATAGGAGTACATATAGGTTTAGAGTCATCCATTCCAAACTTCTTCAACATCTCTTTGACATATTTAGACTGTGAAATGAAAATCCCTTTATCTATTTGATTGATTTGTAGCCTAAGAAAGAATTCCATCTCCCCAAACATTAACATCTCAAAATCTTTCTATATTTCTTCTAAAAACTTCTTACACATAGCCTCATTTCCACCAAAGATAATATCATCCACATATACTACTATTTTGTCTTCCTATATTTTAAAGTAAAGATTACTAATTGTGATGCTCTTATTGAATCCTTGTTGTATCAAGTACTTGTACAATCTTGCATACCAAGCTCTAGTAGCTTGCTTCAATCTATATAGAGCTTTATTCTATTAGTGTAGGTTTTTTATTCCTTATTATAAGGTTTTTCCTACACATTTATCTAAGCTTGCTTAGGTTAATAAAGCATGTTTAATTAGGTGATAGGATTATGAGGTGTCACCTTCCTACATGTTAGCATCCATTATCTATCTTGGGAAGATACTTTGTTATCTTTAATCCGATAGATGGTTGCTCCTCATTGGTCAGTGTTGCCACCTCTTCCCTCTCTCTAGTCTATATAAGCATGCTACCTGGCTTGTATTTTCATTCGATATTGGAGATAGTTATCTGATGCTATTTTTCCATTCGAGCATTTCACATCAATCTCTTGGTATCATTGTTATGCTGTTTCAATTGCTTTTGCATTTACAGTATATGTTTCTAACTCTTTCAATTGATTCTGGGTTATAATCTGTTTTACGGATTTTAACATGGTATCAGAGCCAATTTTGTAAGGTTAGATTCTTTGTAGAGATCTTGTAAAATCTTGTATTCTCTTCTCTTGCATTATTTTTGAAGATCTAGAGAATCATAAAGGATTTATGAAGATTCAAAAATCTTGTTTCTGTCAATCGGCTTGCATATTTTGTGTTTCAATCAGTATTGCAGGTTGCAACATGCCTTTGCTTATCTTAGGTAGCTGATACATCCTTTGCATGCCATTTTTTGGTTGCTGGAGTCATTTTTTGTTGCTAAAGGTGACTGATTTACATTAGATCTACATCTTCTATACCTAATCAGGAAAAACACCTTCTAGATTTCGTTCAACACATCAAAAAACCATCTGGGTATCTTTTATTTTTTGCATGCAGCTTATATATTTTGCAGAATCAAACTTAGAAAGCTTCAGCCGTACCCATCTCCGTTGGCAGTTTCAGATTTGAAGATAGTTTTCTTAGCTCCTTCTTTCTTTCTCTCTCTATTCTAGGGGGAGCATACTCTCTTTTGTGGGGGGGGGGGCGCTACTTCTCTTTTGGGGAGTTAACATGGGTACCTCGCTTGATTTGTCTGCGTACCCACCTAAGCTATGCTTAAGGGGGGTGTTAGTGTAGGTTTTTTATTCCTTATTATAAGGTTTTTCCTACACATTTATTTAAGCTTGCTTAGGTTAATAAAGCATGTTTAATTAGGTGATAGGATTATGAGGTGTCACCTTCCTACATGTTAGCATCCATTATCTACCTTGGGAAGATAATTTGTTATCT
The DNA here is from genome assembly GCA_007258455.2 of Sequoia sempervirens. Classification (NCBI taxonomy): domain Eukaryota; kingdom Viridiplantae; phylum Streptophyta; class Pinopsida; order Cupressales; family Cupressaceae; genus Sequoia; species Sequoia sempervirens. The sequence goes on from VDFB02168118.1 coordinate 171,293,340, forward strand.
TTAATCCGATAGATGGTTGCTCCTCATTGGTCAGTGTTGCCACCTCTTCCCTCTCTCTAGTCTATATAAGCATGCTACCTGGCTTGTATTTTCATTTGATATTGGAGATAGTTATCTGATGCTATTTTTCCATTCGAGCATTTCACATCAATCTCTTGGTATCATTGTTATGCTATTTCAATTGCTTTTGCATTTACAGTATATGTTTCTAACTCTTTCAATTGATTCTGGGTTATAATCTGTTTTATGGATTTTAACATATTCAACTTGTACACCATATACGGTTGATCTGACAACTGAAATCCTTCTATTTGTTCCATGTAAACTTCTTCCAATTCTCCATTCAAAAAAGAATACTTCACATCCATATGATAAACTTTGAAATCTTTATGTGTTGAAAATTCCAAAAACATTTTGATAGCTTCCATCATATCCACTCGAGAAAAATTCTCCTCAAAATATATACCTTCTACTTGTGAGTGACCCTTACATGCAAGTCTTTCTTTATTTCTTACTACTTCTCCATTCTCATTTATCTTGTTTCTGAATACCCACTTAGTTCCAATTATGTTTTTTTTTTTTTTTTGGTGTGGGAACCAATTCCTAGGTATGATTCTTTTCTGTCTACATAAGTTCTTCTTTCATTTCCTTCATTCAATATTCATCCTTGCATGCTTCACTTACTTTTTTAGGTTCAACTTTAGAAAGCAAACACAAATTTACCTCAACTTCAACAACTTTTCTTTTTGTCAATACACCTTTCCTCTTATCTCTAATGATTTGTTCTTCAGAATGATTCTTTTGCACATACTTAGGGGTTTTAGTGGTATTCTCTAAAGCTTCTTCCTCTTCATTTTGCACTTCTTATTCATCAAATTTTTCTTCTACTTCTCTGCAATCAAGTTCATCTGACACATATCCATCTACTGCAATAGAATTAAGCAAGTTTTCATCAACTTTATCATTTGCACTTTCAACTATCTTTCTCGTCCTTTTTTTGTAACATTTGTAAGCTTTGATTCTATTGGAATATCCAGGGAAGATACCTTCATTAGACCTTACATCAAACTTTCCTAATTTTTCTTCTCTTTTGATGTAACATTTGCTTCCAAACACTCTAAAGTACTTTATAGTAGGAATCCTTCTATACCACAGCTCACAAGGAGTCTTTGTGTTGTTAGCTTTAGCTTCAACTTTGTTAAGTATATAAACAGTAGTATGAATAACTTCTCTCCAGTAGACTTCCAGTAGATTTTCCTCTTTCATCATAGTCCTTGCATTTTCGTGTATAGTTATTTTGTTCCTTTCAACAACTCCATTTTGTTGAGGATTTCTAGGGGCAAAAAAATACCTCTTTATTCCATGAACTTCACAAAACATGTTCAACTCATTGGAGGTCAATTCACCACCTTTATCAGATCTCATAAATTTTATTTTCAAATCCATTTCATTCTCAACCATAGCTTTAAATGCCTTGAATTTATCTAATGCATCATTTTTCTCTCTAATAAAATTAACCCATGTCATTCTAGAATAATCATCAATCAAAAGAATAAAGTACCTATCACCTTGTAGACCTCTCACCCTTGTAGGACCAACAATCTAGTAGTAGGATTTTCTTTTCCCTTAAAGCTACTTCTTGTTTGTTTTCCAAATTGACAACTCACAAACAACATTGATAGGTTTTGTGATTCTAGGTAAATCTTTTACTCAATGAACTGAACTAGTTCTTTCCAAATTATCAAAATTCATGTGACACATCCTCTAGTTCCATAACCAACTATCATTAATTTGATACATAAAGCAATGCTCATCACCACCTTTAAGGTGAATATAGATGTTTCCATCTATTCTATTACCAGCAGAAATCATAGTTCTAGATCCTTTTCTAATCTCACATATTTCATCCCTAAACACAAGATTGTAACCTTTGCTACAAATTTTTCCAACACTCAAAAGGTTATGCCTTAATCCCTTAATATAATAAACATTTTTAGTGTTATGCTTGCCATTAAAACTGATTTTTCACCTATTCCACAAATCTTAGCTCTTGAATCATCTCTAAATTTAACTAATCCTCCATCATACTTTTCAATTTTAACAAACTTAATTTTATCTTTGGTCATATGATTAGAGCATCCACTATCAACAACCTAGTAATTCTTATCCTCTTTGACATGAAAAGAATATACCAAAGTACGTTCAACTTTATCCTTTGACTCCATAATACTTTCCTTCACACAAATTTTAGGGTTAGCATAACCAAATTCTTCTTTTATAGCCGAAAATAGACATTGATCATCATCAAAATCTCCATAATCATAAATACCAGCATCTCCTCTCACATAGTAAGCTTTCTTAATAATTTTTCCTTTGTTTTCCTTATTCCTATTATTTAGAGCTCTTTATGGACATCTTGAAGCATAATGACCTATATCACCACAAATAAAACATTTGAAAGGTAATTTACCTTTGTACTTACCGGTGCCCTTTTTCATCTTACTCACAAAGTTAGCTTCCAAATCAAGATCTTCTTCACTTGAATCTTCAACCTTTTCAAATTCACTAGCCTTGAAAGCAGTCTCATCTTTTGTACCTTTCTTCAGTTTTCTCATTTCAAATGTAGTTAGAGTATCAATCAATTGATCTTTGGAGAATTTTCAAAATCAATGGTTTCCTCAATAGCAGATACCATTTCATTGCAGCAGTCTAGAAGTGATCTGATAACCTTCTTCACTACTTTAGATTCTTTAACTATTGCACCAAGACCTCTCATAGCACTTACCAACTCATCAACTCTCTGTATGTAGCCTTTAATTGTTTCATCTCTAGACATATGCATTTTTTCAAATTGTTCCTTCAAGTTTTCCAATTTTGCTTGTTTAACCTTCAAATATCCTTCATAAATGATTTGTAGCTTATCACAAACTTCTTTAGTAGTTTTTAAACTCATAACTTTAACTAATTCAATATTTGAAAGACTATTCACAAAATTAAAATGTATCTTTTCTTAGCATTGATCTCATGCATGTTGATTTTTGCACTTCTACTTGGACCATTTGGAGGTTGAGTATATATGTTTTGATAATCTTTCTCAATCTCATATTCCCGAGCAAACAAATATCCTTCCATCTTTGTCTTCCAGAATGCATAATTTGAGCCATCAAATCTAGGATATTCTAAGGTAATTTTGTTTGCCATCCTAGATCTGCCTTAAGCGATTAAGCTCTTCTCCAAGGAACCTTGCTCTTATACAAACAAGACAATTGAGAGGGGGGTGAATCAGTTGTAGCAGATTAAACCTTCAAAACCCTCAATGGTAATTAGATCCACAAGCATTCATTAAACTCTTATTGTGTTAGTTTGATTAAACATGAAATGTAGATAACAAAAACTGAAATCATAACACCATACACAAGAGAACACCATATTTACATGGAAAACCCAATGAGGGAAAAACAATGGTGAGGATTAGCTCACAGTATAAGTAATAGCAAAACCGGTACTAAAGGGCTCACTGTCATAATAGGACACACTCTCCAAAAGGCTCACAGTCAGGGCTCATTGCCACATAAATAATACAAGAAGATAGAAGAATAATGTTACAAAAAGAACACTTCTCAATGCAACAAGGAGTCCACCACAACTTCTCACACTTTCACAATCTCACATAAAATATTTTGGATGCCTTCAACTTACTACCTTCATGAAGCCTAACATGCAGTTCACACTGCTCTTCTCAAATTCGTGTCACACTCATTACTTGCACCAATCTCGCATCTACCTTTTTTCTTACTCTTTCCTCCATCCTCTCACTTGCATCAACACCATACATATTTATATCAAAATCTACCTCAAAAAATTTCTCCAATATCAACCACTAGTTGTTATACATACAAATTCAAACTAGGTTGGTACCTAAACATTCCCGTGGTGGATAGAAACAAAAGGTGACCTACATAAATTATTAATTAGGACCCAAATAGATCCCAAAATACTTCAACACACTTACACACTACCTCACATGTAGTGTTAAACACAAGGTCAACCAACACTCATGCAAAACACCATAATCATTAAGTACATGCTTCCTTAAACCAATCCAAAAAGTTGAAAGTTCAGGAAAACATAATTCACTCGAACTCAATCTAGAATAATCCACAAACTACTTAAGATTCATTCAAACACTTCATCCAAGCTTGCATGATGCAAGTGCTTCAACTTAGAACAACTAATAACCCTTTATTTGCATACTGATAAATGAAACTCACTCTATACTACACCAAATGAAGTAAAAACTTGAATACAAAAAGATAAATGCATTGTAATAAACTTCCTAAATTTGCACAACCTGAAGCCAAACATCGAATAAATGTGAAGCAAATACATTTATCCTAGGCCACAAAAAACATTACTAAACAACTGGTTCACACACTGGTGAAAATATCTTACACTGTGCAATGATCAAGAAACCCAAATTTTGAATATAGTAACCCTTGTCAACCTTGAATAATCTATAAGATCTGCACAGGAATAGCATCAACATAGAAAAAACATAGAGCACAATATCAAGGCTTACTACAACATAATTTACTCTATTTATCAATTTTCTCAATAACCTCAACATCTTCGACCCATAGTTGAAATCAATGACAACACCAGCTAGTAGACTTCATGTTGACATCAATGACAACACCTTCATTCTTGCAACATAAATTTGGTATCCTATTCTAAAAAATGGTTGGATCAACCTTTCCCTACATTAGAACTACCTTGACTAAGTGCCTATGAAAAAAAACCAAAAGAGGTTGGAGGATTTTTCAGTGCTATAGCTATAACAAAGAAAGAAAAGGAAAAAAAAAACATTATACCAAAATAAATGGATAAGAAAAGGAAATCCTAATAGAAACTAGTTTGGAGGAAGAAGAAGAAGTACCTCTTCAAAGAAGAAAGAGGGGACCTGCACTTAAGACCCTCTTGTTTCCTAAGCCTCTTCTCAACCACAATATTTATCCATATCCCCTCTCCATGAGGCTCATATCCAAAACATTTCTTTATCTCTACCTTTTGAGTCTCATTTCCCATCTCCATCACCAACTCCCTCAATTTACCCTACCACTCCTAAGGTAGATTCAACTCATCCACCTCAAATTCCTCCACCTCATATTACAAGTCCTCTTCCATCTCCACCACATGATGATTATATCCTTTCACCTCCACATCCTCAGCAATATAAATTGAAAAAAGGGAGATGAAGAGTAGGTTGAGGTTATACATGGAGAAGATATTAAAAATATAGAGACAAATCCTGAAGGAGTGTAAGAAGAAAAAATCCTTGAATATTTTCAAGCCTCAGTTGGCACAAAAGTTATTTCTTCTCCTCATTCATCTCCTCCACCACAACAAGAATAGGAAGTTCAGTCTTAATAAGAATAAATGTCACTTCTCCTTCTCTTCAACAAAAAAATGGAACTTCTAGCATCCTAGTATGGTAAAAAATACTTTGAAAAAAGGTAGAGAACATTTGTTCAAGAAGAGGATGAAAATTTATCCACTTGCATAGAATATTTTTAGACACCAACTAGTAGAAGAAAGAAAGAAGGTTTCCAACTACAATGATGATTGAATAAGGGAACAAGATAGAAAAATTTCTATTCCTTTAGTTGATAGTCTAGAAGTTGACAAGACACATGGTGATTGTTAGACACAACAAGTGAATCTGTGTACTCAAACTCGAGAAGAAAATTAATCTCTATGGTTAGTAGTCTCCACCATTTCATAACACATGAGGAAGAATGAAAGCATAAAAGAAGATTTAAAGGATCAATTGGTACAATGAATGACATGTCAACTATTTGATAGGGCCAATTGATTCATCAGTGCCAATACATTCTCTACAAGAAGTATTAAATAGGTATTCCCAATACCCAAACCCAAAATTCTTTCTCCTATATAACAAATAATGGAGAGAAATTTTGCAAGCACTTGGGGCCCAAATAAAGAAGTAAATAAAGGCTTATCACTCAATTAGTGATGAAGCTAGCTTGGCTCAAAAAATGAAGTCAAAATTTTATTTAAGACCTCATTGTTTGGAAAGATTATATCCTAATTTTGGAGAAAATAAATGCTACACCTTTAGAAAAAAAATTCAAAGCAATTGTTGTTGAAGATGGATACCGAGATAAACCCAAATAATGGTTAAAATATGGATAGATTATGGTAAATATACTCAACAAATGTAAATATAAGCTAAGTCAAAATAAGAATTTGATTGACCAAGAAATGACCAAGGTGGAAAAGTTCATAGAAGATATTTCTTGTATTTTTAGGAATTATCATCTATGGTAGCTTCACCCATCAAGATGATTGGAGAGTTCGTAGAGTCACTACATGGAATATTTGAAGCTTCTATTGATCAAATGATGAGAACAAAAGTTAAAGTCTAGAAATTCTAGGATGACATGGATAATTTTGATGAATTACAAGAGAAGTTAGAAATTTTTGCCTTTTATCAAAGGATCAAGTTGAAATATCACAAGGATTCAAACATTTATAACTTAAATAAAGTTATTAATTCTTTTACAAGTGGTTTCCTAGAAGCATAAAGAATTAGGTGCATGGCTTATTTAACTCTTTTAATTTAAGTATTCTTTTAAATGGTTGTAATAAATTCATGTTTAAAACTTGATATTTATTGAGGTGGCATAGATTTTTCTACTCAGTTGTTGACTTTCAATTACTTTAGTTCAGTTTAAGTTTAAGTTTTCAATCGGGGAAGTTTCCCAAATTCTAGCTTCAGTTAAGTTTTCATAGATCCATAAATTTCGGACACTCGTTTCCTATTTATGTTTCTTTGAAATATTTGTTAAGGATCACAAATCATATTTGAATTTAGAGAAGTAGATATAATCTTCAACATGATTATTCTACTAATTTTTGTGGCTTTCTATACATATTATATTTAAAGAATAAAGCCTTTAGTTGAAAAATAGAATCTTGATTCTTGGTAATGGTATGATCATTCTTATTTTTTCTAAGTTGGATAAACTTATGAAATCATCATTTTTTTATTGATTTTCATAGTCTTATCTCAAATCAAAACATTATATGGTGGTTTGATATGATGCAACTTGAAAAATATAGATGTGTTTTTTCTTTGATGATTGCATCAATGTTATTGTTGTCACAGAGATTACACCCGGATGCTAAGTTTAAATGCTTAGTAATCTTGTGAAACATGGAAACACCTTTGAGCATGTGGGTATGCCCATAGTGAAGATGAATCTCCAGATTATGGGTTGGTTCCCCTTTTGATTCCTAGAAACTAATGAATTGTTGGGAAAAGAGAAGAAGGATTACTCAAAATGAAAAATAATTTATGAGAGGTGACTAAATGATGAGCAGCTTGATTCATGGCTATTTCTCATAAAAAAATTATTTTCACAACCCAAATTGGATAGTCTAATCACATAGGTGTTTCACAAAAGGCCTAATAATCTATCCTTTATGAAGGAAAATAATGTTTTCACAACCTGAAGGAGAAGATAAATCAATAGCACAACCTATGACCTACGATTAGAATTACTTTTGTGTACATGCATCTATGAATGAGACAAAAGAATTTTAGGTTTTGAAATTAAAACTCATTAAATTTGCATTTAAATCATTCAAAAGAGACAAAACACCTGAAAGTGAGAAGGCTAACACTTGATTGTAAAAAGAAATGAAAGGAATCTCTACAAGTAACAATGTAAAATAACCTGTAAAATGTTGTATATTGATAACTGGGAAAAACTAAGTTATAAAACTAATCTCTCTTTGTAGAATGCAAAGGAAAAGAATCAAGAACTGAGAAAAAAGACAGTCTTTTCCTCTATATACAAAAGGTAACTCCAAAATGCCAAGAGGTGGCACTTGGAATTAACTACAAGTAAAAATATCACTCCAATATCTCATCCATGAGAAAATATGAAAAGCCTGAAAAAGAGGGGTCAAAACTGAAGTAATTTGAGCAAAAATAGCCTCAAACTCACTGCCACAACTAGTTTGACCAAGTTTGATCCCTCTTTCACTCTAAATTACTGGAAATCAAGATAAAATACTTCATTTAAACCCCTTTATTGATTTTTTATGATTTTGAGGTGAAGATAATTGATATAGGAAATCATTAAAGTAATTAGGTGACAATTAATTTAATGTATGTGATGACTATGCCTCCCTTATTGCATTTTAATGGCATACATTAAGGTAATTCATAAGATATTACCTTAATGATTGTTTACATTCTTATCTTGGTTTCATTTTCATGCAAAATTCAGAGGAGCTGGAACCTAAGTTGATTTACAACTTGCAAAAATTATAAATGCATGTAAAGGTATTTAAAAATACCCTATACATATCAATGGGTATTAATTTGTGCAAGAGTTTTAAATAAAAATGAAAAAAATACCCTCAAAAGGGTCGGCCAAGTATGAGGGTAAAAGAAACCCTAAAGTAAAAACACGTGACCTCTTTCACTTTACTTCATTTTACACTTTGCAACTTTCAAATTCTCTACCTGGGCACCACCATACTAGGGTTTGATGCGAGCTTCCATGGTTGCTTGGAGATTTCTTGAGCCAAACAAGATATTTAGAGGTTGAGGTCAAGAAAGGTGAGTGTTGAGCCAGTGATAAAATATTATCTTTTCTTTTCTTTTTTAAAAGGAAAATGTTTCATTGTAATAAAAAAGATGGAATGCTTTCATTTTTAGTTAGTTTCCTCAGCCTTTATGGTGTTTCCATGATATTTGTTATGCTGGACCTTTCTCAGTACAAGTCACAACCTCATTCCTTGTTATGTGAAAGGGAGGGTTTCAACTTCATTTTGGTTTTTTTCCATGCTTATAGGGCGTGGTAAAGAATGATTAACTATGATTTTTGTGAGGCCTTCATGCTCATAGGATCTCCATTTCCTTTGTGTATCCATGATTTTGTATTTCTATCTTGAAGATCGAGACTTTATATCTTCTTGAAAAGAATGATTTATTTTCTCATGCCATGGAAAAAAATGAAGTTTACCTCTTGGTTGTAGTTGAAAATGAGAGAAATTTGGGTATCTTTCTGTATATTATTCTTTATTACCTCACCCTTTTGTTGATAAAGTATTCATCATGATCATCTTCAATGCTTGAGTTGGTATGTTCCACACATCTGTTGTCTTACAATGGTGACTTTGAAGCTCACTATATTTGCAATCCATTTGCAATGATTATTTCCTTTGTATATTGTTCACTATCATGAATGATAAGTAGTTGTATTGTATGCTGACCCTTTATAAAACCAACCACATTTCCTTAAAAACTTCTCCAATCACCTCCAATGATGACCAAGACTGTCCTCTATGTAGTTCATGTTCATAAAACCACTGTTATTTGATCGTTCTTGGAAAATTCGTATCATAGTTTATGGCATTAATAGATGATTGTCTGTTATTCATGACATCTAGACCTGTCCTTTAGTTGTGGTCATTCATTTTCACCTTATGAAACTCAAGGGAATACTTTCTTTGGATTTGATGATTTTCCCTTGTGAGATTAGCATGGTTGCCATGCTTCTATAGTGGTCACTATGTATGAATATTGTCTTCCTCCTGCAATAAATTAGCTCAATGATATAGTGTCCATGAAGAAACATTGCCTAATCAATGAAATAAATGCCACAAAACTTAGTTGCTACTTTACTATGCATCCTATAGGGACTAGAACTGCTCATTCATTTAAAAAAAAATGAATGTTTATCTCTTTTTGTTGATACAATAGAATCGCTGATGATTTTCCTTCATCACTCTAATATTTTCCTTGCATTTAAAAACAATGAAGGTTTATCTCTTTGTTAATGCTTACTTTAAGTGACTACTTTTACAAATGTGAATCTGTGAGCAAGGTACTTGATCATTTCTATGAATGTATTCAAAGGTACACAGTAGAATTTTTTACTGTCAATTTCACTTAATTCCATGGCTCCTCAGCCTTTATAAATGACTGTCATCAAACCCTTTGAAAAGGCATTGCATTGTCATTCATGCTTTTTATCATGCCTGAACTTGAAACTGCCTTTTAAAATTACCTTGACTATCTTCCTATCATGATGTCCCTACCTATAGAGTCTTGCTTTGCTAAACTCTTGCACATTTTCATAGCCCTATGATTGTTCTGTGGGATACCACTATTCACTATCACTAATTTATGACTGTTGATTTATGTCCTATGATAGTGATATCTCTTTGAAAATACTTTGAACTTGTTTTGGGGCTGCCACAATTTTTTTTGATTCAAACTCCTTCTTAATTGAATAACCAAAAATTTGATTGTTTTGTCCTAATACTGCTAGTCTAGCACATGTTGGTAGAACAATAGCAATAGTCATCGAGTTTGGTAAGATCTTCAATGAATCCTCACTTTGGCACTATTCTTTGAAGGTTGCCACATGACTGTCTTGTGATTACTCCAAATTGCTTTTGTTGGCACTATCACTACTTATTCATAATTATGCACATGGTAACTTGTTAATATGATTGATATTCCTTATTGAAAGCTCGTAATGACTATGTGAAAATTGAAATGACTTCCATAGGTTTAAAATATACTTCAAATCCCTCTTAAAATCCAAGAGGGTAGCATGTTGGGGTCAACCCTTGCGGGAGCCTATTTTCTCCACATGCTCTAATGTTAAAACATGAAAACCTGGAAAATCAAATGAACCTATACCTGCACAGTGAACAAACAAGTTAGCAAAAGAATGAAGTTGAAAGCTTCCAATGGTGCATTGGATTTTTTGGATCTCTTGTTACATGTGACAATTGATAACTGGATTAATGCATCTTGAATGAAGGTTCTATTTTCGTTGGTAGGACATATGGTTAGGGTTTATATCTGGAGCTCTAACCAAATTTTTTTATCATAATGCAGGTACACTGGAATATCAAGAGCAAGTAGGAACTGAAGACAAAGAAGATCAACACAAAAATATGCCACAAACAATAATGGATATATTCTTTCTCCACGTGTTTTTTTTTTTATTTCATATCTTTAGATATATAACCTTATTTTATGTTGTATTAAATCAGTTATGCCCACAGCTTGTGTGGGACATTTAAGAACTCTTTTTCTTTCAATGCATGAAACAACAACATTTATACAATCTTGTGTATACTTCCTTTGCAAAATGAATGACAGAAAACAATATCATGCAACTTATGTAATTTATTTTTGTTGTAAAATATTCCATGATAAAAATCGAATTCCATTTGAAAGCATTCATGTTGTGCAATAATTTAACTTAGCATTTAAATTTTTGAATAGCCTTTCACTTTTAAATAGAATCACCTATCTAAACTCTATCAAATTGAGTTGTAAGTGAAATTTTGGTAACAGTTATGTATGATTGTGTGCATTCTGATCATTATAATGTTGGCTTACTACTTTTTCTTAATCTTTCAGATCTAATAAATTGAATGAAAGTTATCATTTTTGTTTGTTTTGAATTACTTTTGAATCTCTTGCCCTAATATTTTGTCTTATATTTAAAACCAATCATTTAGATAATATTTAGAAATTTAAGAGCAGCTAAATGTCTAAGATGTACTAAAATCATTTTAATGTTTGTTAAAACACCCCAGATCTAAATTTGAATGAAATTTCAATCAAATATTAAGAATAGATGTGTTTTTTAAAGTATTTTGTATGGATTTTGAGATGATATATCATATAAATCTAGGTTACCAGAAAAATACCCCTTATTAAACTAATCACATAGACTACTAATTTGTTCATTACAGACAAGACTTGGATAGAAAGGAACCTTGAAGTACAAATCCCTACTTTACAAGAGGAGCAGTGATCTATCATTACTTTGAGTTGGTTGTGCTAAAACCACCATCAACAAAATCAGGGCTAGAAGGAGGACCTAAAACTAGACAAGCTGGAAAGAATCAATTCCTTCTCCCCAAAGAGATAAAAAGGGTCCTTAGATCCACACTTGACAAGGGAGATCTCTTGGACTTATATCAACATAGGAAATAAAGAAGTGATAAGGGAAATTCTGAGGGTAAAATTCAAATTTTGTGGAAATATTACAAATCTCTAACCCACTAAAACCAACTATGAGTCCCACATCACCTAATATCTTAATATTTAATATGTTTTGAACCTTAAATATGACATATTTTATAGATAGTGAAATTTATCCCCTTAATATTAGGGCACCCTTTCTTGAATTACAAAAAAATCCTGATTTGTTTTTCAAAACTCATAAATGGTGAATCTAGAATGGTTAGGGATCATGTAAGAACCTTGAAGGAAATTTGCAATAGGGCACAAATTGAACACTAGGATGTGGTGTTCCTATTATTTTGTACTCACTAGGGGAGTTCACTTATAATTGGTATTTGAACCTTCCTTGCAGAGTGATCATCAAACATCATCAATTAGAAACTAAGTTTGTGAATCAATTCAAAATATACATAGACCCTATTGTCCTATACCATCAATTTGTTTCATGATAAATTTAATAAAACATTCAAAAGGCTAACAAATCCATACATTATGATTGAAGTAGCTACCATTTAGCCCTATTTTAGGTCATTAGATCCTTTAACTAGTTTGTTCCTAAGAAGATTGCCTGAACCAAATTGGAAAAAACTATAGAAGGTTTATGATAAATGATTTATCTTTTCACAAAAAAATGGATCCTCAAGGAGGAAATACATTAGGATAATTATAATTCCTATAATAACATATACTAGAAACAAACATGAAGTGAATATTATAAATGGATCAAGTCAAACTAGAAATGCATTTTTTTTCAACAAAACCAAATGTCTTCTTCGGATCCCAAATAGAGCACATAGTTGACATTTAAATTAGAGGCTATGAAGAAGAGATTATCATAGGTTACTAATGAAATTACACATTTATCAGTAAAACCCTCATAGTTTTTAATAAAACTCAGCATAATTATAATTCTTGAAATAATGGTCAAAATAATCAAGGTTTTCAAGGGAGAAATTTTAATCAATAGAGGTCATATCATCGATGTAATACCATACCTAACAATAGAAGAGCTCCTAACCCTCTACATAATACCAAAATGGATAATTGTTTGGATATAAAACTTATGATGAATAGATTTAGATTTCATGAAACCTTAGACCATCTTGAGACTAAAGTCCCAAAAATGCAAAAAAAAGTCTATGTTTATGCTCGTAAATATGTTGTCTATCCCTGATAATATGAATGTCATGATGGTGGATTCATATGATTTGGTTACCAAGGGAAGTTCAAGTCAACATATAGAAGAAGATAAATTTACATTCCCCTTTAAAAATGATAATGAACCTAAATATGAAACATACACACTTTCTAACAAGGTAAAAGCAACTATAATTTGAGGTACAAGAAAGAACCACTTATTGATGGAATTCTCCTAAGGTATTGTTGGAAATAGGATTCCATTTAATTGCAAATCCTAAACATTAATTATTTCATGTATCTCCTAGATTCTTGGAATGTGTTCAACAACACTAAGATTAGGATGAGATTAATATTTGATGAAATAATCATGATTATTGACATTTGTAATTAATTATAAATGTAAGAAGCATGTGAGGGAATCCATAGTGAGTTCCTAAATAATAGGGGCACATGGGACACCCACATGCTAAGGTGACACTCACCTTGTGTTTAGTTAACTATAAGGAGTAACAATTAACACTTTTGAATGCATGTAAAGATCTTAGGAGTTAGGATTTGATGTTTGTATGCTTGAAGTTCAGTTCAGTTCAGTTCAGTTTAGAATCAGTTTAGTTCAGTTTAGTTCATTTATGGTTCAGTTGTCTTTAGTTAGTTTCAATTGTATGTTAGTTAACTTCAGTTAACTTGGAATGCATGGCTAATAACATTGAGTTGTATGACAAATAACAAGGACTACCTCCAGTTAACAAGGGATGACCATTCTTTGGGAATGGTGTTGAGTAAATGTTTCAGTTAACTAGAAATCACTTGGAGCCAACTTGGGTGCCCAAGATGCTTTCTTGGATTTACGTCTCATGCATGATAAGATATTTCTGAAGGCTCAGTTAAGTAGGATTACTTAAGGGCACCAACTTTGAGGAAGAGCTTTGGAATTATCACTGAAGTGAAGGAGAAGTTGTAGCTTCAGTTTGGGACACCCAAATGCATGAAGCACATGCTATAAGCTTTAGTCTTCATAGAATAAATCAACTTGAAGCAATATGGCGTACCTTTTCAAGGGCTTGAGCTTGTGCATTGTAAGTATCACCATTTGGAGATTACGAGGTTGCATATTGTCTTGATATCTCATTCAAGTTGAAGAGAGTTTTCATAATTGTTATTGTAGGTGTGAAGAATATTGGTAAAGATAGAAGAAGCATTCTCAAGCAAGAATTGGAGCTATTGTAATTTAGAGATTGAATAATAGAATAATTCTTGGTGGATTTTTTTCTCGAAAGGGTTTCTCCACGTTATATCTTGTGTGATCTTTCTAATATCCTGTCTAGTTATTCTATCAACTTCTCTCTTCATTCTACAATAGTAAAATGAATTAATCAAGATAATCACCCTCAAAGAATATATCTAACAAAGAAAGAGCTTACTTAGATCAGCAATATTAAAATTTTATAGAGTATTAAGCTAAGAAAACACCTCATTTTTCAACAGTCTTGTCCTACTCCTAACCTACATGCAAAAACTAATCCCATAACATCCAAAGTTCCTACTAGAATTCCTTTTTGATAGATAGTTCATCGATTCAAGAAGACCACTCCTAGACATGAAGATAGATATCTAGTGTTGTAGATGATCTAAAGAAGACCAAAGATAACATTTGTTTGTATGACATGTTGCAAAGTTATCCTAATCAAAAGGATGAATTTTTTAAATCTCTTGAGAACCCAAAAATTAGACACACCATAATTATGTAGAATGATAAGAGCTAAGTTTTAAATTATTTTGATGCCATGGAAACCATATTTAAAGGAAAGAATAGAGTTTCACCATTATTATTGAGTTTCAAGATATTTGGTAAGAAATTATATAATTATTTGATGGATTTAGACACCTCTTGTAATGCTATATTCCCTATTCAATTTTTCAAAAAATAGGGATGACTGCCAAGCCAACTAATAAAGTGGTGATGTAGCTTAATAAGATCAATGAAAAGGTTGTCGGTCAGATGAAGAATGTACACATATAGTTAGTAGCAAACCATCATGTTCAAGAATATAATAATATTATGGTGTAGACAATCCTAGAAATGTATGGCATGTTGTTGAGCAAAGAATGGACTTAACATTTGAGGGGATGATTCTCTCCATATTTCACACAATTATAGTTACCATGGAGGGGTCTAAACAATCAAATTAAAATAGATGTAAAGACAAATTTGGAGCACATGATAATAAAAACAATACCTCAAATGAGGTATAATAAATGCAACTTACTTTATCAAAACTAATACCTCAAATGAAGTATCTTTCATGGAAATGGATTTGGGAGTATGTAAAATAAATGTTGTCAAGGTAGCTTCCCTTTTGACTAAAGGATATGCAAAACAAGATAGTCTTGTAGTAGGAAAACAAGAATTTGAACCTATAGATACAAATTTCAAGAGCTTTTAGGAAAAATATACACTAATATGTCTAATATAGGAGAACATGCATATTCCATGATCCTCCTACTTTGCGGGTGGTGTTAGATCCATAACAAATACCACTTGAAGTTCTCTTGTACATCTTTCCAAGATGTTATGACCATGATCAAGTTGATGCAGTTGAAAGAAGTAGAAGAAAGTTGTGGGTCAAAAAATTTACCTCTAAATATAATATTATTCTTGAGAATTTTATTGAAAATAACAATGGAGATATGTGAAAAATAGAGCTAGAACTAGCTTTTAAAAATAAAGCAATCCAACCACGAGAGTACAAGGAATGTAGATAGAGAAAGTTGATATTCCTATAAGAGAGCATCCCATGCAAGATTCCCTAAGGAAAAGATACATGACAAGTTACATAAAAGTACAAGAAGTAATCCATGTGTACCTAATACGTAGGGTATCCCTGCTCCAAAAGAAGTCTTAGGTTTTAATACTTTTGAAAAGAAAATGATGCAGAAATTAAGATTCAACAACTCCAAATATGAACAAGGGTGTGATACTATAGTTGAATTATTTAATATTCCCCAAGTAAAAACTTATTTTGGAGCATATATATTGTAATTTACTTGCACCAACAACATGGCTAAATATGAAGCCTTGATAAGAGGACTTCTCGTACTCCCAGTTGATAATAATGAAAATTATAATTTCGTACTCTTGCAATGATAAGAGGTTATTAGTATACAAAAATTGAGTGTGGGACATAATATAATACTTGATGCTTTTAACATCCATTTGATTTAAAGAAGAAAAAACACATTGTAGACTCTCTCTCTATTTGAAGTAGATCTCTGCAATCAATGACTGGTTCTAGGTTAAGGAGATTCTTTGTAGAATTGGTCTCATCTCTAGAAATCCTAGAAAAAATCATAAATTTTCAAGTATTTAACAATGATCAACATATCCTTGAATTCATTACTAGTAGTGGAAACTTTGTTGACTAAAATATTGAAAAATGTGACAGAGACACCTTTGAGATAATCGATGAAGGTATCATTAATTTGAAGAATAAGACCATTCCTTAAGGGATGGTGTCATTAGAGATAATTTTTTATCAGGATGAATATCATACCAAATTGAGAAGGATAAAAATATGAACCTCATAATCTAGGAAATGAACAAGAAAAAAGGAAAGTCTTCATTGGTAAAGTTTGCACCCTAAAAGAGAGGAATGGGATTGTAAAATCCCTTAAGAGAGTTAATTTCTTGGAGCTATGAAGAGTTGAATACTTATGATATTTTTGTAATCACACATACCATCCCCTTAAAGATAGGTTAAAAATGGTGTTTACTATGAAATGGTAAGCATTTGCATACAAAAGAATATGTTTTGACCACATCATTAATGTAAGAGAAAATTTCCAACAAGATATGTACATTGCTCTCAAGGGAATTATTGGAAAATGCATCACCATTTATATGGATGACCTCACAAGTTTTTCCAAAAATAAAGTTGATCATATAAGAGATTTGCATAATATATGTGAAGAGTTAGGTTTTTCTTTAAATCCAAAGAAATTCATTTTTGGAGTTACTGAAGGAAAGCTTTTAGGTCATATATTTTAGAAAAGCCCGTATATTTAATTCAAAGTAGGCACCATGGGTAGATAAGAAGAAAGAAAATAATAACCTTTATGAGAATTATAATTCTAAATTATAGTGTCAAGGTACCACTTCTAGTCTTTCCACCAATATTTGCAAAATCAAACATAAATTTTTAATTATCATGTCAAAATTTTCTCAATCTTGATTGAAAAGATGAAATCTTTCCTTAGCTTTGATTTAGGATAAAATATTTCTCTAGTAACCTTATAAAAGATATCAAAGAGGTTTTTAAATATCTTTTTGATAATCCTCAAACCATGGACCCAAGAAGTATTTACAAGAGAATGATGTTGACATTACATAATACATTACCACTAAATATCAAGCCAATTGATAGAAATAGCATTATAAAAATGAGTGTTTTTCTATAGAGATAAGGTTTCATAGCTTCCTCAGTTTTCCAAATAATTTTCATCCCAAATATCCCTTGAACTTGATTAGAATCTTTGTTAGCTAGAGGAAATGGTTAATTATAGTCCTGAGATTTGTACCCTAGTATCCCTTATGTATTTTTTTTATGATATAGTAAGAGAAAAGAATAAGTACATTAAGATCCTATATCTAACAATATTTCTAATTAAGGAAACATTCATCCATAACACATACATCCATTGAATCCTTATAAATCCTTATATATATTCATGAAATAGTAACACTAGTAGGTCTTAGTCTCTACTTTGTAAGTTACAATCCTTTCTTGTCACTTTTATATATATATATATATATATATATATATATATATATATATATATATATATATATATATATATATACATACATACACATATATATATATATATATATATATATATGTATGCATATGTATATATATATATGTATACATACATACATATATATATATATATATATATATACATATATATATATATACATATATATATATATATACATATATATATACATATGTATATATATATATATGTATATATATACACACATATATATATATATGTATGTATGTATGTATGTATGTATGCATGTATGTATGTATGTATGTATATAGCACTTAGTCTCTTATGGAGATGTGCCACTTATAGGGCACCCCTTACTCTATCTTCCTTGTTGGCTTGAGGTTCCACAATTCGTATGTCATAGGATGTGGTAGCTTTTGCTCTTTTCCATGTACCCTACTTTAACATCATCCCCCCTTTCAAAATAATGTCTTGAAAATATGTTGCTCGGTTACTTGGGAGAATATGTTTGCATATAACCTTCAACTACACACAAGTGTAATATCCCATTATTGTTTTGCTTGTTGGAGTACTTTTATGTATACCTTGTGTGTTTTTTTGTGTAGCTTCTACCTTCACAAGATTCTTGAGAATTTGAATTTGTTGTACTACAATTTTGGCCTCTCCTAGCACTTCACACAAATGAGCTAGCTTGATGCTAATGATTTCTCTTAGTTTATTTACTTGCATCTTTATATTTTCTCTTTGCTCCTAGAGTTGTAGTTGAGTGTGTGTTCTCCATGTTTACTCTTATTGTCCCGTCCATGTCTTTTAATGGATCATATGAGGATGCAACTTGTACTATTTGGGCCTCTAGTTGTATGATCTAATCTTTCAAAAAAATTGTGAGGTTGGGTCATTGGAGACAAAATTGATATAGTATGTTAGCTTCTTCTATACTTCCTTCTACAGTCTTGATCTATTTCTCTAGTTGTGAATGTTCCACCGCACATCTTTGTGGCTTCCTCTATTGTTTTCTTCAAAATTTGTTGTTGAACTTTGTTGGTGTGAATAAATGTCTTGTACCTAGTTATTCCACTTACTAGGTAATTAGTGGACATATTCACATGTTAAGTTTACTTAGGTCCTAAGAGTCTTTCTAGAAGGTGTTAGTTGTCACTAGTTGTTATCTTATCCTTTGGAAAATAACACATGTGACCTAGGTAGTTATGTCAAGTTGTATCATGTCATATGATTAAGACACTTGTCATAATCCTATGACATCTGGCATCTCACCTTGGCTATATAACCAAGGGTCTCTCACACATTGTACACAACTACATTGACTCTTTTTGCATTCATTGATAAGAATACAATTTATTCTTGTCATATTGATCTTCTAAGTACTTGTGCTTTCCATAGGCCTTTAAATCTTGGGTGGCTATCTCCATACAAAAATATTAGAAGCTATCAAAGCAAGTTGAGTTCCTTTGGTTAGTCTTTTGGGAGATCTCGATAGTAGTTTCTTGTTGTGTTTTTCTCTTTTGGGGAGGAGTTTTGTCTCTTTCCCCATTTGTGATGGATTGCATTGCATTTGTACATGGGTACCTAACATGGCCTCATAGCTGAGACCCATTTTTGAGTCAACTACATAATAATCTTCTCCCTAAGTTGCACTTAAGGGGGGGTGTTGGTGTGAATAAATGTCTTGTACCTAGTTATTCCACTTACTGGGTAATTAGTGGACATATTCATGTGTTAAGTTTACTTAGGTCCTAAGGTTCTTTCTAGAAGGTGTTAGTTGTCACTAGTTGTTATCTTATCCTTTGACAACTAACACATGTGACCTAGGTAGTTGTGCAAAGTTGTCTCATGTCATATATTAAGACACTTGTCATAATCCTATGATATCTTGCATCTCACCTTGGATATATAACCAAGGGTCTCTCACACATTGTACAAAATTACATTGACTCTTTTTGCATTCATTGATAAGAATATAGTTTATTCTTGTCATATTGATCTTTTGAGTATTTTGTACTTTCCATAGGCCTTTAGATCTTGGGTGGCTATCTCCATAGCCAAATATTACAAGCTTCTCATTTGATTTTATCATTTTATTCCTGTAGATCCAATTGTAGAACCTCTACCAATTGTTTAAAGTGTTGTGATAGGGGAAGGGGAATTTCCCTTTGTATATGTAAAATTAATCTTTGCAATGTTTGTATCGCCTCTTCTAGTTGATCTGTATTATCCATATATTGTTGAAGTATTTCTTCTCTGGCACTAGCATGAAAAATATCTCCTAGTTAAATTTTTTGGAGTGGGGAGATGTTTGCTAAATTTACCTAGGAGCCCATCATTGGTAGTTGGATTAGTTGTGGTGTAGGTAGCGGTTGTAATTGGGTTTTTTGTACCAAGAAGTTCTTGATTCAATGGATTGGAGAAATCGATGTAGATGTTTCTCCAATATTTTTTTCTTGTTCTTCATCCCTTTTTTTTCTTGGAGGACTATTTGTTGGTGAATGTGTTAGTTGTTTCTTTATTTTTTTTCTTCTATGATGGAATCCAAGAGTGTCTTTATGATTTATGTGGTTTCTTCCTATAGCTTTGCAATATCCTCCTATTGTCCCCCCATTAGGTTATCTACTCTCTACTTTGTGTGGATCTCTTGTTCTTGAGCTCGTGTGAGTTTTTCATTCTAATTTTCAGTAAGGTTAGCCCCTATTTTTTTGATAAATTTTTCTCTTATTTCCTCCTCTTTTAGGGATTTCTCCCTTTTCTCTTGGATTGTGATAATTATAGGTTGTGGGAAGTCCTTGATTACTTCATCTATACTTTTATCACATTTCCTTATATATAATATTAGGCTATGTATTATCCTATCCTTATTACTAGTGTTTCCATCTTCATTTATAGATAATACTTGTGAAAGAATACTATGATAGCTTATTTTCATTAAATTCTATAACATATAATACATTATTATCTAATGAATAATTATATTAATTGAATAAAAAATTATACTTAACAACACAAGACTTATGAATTGTGTAAATGTGTGCATATTATTGAAAACATGGTACATTGGCCTCCTATCCTTTATTTTTCACTCTTTCTTGGATGATTCCCTCCCTCTTTGAATGAGAGGAGAACATTATACTTGCATCTATCTCACTATTAGGATATAATAGTTAGTCCAAAAACTCATTAAAATTCATATTCATCAATTAGTAATAATCTATAGAAAAAATATAATTAAGTAGTAACTATTGAATCATAATGGCAATGAATGTTTAAACAATCTTTAAGAATCATACACAATAGTCAAGTTGATGCAATCAGTTTCGAGAAGTATAGAAAATATGTAAGCATAAAAATATACACAAAGATATCACTGATTAATCTAACAACAAAAAGGAAAACATATATATCGTACATATAATTATCAATATCAAATACTTAAAGTATCATCTAATTTTGCAAAGCCAAAATGGGTTGTGACATGATAAAAAAATCATTGAGAAGAAGAAAGCTAACAAAAAATAACCTTGAAGCCCTCTTGCAAAGCAACATCATGTTTAGAAGAATTTTTATAAGCCTTGAAAAATTAATCATAGTGCTTCACAAAATCCTAAAGGATATTGATAAGTTCCATAAGAGTATTTTGTCCATATTTAATCTATTTGATGTCTCGAATACTATATCAAGATTGAAGAACTTAGAAAGCTCTTTGGAAGCTTGATCTCCCACTTTCAACTAATGAAACCTAGCTTTATTCTAAGGACCTCTAGTAAACTGATGATAAATAATTTTATTTTGATGACACAACTTTTCCACACATAATTGTAAAGTAGGAGCAAAGGGGCCATCTTCAAGCATATCACTGGCATGAAAAACATCTAAGATGGTATCCTCAAATACACAAGAATTATTTTAGCTAGATAGTAGTCATAGATGTGAATAAATTGATAAGTATTCCTAGTGTCCCTATTCCACTAGGCAATCCACCAAATTAGGGGAGAAGGTCTAGCCTCAAAATTATACACATAAAAAAGGCCATCCAACATGAGTCAATGAGTTAGCAAAGAAGTATTAGAATAAAACTATGAATTGACAACCTTGGGAACAATAACTTGTCACTCAATACTAAACTTGATGGGACAATGGTTGGAAAGACTAAAATATTACAAAGGCTCAACTATAATGAGGGAAATAGTTGGGAAAATGTTTAAAAGAAGGATTGAGAAAAAATCATAGCATGATTAAGGCATTCAAACATTTTGTCAGGACCAGCCAAAAAATATTACACATAAACTAATGTGTATGATTGTGATGGCATCTCATATTGGGATAAAAAAATCCCAATTTACTATGCATGTAATAACATGCCTCTCTATCACTAGTTTTCTAATGTAAAAGTAGAGACCCATCTTTATCATATGTCACCTAAACCATATTAATATCCCCATGCATAACCCAATTTGTGATAGATATTGAATTGAAAAACCACCACCGTAAAAAAGATCTCTCAATAGCATCATTAGAAACATAAATATTGATAATACCAAAGAAATATTTTTTAATATTTAAATGGGTCCAAATCACCCAATTGGTGGGGTCACAACCTTGATAGACTACATGTTGGAGCCACCTAGGAGAAAGAAACATAACGATTCCTCCATGAATTACACCATGATTACTACAAAAAAAAAATTGATTAGTCGAATAACATAACAAACAATAGAAATCAAGAAACCATTTATTTTAACCTCCTATAAGTAGATAATTGTCCATAGTTGGAAACTTCTAATGAGTATCCCTCATTGCTTACTTCTTGGAGAGGTTAGAAAGACCTCAAATATTCCAAGAGACAAAATTCATTAATGAAAGTTAAGAGGCATATCATTACTATCTAACTCTTCAAGAGAAGAATAGAAAATCTGTAAAAACTCATCTCGGGAAAAACTATCCAATTGAATGTTGAGAATTGAATTCCTTCATTTTTTGTAATAAATTATTCTTCCTCTAGATGCTTTGTTAGGTTGTGAGAAGATGGAGAAGGAGGACAATGAATAGTATTGTTTGACTATGAAGATAAAATAGATGTCATTTGCAACATTCTAGAAAATATAGGCCGATTGGAAGGCTCACCATTAGAAGGAGCTACCACTTTCCTCTTTTCTTGAGGGTTTGAAGACCCCTATTTGTAGCTTAGCAACTAGGTGACCAACATTAACTAAAGGTTTTTCCTGAGTTCCACTAGTATCAACAACTCTATTTTTGTGGTTCCTGACTATAATCCATCCTTCATCATTTTTCAAAGGGAGCGCCTTGATAGGTTGGGAAGAGGGCTTATTGCAAGGAAAGATTAAAGGACAATACTTAATATTATGATTAGATGATTGATTTACCAAAAAGATGAATTGATCATAGGTTAAGATAAAAAATGTGTTGAGTGTATATTATCTTTTATTATTATGTATATCAAGAAAACTTTTTTAACATAAAGAATTGGGAGAAAATATTGACATAATATAACCTAACCATTCTATGCCTATAAATTCTAATGGTTTGAAGATCTTATTTTATAATTTTTTGTGTAGTACATTTTCTACCAAATTTCTTTCTCAAATCTTTAGATATTGTAGGTCTCACACTCCACACTCGTATAAAAAACTCTAATACAATTAATTTTTGTAATAAAAAAGTTACCATATCCAAGCTAAAAGGTAGCAGGTAAATGCAGACAAAATAATTCAACGACCAAAACTGTTGCTTTCGATAGGAGAAATAAAATTTAGGTATGCTAAACATGCGTCAAGAAAATGTTAAACCAGTGTTGCAGATATGATGAACCACTCCATTACTTAAATTGCGTAAATCTGATCTTATTCAGTAAATGTCTTTCAGGCATGCTTACAATAAACCAAATATTTCAACCCACTATCAAAAGTGCACTGTCATTTTCCATCAATGGCAAGAAAGCTTTTCTTCAAATTAAAAAAATATTATATACCATTTAAATAATCATCAAAGCTCTCTCCAACTTCATTAAAGAGCCCTGTAACTTCCTATTTTCCCGTTATCCTTTCACAGTTTGTCTGCATCCAAATTATATTGTGAACCGTTCAAATGTCAAATGAGGAGACTGTGTTTCTGCCAACTGTGGAAGAAACCAATGAAAGTTCAACTTGCAGAAAACATGCATTTCAGTTTCTGTGGGACTATTTTAAATGTTCAAAGAAGAAATATTTAATGGGTGGAAAAGGAAATTGGTGTGCAAGAGGAAGTGGGTGGAAGAAAGTGGTTGCGAGTTTGAAGAGTAACTGCAAAAGGTGGAGAAGGAATCCTAAATCTGCTGTTCTTCAGTATGACTCTCTCAGTTTTGATGAGGACTATTATCAAATTAAGGAAATGTAATTAAAGAAAACTTGATGTTACAATATTTACTTTTAGCTGTTAAACTGCTGTTCTAGCTTTGTATAGTTGTAATCCTTCCGCTCTTTTAATGTCGGAGTTCAGAAGGATAATACTACTTTGTGGTGCTATGTAATATGTTGATAATCCTCTAGATGTAAATATTGATGGATAAATTGTCATTGGAATAGTTCGTCTTGCTGCATATGCAAATCATTTTCTCTTCTCATGCCTTGCATTATTAGCCGATAGGCTTTCTCGGCAAACCTGTCTCACGCTGCTGAACCACCTTTAAACCGTAGCTAAACTAGTTTCAGGCACCGCTGAAATATTTTCAGCTGAACAGTTTTTCATTCACTCACATCTCACAGCTGTAAAATCAAATCAAATCAAATATGCACCATATGAAAAATCTTTTGAAAGGTAAGACTACAAACGGTTATTCGCATGATGAGAAGGCACATAGCCGTCCTGAGGCTTCTGGTGGGGAATTCTCTGTTACGGAGTTTCTGTTGAGGGTACTTCAGTCGGCGCAACGCTTTCTGCAGCAATAGTTATGTCAAAAGCCAAACAGATGGAACTTGTGTCTGCAGTCGTCAATTCTGTTCTAGTTATTGTCAATTCACTTCCACTCATGGTTCCTGTGCCTGTAAAATACCACTATTCCCCTACTTTCATGTGGATAGATACAGACCAAAACACAGACTCAAATTCAGAAATACAAACACACAATAAATACAAAATATTAACACATCCTTTTCTCAATGCGTGCTACTGCACAACTTCTATTGCTTGCTTAAAATCATATACATCATGCCTCTTTTATAGAGGAGTTTACAATATACAAGAAAATTTTGGAAATATACTAAGTTTCAATCTTACACGAAAATTTTGGACCATGCAAATTGCTGTGAACTAACATGCACACTGAAATATGACTTCGTGCAAACTGTAATTTCTATTTTTGCAACCAATGGGAGAAATTACATTCCAACACTCCCCCTTAATTTCGACCATAAATTTCTTTCAGCTTTCTCCAACTCTTTCCAACTGCTGTGGCAGTTTCTAAATCTTCAAAACTTCAATTTGGTAGTACTCTTCCTACAAACTCACTATCTATAGTTTTCCACTTTGGTTGATGCCTTGCAAGACCATGAAGCATATTTTGATTGATATCTTCTTTTCCATATGAACATTTGTATTTGAACAATTTTTTTGGCATATATGTAAACTTTTGCCAATCTGATCCATAATTCCATCCACAGTTTATTTTCATACAACTTGTCAAAGATTCACTTTTACACTTCCTTTGCCAACACATTTTTTCTGAATATTTCTCAAACCACAAAATTTGCATGGATGTAGATCCCAACATGTCTTTTATATGACCTTCCCTATTACAATGGGAACAATGAATACAATGCATTTTTTGAACAAATTTTCTTGATCCTTTAAAATTTATTTAATCTATAATATATGAGGCCTTCATATTTTGGCCTCACTAATGGTTGAATGAGCTCTCATTCCTTGTCCATGCTTTCCCAAACCTTAACCTTTATAGCCCATTTTTTTTATAATTTTAGAACCAACATTTTTCTCATTATAATTAACATGATTTCCAGATTCAAACACATCAGCATCTTTACATTCTTCTTCTATACATTCTTCATTAAAAATAATATTATCTATATCACACAAACCACTTCATTTATCAGCTGAACAATACAAATCTTTTGTATCACATGCAACATCACTTACCAATAACTTTGATTTTAAACATTCATTTTCTTCTTTCAATTTCGTTATTTCCATCTTCTATAAACAATTTTCTTCTTATAACAATTTTATCTTTTCTTCTTCTAACAATTTTATCTTTTCTTCAAAACCTTCTTTCCTTTTCTTGATTTCATCAAACAACTTTATTTTTACTTCTAGTTCTTCATTCTTTCTTTTAACATTACCCAATTCCTTTTCAAGATTTTCAATTTCACACAAATGTTTATATCTTTCTTTTCCAAATTTCTTTAAATCTACTATTAATTGTGAATTCGACGGAATATGCGTCGTAGGGGGGAATCCCGACAATACATCGTCAATTGGCAACATAAACCTAGGTGGCAATATTCGATCCCAGGGAACCATCGCAGGGACGGTCAGAGGGGGGAACGCCAATGATTGTCCAGCGGAGCCTAGAGGAGGGTTACTTGGAGCCTAGAAGGAGCGCGCAGGCTCACCTCTTTCATAGAGATGGATGGATAGGGCAGCTGGTCAATCCCATAGATCCGATCGGTGAGAACCGGACCACCCTTCCCATATTGACTGGTGGACACGGACGGACCCATGAACGAGCAATACATCGGCGTGAATGGAGAACAACATGAATGAGAAGCGGATTGGTACTGAAGCACCAATATGCATCTCCAAAAACGGAGGGCCCGGAACCAATCCAGGAGGACTTATTGCCTGAAGGCCCTTCCCCAGTATGTTTGTTCAACTCCAGTCGGGCACGCCAATCAATAGTTATAGTGAATAGTTTTGCAATGGCTAGTTTCCCACCCAACCCGCATCTATAGCCTACTACCCACCCCCCCCCTACAATTCTATGGGCAACTATTCTAAGGGGGGTGGGCCCCCTACCATTTTATAGGACGTATAGAATCTGGCATACTGGCAACTATAGTTATATCGAAGGGACAATTGGAAAGTTTCTTGTTTACAGATGATAATCCTATTACAGATGTTTAGGGAGGAGACGAGATAGGAGGAGATGGCGAGTATAGTGATGATGGAGTTAGGGGAGATGATGAGAAGTTGGAGTAAGAGGAGGGACAATTTAAGGAGGAGCTAGCAAAGATGAAAGGAGAGGCCTTCATTTATGTTTTATTTAGATAGGCCCCCATTCTAGAGAGGGGGGAGAGGTGGTGCCTTCGTAGTTAGTGGCTAGTTAGAAGGAGTACATGGAGTTTAGAGAGAGGGATCCACAACATAAGATAGTCACGAGAGTACACGTACTAAGATAGCGAGAGAGCTATCTGGAAGTAGAGTATCTTTACTTCTAACATATAACTAGTTAAGAATATCATATATAGGATCTAGGTACATGTTGATGTTTTATTAGGGGGGTGAGATGATGCCTACTTTGGAGGGTGTCTAACAGATCATGGGTCTATCTATAGACAAAGCATTTATAGCATTTAATTAGACTATTGAGGAGAGGAGAGAGAAGGAGCTAGAAGCAATTTAGTAGTCCCAGTACAAGGTAGTAAAGCCTGGGATTGAGACTAAAGGTGGCAGGAGCAAGACCAGTGGATCTATACCAGCAGCCACCAGCTACTACAATAATATAAAAGAGGGGCCAGCCGTCTAAACCATAAAGCTTCTCGCCAGGGCGAGCTATACTACTACTAGCCTTAGCCGAGGATCCATACCCATAGACAGCACTAGGTGGTCCAGCAGCAGATCCAGTAGCAGTTGCTTTCGATGAAGCCTTTGATGCAGCAGAAGTGGACTCTGTTGTTTATGTCGATTCAGCAGCCTATGTTTATTATCTACTACTAGGGGAGCACCTACTAGCTAGAGCTAGGCTAAGGGAGAACCTACTAAGGAAAGACTTTTGGGAGAACCTACGAAGACTTGGAAATTCCGTGCATTGAACTCTGTTCTCGCACTGATGTGCTCCTAAACCACCCACGTATAATCCTAAGGCCATACCGCATGCCTAGAAAATAGTAGGGCCCATGCGTGGCCATACCCTTCTTTAGTCAATCCAGCAGTAGTGGATCGATTTCTCGCAACATACTTTTCAGTTCGAGATACATAGCCAAGGGCTAGGGTAGAGGCACCCTCACCATAAATAAGAAGCATCGCCAGCAAAGGTAGCAGTAGCATCAGTTTACCTAGCGGTTTATCTTGTCAAAGAACCTACCCCGGCAATTCCCCTTTAGAATAGTAGGGAACCCCGGCCGGCAATTCTAGAATGTTAGTTGAAGCAGCAACTATTTTGGGGTTTTTGGCAAAATGGCCGGGGTGAGAAACGTTCGGTCCTAACCGTCTGTTCGCTCCTCCATCCTTTCCGTCCCTACCTTCGTTGGCCTTTCTGAACTCTCGATTCCCCCCCACCCCCAACTATCCCACCCACCCCTACTTTTCTCCCCCACCCCACCGGGGGGGGGTGGGAGGCTAGGGGTGGGTGGGGGGACAAAAGGGGTTGCTAGGGTTGGGTGGGACTAGAAGGTTCCTGGCCCTTATAATATGCATGGTCGGTCCCGCCTACTATTCTAAGGGGGTGGGTGGGAGGATATAGAGATGGGCCTTGGATGGTGGGGTCGGCCGCTGCGGGTGGGAAACTTAGTTCCGAGGGGAATTAAACTATAGAGGGTGGGTGCGGGGGCCCTCCCACCCAATTTTAGTTCCGAATCAAACTATATCCGGGTGGGGGGGTGGGTGGATATAGTTCTGTCCTCCGGTAGTTGCCATCACTCGTGGGTAGGGAGAAAAGGATAGAAGAATTCGGGTATGAGTAAGCTTTACGAGCATCGCTAGCGGTTCGGTTCCTTGGAGTTGGGCAGAGAAATAGCTGGATATGAATGCGTTTATGGGGGGTAGGACGGTAGGGATTTCGACTAACGAGCAACCATCGATTCATTATAGTAGGATTAGGTGGCAAGCACTCGACCTTTCAAGCAAACAGGATCGAACCAGCGACTTCTGAGATTGGATGGGGGCCATTTTTTAATTTCTATCACTTCTTACTCCAAATCACTTTTCTCCCTTTTCACTATTTTTCCTATCTTTCCCATTGAAATAAATTTTATTAAACTCACCTATTCTGCTATAGCGATTTCTTCTTTTCTTTGGCAGGACATTCACTTTTCTTTACACAATTTCTTTTGGTTGATTAAATCCTTCAACACAACATCGATCTCCTTAGATGTAATTTCATAACAACTACAATCATTTTCTCAGCTACAACTCTTTGAATTTGAATGGATTTTCTATGACCAATGATCTGGTGGAGTTTACACTTCAAACCAATGATTACTCTCATTTTTATCTAAGTACTGCGATCAACAATTGACACCTCTCCTCTACAAACAACGATCTTCAACTCACCTCTACAACGTTTCTTCTTGACTGTGTGTTCCTTGTCCTTTATTGTGGTCTCTTCTAACAAAATTTATGTGATCTCCTTATAAATTCACTTGCGATATTTTCTTCCAACTGCAGCTTCACTCTAACATTGATTATCAAATTATATTTTTGATCTTCACCATTGAGCCTACTTGACTCCGGTACCACTTTGATGGGGTGGATGGATATAGACTAGAACACAAACACAAATTTAGAAATACAAACACACAATAAACACAAAATATTAACACATCCTTTTCTCAATGCATGCTACTGCACAACTTCTATTGCTTGCTTAAAATCATACACATCATGCCTCTTTTATAGAGGAGTTTATAATATACAAGAAAATTCTAGAAACATACTAAGTTTCAATCTTACACAAAAAATTTAGACCCGTAAACTAACACGCACATTGAAATATGACTTCATTCAAACTATAGTTTCTATTTTTGCAACCAATGGGAGAAATTACATTCTGACATGGACTAGGTTCAAACTTATACTTTTGTAGCAAAGAATTTGAGTTTCATTGATTTGATTTTGTTTTGTTGGTTTTGCAGTTATTTTGTTGTGGCAAATGTAGTGGCATGTGGATACATTGCCTTGTCAATACTCGCGTCTTTCTCCAAGTGCAAAAAATCATTTGTTTTGAGCACATTTCTTCTCGCTATTACAAATTTAGTAAGTTGTTTCAAATTTAGATGACCTCTCTTTTTCTGGTAGATCACGTGATTTTAACTCTATAAATCTGCAACAAAACTTTTCATTTCTAATGGTGTTTAACTTGTATTCTTAAAAGGGGAGTTGTGGGGTTGTTGACATTTGTCGAATATGGGAAATTTTTTAACCATGATATCTCACTGTGTGCAGGTGATGGTAGCACTGGTATCATCAATAGCCTTTGCAACTATGGACTATGCTTATATTGGGTGGAAGGAAAATTCTCATATAGGATGGAACACAATCTATCATATTTATGATAAGTTTTTCCATTATGTCGCTATTGCGTTGGGCATTTCTTTTGTTGGATTGAATATCTTTTTGATACTCGTCATCATGCAATTGTGGGTGTAGAAAAGGTCCTAAATATTTCATCGTATGTTCTTTTGCACCTCACCAAAAACATCATCATATACAGATGAGGTGCCCATGAGAGTGGGGTTGACTGATTTTTTTTGCGACAAAGAATTCAAAGAAATATGACCTCATGGAATGTTATGATTGTAAGGTATGGAAAAAATAGATTTGTTTTAGAAACTATTGAATAAATGCATTTAGTAGATGTAAGGCTAAACTCTAACAAACTTTGGGTATGGTATCGTGGGTTTGTTAAAAATAGGAACTTTAAACGGGGGCTCAGTTGGTTAAAAAGGAGCTATTTTGGATGTCATACAAGTTCTCAGGCTCTTTTTTGGTGGGATTCTTGGGATGGTCATCCTCCTATCCTTTGTGCTTATCCTCACTTTCAGTCATTTTGTGATCATTTTACTGTTGTGGGTTGGAATACAATTGAGCATTATAAGACTGTTCAGGATCTTGGGCTAGCTACTAGTCTTAGATGGAAGCACTCCTCTAGTTGGACGCTAGGAGGGTCAGAGGATGATACTTAAGTAAGAGTTGGCCCAAATTCTTGCCTCGTGTGAATGCAACACCTTGGTGGGGCATGATGTCTTGGCTTGGAGTAACAGTGATTTGTCTAGTAAGTACTTTGTTTTCACAAGATATGGTGAGTTGGTTACGCAGATGTTTGGGGACATGGAGGTTCCTTGGTGGAAACGCATGTGGAAAAAAATTTCTTGGCCCAAGTGCAATTTTTTATGTGGCCGGTGGTCTAGAATCAATGTATTACTTGGGATAACTTGTGCAAGTGTGGGTTCCAAAGTCCCTCAATGTGTGTTTTGTGTTGTAATAGTGAGGAGAGTGTCTCATATCTTCTTCCAATGTTCCTTCCCTAGGGAGATATGGCACTTCTGGTGGGGTGTGTGGAACCAAGCTTGTTGGCATGTTTCCTCTTTGGCTAAGTTCTTTGCTTGGTGGGGAAAGGCCCCTGTTAAGACTTATTTTCTTCAAGTTACTTGGGCTCTTGGTCCAACCTTTATTATCTAGCATATATTTGGTTGGAGAAGAATCGCAGGATTTTTCAAGATATGAAGTTGGTTATCCAACATTTGTGGTGGAAAATTCTTCATTCTTTGGGAAAAACTATTTCGGCTAAGTGTGACTTGGAGGGTGTGGATTTGGGAGATGTTGCATGTTGCACTCGTCTCAATCTTCCTCTTCAGAGTAGTGTTGTGAAGGGTGTTGGCCAGATCATGAGAAATAGATGTAGACATCATCTTCAGAAGATAAATAGGGAGGGACATTGGTGTCCTCCTCCTCAAGGTGTGTTGAAAATCAACACAGATGTCCTCTAAGGGTAAAAGTACAAAGTTGTGTCACACTTTTATAAAGGAACCGGCCAACACTAATCTAAATTTTAAACTTGGATAACTAGAAAGTGGCATATATGTTTTGAATTTTGAAATGATGTAAACTAATAAAATATTTATTTTTTAGTATATTTTATGTTTGTATTTTTTTGAAAAAATTAAAAAAATATTTGAATATAGTTTTTTATAAATTAACAATATAATTTAGTTGTTGATAAAATGCTGAAAAATGATGTTACATGAGACATCAAACTTTATATAGTAATTTTTTTTTTTTTTGCCTTCAATTTTTTTGTGTATATTTATAACTTGAAACTTTAGGGCATGGATACTTTTTTTTGCAACTTTAATAAATATATATTTTTAAATAAATATTTAATTCTGTGTATTAAAACAAAGTTGTTTCCACTCGACATCAACTTTTATATTAAATATTTATCTAAAATAGAAAAAATATATATATACTATCTTAATCTAGATTCTTTTATCTAGGGCGTCATTTTTTTTAATTTTTTTAATAAGTTTTAGGATTTATTTTTTCTCAAGTTTTAGGATTTTTCTTGACATGGTAATCAACCTAATATTTTTGTACCGATAACCTACTTTTAGTAAAAAATATAAATAATAGTTGAACTATTAAAATAAATATATATTTGAAAACTACACTTATGGATCTACAAAAGGGTATTTTTACATTTTAAAAAAATGTTATTTATATGAGGAGTTGTTGAAACATTAATTTTTTCAAATAATTTCATTTTTCTAGTAAATTGGCCTCAAAGTGGTGCTACATATGCATTTAGCCAACAATTTTAGTTGGAAAAGTTGTGGACATATTTAACTTATCTAGAATGAATCTTATTAGATCATATGTTTGACCAAAATTGATTTTTAGTTATAAATACTAAAATTCACTTGACATCAACATGTTGATAAGTTGGTCGAAAGTGTGACAAAGCTTTGTACTTTTCCTGGTCATGCTAGTATTGGGGGTGTTGGGCAGAATAGCTCTAGGACTGTTCAATTTATCTTTTCTATTTATAAGGGTCTACATACTAACAATGTGATGGAGGCTCTTGGGCCATTTTATATGCTATGGAGCATGGTTACACTCTTGGGTGGAGAAGGATCATTTGTGAATCTGATTCTCAAGTGGTGGGACTTTGATGAAGAGGTAGCAATTAGAGGATGTTAGTTGGCATTTAGCTTTGATTATAAAATAGATTCTTAATCTATGTGCTTCTTTGGAATCTATTGTACTTTCTGTCACATTCCTTGAGAATGGAACAACATTGCAGACTATTTGGCCAAATGAGCCTTTGATCATTTGTGAAATTGGAACATTGTTGATAGGGGTCAATTACCTCTAGATTTGTCTCAAAAGTTAGACCACTTAGTGGAGATTGACAGGGGTATGTAATTCCCTTGCTTTGTACTTCTTTTTTTTAGTTTGAATAAATTTTTACCCCTCTTTTAGTTTCTTGCTATCAATCAATAAATGTTCAAGAAATATTTAGTGGGTGGAAAAGGAAATTGGTGTGCAAGAAGAGGTGGGTGGAAGAAAATG
This sequence comes from Sequoia sempervirens, assembly GCA_007258455.2. Lineage (NCBI taxonomy): Eukaryota > Viridiplantae > Streptophyta > Pinopsida > Cupressales > Cupressaceae > Sequoia > Sequoia sempervirens. The sequence goes on from VDFB02168118.1 coordinate 171,326,896, forward strand.
GTTGTGAGATTGAAGAGTAACTACAAAAGGTGGAGAAGGAATTCTAAATTTGTTGTTCTTCAGTATGACTCTCTCAACTTTAATGAGGATTATTATCAAATTAAGGAAATGTAATTAAAGCAAACTTGATGTTACAATATTTACTTTTAACTATTAAACTGTGTTGTTCTAGCTTTGTATGATTGTAATCCTTCCGCTCTTTTAATGTAGGAGTTCAGAAGGATAATACTACTTTGTGGTGCTATGTAATATATTGATCCTCCTCTTGATGGAATAGTTCTTCTTGTTGCAGATGCAAATCATTTTGTATTATCATGCCTTACATTATACTTAAATTGTACTTAAATTGTTGAAAATTATAAATGAGTTAAATTATCAGGATAATAATTTATTTGGGTATCTAATCTAGTATCTTTTTTCATCTTGTTTCAGTTTTGGGTATCTTATCTAGTATTTTTATTCTTCCTGTTTAAAATTTGGCTAATAAATATAAAATATTTATTATTACTTTTTAGTAAAAATACAATGTAAAATTATTATTAACTATTTAGCAGTTAAAAATATAATATTTAAATAAAATGATTTTCATCGAATAAAACAAATTGAATTAATGAAAAAATAATAATAAATGCGTTATCTTTTTTAATTACAAATGTACATTACATTTTTAATCTAGACAAACATTCATACATGGTTACCAAATTTGTCTATAAATATCCAAAATATAATACAAATAAAAATATAATATTGAATTTCATTTTCATAGTAATATAAAATGTAAATTATTATTAATAGTAAAATTTTCAAGCTGAATAATTATTTTATTTATAAAAATTGCTAGAGAATTTGAAATTTGATAGTGATATTATTATCTATTAACAATTGGAACATGCAAATGAGATTGAAATAGAAATTTTATGTTATAAAATATTAGAGAAATCGTTAATTCACATAATGGTTTCTCTATTAACAATTGGAACATGTAAATAGTATTGAAAGAGAAGGGGGTTGAAGCCACAATAGTGGTTTACAATTCAAGTGAGGAAGGAAAACTCACAAAAAATGCCCCATGGCAAAAAACTTGATTTTAGGGATTCATATGAACCTTCTAGTTGGAGCGAACCCATAAGGGGTTTGCTCGAACCAAGGTTCGAGTGAACCCTTTTGATCTTTTTACGCCCAAAAATCAAAGAAAACCCCTTATGGAAGGGGGTTCGCAGGGTTCGAATGAACCCTAGTTCAAGCGAACCTCTAGGGGTTCGCTTGAACCCCCCTTACCCCCCATCCCCCTCTTGAGACACCAAAACAATCTAATTTTTTACGCTTCAGAGCTCAGGTTGAGGATGAAAATGGAGGAGTCTTCACAAACCCAACTGGAACCAGGTAGTCCTTGGAGTGAACTATCCAATGAATATCATTTTAATATGTTTTAGGTTTATTATGTATTTATTTTTTTAGTTTTATTAAATATAGGTTTTTCATCGAAAATGGTTGGTCGTTCGCATATGTGGAAAATAATAGATTATAAAAAAAAATGAAAAATATGAGTGCACTTTATATTGAAGTCCTTGATCCAACAAAACACAAAAAACAGAATTTTGATATATATAAAAAGAGTTACGTTATACGGTCATACCTATGTGTTTGGCAACTAGAATTATTTGACTTTGAAACTTGATTAAAAATATTCAATAAAAACTATCCAACCAAGTGGAAGCACTAGATACCAGAGTTACAAATCTAAATTCGAAAGAATTAGAATTTTATCCTTCAAGAAAAAAAAGTTATGTGTTATACGATGTGCGTCACTTTTTAAAAATGTTGTTTTATGAAAAAAACTAGTTTTCGCGGGAGATGGAAAAAGAAGTGCAATTTGATTCCAAAATTTTGAAAATTATTTTAGAATCTACAAGACAAAATGTGATGAGACTCTAGTTTGTATCATCTTCAAATTCTACCGCTTATCCATTATAGTTCAACGTGAATATTTAGTTAAAAATAATAATTTTATGTCCAATGGTCAATTTGTAACCACTTTTATTGCAGATCACCCAAGGTAGCTTAAAATGTTTGAGAAGTCATTCATCATTGATTTATGTGGAATGACAATGGTCTTAGTAATGGTCTCTCTATCCATTTTTATTTTATATAAGGTTTGATTGGCTTAGTTCATGTATGAGGCTTGAATTCATCATCATTTCATTTATCAAAGTTTACATTAATTTTTTGATATTTTCATTAATGTTCATACTATCACTTTTAATTTTCTTCACCCAACTAAATCAATATCATTTTCGACCACTATTCAACTAAACATATCAAACCATTATTTATTCCAAATCATAAAATCTTACAGATTCAAATGTTTAAAGCATCCTAGCACTTAAGAAACGTAAGTTTTTTCAATATTGTTTCTGTTTCATCATCCATATTATCCAATACATCCGATCACCAGTCGAAATTTCACCAAACATCGTTAAATTATTAATCAAATTTTACACATGGGCCTATTGTATTGCTCACAATGGCCACTTAAAATTAAAATATGCCACTAAAAGTGAGAATAGAGAAATTTTGTGTGATGTTGTACTTACAATTGGATTTGTAGATATGTATGCAAAATATGATACCATAAGAAAGGAACATAATACTTGACAAAATGCTTGATGTAACAAAGTTTATTTTTTCTTTCTTTTTCCTATGCTAATGATGGAATTCAAAAACTAAAAGATGCACATTTAATTTTTGTTTGTATTAGCCAAATATGCCCTCATTTCCTTGTTTATAATTCCTCTTATTATTTAACTCATCAAATGTTCTCTTGTGTGGTATAACAAAATCTATTCATTTCCATGTATGAATTTAATTGGGTACTTTATGGAAGTCTTTGAAGAAGCTATACGAAGACATAATTTTACCTTAGTTGCCCTACCACACCATTATATACTATCTAGAACAATATTAACCTCACTAGCTTCAAGCAATTAAATCTTCATACTAGAAACTATAAAAAATAATATATTACATTGTACCTTACATTCACATTCATACACTAATATTAAATGGGTATTACCAAAAAAATTTCTCTTTTCTTTAAAGATTTAAAGAAAAGAACTTACATAGAAGATCCAAAGGATCAATCCTATAAACATCCACCCTATTCTTTATCCTTTGAAAGTATTATCTTGTACATTATCAATCAAAGCCCAAGGGAATGATGCTAAATGTTGTGGTAAAAAATATTCTATTAAACACGTACACAAAACATGGAATATTGAACACGGTGTCTATGAATTTATTGTAATGCTCATTTAAAATTTCAATCTACCCCTAATTTTTACATGATAATTTTTTTTGTCAATGGGGCTTCATATGTTAAATCTTCCCATGTGTAGAATTAGTATAAAAATTAAAAAACATAAAGTTCATTCCTTGTTTATGGTTCCACATTTGTCTTATATTTTTATCAATGGAAATACCAACTACAACAATAGATGAAATTCCTCTATCCTTTATGATTTGAGACTTAAAGCATAAAATGATAAGTATGAAGACAAAACACCATTCAATCTAAATATAATATCTAAGTGCAAGGTTGAAACTTTAGAGCATATCCAACCCAAATAAAATGTTTAAAACTATATGATTGAAGTAAAACACATTTAATATTGACACTTGGTGGTCGCTTAAATATACCAATAGTTTGCATTCAATCCAAACCAAATGAATTATATTATTTTACATCCAACCAAAAATGCATATTAATTTATATTTAATCCAAATGAAGTATTTTATGATTAAATGAGATAAACTTCTCAATTTTTTATTTTTTTTTAATAATAAAATACTTGTTCATTCTCATTTTCTAATTTTTACTAGTAAAAAACTCTATCAAGGTTCCCACTATTGGTTGACTAACTACAAAGATTCTTAGCTCATTATATTTTGATACTTATTCATATCATTTCATACATGTAAATTCATATATCATTGAACATACATTTGCACCTACATTTATAATTATGAACATATACTAAGACATGATATATCATGTAGCTCACCTATACATGGAGTTACTATAAATTATGATGAAATATCTTATTATATCATTTTATCTCTATGTCCATACATTCATATGCTTAACATAATTTATCTTCTTTTATAAATGTTAATAAATATATTGATGATCACATTTTTATATCTCATGTGTTGATTAGGGATGATTATGGTTTCTTATCTTTACCTACCTATGATGATTGTATTGGTGATGAACCTTAAGTTGATTATATTTTCTCTACTAGAAGTCATCTAGTTGCAAATATTAGAGATGATAAAAATGAATCATATTTAACTATAAACTATCTATCTAGTTGTAACATAAGAAATTTTATACCTTATACTTTTGCATTATGTGTTGGACTCACTTTGGTATCTTCCTACCATAGCATGTTTTTAGGCTCATTTGGCCTTTTCCTTTGCCTTTTCCATGCATAGTGTTAGGGCACTGCCTAACATGGTCCCTATTTTAAAAATACATATTCCAATTGTGTTAGCCTTATGATTTTATAGTGTTTGTCCTTTTTCAAAGTTGTATCTATTGAAAGGTTGAATTTTGTTGCTTCTATGCTTGGGAGATAGAATAACAATCTTCACACTCTCATTCAAGGAAAACCCTAGAGATCTCAATCTAGAGTATGTAAAGGAGAAAGAGATCTTGCAATAGGGTTGTCCTAGGATTTGATTAGAAACTAAATAGGGGTTGACTACTAAGCGAGGGCTCGGAAAGACTAATGAAATGCAAATCAAAATGCTTAAACTTAATATGATGCAAGACTTCACTAAATGACCTAAAAATGCATGTAAATCAAAACATAAAGCTAAGAGATAAAAGGTGTGCACTTGGAAACCTGAAGAAGACTAGATGAAGGCCTAAAATGCTGAAAACACTGATTTTAAAGCCTTTTGGGACTCATATGCAAGTATGGGTGATTTAGTCCTAGATTAGGGTTTCTGGGTTGTAACTAAAATCTAGCAGAGAGGTGTCTGGAAGTTTTAAAACTTGCAAATTTGAGCAACTTGGGACTCATACACCAAAAACTATGGCGTATCATTCTAGTTAGGGTTTTTTGGAAATTCAAAGTCTAATTTTGCTCTTCAAGGTCTCCTTTGTCCTTTCCACCTGATTTCTAGATTTGAATCTTCAATTTGCAACTTGTAGATGTTCTCCAATGATTTTAATGCAAGGTGACAACTTTGATAGCTTTTTCCAAACTTTCTCTTCAATATGTCTTCAACCTACTAAAGAGAGGGAAAAATGTTGTTTTGTTAGTAGAAAGAGGTTTGCCTTGGTCAAACCCCATTTTGGTAATCAAACCTTGAAATGGAATGAAATAGGAAAAGATAATGATGAACGAACAAAATGTAATGTTAAAACTCACCAAACCCTAGCAATAAAGTGTTGCAAACATGTATGAAATGGCTCGAATGGATGCAGATCTTGACTCTTGCTTGAATGTGATAAATCTTGAATTGAATGCTTGCCTGAATCATGAAACCCTACATGTCACAAACATTAGCTCAAAAAAAAAATGATGCATGATGCTTGATGAATGCTCTAAAACACTTGATAATTAGCTCTTGAAGACTCTTGGATGCTCTTGTAAATTCTTGAATGCTCTTGTGAACTCAAATTTTCTATAAGGATGCTCATTCAACTTGCTAGGTGTAAAATGAGTGAAAGAACCTTGTATTTATACTTAATTATGCCAAATTTCTTGAAATTACAACACTACAAGATGGCATCAGATCTAGGAGGATAAAATCCTGCCAAGAATTTGAATTAATTTTAATTTTGGGCCATATGGGACTCATATGCCCAAGGTGGCGTATGAGTCCTATTAGGCATAAATTATGGGACCATTTTCAAAAATGCTTAGAAAGGTGTAAAATCCATATCATGACACAAAACCCTAGGTGGGACTCATACACCCAAGGTGGTGTATGAGTCCCAGATCACTAATTCTAGGCCCAACAACCTAGAAACACATTAATTATGATTGGATGTTGATTTTTGTTAGGATTATCCTTGAAAAGATGCATTAATTAAGACTTATGGATGCAAAATAAGGCCAATTAAAGCATAAAGAAGTCCAATTATTTACAAAAACCCTAGAAAAGTTTGAAAGTGTGTTTACAACACTTTACAACACCTTAAATAATGTATGATTAGGTTTATTTAATTTACAAGGGCCCAAGACCTAATGTGAGTGTGTTAAACACATTACAACACTAAGTCAAGGCATCATTAAGCTCAATTTTAACAAGGAGGTCCCAAACAAGTGTGAAAATGTTATCAACGAAATTTTTCGACACTACAACTATCTAGACAATAGCACAACACAAAAATATATGTATAAAATTCCCTAATATTCCATTATAGTTTGTTATTTAGTAATACTTTTTTAGAATTTTATAGCTTGTTTCTTTCCCACGTTAGTGGTAACTACTTGAGATAAAATTGAATGAGTCTCCAACTCTCATATATCCCTCTTTCTTCTCATTTTTGAATCTATATTTTAATCTAATTTTTATTCTCTATTGTAATCCCTTAAGCTTTAAACTTATTAGTATTTCATAGGAAAGTGGACCTCGAGTTTAACTAGGGCTAGCTACTTTTCACTTTACAAAATATTATAATTCAGATTGGAAAGGGTATGAGATTAACTTGCAACCTAAAAGGTGAGTCAATCAACCTTAGATTTGAATTCCTTTGAGGGTTGGAAATTGTTTTTTGATGAAATAAAATTATGAATCTAGATAACTATGAAAATGCATTATTCTAAGATGAAAATAGACAAAATAGGAACTAACAATCAAAATTAAAGACAAGAAATAAGTAGAGAAGATATTGATGCACTTGTGATTTAATTTTGATCTTGATCTGGGTGGACAAGGGCACCAAGGGCACCCTAGATTGGGGATCTAAAACTAGAAATTGACTTCACAAGCCTCATGTCCCTAGTTTTTGGCTTCTTCCCTCTTAATCCCATTTTTGACTCTTCATTTGTCATTAAGATAATGGAGTTTTCATATCTTGGACCAAGTTGTAGGGCTTGAATGCATAAATGAGAAAATTGTCTTCAAAATTCTTCCAATCCTCTTTAGATCTATGACCTACACATTAAAAAGGAGAGGAATGGTTGTGCCATATAGGACTTTTCTCACTCAAACCCCATATTGGTATTTCTACCTCCATAATGGAAAAATTGATGATAAAGAGAGCTTATCCTTTTGAGGGATAGAGGCTAAATGACAATGAAGTAATAAATTGATAAATTTTTGAAACTCGCCACTCATATCTAATATCCTTGATGGACTGAAGTCATGCTTATCACCTTCAAGGATTCCTTGTTTCTTGAATTGATTTGATTTGAATACCTACAAGTGTTAGTACTCACAAAAAAATTATCACAAAATAGGAATAAAAACATCATGAAGGATTGACATGATGGTTGACTAAAAATAATGCTAAAATAACGTTGATAAATCTACTCTTGACTTCCCTTGACTGATTTTTAGGATTTTCAATTTTCTCAATAATTTCCCTTCTTGCTTCTTGTTAATTAAAATTGTTGAAATACTATGTATTTATATGCAATTCTTCTAATTTCTCAAAAAATAAATCTTGATAGCTGATAATTAGGATTTTAATTTCAAATAATAAATTACTGACACCAACATAATTAAATTTGGAGCCAAATTAAGAGGACTAGGGCATAGTGTGCCCCAATCCAAATCCCACTTTTTTGAGATCCGAAGTGTCAAGGGTAAAATATTAAACACATACTTTGATCTTGCATATTTGATTTTCTAATAAATATTTAAAATGGACCATGCAATACATAATTTAGGAAATTAGGTACATAATTAGGTCCAAGAACATAGGAGGGAGCAAAATCTAATGTGAAATTATCAAGGGAGATAATTTACAATGCTACATTTAACCCACACTTTAGTGAGAGTATGAACTTATGATCAGACTCATACTAAAGTAAGAATATATCAAGAGGGGTTCAATTATCCAAATATTGAAGCGGTAGGATGACATTGAATCTAGGGGATGTGGCAACCCCAAAGATTCAAGATCCCATGGTAAACCAACATAATATAATTTAACATGTAACATGATGCAAACATAACAAAGCACAAACATGATGCAAACACAATGCAAGTTCATATAACATACAATAATCAAAAAACAAAAACACAAGGTTAGTACTAAAAGGATTTGAGTCAGTAAGGAAAAGAGAGCTCAATCTTAAATTTATCTCAAATACCAAATGTCATCCATCAAATGTGTTGATTAAACAAAATGGTGCTCTCATAAGGATGTTAAATCACCCATGAGCTACATAGATCTATTGGCTAGCAAGTTGTGTTATGTTAGGTGTCTATGCAATATGATGGGTTCCACAAGGCTAGCAAGTTGTGTTATGCTAAGACACTTATGAAACACATGTGGCTCCACTAGAAAGGAAGTTGTGTTATGCTAGGTGGCCATGTTAAAAATTCTCTAAACTCATAGACCAAAAAACTTCACTATTCTAGGACTATGTAAACCACACTTTAGGGAGCACACAAAAATTGCCTTAGGGGGTGCACAAAGTTTAACGTCATGGGGGACAAAATGATAACCATGCCTTAGGGGGAATTATAAAAAAAACCACTATTAAATATGTATGCCAATAAGTCAAATCTCACAAGACGTCTATGAAATGGATCTAGGGGTAATATGCCTCCCTTAAAATATCAACATACTTGCTATGTTTGTATTTCAAGGAAGAAAAGGGGAAGAGTGGATCCTTAAAAATAATGCACACCTCCCAAAGCTAGTTATCCTTGCCCCCTAAGTGTAGAGACAAGGAAAACCACACAATAGACTATCTTGTTACTACCATGGAAAATATGACCTTGCACTTAGATTGTACCACCATGAATGGCAACAAGCAAACATGATGAAGCTAAAAATTCCACATAGTAAGGAGCAACACCATAGGATAAAGATCATTATTGTTTAGAGTGATTAGGTGCATCAACACATGGTAGAGAGTCACAATAATTAAGTTGTATTTTACTATCCAAGGCTTGAAATTCATTGGTAGAATGACCATGCACTCAATTATTGTACCAAAAGAGTTATTGTTATACATCTTTCATTTTTTGGAGGAAGAGTAATCAAGTGGGCTTTGAGAACCCTCAATAAAATATGCTCATGCTTAGTAGTACCTGAGGCATTTTCTTTTCTCTTGTGAAGAAAATCTTGTTCGCTTACCACAATATGTCATAAATAAAGTAGATGATGGAGCATTAGATGAAGATGGGGATGAAGGTTGGAAACCTAAATCCTGTTTATAAAAGTATGGTATAGACTTTACTTGATCCTTATTATTATTTTCATGTTTTTATTTATTTGTTTTTAGAAAGAATTTTGTATCCAAACCCATAACATCCTTCCAAATCAAATGGAGAAATATTATCTAAATGATCATGAGAAGAATTGGTTCTTTCATGAGAACATAAATCCTTTCTAAGTTTTTTAAAGTTAGGAATATTCAACACATGAGGGGTGAAAGTTAAGGAGCTCACATCACCATCATCAAATGATGTTTTTGGATTTGTTGATGTAGAAAAGGATTGGACAAATGAAACACAAGACTCTTTAGGTTTAAACTATGAGACTTTGTACTCTCCCACAAAGGATTGTGTAAAATCCAATAAAGCCCAATCATCATCTAAGAGTTTCATTATAAATGAAATACAATCATGATTATCATTAGCATATACAGGTTCTATCTTTAAAGTTGGGATCAAATTATTAAGAGAGTTGGAAGTGCTATGCTCAACTTCAATTTATGAATTATAACTTTTTTCATATGATATTATTGTATATATCTTGTTATTATATTCATATTTCATCTCTTAGTGAAGAGTAGATGGGATTCCATTCATAGTATGCATCCACAATCTACCTAGGAGAAGATTATATGAAAGAGGTCTCGACATGATATGGATAGGGGTAGGAAAAACCATAGGTCCTATCTTAATGGGTATTGTGATCATCCCTAATGTTTTCCAACTAAAATTATCAAAACCATGAATACAAACATCATTAGGTTCTATAATATTCTCATACACACCAATTTTATCTAGAAGATCAATGCTACAAATATTAAGACCTAATCCATTATCTATGAGAGTATGTCTAACCCTTGTTAGCAATAGATATTGTCATTTATTTCAACCTATTATGGGTTGTCATTGATGTCAAATGTGTGTGATGAAGTCTATAAATATTTTGGAGATAGTGCAAGTATAGAGATATAGTCAGCAAGATAGTTAGATGTATGAATGGTGATCAAACTGGTGTCTATGAGTGATACGGTGGTTGGTACACTTGTTCCTATATGTTCATTGCATCTCTACAATAATATCATTCTTGATTGTTGTATTGTACATTGAGATAAGTTGTAGAAGATTGTCAAAGGTATTAATAGTGTATTCACTATAACAAAGTCATGACATTTTTGTTTGCATCCTTCCATAGAGTAATTTCTTGTCTTGCGGTTAGTTGGCTATGTTGTGAAGGTATTATATCTAAGAAATCAAATCTTTACACCTTCCACATAAAGAGTTAGAGCTAATAGTGTTCTGGTATGTGCAATATAATGTTAAAAGCTTGTTGGAATGATCCACATTCCTCTGGTGAGATAGATGTGACCATGCAGACTTGGTAGTATGTTCACAAAGGTGGATGAGTTATTCCTTGCAAGTCTCAAGTGTTTAGGTGGTCCGCAAGATTAGTTCTCAAATAATAGTTTGCTATAGCTTGTTTGGAATGCTCTGTTTCTGTACTTTCAGTGGGGTTCTCCTCCTAGACCAACACATTATGATCAGATACTTTAGGAAAAGGTTGAATGAATATTGTGCATGGTCTACAATGCCTACATCTTGGTCTGCATAATTATTTTGGTATCTCTCGGGCTATGTAAAGACAAACAGTGACAATGTTGATAGTATTCTTACTCTTTGAGCCGGAATGAATTGTTTCATTTTCAATAATTGATCCTAATAAATTAATTTTGTCTTGAAGAATTTGTTGTGATGCATTTGGTCCTCGACATAGTGTATGATTATTCACAACTAAATCCCTTTGATTTTGGATTTTTTTTGTGTTGAACACCTAGAATACTGAGAAGGGGGTGAATCATACTTCCTTTAAACCAAATAAATATAAGCCATCCAATTATCAAAATAAATATAATTACAATGATGAATGAAAGAATGAAGACATCCACAAAATCACATGACACATGAACACCAATATTTTTACGTGGAAATCCCAAAATGGGAAAATCCATGATGAGGGTTAGCTCACAATATATTATATCCAAATATAAGATATTATAGAAAGGCTCAATGCCAGGATAGGACACACTATCCAGAAAAAGGATCAAAGCCCAAAGATAAAGAACAAAGAAGGGTTGACAATACTACATATTTGAACTGATATTAATAGCATCTATCATATGTTGGATTATAGTTCCAATGAAGTATAAAATGATCTCCACACTAATTTGAATCAGTGCTCTGATCCATTCACAATCTACTCAATTCTGCATCACACACATGTAGTTGAACCACCATACATGTCATATATCTCTTTAACACTCACATACAATCTGCTATCTCTTTATCATACCATACACTCATCACAAAATCTCAAGATTCATCTCATATACATATCCATATGAAGTGTAACTTCAATAAGGTCGGCCTAATTAGAAGTAACACACAAAATTAAGTATTTCATCCTCAAAATATTTTATCCACACTTGTACGCCTTAATTCAAAATTCAATTTACATCAAGATAGGTTAGCATGGACCTAATATAAATCCCACCTAAGATAAAGTTGCTTGCTTGTCCTCCACAAAACATCAAATGTGTTAAGTTAGCCCAAAAAATAGACCTAAACACAAAACTTTCAAGTGTACATGCAATTCACCACACATGCAACCTCAAAGCTTAATCTTCCTAGGAAATCCCATTCAAACAACATCTATTAACTTATCTCCATCATTGTAGAACAAAATAATTATCCGTAAAGAAATGCAGAATCTCCCACACTAATATATTGTACAAAAAGTAACTGTGATATACAAGGTTGAGAATTTTCATTCATATATTTCAGTAAACTTCACATAATGTCATAAAATCTTGAATATAGCTACATCTGATGAACTCAAAATTGTAGTTAGAATCGCAGAAGGTTATACTAACTTGTGGCGAAGTATGGACCCAAAAACTAATGCACTGAACCACAAAACTGTTAGAAGAAATACTTAGCCAATTTCCTGATAAGCCATACTTTTTGAACCAACTTGCACTTTACATATGTCCCCAAAAATACTTGCACACTATGCTAGGATGATCATAACAATGTTGACATCAATGAAAACACTGGATCAAGCAATATATACACTTTTTGTTGATGTTACCAAACTACATCATCAATGATAGATTTCCAACTTCCAACAATCTCTCCCTTTGTCATTAATGGAAACATGCGATCAAAAAATATTTTTCAAAAGCTTGTCTCCCCTTACACATATCTCTCCCAAAGAAAGGTCTTTCTCAACATCTCTCCAAGTATTCCCAAGTACCTCTCCTAATTCTCCATATGTTTTGACCCAAAAAAAATTCAACTATCTCTCCCCCTTTGACATCAATGGAAAAGGGTGTGCAAAAACTTAGTATACTCTCCCTTAGATATATGTGTTGACTCCCCCTCAGGGAATTAACCAAAAAAAATAACTGTTATGCCTTTATTCATGCAATAAGGGATTCTAAAAACTTGGAAAAAAATGCATAGGAGTAAAAATTGTCAACCTAAGGATGTTGACCCTTTTGTAAGATGTCTTGCCAAGTAGATTTTCCTTCTTCCCAAAGCCTCTTTGCTTTTGCAAGTTTCATGTACTATAATTCAAGTTCCATTAGATTTTTTTCTCCTTCTTCTAGAGTACTGGGGGTGAGATTTATCTTTGAGAGTTTATCAATACTGGCAAGGGCACTTGAGACAAGTATATATTTTATCTTCACCAAATCCCTTAGCTTCACATGTTGTATGATTGTCTCTTCTCTTTGACTCTGTAGTGCAAAGAAGTTGTCATGTAGTTGCATTATGCTAATCTAGGTCTGATCATATTTGTCTTGCACTAGATCATAAGTATATGTTGAGGTGGTTATTTGTGTTTCAATTATACTCATAGCATCCTTTATGCTTCGTGTGATATTCAGCCATTTAATGCAATAAGAAAATAAATTATGTGCTTCTTTCTCACAAGTTTGAACATCCTTCAAACATTTTGTAACTTTGTGAAGTGCACTTGCACACTTTCTTGTGATATTCAATCATTTATTTTCTGCAAACCTTGCCTCTAATTCAGTTTCAGTTTGTTCTCTTAGCTCGGAGGCATATTCCTTGAAAGAGTTAACCAAGAGTTTGAAATTTTCCAAAGCAGATAATAATGCATCAATACTTGTACTAGGAATTATCTCTTGTAAGGCTTTTATAGCTTCATCCATATCTTGTGCACTAGTAGTTCTAACACTGATCTCATGCTCATGTTGAGAATATCTATGTGAATTTTTTCTTCTTCAACATTAATATCCTTTTCCCCTATAACTTCTTGCTTAACTTTCCCTGCAACTAAAGGGTTGTCTATTATTTTTCTCTTCTTGCTAGAGTTGTTGAAGGAGTCCTATCCTTTATCCTTGGTTTGTTGGGGTATTTGGGACTGCTTAGAAGTATTTTTACATAGCTAACAACTTCTATCTCAGTCACTTCATAATCTAGTTTTGAGATCCAAATAGTCTTGGGTTCAATTGCTTCCATAAAGCAAAAATCAGTGGAACAACCTTTGGTGTCTCCATTACATTTAAATTTCTTTCAAAGAATTTTTTTGAAAGACTAGAATATGTAGGAATTGTAAAATACCTCTTAGTCAGCTCAGCGAACTTAGGGTTTTGATATCTAGCCACTAAGAGATGTATTGAACCCTTCAATTTCATCTTATGCTCTTCTCTTCCTCTTTGAATGTGTATAGTGAAATGAATTTTTATTTCTAAGGACACTTTTAACTCTTTGATTTGACCCATTTCAACTATAAATGCTTCAGACAAAAATCTAGTAAACATCAAAACCTTGTATGCACAGTCAACTTTGAAAGCTCTACAAATTTCCGCATTAGAGTATTTTCTTCAATATTTCTCTCCAAAAAATCATATTATTCATCTCCATCTTATAGCTTCATGCCAAGCCATGGCACATCATATTGGTAGGGGGTTATATGATTTTCAGTAAAGCTCCCCCTAAGCCATAGCTTTGGGCTTAGTTACTGGAGGAAACATCTACACCAGAGATTGGTACATATTCTCCCTTATCCTCATTCTATTCTTTCTTTCTCCATATCTTTTACATTTCCTTCTTCACTTCATTCAGATCAATCTCCTTGATTGGTTCATCTTTCTTCATCGGATCATTCTTCCTTGTGTTTTTATTTCTTTAAAATTTAGCAATATGTCCAAGATTTCTACAATTGTTGCACATTATATTTCTTTGATCATTATTCCTTCCATTTGTTCTGAATCTGCATTGATTAGCCTTGTTTCAAAATCCATAGCATGTATAGTAGTAACCATTGAAAGATTAAATCATTCTACCATTGTTGTATCTATTTATCATCTAACTTTTGCATTCACTTGCTCTATGTCCAAATTTATTGCATGTAAAACATTGTCTAGTAAAGGATGAAACATTTTGATTCATTGGGCTTCTATATTCCACACTTCTATGTCCAAATTTATTGCAAAAGAAACATAAACCATTGAAATATTGGTACCTTTGAGCATTTGGTTGTCTCATAGAAGGTCTGCTAGCATTATCTCTTTGATTCCAAAACTTTCCATAGTTCCTCTTGTCTTCAGTCTTCTTTGGTTACTAATCTTCTTTGCATTAGATGTCTAATTTGCTTTAGAGATTTTTCCTTTTTCAATTCCCATGCCACTTTTATCTTTAGATTCTTTCTAACCACAATCAACTCATCAAGCATTGTAGAACTTGTTTTAAGTTTTTCTTCATGAACTCTTTCCTTCTCCAAGTTTGATCTTAGATTTACCACTTCTTGTTCAAGCCTCATGCATTCATTAGATTTTATTTCTACCATTGTATTCAAGCATTCCTCAATTCTTTTTTTTTCTTCCACGTGTACTCTTAATCTAGTGATGTCTTAATTTGCTTACCTCAATCATTCATTGACTTCCTTATGCCTTTCTCTAAATTTCTTGATCCACTCTCTCAGTTTTTTGATGCACTCATTTTCCTCTTTTAGATTTTCCTTCAGATCTCTATTTTCATCTTCAACTTTGTTAAGATCTCCAAGAGCAACTTTGAGTTCTCCATATTTTTCTAACATGTAATCTTTGTCATGCAATCAATAGCAAGAATCTCTTTAGGAGGAATAAAATACTTTCTATTAGCCATGTGTTTAAACTCTAAGATCTTCCCAAAGCAGTCAAGCTCCTTCCAGGGATCCAAGCTCTGATGCCAATTGTTAAACACTCGGAATACTCAGAGGGGGGTGGTGAATTAGTATTCCTTTAAATCAACTAAATATAAGCCATCCAATTATCAAAATAAATATAACTGCAATGATGAATGAAAGCATGAAGACATCAAAAAAATCACATGACACATGAACACTAGTATTTTTATGTGGAAAACCCAAAATGGGAAAAACCATGGTGAGGGTTAGCTCACAATATATTATATTTGGATATAAGATATTACAAAAAGGCTCACTGTCAGGATATGACACACTGTCCAAAAAAAAGCCTCATAGCCTAGAGAGAAAGAACAAAGAAGGGTTGGAAATACTACCTATTTGAACTGATATAATAGCATCTATCATAAGTTGGAAGTTATATTTCCAATGAAATACAAAATGATATCCACACTAATCTGAATCAATACTCTAATTTTTTCACAATCTACTCAATTTTGCATCACACATGTAGGCGAACCACCATACATGTCATATATCTCTTCAACACTTGCATAAAATCTACTATCTCTTCATCTTACCATACTCTCATCACAAAAGTTTGAGATTCATCTCATAAATATATCCATATCAAGTGTAACTTCAATTAGGTCAACCTAATTAGAAGTAACACACAAAATTAAGTATGTTGTCCTCAAAATATTTTATCCAAACTTGCACCTTAATTCAAAATTCAATTTACATCAAGATAGGTCAACATGGTCAACATGGACCTAAAATAAACCCCACATAATATAAAATTACTTGATTTTCCTCCACAAAACATCAAACATGTTAGGTCGGCCCAAAAAATAAACCTAAACACAAAACTTTCAAGTGTACATGCAATTTTCCACACGTGCAACCTCAAAGCTTGATCTTCCTATGAAATCCCATTCAATCAACATCTATTAACTTATCTCCATCATTGCAAAAAAATAATAATTACCCACGAAGAAATGTGGAATCTCCCACATTGATACACTATAGAAAAAGTAATTGTGATATACAAGGCTGAGCATTGTCATTCATATCTTTCGGTAAACTTCACAAAATCTTGAATATAGCTGCATTTGATGAACTCAAAACTATAGTTAGAATCGTAGAAGGTTATACCAACTTGAGGTGAAGTGGAGACCCAAAAATTGATGCACTGAACCATAAAATTGTCAAAGGAAATACTTATCCAATTTCCTAATAAGCCATACTTTTTGGACCAACTTGCACTGTACATATGTCCCCATAAATACTTGCACACTATGCAAGGATGATCATAACAATGTTGACATCAATGACAATATTGGATCAATAAATATATACACTTCATGCTCATGTTTCCAAAACTGCATCATCAATGATAGACTTCCAACTTCCAACATTTTAGAGTTGACCCATACAATATCAATTGTTTCATCCAACGGCCATCTTGGAGTTGACTTAAGTTGTGTTTTGTGCTCATACAAAGGATATATATAGAAGACCAAATTCATTTTTGAAGGTAGTGATTGATTGTAATATGAGATAGAATAGAATGAAAGAGATTAAGAGTTTGAAATTGGTGTGAAGGGAAAATTATGTGAAACAGTGACTACAACTTCAACATGCATTAGATGCTTCTTCAAAGTAGTTCATAATCAATTTTCTCATTTTAATTTTCATGTATATTTCTCTAAGATGGTGAGTCTCATTAGGCCCTTCGTATCTTTCTCTAAGTTTGTATACCTTGGTCTACAAGTCCTTAGACAGTGAACCTTAATCATTGTAGTTCTTGTTAGTAGTGAGCTACATATATTGTGAGTTAATCCTCACCACAGTTTTCCCTAATTAGGTTTTCCATGTAAAAATATTGGTGTCTTCATGTGATTCATGTGTTCTTTTTTGTTCTTTTCACGTATATGTGATGAGTTGTTAATGTGCAAATGAAAAATGTTTAAGTTATAATATATGCTAATTCACCCCCTATCAACACATCATTGTGTTCAACAATTGGTATTAGAGTCGAGATACTTGAGAAGCTTAATAGCTAAGGTTGATCCTACTCTTGAACACATGGGGTCTATTGCATAAATCAATGATACGTTATTCCAAAACCAGATCTAGAATCAATGGAACTTGAACGTTGGGATATCAATCTAGAAGACTATGAGTATATTTTGAAGGATAAATCGAGTCTTCTCTTGAAGATTTGGATGAAGCAAGGTTGAAAAATTTCAAATATGAGTGTATTCTATAAAAATCAAAAAGATACAATAGATAAATTGAAGGAAAAAGCTAAAGAATCAAAAGAAGAAATTAGAAAATTGAAAGCTCAAATAGAAGGATTCAACGGATGTGAAATGAAATCCAAAGACGCTGAAGAAATGATCTCAAATTTAAAATTCAAAGTTGAAGAAGGCAAGAGGATTGAGGATTTCCTAAATATCAAGCTCAATGACAATATTGTTGAATGTTTAAAACTCGAGGAAAAAATTGTATCCCTAAGAAAAGAACTTGAAAAAACTAAAGAGCAAATTGACAAAGGTCTAAAATTGAGAGGAGGATCTAAAATTCTTGATGAGCTAATTAACTCTCAAAAACCCTCAAAAGAGAAATCTAGACTAGGTTTTGAAAAAGGGAAAATTCCCTTGATCAATGCATCTACAAATTTGTACGATAACTTCAATGCAAAAGGATAGACTAAAACAAGGAAGGAGAAAGAGTGCATAGAAAGTCCTAAGGAAACATCCTCCAAAGATGCAATGGTAAATCATGACAACAAGAAAGAAGGTGGATTCATTCACTTCTAGATCCAAAAGAAGAACTACAAAAAGCCTACTCCCAAACAAACTGCTTCTACTAGGTTCAATGGTAAATACTATTCTTGTAATAAGTTTGTTCACAAGGTAGTTGAATGAAAAGAAAAATGAGTTAGAACTCCTTTAGGCCTTCAAGGTACAATCCTATGAACACTCAATCATTTCATGGCTAGTGTTATCCTTGCAACAAATTTGGTCACAAGGCTAATGAATGTAGAAGTAAAGTGATAAGGAACAATGCTATGACCTCTCAATCCTTCTATGGCTACTACCACACATGCAACAAGTTTGGTCATAAGGCTACTAATTGTAGATCTAATGTGAAAAGAAGCATTTTTTCTCTGCAATCCAGTACCATCTACTACAATTGTAATAAATTAGGATATATTGCTAGATTTTGCAAGGGAAAGAGTGTAAGATCCTTTGCTCCCCAAAAGAATCCTGTCATTTATCCGGTAAAAGAAGGAGATGAAATTTTTTTAGCACAACAAGGAGGAAAATCAAATAAAGAATGATTTTGTACCTCAGCATGATGTAAACGAGTCCTTCAATAACTAAGGAAAAAGAGGATTAATTCAAGGGCAGATGCAGTTGCAGTTTCTATCAAACCCTTGAAATGTATGAGATGTTAGAATCTTCAACATAATGGTAATTATCAATATGAAATTGATTGGTCATGCCTCTAGAGCAATCACACCTTCTGCAGAAGTATCATGAAGGATCCTTCATCTCTGTAATATCTCAGACTAAAAAAAACTACGAAGTGTCAAAAGCAGACATAATAACTAGGGTTGGTGCAAAACACATTTAGTTCCTAAATTAAAATGAATTAATCTCATTTGAAAGTATCAAGTGTATGCAAGTGCTAAGGAAGAAGAGAAGAAGACTCTTTGTGTGTTATGAACAAACCATAACAATAGTTTTTCAGGTATTTTTCTAGCTTTGCTTATATAGAACCCTAGTATCAAAAAGCGGTATCATGGATACACCAAATGTGATTAATGTTACTAAGAGGCCAAGGACCCAATACATGAAATTTACATTCAAAGCAATGGAGGTAGTCAAAGATGGGGCATTTTCAAAAATTCTAGTGGGTGTTGTGTACTACGAGGACGTAAGAATTTATACCCATGCTCAGCTAAATGAAATTAAACACACCTGTTCATTTGAAAGGGTCTGAAATGAGATACTAAAGGGTGATCCCACAATAGTGGTTTACAATTTTGGCCAAATTGGACATTGAAATACATTTTTTTAACTAAATCTTCACTTTCAGGCACCTATAGCAGCAAAACTATGAGGAATTTGAAGATGATGCAAACTAGAGTTTCATGACATTTTTTTTGTGGATTCTAAATATATATATTTTAAAAAATTTGGAATTAGATTGCACTTATTTTTCCATCTCCCTCAAAAACTAGTTTTTTTTTCAGAAAACAACATTTTCAAAAAGTGACGCTCACTATATAACGCATAACATTTTTTCCATGAAGGATAAAATTCTAATTCTTTCGAATTTATATTTATAACTCCGATATCTAGTGCTTCCACTTGGTTAGATAGGTTTTTATTGAATATTTTTTCTTTAATCAAGTTTCAAGTCAAACCAATTATAATTCAGACATAGAGCGACTATATAACGCGTAACTTTTTTTGTGTGTATCTATTTTTTTTGGGGTTGGATCAAGGACTTCAATATCTGTGCACTCATATTTTTAAAAAAAATTTGACAATCTTCTATTTTTCCACATGTGAACAAAGAGTTTGATTTTTGGTGAAAAAACTACATTCACAAGAAATAAAAAATAAATATAATAATTAAATTAAATTTATTTAAAATTATACTTTTTGGGAAGCTTATAATAAGGACTACATACTTACAAAAAATAAATTTTAAATGAATTCATTTGATCCCCCAAAAGGTAAATCAAAAGTTGTTTTTTATCAGCATTTTGATAGGTGTAAAGGAGACTTCGTTATAGGTATGGCTTAAAACTAGCGAGGTTCTATCCAAGGGGTTTGATCTAAGGTAGTTTGATCAAACCCTCTTCAATTGGAATGCTTTAAATGAAACTTTTAAAGGCTCAAATCATTATATTTTCTAAAAATATGTGATTTCAACAAAAATTAGAATCTCCTAGAAATTGTAAACCAGCTTTGTGGGATCACCATAAATGAGAATGGAGAATACAAGTCGAAGTATGGGAACATTGTTGAAAAGGGTCAAACATCTATAAAGAATTTCCAAACTTTTACAAAAGCAGGGAATGGGTAAGAATCATCTTGAGCCATATTCATGACAATTTCATTTGGTTAGACAAAACCTACTTGATCACCAAGGATTCTATAGGTGGTTATTGGTCTTTGCACCTCTAGACCAACCCCAATGTTGAAATCTATAGAGAATTGAACTATTATGGAGCTCACTGGTGCAAATTTTGATAAGAGAGCCCTAACAATAAAAGATATAATAGATATTGGTGTCTAGTATATTGCAATTGGTATTGCATACAAAATATATTTCACAAACAGGGAAGGGTCTACTACTGTCACAATAATTCACACCGCTCATCAAATGGTGAAAGAAAATACTAATGTTGACCTATGTGAGCTATTGTGAGAAAAGTTGATAAAAAACCTAAAAATAACAATGGAGACCAAGTACAACTTAAGGTTCGGTTCCTTAATCATATGTTTTAATTTTTTCTTCCTTAACATTTTAAAGGAAAAATGTGGGATAAATTCACCCTGGTAGCTACACAAATCAAGAAGCATATAGATGGTTTTCCAGATGAAAATTCATACACTACCATGTACTTGGGTTTCTTTAAAAAAATTACAACAAGAGTTGCAAGGGAGATACATGATACCATCTAGTTGTTGAACACTCAAAATATTGAGGGAGGGTGAATTAGTATTCACTAAAATTCACTAACTTCATTAACTTAAACATGCATTCAAAGCATCTCATCAAACTTGCAGAAATGGAAAGGAGCAATTAAAGCATGCATCACATCAATAAACACTAGATTTATGTAGAAAAACCTTGAAAGGGAAAAACAATGGTGAGGATTATCTCACAATATATTATAATTGGTGTATAGGAGTGAATTTTCACCCCATGTGTAAATTCCCCCTTTTTCCCTCTCCACTTTAGAAAAACCAAGTTTGGAGGGTTAATTCCACCTAAGACCGCTGCTTGCATCCCACTTGGCACATGTTTTGAGCGTCGATGGAGGCATTTCTGTCAGGGACATTCGTGCAGTGCATAGACATCCCTAGCAGATTCCTGCGGCCGAACCTGGAAAGGCATTACACTTCTCATTAGGAGTCAAGTTGTAATGCCCCCTTCAGTCGACCGACCCGAATATGGTCGTTTCCTTCATTATTTTTTTAAATTTACTCCTTGAACAAGCATTCCAATCCTCTAAGCATTCAATCCAGCTTCTTCACAACTCCAAGCACTCATTCTATCACTTCACAAGCTCACTTCCACTCACTTCAAGCATACAAGCTCTCCATTGTAGCAAACACAACACTCCATCTTTGGTAGAACAAGTTGAAAATGAAACACCATTGCACCAGAGGCTTGAGTACTCTCATTTTCTCCCCCAAGCAACCTTGAGTGCTCTTGGTGGAGGTGGTAAGCTTCCCTTTCTTTCCTTCTATCACTTGGTTGAGTTAGAACTTTACTGTTTTGTAGTGCTTTTGTGCTTTTCACTATATTACTTTCTTTATCTCATTTCCTTGGTTGTCCTTGGAGGTGGAAACACCTAAACGAGGTTCTGACTAAGGCAGACCCCTATACAACCACCCAACATTTTCCTCTCTTTCTGTGTGTCAGAGTACGTGCTTTCAAGGAGCCAGCTGGCAACTGAATTTCTTGGTGAGATCATTCTTTCCCTTTTCACTCTTTCCTTTTTGCTTTCTAATATTAGAGAATACTTTATTTACTTAATCACATCATTTTGGCCCTTTAGTTAGTTAGCTAGGCCGTTAGCTAGTTTTTCTAGGTTTGACCTCATCTTCATTGTTGTCTGGTCATACAAACGCTAGCACACTTTAGAGACACCAACACACAGCGCTGTCATCTAGAGACTGTGCTTTTGTCCTCAGGCAAAGAGCTTCCTGAGGCATAGTGTTGGACCTAAAAATTAGCTCGCCTAGCCCCACTTCGAAATTCAAGATCACAAAGTGGTTGCAGGAATTTATAGTGCTCATCATTCTCATCCTCATACACTAAACATCCCATCTAGCTGAGGTAAGTTAAGGAAGCCTCTCGTGTCTTGGACCTCCATGACCTGGGGTCTTGCATGTGGTGATCCCCCTCTCTTACAATTGGTTATAATGAATATATAGAATGGTTTCATTTTGGAATTTTGACATTTCTTGTTTAGCATAGCATATTGATCATGTTGTGGTTAGTACAATAGGAGCTTGTAAACCTGGCACAACTTTCATATTATATGGTGAGAGCCTAGACAAAGGCATGACTTTCTCACTTAGCCACCTTGTTTCTAGCCCTTGTGAGCATATTTTTCCAAAGGCCACCTAGCATAACACAATTTTCTTGCCTGTGGATCCTTGGCATTTTTCCAAAGGCCACCTAGCATAACACAATTTTCTTGCCTGTGGAGCCTTTGTGTTGGATGGAGCTGGCATAACACAAATTTCTAGTCCATCTTTCTTTTCTCTTCACTTTAACTTTAACATTATATGTTTGCATATCTTGTATTGTTGCTTTATATCATACATCTTGTACATGTCCCTTTATGCTTATATTGATTGCCATATGATTTGGATCTTGGGAGCTTGTGCAACCTCCTTGATCTTTGTCATCCCATCCCATCAATATTGGTGTACTTGGACCCCTCCTGACTTGTATTTGTCTACATTAGTTTGAGTTTGTGCTTGTTCTCATCTTCTCACTAAAGTGGGGGCTAAATGTAGTGACGAAAAATGTATCCCTTTACATTTTATCACATGTTTGGGCCCTCCTAGTTAATTTGGACTTAATTGTGCCTTAATTTAATGTTGTAAGGTGTATCCATTTACACTTTCACACTTATTTAGGGTTCGGGACTTAACTAATTGGACTTAATTATTCCTTAATAAGTCCTATTTTACATCTACAAGCCTAATAAATTACATTTTCTGAAGGGGAAACTAGACATTAATTAATAACTATACATAACACTTCACGTTAAGCAATGTGTGTTCCAGGAATTAGGGCCTATGACCCATTCGCCCATGGGCGAATGGGTCCTCCCTAAGATCTTGAACCCATTTTTAAATCATGTTTTGGGTGTATTTTTATTTTCCCAAATTCAAATTTCAATGGTCGTCTTGTAATATTTTAATTTCGAGAAATTAAGGATAAATATCTATAAATACAAGGTTATTTCATCAATTTGAATCATCTAGCAAGAGGTGAGCTTAACAAGAGCCAAGATTATTATCAAGAGCATTCAAGAGCAGATTTATCAAGGATTTATTGCAACATTCAAGATCTCAAGTCAAAGTTGTGTTTAATCATGTATGTTTTTGGAGCTAACATTGTGATGTAGGTTTCAAGATCTATTCCAAGCATTCAAGTGAAAGATCCAAAGCAAGATTCAAGCATCAAGTTCCACATCCATTGAGGCCATTTCATGCAAGATTAATATCAAGATTTCAATCCTTCAAAGGTTTATGCAAGGGTTTGGTGAGTTGCAACACTGAGTTGTCCATTCATCATTTCATTCATGCTATTTAATTTCATTTCAAGGTTTAATTACCAAAATAGGGTTTGACCAAGGCAAACCCCCATTCACCAAAAACAAACAATTTTTCCCTTTCATGTTGTGTTTGCAAATCTAGGTGGAAGAAATCTTGAAAATCTCTTGAAGAGAAAATTTGAAGAAGTTGACAAAGTTGCAAAAGTTGTCATCTCACAAAAACTCATCTACAAAATTTATTTCAAACATTCAGACACTGCCACTTGGAAAAATTGGAAGATTTAGATCCATATTAGAGGCTCCTGAGAGTTGTAGAAAATCCCTGATAGTGGACCCATTCGCCCCTAGGCGAATGAGTCCCATATCAGCTTCAAAAACTGACTTTTGGTGAAAGGTACACTCAGATCCCCCCTTCTCTAATCTATAATTGGATTGTAGGTTCTATCAGTATTGAGCTTAATCTTGTTGTTTCAAGTGTTAAATTGCATTTTGGTGTTAGTTTACTATTTTTAGTTTTTCTCCCCAAAGTGTTGTTTGACCTTGACCCCCGTTCTTTAATCATAAGGAAACCTAAAGATTCCCACTTTGACTTGATTCACCTAAGGGTTGATAATCATTTCATTATGTGAATCTCATTTCCTAATGAAATTAGAGAAGTAGGACCCCTTTTCCCTCTTTGGATCCACCTTTCCATTTTGGGAAACCCTACCTATTTTTATATGTTTTAACATCTTTTAAAAAGATGCTCTATAATGCATCACAGCATACATCATAAGCGGGTCAAGATTCATGGTTAATTTGTAACTTTGTGTAATCATGCTCTTACATGTATCATAGAATTTATCATAAGTAATCTACATATTACAATTTCATAATGACATTAGATGCTCTTACAATTGCTTACACACATTCCAAGATAGTTGACACATAAATAAATTGTTACCTCAAAATAGGACACCTCATTTCTCTAATGAGAAAATAATAATTAATTAATAAAAAAAATGTTTCAAACATTAATACTTAAAGGTATATGACATACCTAATCCCAAAACAACTAAGCATGGTTCTAAAAAACATAAATAATACAATTACTTTTAAAATCAATGTTGCCATCAATCAAATAGATCTAAAATTAGTAGACCTAATTTAAAGAAGACAAAATTAGTACCCAAAATTTGAATGGCATAAATGTTGTGAATTGTCAATTCCCAACAATTTTTAAAATTATAAACTTAGAAGTTCTATGCATCCTTTATCAAAATCAATTGATCCAAGAAATGACAAAATCTCAAATCCCTTAAGTAGTTACATTAAACTAATAAATACATATGATATGTGTATGTTTTAAGCTCTCTTAGAACCTCTATGAAGAATAATTTATTTTGATCTAACATTAGGGCTCTATTAGCATTAAACAATAAACCTTAAATTCACATAAAATTTCAA
The DNA here is from genome assembly GCA_007258455.2 of Sequoia sempervirens. Taxonomy (NCBI): domain Eukaryota; kingdom Viridiplantae; phylum Streptophyta; class Pinopsida; order Cupressales; family Cupressaceae; genus Sequoia; species Sequoia sempervirens. The sequence continues at coordinate 171,352,512 of VDFB02168118.1, forward strand.
TATAGATAGTTTCCACAAAACACCAATCCTTCAAGAAAATTAGGTGTCTTATGTCTAATGTGTTCTCCAAAGCATAGATTAACTAGAAAGTGGTGTGCAAAATCTACATCACATATTAGGCAAATCTTATCCTTAAATTTTGTATCTTAAATGTTATTGGGATTTTACTTTTTCTATGAAAAATTGCAATATATGTTATTTGTAAAATAAGAAGTTAATCAATATTATAGTGAATTTGATGTTTTAATCATTGACATTTGATGATATAGAAATTTTATACAAATAAATGAATAGATAACTAGAGAACATATATAATAAATAAATACATTTGTGAATTATCTAAATATTCTCGTGATATAAATATACACAACAATTGTGATCTTGATATAATAACCGGCATATTATAAATTATAGATGCTTTATACCAAATTTAAATCAACCTAACTTTCTGCAATATAAAATTTTAAAAAATGGTCATCAAACAAAAGCATGAACAATAAAATTCTCACACCCAATTCAATCTCAATCAACAAATAGATATAATGAAAGTGAGAATATTAAGGTAATGCGCAGATAGAAGAAAATTAAAAATTAATTTTCAGTTAGAACCAAAGCATAAAGAACAAAGTAGTTGAAGAGTATCTTTGAGTTGACTTACTATTATTATTTTAGATTTTGATATACAAACGTGCTTCCAACTAACTCCTTTCCAAAGTCTTTAAGCTTATATATTAATATAACTACTTTTTTGAAATTAAAATAAAATAAATATAAACCCCACTGAGTCCACGAAAACAAAACAACTTTGGATCCACAAGATTCGAACCCGTAACATCCGCTCCATTAATATACCTGACAGCGTGTTCATCCCCTAATCCCTCGCACGCTAACGGTGGAGTACAGAATTTCATCCTTAATGCTCGTGGAGTACAGAATTTCATGCTTAATGCTCATCTTCTTCAATTATATAAAATTTCTGGTCAAATGCTACAGTGAATCTCCACTACTGATAAATTGGCTTATTCCTCTGTTCAACCATCTTCTTCCAAGAATGAATCACGATGAGAGGCCCCTAATGAAGGGTGATCTTACTGTGGAACGGGACAGTGATTCTCCGTTTGTTGTCAGAAACTTTACCAGCAAGCTTCTCTGCTGGTGCTGTCATGGAGCCGATGAGTTTCCGTCGTGGGAGGAGAAGCTGAAAGGATCCGTGCGGAGAGGCAAAGAATTATCTGATTCACTCGCAAATGAAGTGGCTGCAAACTGGACTCGCAATGAAAAGAAACTTAAGGTCCTTTTCAGGAGGCTTAGAAAGTGTAACGGAAAGAGTGTATATTGTAATGTTCAGTCCAAATCTGGGCGGTTTCAGTATGATCCTAGCAGTTATGCGCTTAATTTTGACGAGGGCTTTTTAGACGCGGACGGCCATTCTTTGCGCTCATTTTCTGCCAGATTCGCAGCCCCTGTTGCTAAGCCCAGGGAAACCCTAAACCCCTGAAAAATAGGATGAACTCACCGTCATTTATGAATGTTTGTGTGGATTGACCTTGTGCAAAGCTCCTCTCAAAAAACAGAGAACAAACCAGGGTTTCCTCTGTTTGCATTGTTGTCTATAAATAATGTTTAGATTCACATTCATTTCGTTTCTTGTTTGTATGTTGCTTCCCTAAAGTCCTAGGGTTTGAGGTTTAGCATTTTGGATACTTTTTGGCCACTCTGACTGGAATTTTTTTTTTTTTTACATTCTTTCTGGAATCCAGCAATGTGGTTTGATATTTCTATCATAACTGCTCTCAGAAATCTTGAGTCATTCACGAGTTTATATGAAAATAAATGGCTTTTTGCAGAAAGGAAATGGTTAGAAATTGGTATATGATTAGCTTGTTTACCAGTATATGGAGTGAATTCCATGTATAAATAGTAACTGCCATCGTTGCATTCCATGTATAAGATATATGTGATTACAAAAGAAAAAAAAAGACTTCCAAATATATAAATGTGAAGATGAGGATGAGGGAAAGAAACAATGGGATCATTTGTTGGGGGACACTGTAATTGCTGGATTGTACTCTGTTTTAGCAATGGAAACTTTTAAGAGAACAAAGAGTTGGATCTATTCTCTGTAATTGCTTTTTTAAAGTTTTTTTTTTCAATTTATAAAAAAAGAGTTGGATTATCTCTTATGAATGGGTTGTCTCTTTCCAATGAGAATAATAACACAAATCAAATCAAATGTGTGGATGTAAAATGAAATAATGTTTTAGTGGTGAAATTTGTATATTTATGTAAAATTTTATTTAGTTTTAGATTTATTTTGATGGAATGATTTAATATAATTATATAATGATAAGTGGTATATTCTTGTATTAGATTTGTTTTCTTTTTTAATCTGTGTTTATTTTCATATATTTTCAGTCTTACAAGTTTGTATATATTAAAACTTGTCTTAGTTGCATTTACATCTATTCTCACACATTTACTTCATTATTATCCCACTCTCATATATCCATTTTTTTATCCTAAGATTTTGCATCGTCATTCCTAGGTCAATCGCGTTGCACTCAAGAGCAATCCCAAGTTGCTTAAGATTGACCCCAAAATATGTTTTTAATTTCAAAATACTACTCTTGCCCTTTTCCACTAGTTGTTGGGAGTCAATTTTTTTTTAATAAAAAGGGGTCAATTTTTTATTGAAATCATAAAAGAAACATTACAAAGGGATTAGGGGACCTGAAGGCTCCCAAGAAAGAAAGAACAAGAACAACCATCCAAACAACCCCAAACACCTTAACCCTCCATATCATCAACAATGACCCTCTCTAATTCATGACAATAATCAGGGGATAACTATCCCCACCCCTCAACCTTCCAATTATCTACATGCTTCGAAGCCCACTTAGCCAAACAGTCAGCAACCCTATTCCATTCATGCGGAATGTGGGAAAAAGACACCCCTTCCAACATAGAGCATATTTATAGAATTTGACAAACCACTACTGCCAACTGCCAATTAACCTCAAACACCTTTTGCTCAAGCAACATATTAATAATAATCTATGAATCAGATTCACAAATAATCCTATGCCAGCCCAAAGCACAAGCCCTCTCAATGGCCCAAAGAATCGCCAACCCCTCCATAAAGTTGTTAGAATGCTACCCTTTATGGATGGAGAAAAAGAAAACAATCGAGCTAGAACAGTCTCTTTCAACTCCACCAATGCCAGCCGGCCCAGGATTACCCCTAGAGGAACCATCTGTATTAATCTTTAGAATATCCGCTAGAGGGGGTAACCATCTTTCAATCCTTTGAATCTTTTTTCTAGCCCGCCTACCTCTTTTGACACAAACATATACAAAAGTCAACCCCTGCAAGCCCAATCTATTCGCAATCTCATCATCGCTCCTTTCTAAAGGATGTCATTTCACATTTAGCTTCCATCGTCTCTTGGATCATACCAACAATTCTATGCATCTTGCACCATTAGCCTATCCTCACAAAAAATCCTATGATTCCTTTCCAACCAAATTTTCCAAAGGATGAACGTAGGACCAGTGCCCCATACAATCTAAAGGAAAGAGGTCTGGGCAGGAGGTCTTCCCAGACTTCACCATAACTCGACAAGGGAGGAAGCATGGACACATGAATGTTTCCAAACACCCCACCAAAAATGTCAGAGTAGCACAGAATAAGAACAACGAAAAAATAAATGGCAAGAATCCTCCTCACTATAGGTGCACAAAACACAAATAGAGGGACCTTGGAATCCCCACTTCCGAAGATTATCCCAATTCAAACATCTATTCCAAGCTAGATTCCACACAAAAAAATTACACTTTGGCCATGAAAACTTGTTCTACACAAGTTTCCACCAGGGGACCTCAACCCCTCGAAACTTACGAAACAACAACTCTTGATACCCACTAGCCATAGTGAAGGCACCCTTAGGATCCGGGCTCCAAGCCATAATATCCTTATCCCTAAGGGAGCTACAGTGTCTACCAACCAAAATATTTTGAAGCTCAACACAATCCTCCTCTAAGCCAATAACAGGCCAATCACAAGAATCCTCCCACCTAGCCACCTCCATCAACCCACAAGGATAAGAAGTCTTAAAATCAATCACCCTTAACCAACCAACCTCCAAGAAGCGTTGGAAAAGATTCAACAAATTAGGATACTGGCTCAAAATGTGGGGAAAACTGTCCCAAGAATCAGACCAAAAGAATGCCTCATCCCCCCTATTACATATCCAAAACAAGCCCTCCTTGATCAGTGCAACCCCTTTCTTAAGCATTCCCCAAATCATAGAACCTTTCCCCACCAAAGGATACCTGGGAATCTCCTCCTTCAAAACCCTTGGTAGGTACTTGTGAGATAAAATCCTGGCCCAAATATAATCTTGCTCCACACACCACCTCCAGTAGAGCTTTGTAGCCAATACCAACCTAGTCCAATTCAACTGTTGCAATCCAAGACCCCGAAACTGCTTCCGGCTACACACAATATCCCACTCCACCAAGCTCCACTTTCAAGAGGACAAGTTTCCGGCCCATAAAAATTGTCTAGCCAAAGAATCCAAATCCTTCACAAACCCAATCGGAGCCACCTAGAGCATGCATCTATAAATAGGAAGAGTCTGCACCACAGATTTAAGCAACTAAACATAGCCAACAAAGGACAACCATTTATGAGTCCAATGATTAACTTTCAAATTAAACTTGTCCAGAATATTTTTCCATGACTCCCTAGGAAGACTACTAGAAGAGATAGGAAGGCCAAGATAAGTTAAAGGGAGGGAACCAATCTGGAACCTCAAGATACGAGCAATCCTTTACTGAATAAGTAGTGGAGTATTGAAGAAGAAAATGGAAGATTTATCTTCATTAATCCTTTGATTAGAAGCAACAAGATAGATATCTAAAGCCTTGAGAAAATTCATAGCTTCTTTGATCTTAGCCATACCCATCAAAGAAGTATCATCCACAAATTGCAGGTGAGATTGAGGAGGAAAACCATTTCCCCACACCCAACCTTGAATCAAACCCAACTCCACATTATGCTTCACCAATCTCCCCAGACCTTCAGCAAGAAGAATAAATAAATAAGGAGAGAGAGGATCCCCTTGACGAAGGCCTCTAGAAGCACTAAAAAGAGAAGAAAGCTCACCATTAATCAACACCAAGAAAGAAGTGGAAGTAACACAACACATAACCCACTAGACCCACTCCTTAGCAAAACCAAAAGAATAATAATTTTTTGCAAGAAAGACCACTTAACTCTATCATAGGGCTTTGCCATATCCAGCTTGATGAACATAGCCTTTTCTTTCGAGGAAGCCATAGAATGGATAGTTTCAGTAGCAATGACCACTCCATCTAGAACTTGTCGATCCTCCACAAAACCACTATGTTCCTCAAAGATAAGCTCTCTAAGCCATCGCTTCAATCTTCCAGCAATCAACTTGGAGATGATTTTATAAACCTCATTACAAAGGGAGATATGCCGAAATTGACTTAGCCGATTTTCCCCCTCACATTTGGGGATGAGGACAAGAAAAGGTAGAGTTCAAAGCTCATAACATCTGCTTATTCCTCTAAGACTCCCATACCACCTCCAATAGGTCCAGCTTAATGATATCCCAAAATTCCTGATAAAATTTAATTGGAAAGCTATCAAAGCCCAGAGCTTTTCCTTTCTTCATCTGGAAAACAGTAGCCTCCAATTCCTCTAATGAGATACAACCCAAAAAATGCTCATTCATCTCACTAGTAACCAAGGAGGGGATACAAGACAAAACATGGTTTTCTTCCACCAAACCATCTTGGGAATCCTCTTTAAATAATGAAGCAAAATACTTTGAAGCTTCTCTAGACATATCCTAAAAAGAAGATATATGTTCACCCCTGGTATTCACAAGAACAGGCATATAATTACCATGTCTCTTGGCTTTCACCAAATTGAAGAAGAAAGCAGTGTTTCTGTCTCCCTCCTATAATCATTCAACACGAGCCTTTTGTTTCCAAAATATTTTCTCGCGAAGCTCACACTCTTCCAAAGCTTTCAAAGCCCTTGCCTCCTCCTTGTGTAAATCCTCATAAAGAAAAAAATCCCTTATCTCCCAAGTGATGACATCCAAGTCAGCTTGAGCAGCATCCTTAGCATGAAAAATATTTCCAAAACACTGCCTATTCCACCTTTTGAGTTGATATTTCACATATTGCAGCAGTTTGGAAAAATAATACATAGCAATGCCATAAGTAGGCCTTCCCCTTCACCACCATTCAGCCATATACTCCTGCAGAGAAGAATCTCTTAACCACATAAGCTGGAACTTGAAAGGGGGGAACTGAGCAACACGTGCTAAAGTAGCAGATAACTTAATAGGCCAGTGATTGAAGCCCCTCCAGTCCAAATCTCAAAGCAAGTAGACCACCATCCTCCAATCCAAAAACATGAAACCAAGAAATGGTCAAGTCTCTTAGCAATACAATTCTCTCCCATTCTCCTATTGTTCCAAGTAAACTGAACATTATAGGGCTTATTGTCAACTAGATTCAAGGCAGAACGTTATCCTAAAGAAGGAAAGCAAAGGGATCCAATATCACAATACCACCCTTCTTCTGATACAACTCAATAATAGCATTGAAATCACCCGCAATAATCCAAGGTAAAAAGGGAACAAGGCTTTGAATGAAATTAATATGAGACCACAATAACTGCTTACCAGAAAAATTAGTAGGCACATAGATGTTTGAAAGGAGAATAGTTTCTCCCAACTCCCAACTTGAAGCAACCACAGAGATGGAAGACTTAGAGGACATCCACCAAGGAGGACAAATCTTCAAGGGGTTCCACAGGCAAGTCACACCCCCTGCATTACCCTAAGCCCCAACACACTGGCAGTCACCATGCCCCCACAGCTTCGACAACAAACCAATCATACTTTCAATAGATAACTTAGTCTCCTGTAAAAAAAGAACATCAAGAGAATGAATTTTCACCAAATCACAAACAACTTTTTGTCGAGGGCCATTGTTCAAGCCCCTTACATTCCAAGACAAGATGATCATTTCAGAGGGTTAGAAAAATGGGAATCCAGGGTCTTAACAGATCCAAACTCCACCAAAGTCTCCTCCATCATCTTTATTTTTTCCAAGTCCTTCTTTCTCCCAACTTTGGAAGACTTCTCAACAACCCCTTTCTTTAGGTCTTTCTGAAGAATTCCCAATGAAAGAGAAGCTTTGCTACCTTTCACCGAATCAGATCTCACTTTCACCAATGGAGTAGAAATATCGTCCTCCCCCATCTTCATATTCGCAAGAGGCTCAGACCTCCCATGAACCACCAAACTTATATCCATTTCCATTTGCAAAGCACTAACCTCCTGGGATGACTAGTTGTAATCTGGAATGATACCTTCCTACACCCCTTCTAAAACACTCTTATCCATAAGCATCATACCCAGATTCGCCTCCTACTGACTGAGGTCATCCAAAACCTCAAATCTATTAAAGGTATCTCCTTCCTAATGCTCCTTAAGAGTCCTCTTTTGACCCCGGTTCCTATTACGAGCCTTAACAGGAATAAAACCCTTTGCCCCAACAACCTCACTAGGAATGGGGTCCTTTCCTTTGTTGACCTTAGGAGGATTGCAAGGAGGTTGAGACTCAAAAGATTTAGACTTTGGCCATCTTCTCTGCATATGGCCATATTCATGACATAGATGACACTGAAAAGGAAATGTCTCATAATCTAACTGTTGCACCCAAGAATATGAACCTGCATGAATTTCCAAAGAATCTAGAAGAGGGTTATTTAAATCCATTTCAACACAAATACGAGAAAAGTTCATTATCTTTCTATCCAAAGTTTGCTGAGAAGGACCCACTGGTTTCCCCAACAGTAGAGCAATTCGATGCAAGATGTCATTGTGCCAACATTCAATTGGAAATCTAAGGAGACATACCCACACCGAGACCCAATTTGGAAGCACCTCTAAAGGATCAAAACAAGCATGCCAGGGTTTAATAAATAAACCAATCTAGCTGTGGAAATAAGGCCCACCTTCAAACACTCTATTGTGATCTTCCATGCAATTAAAAGTCCCCATAAAGTAATTGCTTTCTAACAACATTATTTCCATTTCTCCCTCTGGGGACTAGGTACAATGAGCCCAAGACTCCAAGAATTGGAGTGAAACCCTCATTCCCAAAAATTTGTAGAGAAAAGCATGCTTCAAATAATACTCAATATCCTCCACAATCGATTTAGGTTGAATTACTAGCATCGACCTATCTTTGCTTCATTCCAAGCACCCATTAATTTTTGGGATATGAGGACCTCCAACTGAGCAAATCCTCCATTCCCCTACTCCTTAGAGAACAAGTTGTTATCAAACACCTTCATTGCAAGAGAAGGAGACTTCGATCCACAAGTAGTTCAGAAATCCAGAGCGGAACTGACCCCCGAAGCTTCCACTCGATCCATCCCCAAAGAGGAGACATGGAAAAATCCTCAAAGAAGAAGGCTCCAAAAGAAGCACCGAGCAACAAAAGAAGCATGGAGCAACAAAACCCCAGAAAAAGACTCCAATCACCTACCAGATCGAATCAGCCAAACAGAAGAAAGAAGCGCCACAAGTAAAAACGTGAACACACACACAAAAGATTAAGCTTCCCCCTTACACATTAACACCCCCTCCCCACCAAGCAGCATACACAAACACCAATCTGCACCCAACCACCGCCATGCAGGAGTGGCAATGATGCATGTAAGATAAGCCTCACAAGCATCCAACCACAATGCCATCTCCCTCTTCCCATGACATCGTTGGGAGTCAAATTGGTATGTGTTTGTACAACTAATTATTATGTCTTGATATTTAAAGACATTCATTTGTGTATTTAAATACATATATGGGATGAAAAATAACATTTGTATTACAAGGAGAAATCATTTAGGAACACTTTAATTAGAGCACTAAAATGAATGTATTTGCATTGAAATTTAAATGTAGGTCATTAAATGTTCAAGTTTGTTGACTTTAATTACTAGCCTAAAGCCATAAATTCAACCTATCAAGGGGTTAATTGAGAAGAGCTTGACCCTCACAATCCAACAACTCCCCTAAGGTATTTTAGATATTTTTAATACTTTACACATCATCAAATAATAGAGATCACAAAGGACTAGGTCATAGAAGTATGCATTTAGCCTTAAGATCAATTATGCACTATGTAAATTTAAGCGTAAGTGTAATGCCCCACCACGCAACCCTAGGGGAAGTTGCAATTTACTACACAAATGAACTATTTTTTTTTTTTTAAAAAAGAACAATTAGATCAATTAACATGCAAGATCACTTAACCAATTGCAAGATCACTTAACCAATTGCCAACAACCCCCAAGGTTACGAGATTGAGTTGCTTGAACCCAACCAAGAAACATGAATTAAATCCATAACATTTAATTACTTAACAAATAAGTTCACATACATTCCATACATAATGATTTACATCAAAGAATAAAAGATACCACTTGAATTCCAATAACCATAATTTACAACATGATTACAACACTCATTCCCCGAATGAGATAAAACCAATAAGTATAATTTACATATTACATATTCCACCTTGATAACAAATGAGGGGCAGTAAAATACAAGATCAACTGAAAGAATAAGCATGAAAGGAAACTGGAACCCACGAGCTCTCCAACTGGAAATCTTATCTACACGAACAAGAAGACGGACCAACGGATTAAGGTGCACGTTCCACCCAACCGTGTGATACCCCAAGGATCACCCCCCGTGCTAGGAGATAGTAATCTGGAATCCAACACAAGACTATCTACCACTAAACACAGGCTACAACATAAACTGAACTGAAACAACAACCACCACCAAATCCTTTAACACAAAGATTAAAATGCTTCCAGAGAACAAGATCATGAACATCAACTGAATACCACACAGTAATTGACTGACTACTGACATAGGTAGAGTGTCATACATAAATTGCCATGAGTTACCCTAGCTCAACCTTCCTAGGCTACCGGACCCCCATCTTGGGTTACCCTGGCTTGCCTCTACTAGCTGCCGGACCCTCATGCAAAACTATGTGTCTCGTCTCATCTCAAGCCTTTACAAACCAAAACCTAATCATATGTTTGTCCTCCCTACAAGTATGAAAACCCTGAACTAGAATGCATATAAGGAACACAATGAACTGACAGTGTAAATAGTGGCTACTTACACTACTTAGGCCAAAGTATTCTCAACCATTACTTCGAGTGACAGTCATCTCATTCACATACACTACCATAGCTCAGTTTGGATTATGACCATTCATATACTATGCTTAGGTAATTTCCTCCAATGGGTAATCTTTAGCCCCAAAAATAACCTACTCCCCTTTTTTCCCAAAATACAATGGTATCTCTACAAATTAACCCTAAGCACAAGTTACCCCTTCAATGGATATTCCTATCCCAGGTATAACATATGAACATATCTTTGCATAAAAAAACTAGTCTCAAGTATAACTTTATAATCTAGAGCATAGCTACATAAGCCTCACCATAATCATAGATTAAATATTCATATATATCTGACTCCCTTCAGTAATATATCACACCAATAAGTGATTCTCATCAAGAGTATAATCACATCAATAAATGACCTCAATTGAAGAATAATCATATCAATAGATGATTCCATTTGAGAGTGTATTCTCCTTAATTAAAAGGGTTTAAACAAAGAGTCCACTCTTGTTAATACAATAAATTTGTCTTAAGAGTGTAATGCAACTAATCAAGTAGCAAAGCTAACTCAATAGGTAATTCCACCTATGTCTCTATATATAAAGTATCTCATAAGCTCAAGTGATTTACTTAATCACATAGGTGAGTCTCAACCTCGATATACCCTAATCTTAGGATAAATTCACCAACCAAAGACTAGTCCAATTATATAGGTTAATCTAACCCTATATGTTCCAAACAAGATCAAATGTACAACCCAACCAAGTAAATTAATCCCAAACTATAGGTATCAATGAGTAGTCAAGTACATATCCCAACCCAGTAGGTAAATCTTAACCTAAGGTTTCACTCTTTAATCAAATGAACTTCTCATCCCAAATAGGTTATCCTAAACCTATGGTTTCATTCGAGTATAAAGTATGATCAAGTGATCATTCCAGTAAAGATAATTGATGTGGTTCACATAACGTCACATCGTATCTTTCATACCTTTACTTTTGCAATGCTAACCCTATCATTCCCAAGGTTCCCTTAGAATAATAAGCCACAATGCATGACATGGATACATTTCACAATATACATGTAGTATTACTACCTATGTATAGAAATAACGTCATTATCTAAATCCCCATATAGGGTATATAGGAGTATAGAGACACTTCCTTAAGCTAATCATGTTTAATCATTCCTAGTATCTTAATAGTAATGACAAACATTTATTAAGCTAATCAAATAAAGCATTCAATTCTTAGTCTTTCACAAATAAAAAAATAATAATAGAAGACTAGATCCTCATGCCTGTAATATGCTTAATCTAATTGGTTGACTTGATGCACAACCTTCCAAAAGCAGCGTCCTAGCTTCACTTAGCTCTCTCAAAGCAATAATTCACTATGATTTCTCTCACGAGTTGATAATATGCTCTCACAAAATATAACTTCTCACAAATACTCAAGGATCTCATAAAATATAGCTTCTCACAAATACTCAAGAATCTCACAAAATACAACAAAATGAAATTGTAGAATAATGCAGATTAGCAATCCTAAATGAGAGTATATAAGCCTCTCTATTTATACAGAAAAAAGAGACTTTGCAGCCTACAAAAAAGGCATGGTAGTTGACACATCTCTACATGCAATTCAACCCATAACACACAACTAAAAGGTGGCAGAAAACTAAGCATAAACTCAACATATAATGCTACAAGTCGACCCTTCTATTTGACAACAACAAAAGACATTCAAAAGTGCATGTGCTTAAAAGATGACAGTTGAATTGTAACCAAAATGGACTTCTACATGAAATAGAACTTTCATAATTTGGTGCCAAGTATGCAGCCAACTTCCTATCTCCTAGGCGCAATTATTACTCTTTGAAATAGTCTACAATATGCAAGTAACACTTTACACAACATTGACTTAGTCAAGGTTTCAGTGGCAACAAATCAAAGTTGAATTTCCCTTCAATATAGTTCTCAAAAGGTGCTTTTGACCATTTCCAACTACTTGTACGTTTTACCTTTTATCATGCATTGTATACTTTATATTGCAGCTCATCTAAATATTCCATTGCTTTGTATAATAGTGCCCAAGTTGGAATACTTTGTTGTTAATAATCCAAAGTTGCATTTCAATAGTATTGACTATGGTTTGTTCCATAATGACCTTTTATTGTTGCGCCATACTTGTATATGTTTCGACCTTTAAATACTTTTCATATCTCATATATAATTCAGCCTATGCTCATATACATAAATCGACCTATGTTCATATATATAAATCACCCTCAAAGCATCACATATATATTTATATATAAATACCCCATGTTAATCAAGTAGATATCCATTCGATACACAAATGAATATGAACAAGTTAACATTCACATAATAATTTAATAATATTATATATATATACACACTCCTCTATATAAGCATTAATGATCATGTGTGTGTGTATATATATATATGTATATTCAGACACATATATACATATCGTTGAAAGTAATAAAGTAATAATTCATTCAATAATTGAATGACTATGATAGTGATATTTACAAATAATAACACATGTATATACACACACATGTACATAAATATATTATATATACACTTCTGTAATAAGCATTAACGCTTACATGTGCATATATATGACATATATATATATATTCTATAGCGATTAATAGTCAAATAATCCTTTGAAATGATTATGACCATGTGACTATATTCATAATAACATATTTATACACATGTATGCATATCTATACATATGTTGTCATACTTGTATGGAGATCCCATTATATCCAACGTATGTGTATGTCGACATATGCATATATATGCATATATCCCAAATACTCATTCGACCACACAATCAAACATAGTGATATAAGGAAGGACTCATAAGTTCCAAACATATAAACATCATCCAAGCATGCATTCAACAGTAATCATGACCCTTACTAATGCAAACACTTCATACTAAGGATGACTTACCATTTCCCAACACAATAACTTGACTCAACCATTCTACTATGAGTGTGCATGTGTAAGCTCAAATAGGTATCATTAAGGGATACCTGACCAATCACTTCTCCTGAGTGATACTTCCCCTCCACCTAGAGGATTTGAACCTGTCCCTACAACCAACTCAACACATTTGCAATGGTAATTAGATGTTCACAATAAATCATAAAATTTAGCATATTTATATAGCAATCCATGTAAACATATTTACTCTTTCAAAGTCATATTAAACATTTATCAATACTTTCACATAATACCTATTTCAGTATTTCATTCTTTTAGCAAGCATATCAAAATCATGATTACATTTACCAACCTATTTACCAATGAAGGTAAAAGTAAATCAATAATAACAAGATGGGGTGTGACATACTTCCCCCCTTGTGAATCATCATCCCTGAAGATTTAAAACACTTTAACATATAATTAAAGTCAAATAAAGTTTTTACTTACCCTTTCTAATTCCTGTAAGAATTATAAAATAATCTTCCCTTGTAGCATCACTCCTTGAAATCTTGTCCTTCCTAGACCTTTCATCGAGTGTCCTTGTTAATGAATAGGGAGAACTCGTATACCTCACACATACTTGCTCTCCCAAAGAGCTTATGTGTTATACTCACAATATCTCATATGTACCACCCTAGTACAATGATATCTGAATAACACATGACACCTATACCATAGTGATTGGAAGACACGTTTAGATTGGCTAACGAATTTATCCTTAATATAATCCAAATAGAAAAGGAATTTTAGTGTATTGTACATTACACCGTGGGTCTCATCCTTCCCTTTGGTATTTACACCTTTAGACAATTCAAAAGCTGAGTTCGACCATCACTTACACATCCATTTTCCTTAGTCATAATAGTAATGCTCTTGACTACTTGTCCATCTTGAGAATATCATTGCTCTTGGACACCTGTCAATTTAGAACATAACAATACAACTTCATATTTCAAACTTTGTATCAACAAGGTTTCTCGTTGATATTTTGATCTTCTATTATCTTTTGACAATCCTTTTAGATCTAAGGTTAACCCCATTTCTTATCCTATTTCAGCCTAATAGAGTTTTCAGCCTTCCTTTCCATATAATGGGTCAAACCTCAATGATAGAAGTTTATTTATTTATTCTTCAAATCGTTCAAGATTTGGTTTACCACTTTTTCCTATTCAGCTATAATAATATATTGCGCATTTGTTTAATTGGATGTATCATAGTATGATCATGGTTTATACAACCCTATCATTATTTTCTCATTCACAATTGAGACAACCTTCTCAGGAATATTAAGCAACTACTTCACACAATATATTATTTAGGACCAAAATCCTATAAATCAAAATTTCCAACCAACATTGGTTACCTTGGTGAGTCTTTCCACCATAACATTATGCCAGTTCCACCGACATAGATAGGTTAAACTATATTGTATTCAACCACTCCCTCTCTTGAATCTCAAGAGAGTATACATGTCCTGTAGATGACAACATCTTGTCCTCGTTTTTTGGCATACTCACCAATAACTTGCTACATACCTTGCAACATATTACTCCATCTTTTTCTATATTATAGTGGTTCCTCATCTGACAAATAACATTGTTGTTCCAATTTCCTAGCTATGATATCAATTTCCTCATTTCATTCCTTAGTCTTCCAAAATTTTGGGTACATAGGTTCTTTTACATCCCATAATAGTCTATTCTTTGACTAAATGAAAAACTATAAATTGTGGACTCATGCCACATAAGCATAATGCTTAGAAATTTTGTGGAGATAAATCTCCTTCATCTTAGGACATCCATACCTTGGATTTCTTCCATCTTTGGATCATTTTCAAAATTGTAAACCGATTTTCAGCTCAATCCATCTTTCTTGATGAGTATTGGTGCCAATTTTGAGTAATAATCCTTGTTCAATCATGTTGGTTCGTAGAAGATATCAAATTTAATTACATACCTAATTACCAAGCATAGAAATTTCTCAAAATCATGAGTAATTAGATCTTCCTTTGCTAATTCCATAGGAAATGACCTTCCCTTTCATGATCAAGTAATCTACCTATCCTTTTCTAAGGCATCAATGATAATAGCAATTGATTTTACAATCAAATATATATAAGGCATGGTGTGATAATAGGTCACAATATTTGACCTTTCCATTATTTTTCTCCAAAAGTTCCAATACCTTATCCTTGTGGTCATGAAATACATGACTTAATTGACATTAGGACTTACGAAGAAGTCAAAAGTTCTTCTAAATCAAAAATATGTTTTTGATTTTGTTGGGTGGGGTACTTAATCTGAGTTAATCCACTCTCTTTATTCCCCCCTTACTGGTTCCACAACATTCGATCAACTTAAAGTTGAACTTATAGCAAACATTTTCTTTTTCAAAATGATTTATCATTCCTTGTTGTTGGCTTTCTATTTCCTTTTTTCTTGCCTCCATGGCATACCTTGAATATACTTTTTCCAAAGTTAGATTCATCATTGATCCCTAATCTCATAGATTCAATAATTGGATCGTCAAATAGGAGATCTAATGAATATTCAACAATTTGACAAGCTAAGAGGCTTTCAAATATTCCAATTCTCTTTTCCATGTATACTAATATCCTTATTGTGGAGGAATTTCCATATCCACAAAGCCTCTTTGGTTGATGTGTCCTCAACTTAGAGCATTGTTTCCTTACAACTGATATAGTATTAACACATAGTGTCACACTGTATCCCATTTACTTTTGGAACTTCTAAACCTAAGTTTATTTTCATTGAAAAGTTGGTGAGTTCAATTTATAATCCAACCAATCTAGGTACTATCCAAACCTTTGTCAAATCAATATGATTTACCTTTTCAGGCTTCTTTCTCACAATCACCTTTCCAAGTGACTTTGTGCCCAAAACTTTGTAACTTCATAACCTTAAGCACTCTAAGGTTGCTTGGTTTCTTTTCCTCATATTAATCAAAACTCCAAATTGATCTCGTCAATTTTGGTTGGTGGAACCATGTCCACTTCATTGATTACTTCTTTTCTGACCATTATGGTCTCTTCCCTTATTCCTAAGGTATTGAAACTTCTTGCAAGATCTTAGATTTTTTCAAAATCAATTTTTTGTCAAGGATTATCCATCCTCTTGGATACCTCCTTCGTTGAATATCTACTTCATTTGAAGTTTTGAATTTATGCCAATAATGCATACTCACATATTTGTAGTATTCTTACTAAATCCAAGAATACTTGACTCCTTGCAACTATAGGTTGCTATCAATAAG
This sequence comes from Sequoia sempervirens, assembly GCA_007258455.2. Taxonomy (NCBI): domain Eukaryota; kingdom Viridiplantae; phylum Streptophyta; class Pinopsida; order Cupressales; family Cupressaceae; genus Sequoia; species Sequoia sempervirens. Next base: position 171,369,077 of record VDFB02168118.1, read on the forward strand.
GGAGATTATTTCAATCCTCTCTATCCCTTAGAGTCAACCTAACTTTTAGTAGGGTAAAGGTACATATTGGTTATCTTTCATAACCTTCCTACATAACCTGAGTGCACAATCTTCCACAATCCAAGGGAGTATCATAATAAGTTGTTGGTTTAGGAGTTTCCAACTCCATCTCTTATCTAGTCCCAAACTTAAACAAGTTTCCAGGAATCTTTTTCTTCCTTTTGTTCTTTCCATTTGCCATCTTGAAACAAGAAATTCTCTACTATTATCTCTCGATAAGGTTTATGCATTGTTTGTGTAATGAGCTCATAGGTTCTAGAGCTAAACCTGGTAGCTCGAATACCACATGTAACAACTCTGGTCTTCTACTCAATAATATTCTAAAGATTTCACGTTAAGTGAATATTCTATGATGTTGAAACATAACAATAAAAAATTGCTTTCCATAATGTAAACTACATGCACATTTGAAATAATATTGTTTCCAAACTTCCATTGCATTCCATTGTAATTTCACAAATCTTTCCATAACTTAGATTTCATATTGAATGAACTCAAGTATATCATTCATGATTACATTCTTCTATATAAATGGGTATATGATACATACATAGCTCCTTTGAGCTTCATCTGGAAATAGATATACAAACTAGTCTTGATGTTGTCATAGTGGCACATACATTATGGGTGTCTCCGCTCCATGGTGCATACACTCCAACTGTCCCCAATACTAGTGCAAAAAAATGCAAACCTCGGTCGCCAACTAATGAGGAGAAGCATCACTCATGCACATTTTTTCCAACCATGGACTCAAATGCAGTCCCCTGCACATTTGTCACACATGACAAGATGGCCCTACCCTTCGACGAAGAGATTGGTTGGTAACAATAACCTATTCGAGCTTAGTGTTGTGTCCTTCAAACTAGAACCTAATCATATGTTCATCTTCCCTATGAGTATGAAAATCTTGAACTAGAATGCATATACGGAACACAGTGAACTGACAGTGTAAATAGTGGCTACTTACACTACTTTGGCCAAAGTATTCTCACCCAGTACTTCAAGTGACAGTCATCTCATTCACATACACTACCATAGCTTGGTTTAGATTATGACCATTCATATACTATGCTTAGGTAATTTCCTCCAATGGGTAATCCTTAGCCCCAAAAATAACCTACTCCCCTTTTTCCCAAAATACAATGGTATCTCTACCAATTAACCCTAAGCACAAGTTACCCCTTCAATGGATATTCCTATCCCAGGTATAATGTATGAGCATATATTTGTATAAAAAAACTATTCACTTCAAAAGACAAACTAGCCCCAAGTATAACTTTATAATCTATAATATAGCTACATAAGCCTCACCATAATCATAGATTAAATATTCATATATATCTGACTCCCTTCAGTAATATATCACATCAATAAGTGATTCTCATCAAGAGTATAATCACATCAATGAATGACCTCAATCAAAGAATAATCATATCAATAAATGATTTCATTTGAGAGAATATTCTCCTTAATTAAAAGGGTATAAACAAAGAGTCTACTATTGTTAATACTATAACTTTGTATTAAGAGTGTAATTCGCAACTAATCGAGTAGCAACTCTACCTCAATAGGTAATCCCACCCATGTATCCATACATAAAGTATCTCATAAGCTCAAGTGATTTACTTAATCACATAGGTGAGTCTCAACCTCGATATACCCTAATCTTAGGATAAATTCATCAACCAATGAATAGTTTGATTATATACGTTAATCTAACCCTATATGTTCCAAACAAGATCAAATGTACAACCCAACCAAGTAAGTTAATCCCAACCTATAGGTATCAATGAGTAGTCAAGTACATATCCCAACCTAGTAGGTAAATCTTAACCTAAGGTTTCACTCTTTAATCAAATGAACTTCTCATTGCAAATAGGTTATCCTAAATGTAGGGATTCATTTGAGTATAAATTATGATCAAGTGATCATTCCAATAAAGATGATTGATGTGGTTCACATAATGTCACATCATATCTTTCATACCTTTACTTTTACAATGCTAACCCTATCATTACCAAGGTTCCCTTAGCATAATAAGCCACAATGTCAAGTCGCTTCATGACGTGGATACACTTCAAAATATACATGTAGTCTTACTACCTATGTATAGAAATAACATCATTATCTAAATCCCCATATAGGGTATATAGGAGTATAGAGACACTTCCTTGAGCTAACCATGTTTAATCATTCCTAGTATCTTAATAATAATGACAAACATTTCTTAAGCTAATCAAATAAAGCATTCAATTCTCAATATTTCACAAATAAAGACAAATAGGAGAAGACTAGATCCTCATGCGGCCTATAAAACACTTAATCCAATTGACTGACTTGACACACAACCTTCCAAAAGTAGCTTCCTAGCTTCACTTAGCTCTCTCAAAGCAATACTTCACTATGAATTCTCTCACAAGTTGATAATATGATCTCACAAAATATAGCTTCTCAAAAATACTCAAGGCTCTCACAAAATATAGCTTCTCACAAATACTCAAGGCTCTTACAAAATATAGCTTCTCTGAAATACTCAAGGCTCTCACAAAATATAGCTTCTTAGAAATACTCAAGGCTCTCACAAAATACAATAGAATGCAATTGCAGAATAATGCAAATTAGTGTGTCCCAAATGAGAGTATAAGCCTCTCTATTTATACAACAAAAAGAGACTTTGCATCCTACAGAAAAGGCATGGTAGTCGAAACATCTCTACATGCAAGTCGACTCATAACACACAACTAAAAGGTGACAACAAACTAAGTACAAAGTCAACATATAATGTTATAGGTCGACCCTACTATTTGATAGAAGCAAAAGACATTCAAAAGTGCACATGCTTAAAATATGACAAAGAAATTATAACCAAAGTGGACTTCTATAGGAAATAGAACTTTCATAATTTTTCGGCAAGTATGTAGCCAACTTCCTATCTCCTAGGCATGGTTATTACTCTTTGAAACAATCTATAGTATGCAAGCAACACTTTACACAACATTGACTTAGTCAAGGTTTGAATGGCAACATATCAAATTTGAATTTCCCTTCAATATAGCACTCAAAAGGTGCTTTTGACCATTTCCAACATGTTGTACGTTTTACCTTTTATCATGCATTCTATACTTTATATTGCAGCCCATCTAAATATTCCATCACTTGTATGATAGCATCCAAGTTGGAATAATTTGTTGTTAATAATCCAAAGTTGTATTTCAATAGTATCGACTATGGTTTGTTCCATATCAACTTTTTTATTTTTGTGCCATACTTGCATATGGTTCAACCTTTAAATACTTTTCATATCTCATATATAATTCGGCCTATGCTCATATATATAAATCGACCAATGTTCATATATATATACATCACCCTCAAAGCATCACATATATATTTATATATAAATACCCCATGTTAATCAAGTATATATTCATTTGATATTCAAATGAATATGAACAAGTTAACATTCACATAATAATAATATATATTATATATACACACACTCCTCTATATAATCATTAATGCTCGTGTGTGTGTGTATACATATATATTCAGACACACATATATACATATTGTTCAAAGTAATAAAGTAATAACACATTCGATAATCGAACAATTACGAATAAGTGATATATTAACAAAGAATAACACATGCGTATATACACACACATGTGCATATATATATTATATATACACTTCTTTAATAAGCATTAACGCTTACACATGCATATGTATGTATATATATATACATGACATATATATATTCTATAGTGATTAATAGTCAAATAATCCATTCGATATCTAAAATGATTATGACCATGCGACTATATTCATAATAGCATATTTATACACATATATGCATGTCTATACATATGTTTTCATACTCGTATGGACATCCCATTATATCCAATGTACGTGTATGCCGACATATGCATATATCCCAAATACTCATTCAACCACTCAATTAAACATTGTGATATAAGGAAGGACTCATAAGTTCCAAACATATAAACATCATCCAAGTATGCATTTAATAGTAATCATGACCCTTAATAATGCAAACACTTCATCCTAAGGATGACTTACCATTTCCCAAAACAATAACTTGACTCAACCATTCTACTGTGAGTGTGTGTGTAAGCTCAGATAGGTATCATTAAGGGTTACTCGACCAATCATTTCTCTTGAGTGATACTTCCCCTCCACCTAGAGGATTTGAACTTGTCCTTGCAACTAGCTCAACGCATTTGCAATGGTACTTAGACGTTCACAATAAATCCATATGCATCATAAACTTTGGCATATTTATATAGCAATCAATGTAAACATATTTACTCTTTCAAAGCCATATTAAGCATTTATCAATACTTTTACATAATACCTATTTTGACATTCCATTATTTTAGCAAGCATATCAAACTCATTATTGCATTTACCAACCTATTTACCCATGAAGGTAAAAGTAAATCAGTAATAACAAGACGGGGTGTGACATAGAGCTTTACAAATGGATCTAAAAATCATGGCTCCCTTTAATAGATAAGAACTTGGAGACTTATCCAAGTGTAAGGGGTTTTTTTACTATGGTTTTTGATAGTAAGAAAGACAAAAATACCATTCTCAGTTACATATGGAACTTGTGGGGAGAAAGCACATTGATGCTAAAATCTTGGCATCCAAATTTTAACTCAACCATTAAATCATTTTTGTTTATGTCGGTCTAGGTCCACCTTTCAAATCTCTCCCTTCACTATTGGTTTGAATCATGTTTTGTAGCTCTTGGAAACTTTATACATACATATGCAAATTCAAGAGACTTCATCCACACAACCTTTTCTAGGAATTTGGTAGAGTTGGACACCTCCAAATCCCTTCTAAGGTTGAAATCATGTTTAGTGTGAATGGACACAGTTGGTTGCAACCCTTTGATTATGAAGATTTAATATTTAGGTACATAAAATGTTACAAAACTGGGAACATTGCAACAAATTGTCCAAATTTTAAATCTCAAACAAAATGGGAGGCTCCTTGGTGGAAAGATGCTTCCCCCAAGTATTATTTTATTTCAAACCTCTCAAGAGTTGTGTTTCCTCTCCAAAGAATGATACTAGCACGAAGGATGAAGTGAAGATTGATGAGTTGTCTTCAGTAACAAAGAAAGAATAAAATTCGCCCCATTTGAGTGACTCTTGCTGTTTAGAGTATGTTGGTGGCTACAATGCTACCTCTCTAAGACCCTCTCCTACAAATACTTCTACTCCAATAGTCAAACAACATACAGGCTCGACGATATCTGGTGAGGGACTACACACCTTGGGGGTTGAGTGCTCCCTCTCTCATGCGCCATCTCAAGATCTAGAGGTTTCAAATGTTGGTGATGGAGGTTCAACGAATGAAAAAAGAATCAGAAAAAGAAAAGGAATACAAACAATTGTGTGGATGTTCGTAATAGAATGCAGTTGCGATCTCACACCAAATCTGGTTTAGAAGAACAAAAGAATGGGAGGAGCAACGAGTGGCATTCAGTACAAAAAATGGAAAATAACATCCTCAAAATCAAGGAAATTAAGAATAAGTTATAGTCACTCATGCACCAAAATTGCAATCAAAATTGAAGGATCTCAAGAGCTATATGCCGATAGGAAAGCAATTTTTAGGATATGTTATATAACCTGGTATGTCTTGGATGGATGTCCAAAACTATTTTTTTGTGTCCATGTGTTGGTGGGCTGGTTTTGTAGTCTAATATCTTTAGCTTTGTTTCTTTCAGTGTAGATTTGGTTTCTGATATTGGCATTAGGAACAAGTAGGTAGAGATTTGTATGGTCCAGAATGACCATGACTGAATAAATAAGATGCAATCTTAATCCATGAGGATGAGATCCCTCTTCTATGATCTCCCTTGGTGCGAGCCAGACTAAATTCATGTATCAATATAAAACTCATCTCTTACGAATAAAAAAAAATGATATGAAAATTAACATTGTTGATTATTTGATGGTGATATTAAATATAACATTTTTTTTGTAGTTTCCAATTTGTGAGTGATGTTGATAAGATTTAATTTCTTGGAAGTGGTAAAGGTGCTTATCAAAAAATTAATAATATCCTACTTTGGTAATGTATGTAGTCCAACACTAGAAAGTCAACCTATTCCATCAATACTTGCACCATCTATTAATGAACAAGGGAATAATTTAGAGGAATATTGTAATGTGTTGTATGATAATGATATATATGATCTTATGGAGGAGTCTCAAGATTGTAGGAATAAAAATATTAATATTTACCCACTTCAAAAATGACGAAGAAAATGGAGGTCTTGCACAAAATAGGAAAAAAAAAGCTAAATAAAAACTAAGGAATTAATAGGATCTATCAATAAATTTTTAGATAGACTGGGTGTCAAAGTACCCACTCATTGAGTTGGTATAGAATTGAAAAAAAAAGAGACAAACCTTCCAAAGGATGTAAAAATAATATTTGTAGTTGAAAATATGGTAGGAACAAGAATTTATTGCTAAAATTTGAAACCATAAAAATATTATTGTAAATTCTATAATAATAAAAAATAGATAGAGAAGAAAAATTAGTGATAAGACTGAAAATAAAGGAAAAATATCTTCATGTTGAGCATGCTATGGAATAGGATGAATATACAAAAAAAAAGAAGTTTGTTGTATGTGAAGGTAAAATTAAAGCTCAATTTGGGAATATGATAGGCGCAACACAAATGGAAAAAATATTTAGTTGAGTGTTTCTTTTCATATTTTGACTAGAGGGTGTCCTATGATATACTATCGAGAATATAATAGTACATTTTCCTTTATAGGTGTTCCTAAATATCCTAATACACATTGGTCAATAAAATGCATGGGAATGAGCAAGTCATCTTGCTAAGGTGGAATAATAGGTTATATAGGAAAAAATAAAATAGTCAACTTTTATTGCATTATCTTTAGTTGAAGTTATAGTAGTAGATAATACTTATTAGGTATGTATATGTGTATAGTATTAAAAAATCATGTCCACCAAATTCATCTACTATTTTTTCATAAAGTGAGGGACAATGCAATATCGCATCATCTATATGAATTAATTAAGAAAATTTTAAATAAAATTTAAGGTATGTATGAGTACACAATTGTCAATAAGTTGGTGTGTATAGGGATAGATGGAGCTACAATAATATAAGGTCATAGGAATAATCTTGGTTGAAAACTACAAACTTCTTGTTTACCATAAATGATTGTCATTCATTGCATGACCCATAAAATGAATTTATCACTTAAAATTATGAGTAAGTTTTATATAGTATCAAAGTTTGAATATCTATTCCACAAGATCCACTCTAGGGATAACTTTAAGAAACGCCCCAGGGAAAGGTATAAAAACCTGGCGATTTTTTTTCTTTTTTTGGGAAAAATATAAATTTAATTGGTGAATCTTTTGTAATCACTAGAAGTTTATAGAAAATCAAGTGGCAAAATTTTAAAAAAAATTTCAAACCAATCAAATATTTTCATTGGTGAATTAAACATATTTTCATTAGTGAATTAAACCTATTTTCAAACCAATAAAATATTTTAATGGAAAATTAAACCTATGTTAAAATTAGTAAAGTATTTTTGTTGGAAAATTAAATCTATATTGAAACCAATGAAATATTTTTGTTGGTGAATTAAACATGTACTCAAACCAATAAAATATTTTCATTTGTGAATTCAACCTGTTTCCAAACCAATAACATATTTTCATTGGCGAATTAAACTTGTATACAAACCAATAAAATATTTTCCTAGCATGATGAAGTTTTCTTTTATACTTTAATGGCGGTGGCTTTTTTTTGTACACTCTTTGTATCAGGTTTATTGTTCATTCGAATTGGGTGGCTTGTTACTATGTTCTTCATCAATGGATAATCTTTTCAGAGTTTTGGTACCTCCCTGAGTTCATGAAATCAAGATTGATTCTCCATTCAATGAAGAGAAACTTTGAAGGGATTTTTCTTTTGAGTGTAAACAGGTATTGGATTCAATTCAAATTGTCTTGGGATTTGATTGGATGGATATGCACACAATGGCCTTACCCTATGAAATGGCTTCACAATTTGTGTCAAACTTAATGGATATACTGGGTTTTGTCAAAATGGTGATTTTTTTAGCAAGGCACCTACCTATTACCACATGTGTGCCCTCTTTCTACTCTCCAACCAGCTCTGGAGAGATATGACATTTTGTAGGGGTCGAATTTAGTTGGTGGAGTTTTAAGCAAGCAACATCTTCTCTTAGACTACTATCTCTCCAAATTGCTTAATGCAATGGCCTATGGGTTCCTAAAAAATTGCCATAGTGAGTTCAAAGTTCGGTTAAATCTCCTCAAGCATCAATATGGGTGTTTGGTAAGCAATCCAATTCTCATGCTATACAAGGAAATTCAGGCTCCTTATTCAACATGCCATTTTAGAGCCTCATGAAGAGCCTCACTTCCCTCTGCTTGTAGACATCGCCTCCTTTGAGGGAAGTATCTCTTAAGGGATGTTCTCATTTCCCTTCTTTTATCTCTCATTTCTCTAGTATATGTCAAGTTGAATTCTCTTCTCAAAATTTTCCTCTTCTTTAGTTTTTGCTTGAGATGTATTGGGCATTTTAAATGTCTTTGATTTTCGTTTCAAATGTATTGGGCATTTTAAATGTCTTCGGGCAACTACTTCTTGCACTGGATATCTTCGGCTTCTTTTGGTCTCTCTGGTTCCTCTAGTTGGCATTTATGGAAATCTCGATTTTCTCTCGTTCTTTGGCATCAGCGGATTTTGTCCATTTTACTGCTTTTATATTTGCAATTCAAATGTCAAAAGTCGGCTATTGAGATTTAATTTTCAAGAAATTGAATAAATGCCTATAAATACCTAGTTATTGCATCTTTTGAATATCAACTAGCAATAGCTGAACATTAAGAGAAAATACTATTATCAAGAGTAAGTCAAGAGCAACATTTTAGAGTATTATTGCAGCAATTCAAGATCCTTACATCATGTCAAATTTTATGTGATTTCATGTGTGTTCATGTTATCATCATTTTGTGAAGGCTTACTTCGTAGGTCTCCAAAGCATTTAAGCATTCAAGCAAACAAGATGAAGACCTTGAGGTAATGTGCATGACTTCAGTCCTTCAAGGAAGCCATTGAAGGGTGGTGAGTTGCAACACTTTGTGATTTCATCATTCCTTTTCATTCATTATCCATTTATCATTGGCATTTCCATCATGGAAGTAGAAACAATTACATGGGGTTTGACTGAGGCAAGCCGCTAAAATGGCCCAACCTTTTTTCTTTTTATGAATATGTAGATCTCATGTTTGAAGAACATTGAAAAGAGTTTTAAGATAAATTATGAATGTGTAGATCTCATTGTTACATTTGAAGACTTACACTTGTCAAGGTACAAAAACTCAATTACATAAATATTCGACAGTGTTTCGACAGATCTAAAGGCATAAATCTGAAGCTTAGATCTAACATCAGAGGACCCTAAAAATAGACTTAAAAGATTATACAAGGACACTCACACCCTAGGAGTTTGTGTCCCCCATTTTTAGCCTCAAATTTGAATCATAGGTGCACAATGTCCTGCTCTACTCATTTTTGTTGTCTGAATTTGTTTATGAACTTCTATACTTTTTGTGTTTGCATCAAAACAATAAATTGCACTATTAGCCTAGTTAGATCATTGCATTTCATCATTAGGATATTTCCATATTTGGTTAAGGGCTCGTTGACTCACCTATTAGGTTATAAGTCAATCTCATACCTTGTCCAAATCCATCAAACCCTCATCCCACCTTTGCATTCCATCCTTGCATTTCCTATCCATCACATCCTCCCTTCCCTCACGCACCGCCCACCCCCGCCCCCCCACTCTTTTCCTAACCCCCTTTCATGAAATTTGGAAAAGGTGTCAAACCCTAAGGTCAAAAACCCAACAGGATACTCTTTTCCCACATTTTAGTTACTTAGTGAATTTATAAGTTCTTATCACAAGTGAGAAAAATTTATTGTGAGTCGATATTGATAATGATTAAGGTACAACAAAGCAATTTAATTTTGTATCTTTTTAATGCTTTGAACTACTCTAGTTGAAGCTAGATGTCAGTCTAAATAATATTTGCAATGGCTCTCCTTTTGATGTGAATTTAATTATTCTTCTAGCGAAATTAAATTTCTCCTATTAGAATTTGCAATCATTTCATTCCACTTAAATTGGAAAAGAACCATAACTCATATGAGGCTTCCACACAATTTTAATTTTGAAACATATAAATCAAGGCATGATAACAAGATAAAAATTCTTGATCAAATTATGCAATATATTTTGCATTAAATGCTTTAACTATCGGCTCATGCTTCACCATAGTGGGATGCATAACCAAAATTTTCTATAAATTCAATCGGCATTACTAATGAAGTTCATCATAATCTTGATTAAATCTCTGGTTCAAAAATTGGTATGGATAACACCAATTTATCTAAACATTCCTCAATGACAATCAGCCTTCCTAGGAGTAATTACTAGCATAGACTTAGAAATATTTTCAAGATACATAGTAGATGGACTAAATTTTTACATTAGAACAATTGGAGTTTAAAATTCTATTATAATAATAAATAAAAATAAAAATATGTGTCTCCATAATGATATCTCTCAACGTTTTGTACGTAGATTTTTCTAAAGATAAGCATGCTAGTCATAATCAAAATAAGAAAAAATTATCTTTACATATAGAACCACACCTTTTTGGTTAATAGACTTGTCCTCCAACATGATTTTCAATTTTAACCCCACAGCGCTGGAGCCATGCTGTGACTCGAACCTGGACCCAGCCTGCAGGCCCACCTTATCAGTAAGCTTAATCACCGTGAGAAAAACTTGTCCTTGCATTCCAGTGTGAAGTTTACCCTCATACAGTACCGCAACTTTTTGCTAATGGACTTGTCCTGAAAATTTATTCGAGTTGACTGTCAAAATAAAAAATACGGCACATACTGCCAAAAAAGTGTATGGACCTGATAAATCGGTGGAAAAGCACTCGATTGCGTCTGAGAATTTAGAAGAATATTTATGGTTTTCCTAGGAAGAAAGCGATTCTGTATTATTGCCAGGGGCCCCAAACGTTATTATCACTGTGCATTCTAATCCTTTTCCTCCTCGACCACTGAATTCCACTCGCTCCATATCATAAAATGTGACATTCGCGATGAGTCTATCTTCACCATCGGCGCCCCTGACGCCCGGGGATCCCTGTCAACTGACCGAGCTTTTAGCAATATGCTTCTCTGCTTCTGTTGTGACGCTCCCGATGAGTTTCCCAGTGACACGTTGAGGAGATCCGCGCGGCGGGGAAGAGAATGGTCTCGTTTGCGTGTAAAAGAGGCAGCTTCCACTTGTGTTCAGAAATGGAGAAACTTATTCGGAAAGCTCAAGAAAACTAACAGAGCAGCCGGTTACAGCAGTAATCAGACCAAATCTGGACGGTTTCAGTATGATGCTTTCAGTTATGCGCTTAATTTTGACGATGGCTGTGCAGAGGAGGACGAGTACTCGCCGCGTGCCTTTTCTGCCAGATTCGCTTGCCCCATTGCCAAGCCCAGGGGAGCTGAAAACCCCTAAAAGTACTCTGTTCACCATGGAGGAAAATAATGGATATGGAGCTCTCGATATATATATACATAAATTATATGCAGAGGCAATGAACAAAGTTGTCTTTCTAGGGTATGTATCAACATAAATTGAAATCAAAATTTATTGCTTTTATGCTGCCCTCGTTGGCGCCTGGTTTACCAGAAGAGAAGTTAGATTTAGGGTTTCTAATGACTCTTCTGCTCTGTAACGATGATATGAAAAGGAATGATCTATTACATATTAGTAAAGAATTATCTGAGTAATTTTAACCCCAAATTTTAGGGTCTGTAATTTGTATAAGCTTTGCTTAGAATATTTGTCGCCCCTGCCTGCCATTTCTGAGTTCACATCTCTCTAGCTTTAAAAAGGTCTTCTGTTATGTTTCTTGTAAAATCTTTCCTCTGTGTAACGCCATTGCCGAAAGGCTGTCGGGAATTCTCGAGCTCGCTGAATGAATCCATGTCTCGCATAAGCAGCTTGTTATCTCTAATTAATACTGGTATTTATACTTTTCCAATAAAAGGTAAGAGGGGGTCCACGTATCAAACTATTATTTCTCACTATAAATCCTAAATTTCTAAGCTCAATGCTACTATATATAACTTTGTAGCTTCCAAGAGAAATTATATATAGAGAGTAATGGTTGAATGTTTAAATTGGTAGAATAGGAGTTTAATATATTTGTGTATGGATAAATAATATAATTTTATGTAAATTTGGTTTATTTTTTATTTTTTATTTTTTTCATTTATACAATTTTTATATATTTGGTCTTACTTCATTCATTTCTACACACGTTTTCACACAATTCATATCTATTGTATATCTTATGTGATAGAATCTTAGAATATGAAAATAACAAAAAGAAATATAATCAATGAATTTGAATGGACAAAATATAGTTGGATGTTGTCTTGGTCATAATGTTGGAACAATTTAACTAAAAATCACAACTTCTTTATGCATTGGAAGGACAATGATGAAATTTAAAATGAGATGCCCTTAGAATTTGGTCAATCAATTCTACATTGATCTTGTTCCCACAAATTTCACCTCTAATTTTCAAATATCAAACTAAAATTTGACCGACTCCCAACCATTTCACTAGTCATTATAAATTGACTTAACACATGTTTGCAATATATGTTACTATGTTCTTGTATTTGAAGGCATTCAATTGTATTCATTTGATAATCAAGTAACCATCAAAATACCATTCACACTTATGAAGGGAGCATGCTAGGAACACTTTTATTAGATCACTAAAATAAATCTAGATTTGTATAGTCATTCTAAAAGTCTTTGCATGTTTGAAGCTTGTTGTATTCGATCATTCTCATGACCATAAAGCTTATCTAGATTTGTATAATCTTTAAGGGAGTTGACATGGGAGAATGTGTGCACTAATGATTTAGTAGCTTTCTAAAGGAACATTTCAAATATTGTCAATTCTTAGAGAAAACTAGACAATTTAATTAGATTAGGAAATGAGAAGCACATTGCACAAATAGAGATTCATTATTTCTAGTCCGAGGGCACCCAAATTTATTATTTACAACAAATTCTTACACATTTTTTGTACCTACAACTATATTCTTTAACCTCCTTATTTACTTTATGTGATTACCATTTAATGTTTATGTTTCTTGATGTTTATGCCCACATCTATTATTTATCAATCTAAGCTAGTTTATGCTTATGTATGCATCTTATTCAATAACTTGTATTAATCCTAAGAAATGGTTGTTTTCCTTTTCATTTTAGTGAACTCATTTTCTCTTCCATGACCTAATTTACCATAAGGTTTCTTATAAATATTAAGGTTTTCATATCTATAATGTTTTAGTCTTTACATCTTATTTCTGGATTTGACCCTCCTTTCATTCTTGTGCTTCAATAATACATCCTTAGTCTAAGGTTTTATGTGTTTATTTACATATCCTATCTTTCACCCATTCTATCCATCCTTTTGTGGGATTTAAGGTTTACATATTGTAAGGAAGCAAGGTATATAGAATAGATTCATATGCTAATCTTGAAGGGAGTGATGTACATAAAAATTAAAATCTAATCTATACATATTATAGAAAGTAGAGAAATGCAAGCTTAAATAGATAATGGGAACAAAATGATTTATGTGGGGAAAACTCTTTCAAGAGAAAAACTACACACTCCAAAACCTACACAATGTATTATCAAATCTAAAAGAGGATTAGAATATGTGTTGGTGTGGAGCTTGATCAGTTTCCAAGTGGGAGATTGTTGGTATGTGGCGACTGATCATGCTATACTGTACACCTTGACATGTATCCTTGCCGGGGTTTGGGGCCAAGCCGGGCCCCGGGCGAGGGTTCGGGGGCGACAGCCCCCGAGAAAATTTTTTCTCCTACTTTTTCGCGTCATCACGAAAAAAGGAAAAATCAATGAAAAAAGAAAAAAATCCAACTTTGTAGAACCCAAATCTGGAAGCTTCTAAGCTTGTTATTTAAAACAGGTTCGAATGGGTGTTACAGTATGATGAAAAATGCGATTATTTGCAAGATTGTAATAGGTTTTTGCACTGGATGATAAAATCATTGGATGGCTGCGGTTTGGTGGATGTAGCCCAGATTGGGTGAACCACGTTAAATTCTCTGTATTATAATTTATTCTATGTGTGTTTTAGTTTCTCTGTTTATTAATTAAATTTGCATTTAATTGTTAGATATATGCCATTTCTAACCCTAACAGAATACACTTGCAATAAAAAAAATTGTAGGGGTATTTCATTGGGAATAAACTTGGAATAATTTCGGTAACATTTCAAACAACACATGTACCTACAAATTCTCATATCAAACCTGCTTCCTTAAATACCCATTTATAGACAAATGAGCTAGCTAAAAAATTACAAATAGTTTTCAAAACCATATTACAAAACTTCTAAAAAGACGATACCCAACTTTGGCACAATTTCCAATATCACCCTTGAGGATTCCTTAATACCTATTAAAAATAGTAAATCATTATTGCAAAAGTAACCTCTAGTTTGATCTACTCAACATGGACACCCAACTAGTTATTATTCCTTATCTCAAATTAAGAAATTTATGATAAATAATAAATCTTGTTATAACTCTCCTTATTTTTGGCTTCATGTGTGTCATAAGAATATGTCATAGGATCTTCCAAGATAGAAGACCTGAAATAGACAAAATAAATCCTTTGAAACCTTACAAAGGATAAACACATGATAAATGATGTCACAACAAACTTCCATGTCCAATTTTGGTGGAACACATTTAAATAGTAATAAAATATATAAAGTCCAACATTAATTACAAGAAAATGTCAAATAATTAATAAATAAAATCAGGAACTTACAAAGGTTGTGACACCTTAATTCTCAACATTATCCCACTTGTTGAATACTTTGCAAGATTCAAGGGGTGACATACTATCATGGAATCAAGTGTTAGGGGTCAAGAGGTCAAATCCAAAATCCATTTGGACTTCTTTGTGCTTATGCGTTTGGTAAATACATCTACAACAACCATTAAAGCCTATATATTTTCCATTTTCACCCTACCATCATCAACCATATCTATCACAAAATGATATTGAACATCTATATGCTTAGTCATGGAATGAAAAGTTGGTTTCTTTTATAAAGAAATCACATTCTAGTTGTCATAATAAATTATAATTGCTCTCTATTTTAACTCAATGTTTGAACATAATCTCTTAAGTTAATGACTTCTTTAAATAGGCATTAGTTTCTAAAATATAATCTACCTCTGTACTGGACAAAGTGATCACATCCTATCCAACTTATAGCTCCATCGAATAGAGTAAAAGCACATGCATTAGAGGATCTTATGTTATTAACATCACTTTCCTAGTTTGAATACACATAGCCATGTATATCTAGGGAACACATGTCTTTAATACCATGAAAACACAAGGAATAATTTGAGGTACCCTTCAAATATTTTAAGGCTCTTAATAAGTGAATCCTAATGAACACTTCTAAGATTAGGCATGCATATTGGCTATGTACTCCCACTTCTTGGACAATGTCTAGTTTAGTACAAACCATAGTATACATTAGGCTTCCAACTACACTTTGTTAAGAAAATTTACTCATGTCTTCCATCTTTGAAGGAGATTTCATATATCATGTAACAAATAACTTCATTTCTATTGTAACACGAACACACAATGGTCTATATTCTTGAATTTCAAACCTCTATAAAATAAAATTGACATAATTCATCCAAGCCATAGCTTTCTATTCTCTTTATCTCTTCTAATCTCCATCCTAAGAATATGTTTGGCATGCCAAGATCTTTCATATCAAACTTTTTTGAGAGATGAGATTCTAATTCTAAATTCAAAACATTTCCCTTTGCTAATAAATAGCATATCTATAATGTATAAAGTACTAACTAGGAAATGATCACTATTAGATTTAAAATAAATGTAGTGATGAGATTTAAAATTCTCAAATCTCAAACTCAACACATATGTATAAAAAATTGTATTGTTGTCATATTTGACCAATTATTTATAATTGATCCATGACATCCTAAATGGGTGCCCTAACTATCAAAGATGTAAAAAATCCATAAAAATTTCAAGTCTAGGCTATTTATGGTGGTTTCCTTAGTATTGAGCGTTGTTATCATCTTTTCAAACTTTTGGGGTTTCCCATACCTTCATGCCTTCCTTACCAATCTTGACAACCCACTTAATTCTTTTTCAAATTTAATTTAAGCTTTTTGGAGTTTTAGAGTTTTATATTTTGACACCACTATCAGACTTGCCATCCTTGGCATGCCTTTCCTAAAATTTTATATTTCCCCTCTAAGCTCCTCTATAATTTTTGGAGTTTATGAATTTTTTCATCCCCTAGTACCATTCCTTTGGCATGCAATATGAGTTATTCTTGGTCCTTGAAGCCTAAAATACTATAAAGAGTGTAAGTCTTATAAATTAGGGTCAAATTTTTTTAATTCCTTGTCCATACTATTCCTTGGTACCTATCCCATTGCATCCCCGCTCCTTAAAATACAATCCCTTGACCTCAAAAATTTACTAATTATTTTGAGTTAGAATTTTAGCCTTACCCTTAATTGGGCACCTATTTCACAAAACCTTGAAAGTTTGAAACTGATCTACCAACTACTCTTTACTAAGTTTGTTAGAGTCACTTTTATATTGAACCTCATCCATCCTTAATTGGGTATCCATTTTTTCTAGCCCCTGAAACTTTGAAACTCTACTTATTTCTCTATACATCTTATTAGAGTCAATTTTTTGCCTTTCCCATAATCAAGTACCCATTTTTTAACCCTTGAAATTATGAATATATGTTGGTTTCCTTATATAACCTATTAGAGTTAGACTTTTATCCATT
Organism: Sequoia sempervirens; assembly: GCA_007258455.2. Classification (NCBI taxonomy): domain Eukaryota; kingdom Viridiplantae; phylum Streptophyta; class Pinopsida; order Cupressales; family Cupressaceae; genus Sequoia; species Sequoia sempervirens. The sequence continues at coordinate 171,386,210 of VDFB02168118.1, forward strand.
CCTTAAATTGGTACAAAGTTAAGCCCAACCCAAAACTCTAATCCCAACATATCAAAAGCCTTTCCCTTATCAGGGTTTCCTTGTTGGAGTTCCCTTTTTAGTCTTCCCATCTCACATCTCTTGTGGTATTACTTATCTATCACCCCTAACCCCCCAATTCTAACATCTATATGCATTTCTTGTTTAGGCTTGGTCTTCCCTACATACCTATTAAACTTTCCTTCCCTAGCATGCCAAATTTTGAAACTCTCTCATTCAAAGTTTGAAGCTCCCACCTACCTCTAGGATGAATCATAAGTGCCATTAATGTGTCTATAATGCCTACCAACTACCACATTAGATTTGATGGCACCTAGGGTGAAAAGCAATGTTTAACCATGTCATAATTTATTACAGTAGTCGAGGACATCATGTCTATCCTAGGATGTCATTGCAATATATCTAGAAAATCTTCGATTGAGGAACATGTTTCCATGATGGTATTTTTCTTACAGGTGAATATTCAAAGAGAAAGAGGAATAAAAGAACACCTAAGTTAATGTGGCCACTAGATTTTTAGAACCTAATGTATTTTCACTATGTTTTAGATTATATACGGTATATTTTTGGGTTCATTTAGACTTGCACACTCAAACATCTCTATATTCATTGCACAAAGTGATTTTTCCTACTTAGATTGCCCTGCATATCTTGACATGTGTTGTTATCACCTACAAACATTAATAATAGTGATTGTGATGGTCAAAGTAGCCTCTATAATATTCTTTTACCACATCTCTTTAGTTAATCTCACTTTTGTTAGGCCAAAGATCTATATATTTATAGGGTTTCTTATTTCTAATAGTTAGTTAGAAGATATACAAGAAAAATGATACATTTTGAAAAAATATTTGTAATATCATTTTTTTCTCTTTCTAAAGTTGTAAAACTTACTCAAGCCTTGTAATCAATAAAAGGAGTTATTTGTTTTCACCTTTTCTCATCATTTCTATCACAGTGTGTATTATTTATCTTAACAATAGGGTTTTTTAAATCTTTTATTTCCCTTACCACATTGTTTAGGTGTTCGTACCTTTATGAAGGTGTGTTATTTTCTTCTTTTTTAGGAGATGTATAATGTGTATGTCATATTTGTAGGAACTATCAATGGATTCTATCCTTTAGGCCTATTTTGAGGTCTATTGTTTTTATCTCTCTCTCTCTCTCTCTCTAGTGACTATCAAACCACTTAGCTTCATACATGCTTGCGAGAGCTAGAAAAAATAGAGATTTTTGTGAGTTTGCAATCTTTTTATAGGTTTCATGTACTATTATGAGAAAAGAAAGAAACCAATTAGGTCCTTGTGCATCACCATACTTACCTTTTAATTTTTTTCCTTCTCCCTTTTCCTTATGAATTGTTAGAGTAGGAATAAGCATCATTTTTAGTATGGGTTGAATTGGATCAATACCTACACTTAGGATTAGAAAGGAACCAACCTTCTTTAGAGAATTGATTTCAAGTTGGCAAGGTCCCATAGTTGAGAGGTCATTCCTATTATGTCTCTAGAATGTTGAACCAAGTTCAACAAGGTTGTAATTTCAAGTGAAAATAGGTACCACATCCTAGGAATTTGTTTTAGGTCATCCAAATATTTCTTTAATTTAGAAATCAAATTAATTTTACCTTTAATCACATAGTACTCTAATTGTGTCATATATATATATATATATATCCTCCAAATTACCATGAAAGAATTCCATTTTCACATCCACTTATGTGACCTCTATGTCATAAGGTACAATAATATATAATAAGAATCTAATGGATGTCATTTTTGTAATAAGAGAAAATATCTCACCATAATCAACCCCCTAAATATGTGAGTAACCTTTTTCAATCAATTATGTTTTATATTTCTTAATACTACCATATGAACCAATCTTGTTTTTGAACACCCATTTTTCTACAAGTTTACACCCTTTAGGTAATAGTACTAGGTCCCATGTATCATTGTTTATAGGTTCTTTCATTTCTTCATCCATGACTATCTTTCCTCATTCTACATCATTCATACCTAATGCCTCTTGCACATATCTTAGTATTCAAATAAAATATACATTTCCAATAATCAACATAATACTTTTATAGTGGTTGTTTATGACTTTTAGGAAATTGAACAAATTGAGTTAGAGGTTATTACTCTTTCTATATAAATATTTAGAGATCTATGAGCTCTCTTCAACTTCTTGTCTATTTAGGGGTCTTGATTCAACTTTGTTAGGCGTAGAAAGAAGTTGAATCACATCTTTATTGAAATGGGAGGAAATGGGATCTAGGGATAATAGGTAACCTAAATCACACTTTTCACCATTAACATTCATGGGACACAAAAATGACCAAAAGAAACAACTTAGCTAATGTCCTCAAGGAAGAGCCAAAATAGATGATCAGGGTTTTGGCCCTCTTTTATATTTGAATGAGTGGATTGAATAATGTGATGTGTGTGATTGATGATTGCAAGTTAGGTCAAACTATGTGTTGGAATTATGTGTTGTCATTGATGTCAACATATCTTTGTTGTCAAGCATTGATGTCAACCTATGGAGATGATTTAGTTAGTTGCATTATGGTGTCATTAGTAGTCTCACTGATGTCAACCTCTGGTGTTGCTTTGATGAGTATGTGTTTGAGGATGTTCAAACATCAATATGGTTGATTTTTTGTATTGTAGTTGACGATCTCGAAGGTGTTGTAGATGTTGAGGTGGTGTTTTTGGTGCTTGGTTTCCAAGTACTTTTGAGAAAATTTGAATAAAAGAGGAAATAATGTGGTAAAGAGTGTTCAGTGTGGCAGAGTAGTGTTTATTGTTTTTCTCCAAATTTCTTCATGGTTGAAGATTTTCTTTTGTGGTTTCGATATGTTGACCAGAGGTGTTTAAAGGTGTTATATCCAAAGTTTCTTGTTCTGGATCGTTCAATAGAAGAATTTGTGTTGACCAGTGTGTGAATTGTGTTGTAGTGTTGTCTATGAGAAATGCCTTTGCTCCACATTTCTTTGTGTTATGGTTTCAGGTTTTGTGGATCTAGAAGTGTTCTTATATTACTCATATTTATCTTCAATTTGAATCTTTTGATTTTTGGTGCTCTACAAGGTTGATTTCATGTGTTACAGTGTGTGGAAATTTAACTAGGTGTACAAAATGAGCATGCTCTTTAGATGTATGTTGTTGCGAAGGATTTGTTAGATTTCAGGGTGTTGATAGAATATTCCAGATTTTGTTTAAGTGGTATGTGTGCTCTGCGAATCATCTTTGGATTTGGTGAAGCGTGTACTTAAATGTTTAATGGTGTTAACATAGGTTCGATCGACCTTGGGTGTTTACACTAATTATGGATATGCTTCAATGTTTGTGGAAGAGTGGTGTGGCATGTATATGTGGATTTACGTTTGAGTTAAGGTGTAATATGGTCTTCCTTCATTCCTCTCCAACGCGGGAATGTTTTGGTGTCGACCTAATTTTAATTTACACATTTGAGGTGCATAGCTGACCTTGAAAGATGTTTCTAAGGTTGCAAATGGTATAAAGGCAAGGCAAATTGTTGGAGAAAAGAATGTGGATGTGTTGAGATGTGAATTTAATTAGATACAAAGATCTGAAGCATGAGCTTAATGTATGTGACTTGAATACAATGAGTAGAAGGGTCTACATTTGTAGAGTACCTAAAGTTTCTAATAGCAGTGAGTTGGAGGTTACTAATGGTGCAAAGTTGTGGTGGATATTCTTTGTTTCTCTAAGAAGGATTTCTCATTATAACAATCTTCTATCTTCTTCTTTCTATTCTAGTAGTGAGCCGTTGTAGTGAGCCCTTCTTTCTTTTGGATAGTTATCCCTTCGACGGTGAGCCTATTGTATTTGATGTTGCAATTACATTATATTGTGAGCTAATCCTCACCATAGTTTTTCCCCTCTTAGGCTTTCCACGTAAATTTGGTGTTCTCATGTGTTTGGATGTGTTTGTATTATTTTTTCTCATATTTACATTCTACTAATGCATGATAAGGGTTTAATGGTTGTTAAGGGTTTAAGGACTAATATAAATTTGAATGTTAATGAGGGTTTTGATGTTTTAATGTACAATTGATTCACCCTCTCTTAGTTGTCTTATGCATTCAACAATTGGTATCAGAGCAAGGTTCCTTAAAAGAAATCTTAATAGCTTGAGGTAGATCTAGGATGGCACACAAGAAGGAAGCTCCTCTATTTGATGGCTCTGATTATGCATTTTGGAAGACCAGGATGGAAGGTTTCCTTATTTCTCTAGGGTTTGGAGTTTGGAAGTCTATTGAAACTAGATATGCAATGCCTACAAATGGTCTAAGTACTGATGATGAGATTAAGGAATATGAGAACAATGGCAAAGAAAGGTATGCTCTTTTGAGTGGTCTTTCTAATTTAGAACTTCTGAAAGTTATGAATCTTAAAACTACTAGTGAGATCTAGAAAAAGATGGAAATTATCTATGAAGGAGATGATAAAGTCAAGGGAGCAAAGATGCAAAATTTGAGGACTAAGTTTGAAACCCTAAGGCTGAAAGCAGATGAAGATATTATAGGCTACATGCATAGAGTGGACAAAGTTGCCAATTCCATTAGAGGCCTTGGTGGAAAACTTAAAGAAGATGAGGTGGTAAAGAAGTTATTAAGAACTTTTCCTAAATCTTATAGTCATAAGGTTTCTACTATTGAAGAAGCTCAAAATTTAGATCATTATTCTAGAGATCAGTTGTTTGGTGCTTTAACTACTTTTGAATTGAGAGAGTTTGGTCCAAGTGATTCAAGAAAAGAGACTGCTTTGAAAGTTGGAAATGTAGAGAAGAATGAGGAATCTAATCCAGATGAGTTTGATGAGCTAGAAGAAAACTTTGTGAGGAGATTGAAAAAGGGAACTAGAAAATACAAAGGTAAGTTACCTTTCAAATGTTTCAATTGTGGAAAGATAGGTCATTATGCTTCAAGATGTCCAACCAAAGCTTCAAATGAAAAATTTAAGGACAATAAAGGTAAATCAATTAAGATAAGTTATTATGTTAAAGAAGATGCCAATATATCTAATGATGAATCTGATTATCCAGATGATGAAAAATGATGAATTATTGTTCTGGTTCTAAATTTTGGAACTAATTCTACTAACTTTGAGAGATGCATGAAGGAAGTTGCTCCAGAAGTAGGTCATAATGGAACAATGGTGACTACTTTTCATGCTAGAGAGGACAAAAACTATTGGATTGTTGATAGTGGATGTTCAAATCACATGATAGGTGATAAGAGTAAGTTTTTTAAACTTTAAAAGTTTGTAGGAGGTCTTGTTAAGTTTGGAAATGATACATCTGCTAAGATATGTGGAAAAGGCTCAATCATTTTTTATGGAAAGCATAACAAAGATGATGTTCTTTATGTTAAGGGTGTCCGACATAAACTTCTAAGTGTAGGAAAAATGTGTAGGAAAGGATATAATCTTGTATTTCAGGATGGTGGTTGTGAGATCAAGAAAGGATCCAAAATTATGGTTGGTGCAAGAAAAGGAAAAATGGAAATTCTTATCAACTTAAGGGTGCTAATAGTATGTGCTTTATGATTCAAATCAATGAAAGTTGGCTATGGCATAGAAGAATGTGTCACATCAATTTTGATAGCCTAGTTAGAATCAACTTTGCTCAAGCTATGAGAGATCTACCAAAGATTACAAAGCCTATAAATGTAGATTGTAAGGAATTTCAAGTTGGGAAGCAAACACGAAAAACGTTCAATGTCAAAGAATATTCTACCATAGGGCCTTTAGAGTTGGTGTATACAGACCTTTGTGGACCTACAAGAACAAGAAGTTCTCAAGGTGAGAGGTATTTCATGTTGTTGATTGATTATTACTCTAGAATGACTTGGTTAACTTTTCTCAAAGAAAAATCAGAAGGTATAGATAAGTTTAAGGCATTTAAAGATATGATTGAGAATGAAAAGGATATGTGTAAGAGAGGAGGACCAACCACGTTCAAGGCCCCAGGTCACAAAGAGCCAAGAGCGGAATGCTGATCTAACTTACCTCACTCTAAAGGGGTGTCTTGAAATGAGGGACGAGAATGATGAGGACGATAAGGTCCTTTAATCACTCTGCAGACCCAAAATCCAAAATGGGGCTAGGAGAGCCAATTTTTAGGTTCAAAACTATACCTCAGGTAGCTCTCTTTCCAAGGACGAAAGCGCAGTTCTAGGATGATAACGCAACGTGCTGGCATCTCTCAGGTGTGTTGGCATCTGTATGACCAGAGGACCAGAAACACAGTACAGACTGCCATAAAACAAGTTGATGGCCTAGGTAGTTATTTCTTAGGGTAACAAAACAAAACTATGAAATAGGAAAGATACAAACAAATATGATAAAGAAAATATATTAAAGCTAAGGTGATGAAGATAATTTCACAAAAGAGCATGTTCACTAGCTAGTTCCAAATGCACATCCACCTACACACAAGAAAGAGGGAAAATTGTTGGGGGCTGTATAGGGCCCTGCCTCAGTCAGACCCCCGTTTTGGTGTTTCCACCTCCACAGACAACCAAAATAGCAATGATAGAAAAATGTATGATAAAGGAGAAAAGAAAGTAGAGAACACAATAAACACTACAAAATAGTAAAGTGCTACTCAACCAAATCATAGAGGAGAGCAGTGAAAATGCTACCACCTCCACCAAGAGCTCACTAGCCAATGATGGAGAAAGAGAGCTTGAACAATAACCACAACCTCAACTACGATGAAGAGAGGTGTTGCAAACCTCAAGCCCCTGCTGCAATGGCTTGTTCCACACTTGCTCTACAAAGTTGATGGAGTCTTGTCGCTGCCACTATGGAGTGCCAAAATGCTATTTGAGAGTGAAGTGAAGGCTGAGAATCCTTGAGAATGCAAGAAGTGATTGCTAGGATGCTTAGAGGGTGAAATGGAATGAGAATGGATCAATTTGAAGGAAGGATGAGCAAGAATAAGGCATTTTCAGGTCGGTTGGTTGAAGAGGGATGTTACAATTCATTCCCAATAGTAAGTGCAACTCCTCTGCCAACTTGAAACACATGAATCCTCCAGGGATGTAAGCGCATTGCATGGGAATCTCTGACAAATATTCTCCTACTGACACAATAGACAAATTCCAAGTGGAAGGTAATTAGCCAACTGATGTGGAATTTTTCCTTCGGATTTGGTTTTCTATGGTGAGGAAGTGTAAGGGGGAATTTGCGTAAGGGGTGGAAATTCACACCTAGATAATATGAAAATCAAATGTTTAAGATCTGACAGACACTAGTAGAATTTGGCAAATAAATGACTACATGACTAAAAATTTTAGTCACGTGACTAGAACTTTTAGTCACATGACTAACACTAGTAGAATTTGGCAAATAAATGACTAATTTGGTCATTTATAAGTGACTAATTTGGTCATCAGGTAAAATCACATCTAAATGACGAAAAAATGACTAAATAAATGACTAATATCAGACAAATAAAAATGACTAAATAGATGACTAAATTAATAACTAAATAAATGACTATTACTGTATTCTTTTTCTTTCGAATTTGATCATAATCCATAGAGCTTAAGCCCCCCTTATGGAACCCCTACTTAAGCAGGCCATTTGGCCGCCTAGGTTGTTTGGTGCACCAAAAATACCTATTGCATGGAAGGCATTGCCTCTCAATGCAGTCTTAAGGCCTTCACATATTTTATAAAAAAAATAACATTTACATTCTTTAACTTTTATTACTCATTATTTTAATAAATCATTAATGTTTTTAACTATGATTTGAAGCTAGTTTGAACATATAATTCTATCAGTGATTCAATAAGAGTTATGGTACATATAATACATATATATTATCAATTATTTCAATCCATTTGAATAGATCATTTAAGGAATCAATAAGTAATAATGCTATTCCCATAGTCCACCATGATGGGGTCAGAGAGGAAGCGTGTTAGGGAGCCTTAACTTCACCACATCTAAGCCCAAGAAAATGAAGTATGTTAGGGTGCCTTAATTTAGATTTATCTAAATTTATTTCATTCCATTATTTAGCACTTATTATTAATTGTTTAAGCTAGCCACATACAACTAGAATTTGTAGCACATCCATGCACAAACACATACTCTCTAACATATTAACATACATATAGTTTTCTATCGACACAATCCTTGAACCTCCTTTAGATGCAAGTGTTAGTATATATTCCTCTCTATATAGAATTATCTCCCCCTCTATCTCTCTTTCTTTTTTCTGATCTCTCTAAAGATCAATTAAACTATCATATTTTTTATATATTAATTGTTAATTATAATAATTTAATATTTATATTTAGTATTTTTTATTATAGAATACTATATATAATTAATTATATAATCTATCTATAATATTAAATATAATAATAAATATAATTATACTATATATAATTTAATCTACTTTACTATTATATTAAATATATATTATATATTAATTATATTTTATATTATATTTATTATTAAATTTTTTTCATTATATAAAAAAAGAATTATACTTTGCCAAGCTCAAATTTCAGTCGTTCATCATTTTTTGGCTTTTTTTTTTGGTTATTTTCACCATTTTTTGCTGCTTTTCCCGCCACTATTGGTTCCCACTCAGGTCCAAACTCTTCCTTGCTCGTATTGACCTTTCACTTCTCCAATTTGGCAAGCTGCATCTTGAAAATAAGGTTTCGCTGAGGGTTTTAGAGTACAAGTCACCTATCTCCAGCCATGCACTAATACAAAGAGTGCATGACCACCTAACCGTATCCTGGGAGAAATGCCTAGACTCGATTCTAGGTAGATTGGATGAGTCTAGCTAGGTAGTTCTTTAAAATTATTTGGTTTGAATTTCTGGTGTTTACCACATTTTGCATGCTTAAGGTAATTTCAAAGCGTGTGTAGGGGCTTTTATGCCCTGATTTGTCAATTGAGAGTTGGTGCGTAGGGGCTTTCATGCCCTAGTTTTTCATTTTAGAAGAAAAAGAACAGAGATCTATGACTGTTAATTGGGTTGCATTTAATTCCACTCCCAAATTGACATCTAGAGAACTACCCCAACAGTTAATGGTTGAATTCTCCACTGGGTTGTGGCCAGGAGAAACTTTACAACTGTTGTTCCTAGGTTCAATTTCAGTGCACACCCAGCTTCCAGGTTCTTCCAGACAACCCCTTTATGTGATACTGTTCCCTCATGTTTCAACCCTCTTTAGACAAGAAAATGTACTTCACCCAGCAAAAATAAAAGGGTTGAATTGTCTTAAACTTGTAAACCTGGCTTAAAATTAATGCTTTTAAGATACAATGGGAGTGAAATGCTAAATTCATGCTTAGTGTTTTCTCTATTTCAAAATTTCAACTTCTAATAATGCCTTTATTCCTTCATTGCGCTTGCACTAAGCTTGAGGATGTCATGGGGAATATTTAAAGAATTTGTGGTGTATGCACTCTATTTGTGTCTAAGAGCTTCATAGGATAAAATTTATGCATATGTTTAGGGCTCATCTGGATGTTTTCTTATAAATTTAGAATGGATTAAATAAACAGATGTAATTTTTTTCTCAATTTAGTTGAACTAGACATTAACAACTGGGAATTGGTTCATTGCGGTGGAAGATATATTTTTGAACCAATTTGATTTCTCAAGATTTATGTTATTCTTTGCTTACATATTGAAGGCCCATCGCAATCAGATGGGACAAGCCAAAGTTTTTGATGTTGGCACAAATTTCTTTTAGTGATAGGATTTCTTCTACTAGCTTTTGTTGTTGGAAGCTTTGTACTTTACTTGTATAAATACACAAGTATGATATTCACTACTTTCCATCTTTTTTCTTTTTATTCTTTTCACATTTCATTTTTAGGCATGGCATGCAATGCTCGAGTTGTTTTGATAGAGCACATTTGTAGCATCTTTCCCATAGCCAGTATTCAACATGCACAAGTTACAAATATTTACAATTGAGTCATTTTGTCCCATAAAGATGGTTTCACTTGTTAGTTTTGGCTTCTGAATTTGGGATATAAAATATATTAAAGAATCACCTATAACAGTTGAACTACCAGATGCACCTTCATCCATAGGCTATTTCTCAACAATATTTTCATCCTTAGTCACTAATGAAGAATCAGTCAGAACATTTTCAACTTCATCAATTAGTTCAATCAATGCCTATGATATTTCAAAGAACAATTAAAATCTTCAAAACCAAAATTCTCTTCTACGGAAGCAAAAATCCTTTTTGACAATAGTTAATAACCTCCTAAGCATGGTTGTCATTCAATTAATAGCTTTACTCAGCACTGTAATTAAACCTTGATTATTATTATAGATCCAGTGGATAAAATAGGAGATTAATAGAAATAATTCATCAAAGTTAAGGTAATTTTTTGTACCAGCAACAAACAACAAATAGACAAAATCCTAATCAAACCTTTCTGTTGTGCCTTGCACCTTTCTGTTTGAATTTTTTTTTTAATTGGAGTTTGAATAGCCTGCAAAAGGAACTCGAAGAATTAAAGCCAAAATCAAAAGGTAGTACACAACAAACTGCAGAACAATTTCACTCTTTAAAATGGCATTTGAATAATCTACTCTGTAAGCATCATATAAGTTTTAGCTGTTTGAAACAACATAGAGTTATAATCAATTAAAAAGCTTGAAATAAGTGAAAATTTTGAAACAAATTCAAAAGTTATTCCATTTTAGTTAGACTTGAACAAATTACCTATAAATCTATATTGACGTGTGTCAAAATGTTCTCTTTATTTTTATTACTTAAATCCAAGGAGCACTCTTTTGACCGTAATTTGGATGTCTCAAATGCTCTCATTCCAGGACTGGAAAGCCACTACTGAAATTTTCCAGCAAGACTTGAAGAGCTCTATATATTCCAACATACCATAATTAGCCATTGTTTCTCCACATCGTTTAAACAAGCTGCTCAATAACAAACTGTATACTCAAATGTGTGTCTGTATGCTTCACATTAACTATAGGAACAAAAAGAATATTGCTCACTAGCTTGGCCAAGCAAGTTACTTGTAGACATTAGTCTTTGAATAATCAAATGTTCTTGCAAGGTATTTCTACTATGAAAAAACTAATTATACTAGATGTTCAACTTCCTTGTTTAAAATGCAGAAAAAAAAATTGTTTATATATTGAAAACATTTTCCGATTGCACTCAATGTTTGAGTAAAGCATAAACTTATAGTGCATCCTTAAATAATTCAATATATAGAATGATCACCTACATTATGAACCTCTTGCAATATTCGATAAAATTTCATAAAAATAAAAAACAAGGTAGAGCTACTAGTAGTAACAATAGTTAGAAGATCTTTCCCCATTAATGAGGTAACTATAGAACTCATAAGTGGAAATTATACCCTTGCTTGCCCATAAAAGTGATTTTTTTAAATGAATTGTGATGGTACAACTAGAGGTAACCCGGAGTTGGCAGGAGCAGTTGTAGCATTTCACTCATCTTTAGGTTTATTTGTTACAGGGGCTTCTTTGTTTTTAGGTTCCAATCCAACAATGAAGAAGAAGTTTTGGCTGCTTTGGAAGGGATCAATGTTTTTTGAAGAACCAATTACAGGACTCGACATCAAACAACTTCTTAGATGAAGCCCAACTCTTGTGTGGACATTTTTATTTGGTTGTTTTTAATCATTGTTTTTAGATGGTCACTAATAAGTTGGCTGACTCTCGGATAGACTAGTCTCCATTTTAGGCCAAGTTTAGTATTGATCCAAAAATTAATGGAGCTTAACATAGGTTTTGAAAAACAATTCCAATCATAGCTGAAACACTTGGTGAGTACTCACCAAGTCAAAGTACTCACTAGTTTTTTTTGTATCGCTAGTAACTTGCAGGGATTTTTGTTGAGTTTTTGGCAAGTACTAGCCAGGGTTTTGGCGAGCACTTGCCAAATTTTTGGTGATTTTTTTCATAAAACAATTTTTTTGAGAAGGGTTTGAAAACTACTAAATGTTGTTATGTGGATATTACATGAACAAACATTGTCAATATGGCAGAGCTCCAATGAAATACAGGAGCATTTATTTGTAGACCAATGATATATAGAACCCTATGCCCTTTGCTATGGCCCCGACTTTTGGTCTTGTGGAGGAGGTTGTCTCTAGGCCTTCGTAGCAGCCTGCCCCTTGTACTATGCAGAGGACTAATTCAAAAGAGCTTAAGGTTTAATTTTATAAATTATTCTTGTAATTGATATGAATTGAAGGACTATTAAATTGAATCTTCTTTTTCACTAAATTTTGGTTGGTTAGGGCAAGTATGAAGAACAATGTGCTGATGGAAGTGGAGCCTTGCCAAAAGCAGTAGTGTAGGAAACTTCAAACCTTGGGATGCGATCATTGTGGGGCGATCCAATGGAGGAGGTTAGTTGAACTTAACTTGTGAAATTATGCAGATGCTAAGAAATGTTCATATAAGAGATTAGAAAAGGTATTGATTTTTTTTTTGTGGTTTGGACTTCTTTTATGTTGTTTTTCATTCAATATATCATAATTTGGGGCTTTGATTTGATTTTGTTCCTCACTTGCATCCTTGCATCCTTTTGAAAACATAAAATCCACATTTATGGATGAAAATCTTTGTTTCTTAGTCTTGGGCCAATAAGAACATATAACCCAATAAATAGGCAATTTTAATGCGGTCAATACAATTCAATTCCTCAGTTTCTTCTAGTTATGTGGGTAGCTGGAAACTTACAATTACTTTATTGGTTTCAAGTATGCAATAGAATTTTGTATTCTTTTGATTTGTCATCATTATCAGTGATAAATCTATTGATTATGGCACCATTGCTTTATTGACAGGACAAAAGAAAAACTCCATAGAACTTGCCTGCAATTTCAGTAGGAATAAAGCAGAAAGAAAATGTGAAGAAAATGCTTCAGAAGGTATTTCTTTGGTTATATATTTATTGGATTTTTTGTTCTATATACTTTTGAAGTGTTGCATTGAGAGGGAAATGAGTCAGGTTTAAACTAATGATACTAATTTTTAATAGTTCACAATGATTTTGTTACCAGTTCTCTCCAGAGAACTTTACTGTGATGCTATTCCATTATGATGATATTCCATTATGATGGGGTAATCGATAAATGGAATGATTTGAAATGGAGTGAGAGGTCTATTCTTGTGGCTACAATTAATCAAACTAAGTGGTAATATTGATAACCAAGCTACCACCAACCTTCATAGTTCCTTTTCCTTTAGCACTGTAGTATTTGGCAAAGGGAATTATGAGAGCTTGTCTTATGATATATAATATAAGATATATTCATAAGACATGGTTAATGAGTTCTTATTTTTTTTATTTTTGTGATTCTGATTGTTGGAACACATTTCCATTCAAGGTGGTTTGCGAAAAGATTTTTGCACCCAGATATAGTTGCCATTTACAACTATGTCTTCCTTTGGGATGAGGATCTTCGAGTTGAAAATTTCAACGTAGATAGGTATGTATTACTTACACTATATTAAGTTTCTTCATTATTTAACATAAGTTTGCGTCCTGGGAAGTATATGCAATGTTATATTCAGCATACGGTCTTTTGTGTTCAAAAAATAAAAGCATTTTAATTTTCAATAAAATATAAGCATGTGTTGAACAGGTATACTATTATTATTCTATATGTTAAACAATTTTTCCTTCATATTGGTAATCAAGAACTGTTTGATGACTTGACTTATCAAAATCCTATAAATCTTGCAGAATATAGTGTATAAAGCACTACCCACCCTTTGAGTGATAGAGAAATGATAAAAGCCTTTGCATGCTTGTGTAATTACTATGTCATCAGACATAAATACTTCTACTACTAGTAAAATATCAATTTGATGCGGATCCACCCAAATTATATTCCCGAGCCACCTTCAAGTGACATTAAGTATTTTAGGAATTAAAGTTTTCTTTTTTGTTGCTGGTTACGTGATTATTAGGCCCTAGTGTTACTGTTTTGAGTCTCAACTCATTTAATTATGAAAAAGGGGACCTGTTCATTCCACTTTTAACACAGAATGATCATTTGCAAGATCTAAGAAATGAAGGAATGTCATCAAAATACCAGATACGAGTATTGGCAGGAATCCTATCTAATGATTTTTATATTTTGTGACTACTTTCTACCCTACTTTTGACTTTTAGCATTAATCAATGTCAAAATGAAAATCTCTTTGCAATCTATATATTCCGATATTTCAAAGGTAAGTATGAAAAAAGTTTAACTGTTCTCAAAATATTATTGCAATGCCTAGTTTCTTTTTGAATGCATGCTTCCTGTATTCAGTTTAGTGTTTTAGAATTATTTCCATTATAATGAAAATAGAGAGCTTGTGTTGAAGTAATACTTGCATGGTATATATTCCAACAATCTAGCATATGTGGCAGAATCAACCCTTTGCATATATTTGATACATGAATGTCAAATGATGCACATGTGAAAGGAATGAGACTAAATTAAGCATTAGAATGAGTGGACAAGGAAAATTTATATTCTATAGTGCTAGCATCGCTATAATGGATTCTATAATATTTTTTTAATTGAAAATATTCTTACAACATTGCTAATATGTAAATCTGTTAAAGATACTTGACTATTATGCAGGAAGAAGAATTGGAAATTTCATAACCTGCTTTGGATATATCTAAGTCAGAGGTTCTTCATGAAATCACTACAAGGATTAAAAGATCAAGGGCCCATAGGCAAGATTCTCTGGTCTATTAATTATATTTGTCATAGAGGCTATCATTTTTATGATGCTAGATTAAATTGCATTAGTGAGAAATTTTATGTATTTGTGATTAATGCTCTTCAACATTTGGATCAAACCTGCCTAATATTCACTCTTTCAATGATATTAGTCAATAGTTTAGAGAATGTAGAAATTGTATGTATGGGAATTGTTTCAATAAAAAAATTGTTGTGACTTGTAGAAGGATGTATAAAACTCGAGGTGGTCACATATGCTTTGAAAATAACACTGGACCTCCTTGTACTAGGTAAGATATATGAGTGAGTTAAATCCTTCTTTAAAGAGATTAGTATAGCATATTCTTCCAGTGATACTCATTTACATTTTAATAATTTTGATGGTAAATATATACTAATTTGTTGCAATTTTTCTACCTCTCACTTAGATGGGTAGATATGATGGCTCCTGTATTATCAAAGGTTGCATGGTGCTGTTCATGGGGAATGATCTAGGTACACGTCTCTAAATATTTGATTCCACTAGGAAGAGTGCCTTATTTTGTTTCACTTGTTTATTTTTTATTGATAGTTACATCAAATATAAATGATAATTAGTGCAAGAAATCTGTAGGAATGTTTCCTTAAAGTTTATTACTACTGATTTGTATCAATGAAAGTCCTGGAAATCCCTATAAATCTTTTGGAACTTCTCCACTAAATTGATTATTTTCTAGTCTAAGCCTCACAATACTTGAGCAATTCCTAAGTTCTGACTTTCTACCATTGAGCATATTATTGAACACATGCAAAGACCACAACTTTCCCCAATTACAAAGTTGGGATGGTGATGACCTACTTAATTGATTGCTTGATAAATCAAAATGGAAAATTCGGTGTTACTTCCAAGTTTATGAGGAATTTTTCCATGAAGTGAATTATTTAACAGAGACAAATCACTCAACATAGTTAGACCTTCAAGACTGGCAGGAATCTCATTAGACAAATCATTATCCATTAAATGCAAAGATTTCAACGTACTTAAATTCCCTACACTCTGAGGAATATTTCCTGTGAGTGCATTGTGCAAAGTATCAAGCCATTCCAAGGAGCTCATCTTCCCAATATTTGTTGGAATCCCACCATTGAGCCTATTCATGTAAAGTTGCAAGCTCTTTAGCTTCATAAGGTTGCTAATGAATCCATGCCAAGACCGAGTTAGATTATTCAATTTATTCTAAGAAACATCCAATAGTTGAAGCTCTTAATAGAGCTAGGAATTTCCCTGTGTAGATTATATTGTATCAACCATATATATTGTAGTTTGACCATGTTCCCAATCTCTCACATTTTGTGTAACTGTCTACCAAGGCACTAGAAACTACAACATCTAAGAAAATGCTCTTCCAACATTGTGTGAAACATTTTACTTGTCTTGTCTATTCTTCCACATTTTGTGTACCTGTCTACCAAGTTTCTAGGAACTACAACATTTATGAATGCCTCACCAAGAGGCAGGCCCACAAAACTAGAATTCTGAGAAGACAGAATACGGAATGAAATGTTTGACAGAATGCCTGAAACAAATGTTGTCTCATGGATTGCCATAATTGTAGGATATGCACAATATGAATTTGTTTAAAAGGCTTTCAAAGCTTCCAAGGAAATGCAATCAGCAGGTGTAAAGCCAAATTTCACAACTTGTACCAGCATTCTACCTATATGTGCCAAAATGGGAGCTTTGGAATAGGGTATAGACATCTATCAAAGGATAAAGTGGGTGGGATTTTTGTTGATTGAACACTACCCTCTCGCCATTACTGACTCTTTCAGACTACATGCCATTTATCTACAACATTGCACCATCTTTCTACTGCGAATAGGGTGTTGTGGGTTTCATCAAATCTTCAATGATTTCACAATATTGAGGCTCCCATAAGTTGTTGGATTCTAAGACATGATGGATCTATATTTACTAGTTTTCTATTCTTTCAAACGATTGTTTGCAAAACCATTTTTTAGATCTATTGTGCTCCAAATGTATTCTAGGGTATCAATAGCTGTACTGTTTGGGTTGCAAATAAAAGGGATGTGTTTTGTATAACATAAAAAAGATTTTGTATTATGCATATTTTGCAATGGATGTATCCATGACAATTTCTAACGATTTAGGAAACTGTATAGTTGCAGCTATATTTTCCCTTTCACCATATTTGTTGGTGCATCTTTTTCCAAAGCACTTTGCTCGTGTCTTCTTTATTGTTGAATACATCTATCTGCACCAGTTCCCACCGAATCCCTCCCTTATTTTTTGTTGTGAGAGTGTCTTCCTGAGTGATCTCGAGTAGCAGAGTTTTTGTCATAATATGTTTCAGTATACTTGAAGAGGACTAATGACGTAGAAGTCAGATAGGTTGATCTGCTGTTCAACCAAGTTGTTGTTCTTGCAATAATTTAACCAAAGATATTTTTGATAAGTTGTTGAATTGTCTTTCAGCCATGGCTTGTACATGTATCTGTGCCTCATGTGGGAGATGAATTTTGATTATTTGGTTAGAAAAAGAAACAACTAGTCTTGTAGACATTTTCTGTTACTAATAGATCTGCATATTAAAGCATAACTTGCCTTTATGAGACATATTATTCGTTGTGGAACAAATGGTTGTGATAGATAGGTGGTCCAAGTATTCTAGTACTAGATTGTGTGTGTTTTGCTATTAGATTTAATAGTTCATTATATTGTATTGGGCTTATGATACAGGATAAGTCAGGTCTCCCTCATGGTACAAATATTGGGTCCAATATCTCTTTGATATTATATTTTGTTACATTGGGGTTTGGGCACCATTAGGATGCTATATCTGGTATTACCTATAATGGATTTTTCACTTCATATATTCTATAAAGTGATAAATGGGAAAACTTTGAAAATAATACAACATCAAAATGTTTTCTTTGATTATTGGTGATTGAGAGTTCCTTGGTGGAACCCACAAAATTTGGAAGATAAACTATGGCCCATTCAACAAACATGCAATATTTTTGTTTTTCTAGTATGTTATTTAATATGAATATATAATAACTCCAGCAGGCTTGGTTTAATTGTAACACGTGATTTCCACAGTCAAGAATTCTTCTGCATTTGTAAGTTGCTAAAAAATGAAATGGTTTCATTTATAGAGGGAAGTGGGATTTAGCTATAGAAGTCCAAATTGTTGTCATGAGTTGAAGGGCAAAATTTCTGGATTGAAATGATGCTTTTTAAAAGAATGGTACTTAAACTTGGTATCTACCTTTGGTTTTTATTCTTCATTTATTTCTATTTTTCTTGAAAGCCCACATTTTGGCATTGGGAAAATAGTAAAAGCATTGCTTATAGGAATTCTTCATCATATTGATCTTGTATTGTTTTTAATAACTTTATTAACTAGTCTGGCTTTGTATAATGATCTTGATGGGTTCCTAAAGTATTGAGCAACAGACAATTATGCAAAAGATGGTAAGAACCTACTCACTTGGGATGGATTGCAGATACAAATTTGGCTGTGACACAAGAGTACTCACACAATGGTGTCTCTTTGTATTGCATTAACAAAAATGATCGAGAAAGATGAATTTTTAGGGCTTTCCCTCACTCAGTGGGAAAGGAATCCTAATTAACTGATATTAATAATTTCAATGTGTTGTAAGGTTTTTAATTATTTTGTTAACCAAAAAGAAAAAATTGAGCAACAAATAAATATGCAAAATATGGGAAGCACCTGCTCACTTGGGATGTACTGAAGATACAAATTTAAATGTAACACAAGAGTACCCATATATAGTGTCTTCTTGTATTGCATTAACACATACTATTGAAAAAGATACATTTTGTAGGGCTTTCCCTCACTCCATACTCTAGTGTACTCATATTAATCTATGACTTGAATAATAAGACTTAGACTAGGGAATAAAATTATAAGTGTAATAATATGTTGTGCCTAGGAACCAAACAGATCTTTAGGTCATGCTATGGATTTCCATGGTAGCCTAATAGACCGACATAGTAATTCAAATTATAAAACATATTTGTCTATCATGTTACTATCTTAGGATTCTTGAGCTACAATGATTGAAAATTTGGTTTTGTAGGTGTTCTTGTAATATGATAATTTTAGTAAATGTACTTTTGTATCTGAATGAAGCTATGGATGTTGCTCATTACAATACTATTTTTTCTAGAATCAATTGCATTCATTTGGAATTTTATACTTAGACAAATAAAATGAAGGTTTTAACAATTTTGTAAGGCAAATTCTGTATAGTAAATTATCATTCAACAAAGTTGAATGGGGCTATGCTGGAAGGCTAGTTCTCAAGTAGTAATACATAGACCTTGATATATTAATGCTTAAAAAATACCATATGCATTTCTTTTATTAAATATTAAATAATCTTATCATTAATAATAATTGATACAAATTTTAGTGGAAGGACTAAGGTTCTGAAAGTTTGAGTATATTGTTCTTTTTCAAGTACCATTTGTTGACTAGAACTTTAATTATTTCTCCATATAATATACTAACTTTTATAGTTTCTTGCCTGCAGTATATGCTGAAAAAACTAAATTTACTTGAAGATAATATTAAAGATCGCTCGGTTCAGGCAAGGCCAAGTAAGATTTTTGCTCAAATGCTTGTGTTTTTAAGGTCTAACAAAATTATGGATCTAGTTGCTTCCTTTCAAAGATCTTTAATCTTGTAGTAGGATTCCATAAGAAACTATTTTTCCAAATTCTGACATTTCCTTAATTATTTTACTTCAGAAAAGGAAATTACAGTTTATTCACAAGGAAATTTGTTCCAAGATATGTGTTGTATAGAAAAGTAGTTTCCACATTCCAACACTGCCAAACATGCAGCTATATCAACATTACTGCCTCCATATTTGCAAGAATACCTAGCAGGCAATGAAAAAATTCTATGCTAATTAATCCACAAGTCTATATCAAGCCAAATATATGTTTTTGATAGATAGCTTACTCTATAAATACCTTGTAGTTGACCAGGGTTCAAAATTTCAACTCTTCTTGCTAACCTGTCTTTCTTACAATTATAGATACACAGTGTTGAATTGCAATCCATATTATTAGCCATCCTAAGGAAAATGCTAAAATAAAAGCATTTCTTCATCCATCAGTAATCTGTTGCATAATATTTGTTGTAATTACCAATAGCATTAGTGTTAACAAAATTTGTTAGAGAAACAAAAGTAAGGTAGATTAATTGAGCCCATCTACAAACCCTTAAACATAAACCATGAAAACTCAGAATAAATTGTAGTAGTATGGATGGCTAGTTCAGATAGAGTGGTGGTACAACTCTATGCTATGCACCATAACAACTCCATGCCATGCATCAGAATACCAAAATGATATGGAAAAAACATGAAAAGAGGAGGGAAATAATATTTTAGAGTTGTAGCCATAGAAACCCATAAGCCTGAGGTTTTCCTCACAACATTGCCCATTTTACAGGATCAAATGGCCAAATAGATGAGATCACAACATTTTGAATGGACTACCACCATCCCCAGGGGTTAAATGAGAAGTTAAACCCATTATCACAACAATTTTCACCTCCTGCAGAGTTGTCTCAAAATGTTGATTAATGTCAACTCTAAAGGAATTCTCTAGTGCATTTCAAAATCTAATAGGCATGCATATCGGGGACAGGGACGGGGATGAGAGGGAGGCCAATTTTTAGGGGACGGCAAGGGACGACTATTAAAAAATAGGGAAAATTTAAAAATATAGAAAATTTAAAAATATTCATATAATAAAAGGAGATGTATCAGGCCTAGAGGTATCACATAAAATAGATGCAACCTAAGCTTCTGCCTAAACACAATGTCGTGTGTGTGTGCACACATGCACATGTGGGTGCACATATGAGTCTGAAATAATCAAACTTGTTAGAAAACACATTGAATCTATTACATATACAAACACAAAAAGGTGAGTAACATCCCAATCTAAAATGTGAAATAAAGGTTAAGCTGTAAAGCACATTTTTGGCATGAAATCTTGACCATTGTGAGCTGATACTCTAAATAACTATAAATGAGAATAAATATCCAATGCCTGGACTACTTTATCTCAAGAAATGAATGAATATAATTTACACCGCATGACAGACTAGAGAAGGTTTGAAATTGAACACTGCTTGCTGCATTGAATCAAATATAATCTGATTCATTTAGTAAATCTCATATTTTGTTCCCTTTAGCTTTTTGCACAACTCATTCCAATTCTGGACTTGGGTTGGAAGGGGCAGAGCATGAATTTTAAATTGCTGGCAGGTTTTAATTTGAACACTGACTGCTGCACATTAAATCAAATGAAATCTTACTCATTTAGAAAAATTTCATATTCTATTCCCTTGAGCTTTTTGCACAGCTCATTCCAACTCTGGACATGGTCTGAAAGGGCTCAAGTATGAATTTTAACTTGTTGGCTCTCCAATTTGCCACACCCCTTTACTTTTTAATAATTTTGTGTTATTTTGAAAAAAAAGCAACTTAAAACCTGTTGGGCCATCCCTGGTATGGTCAGGGGACAACCAGGCCCTGGTCATACCGAGGATGGCTAGTTGTCCCCTACTATTTCCAACATTTTCATAAATGTCCCCGGGACGTTTCTAGAATTTCTTTGCTGATTGGGGACAGTGCGGGGATGTTTTCGAGGCATCTCCGCGTCTCCAGGATGTTTTCGACTGGGGACACCCCTAAATATGTCAGGTACATGTCCTCGAGTTACATAGCAATTTTATTAAATCCTTGGAAATCCCTTCTATTTTTCTTCAACTAGATTTCTTACCAAGTAAAGGCAGGGGTGGGATCCCAAATTATTTATAGGTGGTAAGAAAATGGGGGGTGCTATTCTAGGGAAACCAAAACTCAAGGCATTTCAATGTATATACAAGGCTATCCATAGAAGTTTGAACACAAAGCCAAAGACATTGTGTATCAGATTGTTATGGTTTGGGAATTTATTTTGAGTTGACAACCACAAAAAAGCATTGACTTTTGACCATCCTTTGGATTTCAAAATTTATTAGTATGGCAGCCTTTTAATTTATACTTTTCATAATCTATCCTAGTAATATGATATTGAGATGGTTGTTTCCAAGTGCATTATAACATTAGCCAATAGCATAGATTTAATTGGAATTTAATTTATTAGTTGCAATAGTTAGAAACTTGATGTTCATTAGTTCTTGTTTTGAAAAATTGTTTTCTTTGACTTTTCATTAGGGCGAAGGTCAATTGACAATGATATCAGGTGTTCTTCTGACAAGCTGATGGATGGGTTCTCTACTATGTTTTATGAAACAAGAAAGGTTGTTGATGCATCTATAAGAAAAATGTGTGATTTTATAGGTATATGACATGGTCCATATGTTTTTGGTATTTATTATGCTGTTGTTCGTTCAAACAATATAAAAACACAAAAATATGTTGCGTACGTCCAATCATATGTTAGAAACAGTTGTTTGTTGTTTGCCTAATTAATTAATAATTTCCAACACAAAACTGCACTTAACCCTCTTATGGGCACAAAATCTAGGCCTTATATGTACAAACCATCCTCATGAACAATAATTTCCTTTATGTTGATCCAATCCACTAAGAAGTCCTTAGGGGTTCAACAAGACTCATGCTGTGACAAATAAACCAAGTAGGAAATTGATTCACTCAATATGGAAGGCAACAAGATAGAAATAAACCCTTTATACATATTTATGTGCGTACATGTATATATGTGTACATATAAATACACACACATGCACTCAAAGTCTTTATCTAAAATTTATATTCCAAATGAAGCAGAGAAAATGGTTTGTTTTTAGCATGTACTTGAAGGAAAAAAAACCCTACTATGTATATGATATTTTGTTAGGAACAGGCTTTATTCTTTCTTTAAGTGTGTTTTTAGTTATAGATCAAATTGTACTTTCAAATCACAAAATAAACAGTCCTAACTTGATTTAAACTAAAAAACATAAGAGTTGGGGCTATAAACACAAATTAGAAACTAAACTAGGAAATTAAACTTGCAAACAAGGAAATATAAAATGTGCATTTGGAAACTGGAAAGTGGTGAAAAAACTTAGAAATGCAGCATAGAGGTCCCCAATCTTGGAAGGCTTCAAGGGGCGGTTTTTGGAAAAAGGGACTAAGCTGGCTGCAGCAGGGGAGTGAGTTTGTCCTACCATTTGGTTAGGGGCTAAGTCTAGCATTGTCTTAGAATACTTCCAAACTGAGATTGAAGGTCCTTGAGCTATTTTGGGGCCTGTAAATACCTGCCACATGATTCTATAAAACACAAACAGAGATGCAATAGAGGAAAGGTGGTCAAAGAATAAAAATAACTCTAGGAAAGTGGGCAAAAATTTGAGAAATTGGAATAGCTGCCAAAACCTCAAGCAAATGTGTATGACACTGATTGGCATGAGCTTGGGTGGAGCAATATGGTAAGCCTTAAAACGTATACTCACTGCATTCAATACATGAAGGACTTGCTCAAAGCAAAGACAAAGCATTTATTCTCTAGCTGTAATGCCCCGCCAAGCAACCCAAAAGATACTAATACAACTAACATTTATGGCACCAATTTTTTTTAAAGTACTAACATACATCATAATAATCATATATCACATGAAATGAAACTAAACATGAACTACATATAACAAATCCCTCAGGTTTACATGACTGCATTACTTTTCACAACAACATCATTATATCACATGGAAAGTAAGTATACACCAGTAACCATAAGATAACATGAACATGGACAATACATTAATCAAGGATTACAATATTACAATGTCGCTTCCCAACATGAATGGGGAAGATACAATAAAATGGAATGATACATTTGAAATGAAGGAGTACAAAGCTGCAATACTGGATCCAGCTCTGGTTCAACTCAAGAGTCACTGCAAGGTACAATTTTGCACTTCTCGATCGACGACTGGGGACCCAATGGGGTGCATAGCACATTCCACCCAACCACGTGGACCCTAAGGCCCACCCCCCGTGCTAAGAGATGACAAAAAGGACCCCAACAATAGCCATCAAACAAAACAAGGATACAAGACTTCACAACAAGATCCTCAATAACATAAGGCAATCTCAGCACAAGATATAACCAACACAAGATGTGCCCAACATAAGGAATAACCAATAAAGCATCAACACACAAATGCCAACATGTGCTTCCAGAGGCCCAAGAATAACATAGAGGGAAACAAGGCATACATGGTTGTTAAAGGAAGAGTGTCATCGCAATGTTGCATGGGTTACCCTGGCGAATCTTCCTAGGCCCCGTTCCCCAACTTGGGTTACCCTGGTGACCTCTTACGAAACCCGGCCCCACATGCAATCCAATGCGGAATCGATTATCTTTCATAAAGAAAAGATAACATCTTGCCATTCCAGGCCTTCTCAACTCATCTCAAGCCCATACAAGCACTTGAGCCATGAGTGAGGCATTCACTTATATCTTGTTAATGTGTGATTCTATCCAAAACCCCTAATTAAATATTAACATTTTCACTTGATTAATAAACTTCCAATGAGTTACCCTGGGACCTCTTCCGGGTCCCGACCCCCATTGAAAGCCACTCCCCCTATGAGCAACAAAACTCAAAAGACACTATCAGGGTAAGCCCCTATGCACAACATATAAAGCCACATGATAAATTGCATTAAGCAAGGCATACACCATCCTACACAAAATCTTCATAACGAATCTATTTTCAAGTGCAAAGCTAAACCCATAACATCAAAGAGATCATACGAGCAATAGTTCACAAAGAACCAAAAGTGAAGGCCAATAATAAAGCAACACCTTTCTTTCCCTTTCTCTGGAAAACTGATTAATCACTAAAACAAGGGTTTCCCAACAAGGTGGCAACAAAACTTGATCTCAAAATCAACATCAAACTCAAAGCCAAAAACAACCTCCATAAATAAATTCATCATAAACTCCAAAATTACACACAAAAATTCACCACAAGAATACACTCAAACATTCCAAATTTTCCAATTTACCAACATGATATGTCATGCAACAACTATTCCAATAATGGAATAAAGATATACCTGATAGATTAACCTGTCAACTATTAAGTAACTACAAGAGAATCAATTCTCATAAGGAAATTACTTTCAAATTCATCTTTGAAAATAGATACTTTTGAAACCCATCTAAGCACAAATTAAAGTATATCAATAGAGAAATATGTCGTATTATCTAGTAGCTAACCTTATGATAAGGGTGATATTTCTACCCTACTCCAAGTTTTAATCCAAGCCTACTAAACTTTCTTTTATTTAATAATCACTAATTAACCATCTTTAATGAACACTCATAGGTACATGAATGTGGTATAAGAAGTTAGATATCTCCTAACTTGGTTTTCAATGTTCCTAAGTTATAGATTTTTGCTTCTAAATTTCAAACTTCGACTTTGGAATAAAAATACCCTATTATATCAAATATACTATGCACTGTTAAATTACTCTTTCAACATTAAACCTTCCAATACATAACTCCAAATAAATTAACTATTCAATCTCTATATTTCTAAAGTGTACTCATGTTCTACATTTCTTACGGTCAACACAATGTGATTTCTCTAACCCTGTGCCCTGTATTGAGTAATATAATTGAAATATCAAGGATGAGATTACCACATAGATGAAATGGCAATTGATCACTCTTTTCTACTTCCAATATCATATTATATTGCTGGTTTCCTTAGATGTGTTTCGACTGAAAGTGAGATGATTTGACTCGGATTGGATCAAGAGGATATAGACCAAAACTTGAGGCTACCATCCTCCCTGCATTTTTTTTATTGAGATCTGAAAGTAGATTTTTATCTTCTCTATTGTAAGTTGAGAGGAGAGAGGATGAGAGTGAAAAAGAGTTAACAAAAATAGATATGGTTGTTGTATTCTTTTCTTCAACGGTAGTCTCTATTTAATATGCTTATTGTAGAAGAGACACGGAGAAGAAGTAAATGTTTAATTTGACACCCATGGTACTCCACCTCCACGCATACATTGCACCAGGCTAGATACCTTCCTTCACAACTAAAAATACGTGTGATTATTTTGATTGAGTACAATGTCTACATTGTTTAGGCTACTATGATGCTCGAAAGGAAAGAAACTATTGAGCTAAATGATCTTGCTTTGGAAATCACGCTTCTAACCTTGTAAGCTTTATTTGTGTCGTCGATGCACTCAGTCATGCAGATTTGGTGGATGAGGTTATAAGTACTTCGCACATCAGTAACCTTATTGCATACATACGTAATTAATAAAAAGTTTGCATGGTTACCCTTCATGTCAGTGTTGGCAGTCCTGGGATGCCCTAAACCTCATTGCTAAATGCCAGATAACCTAGTGGTTCCTACGAGTCATGAAAGAATATAGGCTGAGTGTTTCCAGCAACACTGCATTTTAGTTGGATCCTAAAAATGCTACTTCTGGAAAGGTTCCAACAATATCAGGGAGGTTATTTAAATCTACACATCCTATCATGTTTAAGTGCGCCGCTGTGATAGGTTTACAACGAAATCAGGGCGATTATTTAAACTTCTACTGCGTTCTATTTTTGAGTAGTGCATAAGTGATCAGTTTCCAAAGGAATTAACAAGGTATTTTAACCCCCCTACAACTTTCTATGTTCAAGTGTTGCAACTGCGACAGGTTGCCAATGGTTTCAGGGAGGCTACTTAATTCTGTACACTGCCTCAACTCTAAACGCTGTACAGTGACAGGTTGTCAAGTATATTAGAAAATGAATATTGGAATTTGGAAATATTGCCATCTTCTTGCATTATTGTCAAGTCCCAAATGTTATCCCCAAGACTGAAGGCAAGGAGAAAGGTGAGGTGCAAATACGTGACTTAAGAGTAGGAGAAATAATGTACAACTTTTCTTTTTTGAACTAGACGCATTTCTGTTTGGTGGTGAGTTTCCAGAGACACGCTCAAATTTGAAGTTTGGAAATTAAACTTCACCCTAAACTAGGAAAGAAGATCTTTAAGAAATAATGACCAATTCTAGATATGAAGATTATTTATCAAACACAACCTGCAGGCGCGGGTAGACAAGGTTCCATAGGAGTATTGTTTACCAATCTCATATCTATAGGTGACAATAAAACACTCTTTTTTAATCACGCAGGCTTAAATCAACTTGGCCAAAGGAAGAGTACAAAGATATCTTTGCTAAAAGAATTTAGCAGAGTAACTAAACATTGGACTCATAAGCTGGTAGTAAAACATTGAATTCCAGGCGGTTTTCTTTTACGGAGACTACCCATTTCATTATTACTACTCATCTAGAACAGAGTTCCAAAATATAAACTAGTTTATTCCAGTGTATCTAAAGATATCCAATCTCTGTCTCAAACCAAAAGACTATACATTCAGCAAAGACATATTACTTACCTTTTTGGCGGCTGTAGAAAGCACAACATAAGCTTTAATCTATGCGAACATTTGGTGTGAGCTCTTGAGGCTTCTCACAAGTCTCCACAAACTCGTCTCATGCACACCACTATTGTCATTCAGAGGAGTTTTCCAAGTGACAGTGGACTCCCCCTTGCCTAACTCTTAGGCACTACTTCCATTACTGTCCTCTGTGCTTGGGGTTCTGCCCATTTTAGAAAACCCATTGCATGCCCTGTCACTGATCCTCCTGCATGTCCCCTTTCAAAAATAATCGATAACATTAACTCATGCAGGGCCGTTTTCAAAACCGTTGCATGCAAATCTGTATTTAATTCTCAAGGCCAACGGATATAAAGGCAACCAATGCATGCTCTTATTCAAGATACCGCCCCCTCTTTCCATGCAAGCAGTTACCAAATCATTATATGCAATTTCCTAAATATAGATTTGAGTGACAAGGTAAGGCATGTTATTATTTATTACTTCCACTTCTATTTTATTTTCATATGATAATCCACTTATCTTACAATAAATAATTTTATTTATTTTCTTCAACTTTAAATTGTACTTATATATGTATGCTTATATTTTATTAATTTAATAATTTTATTTAATACAACAATTTCCCAAGGTGAAGTTACCAAGCATGACCACGAGTACAGAGACAATACAAGGGCAAACCAAACCAATAGTAAGAATGACAGAGGTGCAATACATGACAACATAGATGGAGGGGCACTACACTAGCACGAAAGACATTAAACACATGAATATGTGACCCTTTTATAGATTTGTGTCCCCTTCTCCCACATTTGATAACTTAAAGGGATTCAAAACATAAGCTACAAAACTCCTTGTACCAGAGAAGTGTGACCGTTACAAATTGTTAAACCAATGAGCATAAATAAAACATAGCCCTTCTTTCATAATAAAGACAATGTTTTACATGAAACCCTGCCTTCACTTCCCTTTTTCTTTTATTTTTCAAGCATATCTTTGTTTTGAATGTTCTTTTCATTGATACCTTCTCCATGCTCTTACATGCTAGAAATCACTTCTTTTTTCTATTTCTAAGACAACATTTTAAAACCTTTGGTTACTATTGTTGCATACTCTTTATTATTTCAATTGCTTGTAGCACTATCATGTCTTCTTGTCAATGGTCTTTTATTATGACAACTTCTAAATCCTTTTATTGTTACAAACTTGTATCACTCTTAATAGATCTGCAACCTTTGGTGATTTGGGATGGAAAACAATGCTAGAAGATAGGATGGTTGTTTCTTGTTGTCTTTGCACTTTTCCTTATATTCCTTGGTGCCATGCTTATCATTGTGTTTTTAACTTCATGGCATTCCACTACTACTTGTTCATTGGACAACATTCCTTACTTCTTTTTGCATACTCTTACACTATTTTCTAATAGTGAAAGACTCTTTCTCTATTATTTATGTGACCTCTACATCCAACCTTATTTTTCACTCCTCTACTACTGCTATGAAAGCCACAGAGAAAGATTGCATTGTTTCCTCAATGAATGCTCTTAATGTCTCACATGTTGCCTTGATACATTTTGTTCTTTGTTCTTCTTTTATATGTCATCATTGACAGGGTTATGTTGACTGCATGGGGTTATGTTTCAAAGCTTTAATGCCACTATTTTTTTACATCCCAATGTATTTCACCTTTACCTTATAGCAGTAGTAGTAGTGCTCTTGTATTGCATTCTTTGTTTTTGTGCATTAGCTACATTTTTTATGTGTAACAGTGTTGTCATAACCATGTGTCCTGGTATGCGTGCATGGTAATATAGTGTTTATATTTGTGACCTTTGTATATGATTAGCATGAAGCTAATAGTAACATTGTAAGCACTGCTATGAGTGTTGGTTTTTTAGTAAATTGGATTGATGAATGGTTCTTGGAATCTATGCTTACTCTAATCCCTCTCCCCCATTCTCTTTCGGGTTGACTTTATACGCTATGGATGATAATAATCATCTAGACTACCAGGCCTCTTGATCAACAAAAATGTGAGACTACTAAGGTAATTTTTAGGGTAAAACATTCATAAGGTATCATTGCAATTATTTTAACACACATGCAAGTACTATTTAAGTAACTAATGGTTGTTTTATTATGCAAACAAAGGTAATCATTACCTATGTAATATAATGTGTTATTTTTTTTCTTTTTGCAGAAATGTATTGATAAACTCAAAGAAGGGGATAGAGTCAGGGTGTTGGATTCATTTGATGGTGATTTGTGGGCATTTGGTGGATTCACTCCCTATCTATTG
This sequence comes from Sequoia sempervirens, assembly GCA_007258455.2. NCBI lineage: Eukaryota > Viridiplantae > Streptophyta > Pinopsida > Cupressales > Cupressaceae > Sequoia > Sequoia sempervirens. The sequence continues at coordinate 171,415,812 of VDFB02168118.1, forward strand.
TACATGGAGTCAACTTGAAAGAACGAGAGATGAAATGTAAATATTTTAAATGTCACAAGTAACAGCCCCCTTGTTTATGAAGACAAAATAGATGGAGTGGTTCATTTGAAAGAGAAAGGGGGAACATTCACATGGTGGCCATTAAAATATTTGCAAAAAAAGACATAGTTGAACATGTTTATCATGTTCTAGTTGTTAGACATCTTGGCTCGCTACTTTATGTAGTATTTTGAATGTGTTGTTCGTGGATCTTAATTATTATGGTGTGTTTGAAAGAGTTGGAAACTCTTAGATAGCTTTAACATTTTTTATTATATTTATATATATACTCTTGGACAAATTTGACATCTTATAACTTGATATATATATATATTTGCATTAATTTTTTTTTTACTGTAGATTACCTTTATTTATCATAATGTTGAATCATTCTTTTAATTCTAGCATGTTGTAGCTTGTTCGTATATGTAATACTTTTATTTGCTTTTATGTTTTAGTTCAAGTTTAATATTATGATAGTTTTGCATTATAAAATTTATGGTATTTAATAAATTATTCACTTCATGACTATATTTACTACCAATTAATGAAAACCAATAAATAAAAATGACTAAGTATATGACTAAAGTAATGAATAAATATATGACTAAATGACTAAATATATGACTAAATGATTAAATATATGACTAAATGACTAAATATATGACTAAATATATGACTAAATAAATGACTACCATGACTAAATAAATGACCAGTTAACAACAATCAATGACTAAATATATGACTAAATTAATGACTAAATAAATCACTACCATGACTAAATAAATGATCAGTTAACAACAATTAATGACTAAATCAATGACTAAATCAATGACCAAATCAATGACTAGAAAAATGACTAAAATAATTTAGTCATAAATTTGGTCGTGTTATAAATGAATGGCAATAAACTACTAATGGTCACGTGACCAAAATTAGTCATTTATATGCAATTTTTAGTAGTTTATTTAGTCATATATTGTTGTTTTTGTACTAGTGAGAGGTGGAGAATTCACCTCCAATGAGTTTAATAGTTTTTGTAAAGATCATGGAATAAAGAGACATTTTTCATCTCCTAGGACTCCTCAACAAAATGGAGTGGTGGAAAGGAAGAATGGGAATGTTCAAGAAGCAACAAGGACAATGATGAAGGAATCAAATCTACCATATGCCTACTGGAGAGAATAAATTCATACTTTAGTGTACATACTTAACAAAGCACAAGCAAGGAAAACCAATTCAAAGACTCCCTATGAGTTGTGGTATGGAAGAAATCCTACTGTTAAGTATTTTAGAGTGTTTGGAAGCAAGTAATATATCTGAAGAGATGAAGAGAACTTAGGAAAGTTTGATGCAAGATTTGATGAAGGAATCTTCCTTGGAAACTATACAAAAAGAAAGGCTTATTGATGCTACAACAAGAGGCTTAAAAGGATTGTTGAAAGTGAAATTGTCAAAGTGGATGAAGAATTACATAAAAGCTTAGTGTTGATAGAAGGATATGAATCAGATGAGTCCTCTTGCAGAGAAGAAGAGAAAGATGATGATAAGAAAAAACTGCAGGTTGAAGAGGAAGAAGCTCCAAAAAGGATCTCTAAGACTCCTAAGTATGTGTAGAAGAATCATTCTGAAGATCAGATCATTGGTGAAAAAAGAAAAGGTGTATTGACAAGGAGAAAGACAACTATGATGGAAGAACAAGTAAACTTATGTCTACTTTCCAAAGTTGAACCTAAAGTAGTGAATGACACATACAAAGATGAACTTTGGATCAAGGCTATGGAAGAAATGATTGCGGATTGAGAAGAACTAAATTTGGGAACTTGTCCCAAGACCAATAAACAAGAATGTGATTGGAACTAAAAGGGTATTCCAGAACAAGATGAATGATAATGGAGAAGTTGTTAGGAACAAGGCAAGGCTTGTGTGTAAGGGCTACTCACAAGTAAAAGGGATAGACTTTGAAGAGAAATTTTCTTAGGTGGCAAGGATGGAGGCTATTAGGATGTTTTTTTTCTTATGTAGCACATAAGGATTTCAACTTTTATTAGATGGATGTGAAATATACATTCTTGAATGGTGAGTTGGAAGAAGAGGTATACATTGAACAAATGGAAGGTTTTTATTTATCAGATAATCCTAATATGCTATGTAGATTGAAGAAAGAATTATATGGACTCAAGAAATCTCCCAAAGCTTGGTATGCAAGATTGGATAGGTACTTGTTGCAACAGGGATTCAATAAAGGTACCATAGTTAACAATCTTTACTTTAAAGTTGAAAAAGATCAAGTCTTAATTGTGGTTGTGTAGGTTGATGATATAATTTTTGGAGGAAATGAAGTAGTGTGCAAGAAATTTGTAGAACATATGCAGAATGTGTTTGAAATATTAATGTTTGGGGAGATGAATTTCTTCCTTGGGTTTCAAATAAATTAGAAAAAAAAGGTATATTCATTTCATAATCAAAGTATGTCAAGGTAATGTTGAAGAAGCTTAGAATGGAATACTCTAAACCAATATTCACCCATATGGTTACTGGTTGCAAGCTAAGTAAGAATTAAGAATCTCCTAAAGTTGATCATAGCAATTATAGATCAATGATTGGAGGATCACTATATTTAACTGCTGTTAGACTAGATATCATGCATGTAGTTTTTCTTGTGGCTAGATTTCAAGAAGATCCCAAAGACTCATATGTCACATCACTAAAAATAATATTTAGATACTTGAAAGGTACTCTGAAAATGGTTTATGGTATCCAAAGGATATTGATTTCTCCCTAAGTGCTTATATAGATACAAATTGGGTAGGTCAAGTGGATGATAGGAGAAGTACAAGTGGTGGTGTTTTCTTTCTTGGAATAAGGTTGGTGTCTTGGTTAAGCAAGAAGTAGTCCATTTAATTTCATTATCTACTACAGAGGAAAAATACATTGTTGTAGCATCATGTTGCACACATGTTTTATGGATGAAACAAACCTTGAAGGATATTAGAGTGCCATATGGTGAACCAATACGTATATTATATGATCACACAAGTGATATCAATATTTCAAAGAATCCAGTAATGCATTCAAAGATAAAGAATATCTCAATCCAGTATCACTTTCTACGAGAAAAGGTTGCAGAGAATCAAGTGAAGTTGGAGTATGTTCCTACTAAAGATTAGGTTATTGATATCTTCACTAAGGCTCTTCGTAAGGATACTTTTGAGTATCTCTGGGAGAAGTTAGGTGTTATTGCCCCTCCTTCTTTCAATTATATGCATAAGGTTATGCATCAATCCAATGAATTTCAAGATTCATTCCTTGTTTTGGATTGATGTTGGTGGCTACCTCTCAAGAGGAGTAGGTAGTGACATTGTTGGTTGTTTTAGTCAGAGGGATTAAGTGTTGTCATTGTGTTGTATGTTGGTACTATCAAAGGAAGTGAAAAATGAGGTTGCAGAGAAGTTGTTGTCCCTTATAGGTGTTTCCCTTGAGGGAGAGAGTGTATGTGATTGGTATCAAAGGAAAAGAAAAGCAAAGAAAATATATGTTGTCCTTTTCCATTAATGTAAAAGTGGGGGAGATTTAACTAAAAATCCATATGAAGAAAGAGGGAGGGAATTATTGTAAAAGAGAAAGTATTGAAAAGTGTACATATGCTTATGTAAGGGGGAGTAGTGTGCACTAATGTGTAGTGTATATGTTGTTGATCAGATGTGTTGGTTGTTGTTGATGGTTTTTCCATGTGGTGCCATCAATAACAAAGGGGGAGACTGTTGGAAGTATGTGTTGTCATTGATTTCAATGGATCTTTTTTGTTGCATTGATGTCAACCTATGGAGATGGTTTGGTTATTTGCATTATGTTGTCATTTATAGTCTCACTAATGTCTACCTCTAGTGTTTCTTTGATGAGCATTTGTTTGAGGATGTTCAAACATCATTTTGGTTGAGTTGTTGTGTTACAATTGGTTTGGTGTTGAAAATAAGGTGTTGCAGATGTTGAGATGGTGTTTGTGGTGCTTAGTTTCCAAGTGTTTAGAGAAAATTTGAATAAAAGAGGAAATAGTGTGGTAAAGAGTGTTCAGTGTGGCAAAGTAGTGTTTAGTTTTTTTCTCTGCATTTCTTCATGGTTGAAGATCTTCTTGTGTGGTTTGAATATGTTGATTAGAGGTGTTCAAAGGTGTTATATCTAGAGTTTCTTGTTCTGGATCATTCAAAAGAAGTTGTGTTCACCAGTGTGTGAACTATGTTGTAGTATTGTCTGGGAGAAATGGTTTTGCTTCACATTTCTCCACATTGTGGTTTTTTGTTTTGTAGATTTGGAAGTGTGCTTATATTACTCATATCTATCTTCAATCTGATTTTTTTGAGTTTTGGTACTTCGCAAGGTTGAGTTCATGTGTTACAGTGTGTGGAAGGTTAAATAGGTTTACAAAATGAGTATGTTCTTCAGGTGTATGTTATTGTGAAGGATTTTTTGGATTTCAAGGTGTTGATGGAATATTCCAGATTATGTTTAAGTGTTTTGTGTGGTGTACGAGTCATCTTTGTATTTGGTGAAGTGTGTACTTAAATGTTTAATGTTGTTAACATAGGTTTGGATGACCTTGGGTGTTTACACTAATTGTGAATATGCTTTGGTGTTTGTGGAAGCATGGCATGGCATTTATATGTGGATTTAGGTTTGAGTTAAGGTGTGATGTGGTCCTCCTTCATTCCTCTCCACCATGGGAATGTTTTGGTGTGGGCCCAATTTGAATTTGCATGTTTGAGGTGCATAGCCCACCTTGAAAGATGTTTCTAAGGTTGCAAATGGTATAAAGGAAAGGTGAATTACTAGAGAAGAGGGTGTGGATGCAAGGATGTGTTGAGATGTGAATTTAATCAGATTAGAGATCTAAAGTGTGAGCTTAATTCCTATGACTCCAATATAGTGAGAAAAAGGGTCTACATTTGTAGAGTACCTGAAGTTTCTGATAGCAATGAATTGGAGGTTATTGATGGTGTAGAGTTGTATTGGTGGATATTCTTTGTTTCTTTGAGAAAGATTTATCACTGTAACAATATTCTATCTTCTTATTTCTATTTTGGCAGTGAACCTATTGTATTTGGTGTTGTAATTAATTTATATTGTGAGCTAATCCTCACCATGGTTTTTGTATTCTTGGATTTTCCACATAAATCTGGTGTTCTCGTGTGTATAAATGTGTTTGCATTACTGTTTCTCATGTTTATATTTTGCTAATGTTTGATAAGGGCTTAAGGGTTGCTAAGGGTTTAAGAATTAATGCACATCTAAATATTAATGAGGATTTTGATATTTTAATGTATAACTTATTCACCCGCCCCCTCACTTGTCTTGTTCATTCAACACTATGCAAGTGCAAAAAACTATCATAGATTCAAAAAATGTAAAATTGATGTACACAAATAGAAAGTAGGAGAGTAGAGTCTAGGAGATGAGAAACTTGGCATTCAAAACTTTAGGTAAAATTGGTTTTTTTCTAAGTTTTAGAATTTGTACAAGAGCATCATGGTTTGTAGGTGCTTCTTTTTCAAAATCAAATTCAAAACTTCGTCAGCTGAAAAATAATCAATTGTGCCCTAATTTGATTAAATAAGGTGTTGCCATGTTTGGTCTAGGGTTTGATGTCTTGATCTCTTCAATATTATCCAATCACCTTCAAATTTGTAACTTGCAAGAAAGGGAAAAGAGGAAGGGTTGTGCTATATAGGGGCTTGACTAAGTCAAATCCCATTTTGGTGTTTCCACCTCCACCAATAAATATGATGATGTTGATAAAGAGTGCTCACTCGAGTTTGAGCAGATGCAAATGAATAAAATAAATGATAAATCACTATGTTGTAACTTACCATTCAAATTTGTATTCCTTGATGGAATGAAGTCATGTGGCACATCTTATACAAGGAGAATTTGATAGTTGTTTGAAGGTCCTACAAATTTTAGTGCTTATTGTAAGCATATGAATTCATTTGATCAAATAACACTAAAATGAAGCAATTAAACAAGTAATTGATCAACTAAAAGTAATACTCTAATTGAAATCAATTAACAGCACCAAGAAGATTCAATTGGAAAGAATTAAACATAATTCAAAGTAATTGAATCTAAAATAGTTTGCAAACTCCCCCATTCCATTGTAGAATTGAAGCAAATTGAGTGATATGGGATGCAGATTGTGCATATTTTCCTAATCCATGTTGACTTTCAAAAGATTGATGACGATTGATAATGTTGATTCACACAAAATTCTCTCAAATTGCTCAAGAATGAGTGATAAATTTAAGAGAGTAACTTTGCATAAGATGTGTCTCCCATTTGATATGAAATGACTTGGTATTCATAGATTTGTAAGATATGGATCAATGTCCATGATTTAAAATGCTTAATCAATAGATGAAATAAAATTGAGGATGAAGACATGGATCACAGATGGATCAAGTGGTTGATGATCTAGAGACATGGTTCAAGGATTAGATAAAGGATTCATAATCCTTGAGAGACTCAACAATATTCCATAATTTTAGGAATTATGTTGGAGATATTTTGAGTTGCAAGGAAGAATTCAAATTTGAAAAGGGAATTTCCATGGTGAATATTATTTATGCAAGTTGGAGGGTTGGAAGAAAATTAGTGAATTAAATAATTCGTGAAAATAATTTAATTGTGCAAGTTGGAAGAATTAAGAACTTTAATTAAATAATTAGGAATTATTTAATCAAGTGGGATTAATGCCATTTAATTTTAAATAATATTGCATTATTTAATCAAAAGGGGAGAAAATGATGAATTATGATGAATTAATCAAATAACCTTAGTTATTTAATTAATAGGAGAATAAAATGAATTTTAACTAAATAATTTGAAAATTATTTAATTAAAAAGAGGAATTAGGTGAATTATGCTAGGAGTGATGTTAATAATCAAAATCAGGTGTGTGATATACTTTGGACATTTTTAAGTGTTTACATTTTGCCCCTCTTTGAAGTGAGGTACTTGTTGCATTGCTTCAAAGAACTGATACTACTCAAATCAAAATTTAAATTTTTTCTATTTTTTCTCGATGGCCCACTGTGCCCCAACATACAAAGGAATGATGGTGTGTTGCCCCCTCGAGAGATTAAGCGAATAAACTATTTTTTGGGTTGATCTTGTGACATGGCGACATGAGTGGTTCTCCTACACAAAAGATGAAAAATAAGTCATAAAAAGGCTCAGATACTGAATTGAATGCATAAAAGGATATAGAAATGAGTTCTAGGGTCAAAACCCTAGGTTTGGCTAGGTATAAATGCTCATTTGAAGAAAATTCCAGCTCATTTTCCCACTTTTCTTTGGAAATTCTTGAGACCTTAGAGAGATCCTTGAGAGAGTCACTTTGGAGACCCTACTACAATGGAGTTTTTTATTTGCACTAGACACCGAGTTGATTGAGTCTACAAGTTCCAATGCCCTCCTAGTTTGGGTGGTCGGGTATGTACTTCAAGAAACCTTCCTTGTATGTTTTTCTAGATAGCCAAATGTAGCATAGAATTTAGGGAAACAAAATATTTGAAGTTTATTTTAGTGTCTTTGTCATCGAAACCACACTTTTGTACAAAAGTGAAAAAGCTCTGCAAAGGCGTGAAGTTCCCAAACCCTACCTATAGTATTGTGATAAGTTAGTGCTATTATTATGCACCTTTGTAAAAACTCTGTATTGCTATTTTTCCCTGACATTGTGCGCTTTTGCAATAAACCAACACTTTTGCAATAGAATTGCACTTTTGTAAAACTATCAGTTGGGCACTTTTGTGAAATGGTGCTCTTTTGTTCTTTTTGACTTTTGACTTAGGTTTTTCTACTAGATTTTTGAAACTTGACATTGTGCATGTTGTGCATTCAGGTTGAGCTAGTTCTATTGACTTCTCAAGAGCGTAGGATGGATCTTTTGGAGCAGGTGTCCAGTTTCAGTCTGGAGGAGATTACCTTCTTTCATGCTTTAGGATTATTTCACGTCTTGTACATGTTGTAGATTCATGCTCACTATGCTTTGATCACTACCATTATGGAGTGACGACATTTAGAGACCTCTTCATTTTATTTCATGACTAGTAAGGTGTGTCACCAAAAAATGTATAGTTGACATGTTTACACTCACGTGAGTCTTTCTAATGGGCTTTGGCTTGATTTTTCCTAGGTATAATGTTGTAATGTAATCAAAACATTCACATCAGGGCTTAAATATTCAAATTATGATGTCTTGTGATGGTGTTGTGAAGTGTTGTAAAACATTTCTACACTTTTCTAGACTCTATTCATTACAATTCACCTAAAAATCCCCTTTTCATCACTTATTAAGTCCTATTTTGAAGTGTTGTAAAGTCTTGTAACAAGATTTCATGCTTTTCTAGACTTAATTTCACTAATTCAACCCTTTATCATGTCTAAATGACCCCTTAATACACTTTTCAGCCATTTTCAAGTGTGTTGTTAAGGATATTCCCATTGGACAACATTTAATGCCCCGAAATTCCTGACATGGTCCACTTAATTTGCTTAAGTGGGACTAAGTCGCCAATAGGGGCGACTTAGTTATTTTTGACATAAAACTCAAAATAATTTTAAATTTCTAGCGGGATTTTGTCCTCTAACCCTTGAGGTTGGCCTGTGATGTGTCACTTTCGGGAAATTTTAGTAAAATCAAGTATAAATAAGGGTTTTTCACCTCATTTTACATCTCCTACAATTATCTATCTCCAAATCACATACAATCTCTTGCACTCATTAAGCTTTCAAGCAAATCAATCATTATTCAAGTCAAGCCATTGGAGTTCTTCATTGTACATCTTCAGATTTGAGCATCAATGGTGTGGTAATTTTATAAAATTTGCATTTGCATGTTATCTATTTATCACAAGCTCTTTTCATCTCATTTCATTGTTTAGGGTTTGATTAAAAAAATGGGGTTTGACCAAGGCAAACCCTTATTCTCTAACCCTCAACCATTTTTCCCCTTTTGCATGTGACTTTTGTATGTAGATTAGTCAAGCAATAGGTGTTGAAAAGTGATAAAAAAGTGCACAAATTCAATCAAACCAAGACAACCCTAATTCAAGCTTGGAGATACTTTTTACCCCATTTTCTACAGAATCAAGTATGAACACTTATCCGAAAAGGAAGTGTAGACCAGAGACTACAAGATTTTGTCTTGAATTTCCTAAAATTTATAGGAGGACTAAGTCACCACTAGTGGAAAATTAGTCCCTCTTCCGGGCCTGAAAACTGATTTTGACATTTTTGGATACCCATTTGGCAGATTCTTGTTCCGGTAAAGTTTCCCGAAATTGGGACTAAGTCGCCCAGACTGGCACAAGTGTCGCGATCAACATTTCAGTCAATTTTTTAGGATTCCAAAATCTTCCAACATCAAACTTCTGATTCCAGGTTCACCTCTTTCATTCTGTTATATTATTTCATCATTTAGTTGCATTCTTAGGAATTTCTGCATATCACATTGTGTTTTCCAGCACTTTACATTTTCATAGTTTTGCATCATTAAATCATTTCAATTTCAAATCGAGCTTTATAACATCTTAATTAAGTATAATACATCTCATTAACATTAAAATTAGTGTAAACCTTTGCATTTTGGTCCCCCATCCAATCCCCTTTCTCCTTTTAGGTGAAAAACCCTAGGAGGAGTAAAGCATTGTGAGGGGTTAAACCAAAATCACTGTTTACATTTTAGTGAACCTGCATCTTTCGAACATTACTCCTTTTTTATTTTCAATTTCATACTAGGTTTCACTTGTATTTCATCTTGCATTAGTTAAAGTGCATCCTAGGGTTTTCAAATGCATTAGTGAAAATGTTCATAGTAGCTTGCATTATTGCATCATTTTTGCATTGAAACACACAAAAACTCTACATTTACATACTGCATTTGTGCATCTGAAAGACATATAATTGCATTTAAAGAGTCTAAAAAACATAAAAAATCATCAGTGGGACTAAATCACCACCCTAGGCGACTTAGTCCTTTTGCATACTTTGCATTGCAATTTTTGGTAATTTATGGGTATTTTCTATACTTCTATTTTCTGGTACTACATCTCTGTTTCAGTTTACAACATTATTGATTTTTTCATTTTATTTTTCCTAGATTGCATTGCATTTTCATCCACCCTATCTCTTGTGGTACTTGTATGAGTGTTTGGTGTCCCATTGATAATACTTTAGTGAGACGAAGTTCTAGACTCATGGCTTCCCGCGATAACACTTTCATAGCAGACCTTGCGATCTCAAGAGCTCCTACTCCTAGTATGGAAAATGGTGCATTAGGCATGGATACTACCATTCACATTCCTTCACCTTCCCACCCTATGAATGTTGACACAAAAACTAGTGCAATTCTGCAAGATAAATCCATAAGTATTCATGAAGATTTTGCACATTTAGAACAAGAATTGTCTCTTGAAAAAATTTCCACCACTACCATACCTGCCATAGAAAACCTTCATCATTTGATTGAAAGTGATGATGGCTTACAAGTTATGAAGATAATTTCCAAGATATACAATAAACATGTTCCTACTACTTCCCAATCTGAAAACATAGTTGCAAGCCAAGGAGGATTTCACATTCCTCCCCCTTCAACCATAGCACCTATACCAACTTATACCACTCCTCAAGTTACAAAAACTATGCAACAGGTTAGTCATGTGGCTCCTTCTTTCACAATTCCAACTAGCATTCCTAGTTCTTTTGTGGCATCAAACATTCCCTTTTCCACCTTCACCCCTTTTAGTGTCCCTTCCACTTCCCCTAATATTACATACACTCCATCTCCATTTTCGCTTCCACCTCATACCACTTACACCGGTCCCATCATTACACAACTTTTTAACACTATTTCATCCATGCAACAAAAAATATCCACCATTAGCCAATTTCAAAATTCTCCACCTAAGTATCATGTTCGTAGTAGTCCATTATCCCTTGCAATCTTATGCACTCATATGCCACAAGGAATTGAAATGCCTAGATTTGATAAATACAGACGTAAAGGAGACTCTACTAATCATGTCAATGCGTATACAACCTTGTGCAGTGATTTTGTTCTTGATGAAAAATTATTAGCTAAAATTTTTCCTTGGACCTTAAAAGACACTACATTGGAGTGGTTTTCCAACTTACCCAATCATTCAATCTGATCATTTAATGAACTTGTGGATGCCTTTATAAGTCATTTCCAAGTCCATATGAATCCTAAAAAGACTATGGCTGATTTAATGCGATGTAAACAAAACACCGATGAAAAAGTTATGGATTTCATTTCACGCTTTTTTTAAATAAAAAGGGGTAAAATTTTATTGAATCAACCAACAAAGTACAACAAGTAGGGGCCTCAAGCCCAAAAGAGAAAACAAAAACAACAAAAAGAAGCCCCCTGAAAGGGGCACAACTAATCATCCATATCTTCCTTGACCAGACTCTCAAGATCATGAACACAATTCGAAGACAGGTGAGCCCAATCTCCTGCCTTCCATCCCTCCAAGTGATCAAAAACGCACTTAGCTAGGAAATCAACAGTCCTATTTCACTCACAGGGAACATAGTAAAAAGAGACTGCATCCAAAGAAGCACTCAGACTAAGAATCTGTCTACCCACCACAGCCAAATGCCAATCCACATCCTCCATCCGTTACAGATTCAACATATCCACCACAACCTGGGAATCAAACTCATAGATAATCTTGCTCCATCTAAGAGCACATCCTCTTTCAAGATCCAAGAGGACAACAAGATCCTCCATGTAGTTATTGGTCTATAACCCCTTATATTCCAAAAAGAAAATAACCTTACCAGAGTTATCCCTGCCAATTCCTCCAACCCCAGCATGCCTGAGATTTCCCCTAGAAGACCTATCAGTATTGATCTTAAGAGTCCCAAGAGGGGGGGACCACTTTCCCTCCCTACAAACCTTCATTTTAGATTGTCTGCTTCTAACTTGTTGTTTCTTACAAAGAGCATCACTAGAACCTGCACAAAAAATATTCAAATTTTGAACCACTCGCACATCTCCAAGATCAACATCCTTAGAGAGGTCACACTTCATAGCTAGGGTCTCCTGAAGCATATTTATTACTTGCAACCACACCTATTGCACCATCTTTAGCTTACCCTAAAATATCTTGCAGTTCCTTTCCAACCACACTTGCCAGATAATAAATCCTGGACCAATATCTCAAGCCACCTCAAGAAAGGGAGTCTTAGAAGGGGGTCTACCAAGACTATTCCAGAACTCAACCAAAGAGCTAACATGAACACAAGCATGCTCCCAATCTTCCCACCAACAATACCAAATAAACCTGATGAAATAGCATTGGGAAAAGAGGTGTGAGCTAGTTTCTTCACTTCTATTACATAAAACACAGATAGAAGGCCCATGAAAACCCCTCTTCTGAAGATTCTCCTAGGTAAGACATTTATTCTGCACCACAAGCCACATGAAAAAAATAAATTTAGGCCAAGCTAACTTATTCCAAACCTGCTTCCACCAAGAAATGTCCCTCTTATCAAAAGTTAGTCTCTCCAACTCTTGATAACTAGAGGCCACTGAAAACTTTCCCTTCGGATTAATTCCCCAAGCGAGGATATCAACTTCTCTTAGAAAGTTGCATTCTCTACCTACAAGAATCCTAGCAAGAGTCTTCCTCTCACCCTTAGAACCCCTTGGAGGCCATTCACGGGGATCTTTCCATCTGGATACCTCGCCATGACCCACCCTTAAAGTCACCTTAAAATCCTCAACTTTACTTCAAAAGAGTCATTCTACAAGTAGCTGAAAGCCACCAATGGGTCCAATGAATCACCTTACTCTGAAACTTAGCCAAAATTTCTTGCCACACACCCCCTGGCAGTCTATGGTCTGAAAGAGGGATTCCAAGGTACACAAAAGGAAGAGTTCCAATTTGAAACCTCAAGATCCAAGCAATCTGAGCTTGAATAGGAGCAGTGGTATTGAAGAAAAAAATATGGTACTTTTCTTCATTAATCTTTTGTCCTAAGGCTTTCACATAAATATCCAAAGATCTTTGGAAACTAACTACCTCCTAAATTCTCGTTGCACCCATCAAAGAACTATCATCCACAAATTGGAGGTAGGAAGAAGGAGGAATTCCATGCCCCCACTTCCAACCCTGAATCAAACCCTGCCTAACTTGAGACTTGAGAAATCTTCCCAAACCTTTAGCCATCAAAATGAATAGGTAAGGGGAGAGAGGATCCCCTTTCCTAAGGCCTCTGGCCACTCCAAATAATTTTGTAGGTTCACCATTAATCAGGACAACAAAAGAGGGTGAAGTAATACAACTCCTTACCTAGCTAATCCACTCACTCCCAAAACCAAAGGCCTTGAGAAATTTTTGCAGAAAACTCCATCTGACCCTATCATAAGCCTTGGCCATGTCCATCTTTATGAACATAGATTTATCCTTAGATGTAGCCATAGAATGCATCACTTCCATAGCTATGATAATCCCATCCAAAATCTATCTTCCTGTAACAAATCCCCCTTGCTCCTTGGAGATTAGATTACTGAGCCATGGCTTTAACTGTTTAATAATCAATTTTGTGATTATTTTGTATGTCACATTGCACAAAGCAATAGGTCTAAAGGAGTTAAAAGAGTTAGCTCCTTCCTTTTTTGGAATGATGGCAAGGAAGGTCACATTCAAAGCCTTAATCATTTGCTTATTACTAAAAGACTCTTGCACCACTTCAAAGAGATCCATCTTAACTATATCCCAGAAAGCTTGAAAGAACTCTATAGGAAAACCATCTGATCCTGGGGCTTTGCCCTTTTTCATTCCAAACACCACTGCTTCTATCTTAGATAGTGAAACTGGCTTAATGAGGGCCTCATTAATTTTAGAAGTGACAATGGAGGGAATGCAACCAAGCACCAAATCCTCCTCAACCCTAGCAGGATCAAAGTCTTCTAAAAATAGACTCCAAAAAAATCTAGTAGCCTCAAGAGCAATCTCCTATGGGAGGAAACCAGAGTACCTTCAGCTATCATGAGAGAATTAAGAGCACTCCCATGTCTTCTATCCTTTACAGTGTTGTGGAAGAACTCAGTGTTTCTGTCCCCTTCTTGGATCCAATCAATTCAAGCCTTTTGCTTCCAATAAATCTCCTCCCATAGCTCCCATTCCTCCAATTATCTCAACACCACAACTTCTTCTCTATATAGCTCATCAGACAGACCCTTCTCTCTTATTTGACGAGTAATAGTGTCCACCTTCAACTGAGCATCTCTTTTAGCTGCAAAGAGGTTGCCAAAGCACACCCTGTTCCACCTTTTCAACTTAAACTTAATATACTGTAATTGCTTGACAAAGGAAAACATAGCGGTGTCGTAAGCAAGCTTCCCTTCCCTCCACCAAGCAAGCATATGATCCTGAAGAGAAGCATCCCTCAGCCACATAAGCTAAAACTTAAAAGAGGGATTCTTTCTCATTCAAAACTTAGAAGTAGACAAAATAATTGGCTAGTGATCTTAACCTCTCTAATCCAAAATCTCCAACCTAGTATTCCAACTGTCTGCCATCTAGAAGTAGGACACAATAAATCTGTCTAATTTTTCTGCTATTGCCTTTGCCCCACATCTTCTATTATTCCAAGTGAACTCACCATTGGAAGGTGGAAATCCACAACCTTCAAACTTTCAATGTTACTCCTCAAAAGGCCCGCAACAGGGTCGAGCCTGGGATTACCTCCTTACCTCTCTTCCAAACTTAAGACTGCATTAAAATCTCCTACTAGAATCTAGGGGAACAAACGAGTAAGAGAACAAACATATCCTATATGTAACCAAAGAAAATATTTTCCCATGAAATCAATTAGATCATAAACATTAGTGAATAGAAGATTCTCACCGTTTCGCAACAAGTGGCCACCAAGGAAATAAAAGACCTGCTAGAGACCCACCAAAGTGAGACCAACTTACGAAGATCCCATAAAAGAGCCAAGCCTCTATAACTTCCTTGAGAGCCAATACATTGACAGAGACATCTAGGCTAAATCTTAGCCGCCGTGTAAAACATCCTATCAATAGATAACTTAGTTTCTTGAATAAAAACCACCTCAAGAGAATAAGACTTAATCAAATCCCTAATAGCCTTTTTTCTAGGGATGCTATTCAACCCCCTCACATTCCATGAAAGAACAATCATTTCTGAGATAGAGAAAAGTGGGAATCAATGGTCTTCATAGAACTAGACTCCACCAAAGTCTCTCCCACTAACTTCACCTTTTCTTGATCTTTCTTCCTCCCCACCTTAAGAGGCTTATCCAAAGCATCTTTTTTAATATTTTTTTGATGAATACCTAAAACAGAAGGGGAACCCCTTCCTTTGCTCTCCTCTTGCCGATATTTCCCGGTGCAAGCCATAGGATGGGTAGGAGCTGAAACCTCCTGCATTTCTTTACATCCACTTACTCCCAACTCGCCCAAAGGCCTTGTGGAGATATCTATGTTCATCTACACCTCCACAGCATCCTCCTATGGATCAACCTGAATGGCATTGTTCTCATCCCCACCTGTTTCCCCTACCTCCAAAAGATCTTGGCCAACAGGAATATTAGCAATGGTTCCATCAAACTGTTCCAAATCATCTAGAGCATCAAACCTATTGAACACATCATCCACATGTCTATCCTTAAAGGTCCTCTTTTGGCCTCGACTCTTATTGTGAGCTCAGACAAGAATGAAGCCCTCCTTATCCTCCCTCATGGGAGTTTTCCATTTATCTTGGTTAGGGGGTGCACTTGCTAACCCCATTTTTGAATCCCCTACAGGTTTAGATTTTGGACACATCCTCTGTAAATTCCTATATTCATGAAAAAATTGGCAACGAAATGACAATGTTTCATAATCAAGTTGTTGGATCCATGAGCTTGATCCCAGCCGAATTTCCATGGAGTCGGGCGAAGGCTTGTTCAAATAAATTTCAACACATACCCAAGCATAGGTGATTACCTTGTTTTCCATAGTCTGTCTTGAAGGCCAACTGGTTTTCCAAGCTGGCTAGCAACTAATTTGAAAATGTCCTCTCTCTAGAATTCCAATGGAAGCCACGGTAACCTCACCCAAACTGGAACCCATGAAGGAAGCTCTTCTGTAGGATTAAATCCAACATGCTAGGGCTTGATAAAAAGGCCAACTTGATTATAGAAATAGGGACCCCCTTCAAATACTTTATTTTTTTCTGATATGCAAGTAAAAACCACCTAAAATTAGTCATTGGCCGCTAACATTACGTCCATATCCCCCTTTGGACATAATATATGATGAGCCCACGACTCCAGAAAGGGAAAAGACACCTGGATCCCTATAAACTTACATATCAAAGCATGTTTTGATAGATAATTGATGTCATCCACAAAAAACTTAGGCTAGATCTCAACAACAAGCATATTATCACTCTTGGCAAGGCATTCGTTCACCTTTGAAGGCCTAAAACCTCTAGACAAAGGCGAAGGCTCTCCCATGCCAAAACTATTTTCACCAAAAAGTGGGTTCTCATGCAAAAGCACTGATGGACTGTTTCCCATCACCACATTCATAAAAGACATACTCATCCCGCTAGATGAACCCCCTCTCAGAGCCATGCAAGGCCCGAAACCAAAAAACCCCGAAGAGCCCAAAACTAGCTTGCAAAAAACACTAAAAAGAGCACCAGGCCACCCTCCACCAAGTTTCAACCACCAAATAGAACAATAGTCCACCCACAAACACCATAACACACTCCAAACATAGCATGTAGAGCAAAAAATTGCATATTTTAGCAAGAAAAATGACTAAAGAAAGCACTGAATGAAAGAAAAATTGTGACCACCCCTGGCCATAGCCCCCACATGACAAAAATCCCCCTCTAATCTGCCACCATCAAACACCATAGGAAGCACAGGGCACAACTAGGGTAGAGAAACCCTAGCCCGCACGCATAAGCCTGTTCACTGCGATGCCATCAGTCTTCCAGTCAAATTCATCTCATGATAATCGATTTCATTTCATGTTATCAATCATTATATGCTCAAATTCATGTTAAGATTCCTGATTCACATATGCAAAATATGTTTATCGAAAACTTGCATGTACTCACCTTTAGGATAAGTTAACTATGATGAAATTTCCTTCGTTCCTTCATTTATGTACAACCCTTTGCAACTATCACAACTCGATTTCTAGTCGTGATTCAAAGTCCACTTCTAATTGAGCTGAGAAGTCTGAGCAAACCACCCACAACAATGTGCAAAACTTTAGAAAACCCAACCGAGGATTTTTACAGTTCAATTCGCCTTCTCCCCAAGCACCCCAACCTTTTCCATGTCGTGTGGCAGCTATTAAAGCAATGATCTTGTTTTCCTATGGGGACCTGAAGAGACAATTTACACCCTTACTCGATACTCTCCATAACACAATGAATCAATTGTTGCGAAAAAAAATGATAACTTTGTCTATAGTTAAACCACTTGATACCACCAAGCCTTTACCACCTACCTTCAAACACAATGCTTATTGTCATTTTCATCGCCAAAATGGACATGACACCAAACAATGTAAACATCTCAAACACTTAGTTCAAGACCTCATTGATTTGGGTTGTTTATCCATTGCGGGTGTCAATGATCAAGGCAATAAGTCTGTTGCACCCTCTAACTAGAATTTACAAATCTTTACCAACCCCATGCCTAAACATGGTATTTCATTTGTCAAGGCTAGTGAACCTTTAAACCCTCAAGTCATGAACATTGATACAAATAATGAACAACATGATATAACTCCAAATGTTACCCAAGTTACTCCTATGGATGAACTTTTGGGTATGATAGACATTATCCCTCATAAGGCCCCAACCAAAAAAAATATTGATATCACTTTTTCTTCCAAAGATGTACTTAAAAAGCTTCATGATGGTCCTCTTTACATAGCCGGTCGAATCTATGATAAGCCCACCAATGGGATATTAATAAATCCCACCTGTGGCGAGAATGTGATCACAGAAGAATTTTTAGTATTACATGAGTTGTATCAAGATGATTATAACAAACCAATTGCATGGATTAAAATGCATACTAGTTTTGTGTGCCCTACGATCAGATCAATCGTACTCCCCTTACAAATAGGACCCAAGACTTTGGATGTAACATTTTCTATTATTCTGCAAGTAGACCAATTTCGTCTATGGCTAGGCCATTCTTGGCTTTGCTCGATGAAAGCAGGTCCCTTCAGTTGTTCGCAAGTGTTTGAATTTTCCACATGCCAATGAAATATTTACCGTACACCATAGTGGCTTTAATCCATTGTCCTCTAAAGGTAATTTTTCCTTAGAAGCCTTTTGGCCTGCCCCTATGGAACCCATCACCCCTCAAAAAGATTTATTTTTCATAGCCTACCAAAAATTCAAATCCAAACAAATAGTTGAATTGTCTCTTTGTAACACATCCCCGTCTGCTTCAACTTCTCCTATCCTAGACGAGATCATGCTTTAGCCTGAGTCCAAAATTGAACACCCAATGCAAACTCATGAGCCACCAACCATTGACACCTCCCCTTCCTCGTATAAACATCCAAGAGAAACTAAAGTTAACCACGTCTTGCCTCCCCACATTAAACAAGTTTATAAAGCCAAAGAGAAAGTGATTGACCCATCTTCTTAGGCTCCTCCCATTCTTCCCCCTCAAGAAGACAAGGAACCTATGATGGATCAACCCACTCTTACACCTCAAAAAATTCAAAATAAAATTAAATGAAATTGCAGTGCTTGAGAGTGTAGTGTAGGAATCGTCGTCGTCTCCTTGCTCGTCAAATGAAAAATGAAAATAAGAAAGAAAATCAACCTCTTCCTTTGACAGAAGCAATAGATGATCACCCTCCTCTTGACTTGCCACAAGGTAACACAGTCCAGCCCTCACAACAAAATGATCTGATTCAATAGTCACAACTCTTGATCCATCCTTCCTTGGAAATAACCCTTCGTCCTCCCATCATCATCAACCTTGATGATGTCGATGATGAGGAGATCACAAGAATAGATGAAGAAGTGCATAATGATCTAAACTCTTTATTTTCATCTACCATGAGCTTAAATGATAAATATTCTACACCAAGTGAAGAACCTGGCACATCTCCTAGTTTGACACTTGCAATTCTTCCTTTGGATAGTCAACCGCCATCACAATATATTGAACATGATTGGGAGGCAGA
Organism: Sequoia sempervirens; assembly: GCA_007258455.2. Taxonomy (NCBI): domain Eukaryota; kingdom Viridiplantae; phylum Streptophyta; class Pinopsida; order Cupressales; family Cupressaceae; genus Sequoia; species Sequoia sempervirens. The sequence continues at coordinate 171,435,121 of VDFB02168118.1, forward strand.
TGCCTTGTTAGATGGTTGACTTGCATTCGCCTTGCTAACGTTTTTGCATTTTTCTTTTTCTTTTTCTTTAGTGCACTTTTGTGTGTACTGTGTTCCCCTGTAACCATGTGTTTGATGTTCTCTCTTTGTACACTTCTTCTATTTGTTCCTCTATTCTTCTATATATCGTACTTTATCTTTTCCCTTTTTGCCTTTTTTTTGTGTTCTCCTTTTGGGGATTACGCAAGGTGTTGAGACTGTAATGTCTCTTCCATGTTGACCCAAAAGGTCCCTTTTTGTTTTGTTTTTTTTTTTCCTTTTTGGGATGATGCAAGGCGTTGAGACCGCAATGTCTCTTCCATGTTGACCCAAAAGGTCCCTTTTTTGTTTTGTGTTTTCCTTTTGGCGATGACGCAAAGCGTTGAGACCACAATGTCTCTTCCATGTTGACCCAAAAGGTCCCTTTTTATTTTTGCCTTTGTCTTTTTCCTATGTTTTCCTTTTGGGGGTGATGCAAGGTATTGAGACCACAATGTCTCCTTCATGTTGACCCAAAATACTTTTCCTTTGCTTTTTCCTTTTCGTTTTCTTTTCGCTTGTGTTTTCCTTTTGGGGATGATGCAAAGCGTTGAGACCACAGTGTCTCTTCCATGTTGACCCAAAACAAACTTGTCTTTTTCATTTGTTTTTTCTCTCTTTGTGTCATTCTTCTAGTTCTATGTGCTTTGTGGAATGATGACAGTTCCGAGCTCTTTCACAAAAAAAAACATTGCAGCAACAAACATACTGACCCCAAATCCATAGATCCCTTATGTGTTTGGTGTATTCCTTTCTGGGGGGCAACCCTCTTTTCTTTTATTTTCTTTTTCGTTTACATGAAGCAACCATCCTTGGAAACATATGACTTGGCATAGAGGCTTCCAAGTTGACTCTCATGTCTTGTTTTTCTTTTTCGCATTTTCTTTCCTTTGCTACTTTAAAGTAATTGCTCTCAGAACGTTGTGTAGCAATTTCTTTAAAGTGGGGGGAATACATTGGGATCATTTTCATTTGCATTCTTGCATTCTAAGTGTAGCCTTGATACTTCATACGATGCATTTGTCACTTTGTGGATGACATTGGGAATGATGTCCTTCATAAGTGGGATCTATCTTAGCATATTACATTCCTCTTAGTGGCCTGATGCGACACACTGCATCCCCTAAGTTGTGAATATTCTATTCTTTGATTGGTCCTCTCTTAGAGACATTAGACACAATGTTCCCTAAGTGATAAACCTTGCACGAACTTAACAAGACTCATTTGAACACCTTTTGCATTTTACATTTTATTTTTGCATGTTAACTTTTACATTTTTACCACCTTGCATAATGCAGCTTGCATGCCTATGGTACCTTTGCATTTGTTCATGATTTCTAAGCATACAAAGCTTTTCTTGTCTCATGAAGTAGGAACTGACATTTTATTTTATGGCTCCTTGTTAAAGTTATCAGGAGGTATAACTTTGATATGGTTGAGCGGGAAGCCTATTCAGCAGCATGACTTTTCTCATAGCCACCTATGTTTTTGTGAGTGCATGCCAACTAGCATATGTACTTCACCTTTTTGGTTTTTCTCACTCGGCAGACCACCATGAGTTTTGTCACCCCAAAGTGAGTATGCATCCTCTTTTTCAAACAATCAGCCTAGATCTAATCCACAACAAGTTGGACAGATGATTGAAGCTTTCATTCCTTCTCATCATCATGAGTGTTCCTTTCGTTCTTATGTTTGGTTTTCCATGAGATCTTGATCCTAGGGGCTTGATCATCCCTCTTGATTATTGTTATTTCATCTTACCAATGTGAGTACATTAGGATCCCTCTTGATGTGCATGTTGGGCTACTTTAGTGAGAGTTTGAAGCAAGTTCATCCTCTCACTAAAGTGGGGGCTTAATGTGTCACCAAAAAATGTATCTAGTTGACATTTTTACTCACTTGAGTCTTTCCAATGGGATTTGGCTTGATTTTTCCTAGGTATAATGTTGTAATGTAATCAAAACATTCATATTAGGGCTTAAACATTCAAATTATGATGTCTTGTGAAGTTGTTGTGAAGTGTTGTAGAACATTTCTACACTTTTCTAGACTCTTTTCATTACAATTCACCTAAAAATAACCTTTTCATCACTTATTAAGTCCTATTTTGAAGTGTTGTAAAGTATTGTAACAAGATTGCACACTTTTCTAGGCTTAATTTCACTAATTCAACCATTTCTCATGTCTAAATGACCCCTTAATACAGTTTCCAGCTGTTTTTAAGTGTGTTGTTAAGGATATTCCTGTTGGAAAACATTTAATGCCCCAAAATTCCTAACACCCACTTAATTTTCTTAAGTGGGACTAAGTTTCCAATAGGGGTGACTTAGTCATTTTTGGCACAAAACTCAAAATAATTTTAAATTTCCAGTGGGATTTTGTCCTCTAACCCTTGAGGTTGGCCTGTGCTGTGTCACTTTCAAGAAATTTTAGTAAAATCAAGTATAAATAAGGGTTTTTCACCTCATTTTACATCTCCTACAATCATCTATCTCCAAATCACATACAATATCTTGCACTCATTAAGCTTTCAAGCAAATCAAGCATTATTCAAGTCAATCCATTGGAGTTCTTCATTGCACATCTTCAAATTTGAGCATCGATGGCATGGTCAGTTTATGACATTTGCATTTCCATGTTATCTATTTATCACTCTCTTTTCATCTCATTTCATTCTTTAGGGTTTGATTACTAAAGTGGGGTTTAACCAAGGAAAACTCATATTATCTAACCCTCAACCATTTTTCCCCTTTTGCATGTGACTTTTGTATGCAGATTTGTCAAGCAATAGGTGTTGAAAAGTGATAAAAAAGTGCACAAAGTCAATCAATCCAAGACAACCCTAATTCAAGCTTGGAGAGAATTTTTACCCCATTTTCTGCAGAATTAAGTACAGACACTTGTCCGAAAAGGAAGTGCAGACCTGAGACTACAAGATTTTGTCCCAAATTTTCTGAAATCTATAGGAGGACTAAGTTGCCACTAGTGGCAAATTAGTCCCACTTCCAAGCCTAGAAACTAATTTTGACATTTCTGGATACCCATTTGGTAGATTCTCATTCTGACAAAGTTTCCTAAAACTAGGACTAAGTCGCCCAAACTGGCACAAGTTTCTCGATCAACATTTCAGTAAATTTTTTAGGATTCTAGAATCTTCCAACATCAAACTTCTAATTTTAGGTGCACCTCTTTCATTCTGTTATGTTATTTCATCATTTAGTTGCATTCTTAGGCATTCTTCATATCACATTGTGTTTTCCACCACTTTTCATTTTCATAGTTTTGCATCATTAAATCATTTCAATTTCAAATAAGAGCTTTAGAGCATCTTAATTAGGCATAATACATCTCATTAACATTAGTCTTGAGTGTAAACCTTTGCATTTTGGTCCCCCATCCAATCCCCTTTCTCCTTTTAGGTGAAAACCCTAGGAGTAAAGCATTGTGAAGGGTTAAACCAAAATCACCATTTACATAAGGTTACCATCACCTTAGAGGATGTATGGAACATCCTCAAGGTACCCATTCATGGCCTTCAAGTTTCATATGATGTTCATAGTGGTCAGGCCCCTCTATGAGTATTGAGAGTAAAATAGATTCCTTTGGTTGAGGGTCAGGTTGATCTGTGAGCTTATGGTGATACCATTGATGATGTGACTCTTGTTCTATACAGTCTGATTATGGGCACACTTACTCTAGAAAGATGTTTTCTATTGTATAGTGTTGTATGGGGGTGCATTCTTGAGAGGATGCTTGAGGATGGTGTTCGTTTTGCATGGGGTTTATGTATTATTTCCCACCTATACCATGATATGAACCAGGTGGTGTATAGAGGTGGTGTTGTTTTATTTGTTGGTTCATTAGTCTTAAGAAGGTTAATAGTGGAACTGTTAAGTTTGGTGGTGATGAGTCAACACAAATTTGTGGAAAGGTTGTTATAACAATTGATGGGAAGATAAAAATTGAGGATGTACTCTATGTCAAAGGTCTAAAGCATAATCTTCTCAATATCAGTCAAAAGTACAAAAAATGATACAATCTTACATTTCATGCCAATGGTTGTGAAATAAAAAAGGAAAGGTTTGGAAGATTAGTTGCAGAAGGAACTAGGAAAAATGGAAACTTCTATCATCTAAAGGAGGCAAATGGAAGAATTTGCTTATTGGCTCAATCCATAGAGTGTTGGTTGTGACATAAAAGGATGGGACACATCAACTTTGACAATATGGTAAAAATTAGTTCCTTTCATGCTGTGAGAGATATGCCTAAGATAACCAAACCTACAAACACTTTATGCAAGGAGTGTCAAATGGGAAAGCAAACAAAGACAAGTTTCAAGAGTAAGGAGTTATTTTCTACAATTCCATTGGAGCTGATTCACACCAACATTTGCAAACCTACAAGAACAAAGAGTCAACAAAGTGAAAGATATTTCATGTTATTGATTGATGATTGCACTAGAATGACTTGGGTTACATTTTTAAGAAATAAATCAGAAGCTTTTGATAAGTTTAAAATCTTCAAAGAAAAAGTAGAGAATGATATGGATGCTAAGATCAAATGCTTAAGATCAGATAGAGGAGGTGAATTTACTTCAAATGAATTTGAAAAGTTTTGTGAAGATCATTCTATTAGGAGACAACTGTCTACTCATAGAACCCCTCAGAAGAATGGGGTAGTGGAAAGGAAGAATAGGATTGTGCAAGAGATGGTTAGAACCATGTTGAAAGATGCTAGTTTTCCTAATTTGTATTCGAAGGAAGTAGTTCATACTGATATCTATTTTCTTAACAAGGTATAGTTGAGGGTCAATAGCACTAAGACCCCTTATGAGATGTGGTATGGAAGACCTCCCACTGTCAAATACTTCAGAATTTTTAGTAGCAAATGTTATATTAGGAGAGATAAAGGAGACCTTGGAAAGTTTGATTCAAGGTGTGATGAAGGGATCTTTCTTGGTTACTCAACCAAGAGCAACGTCTATAGATGCTACAACAAGAGATTGGGAAAGATGATTGAAAGCAAAAATGTTAATTCAGATGAAGAATTGTATCATATCTCACAATAACAAGAGGTTTGTGGATTTGATATACCTCCCTTGATTGAAGAAGAAGAAGAAGAAGAAAAGGAACTAGAACTAGTGAAGGATCCCAAGAATCCAAAAAAGTATGTGCAGAGGAACCATTCATTAGATCAAATCATTGGAGACAAGAATATAGGTGTTCTAACTAGGAGAAGGCTTGCAAGAGAAAGTGAGCAAGAAAATTTGTGTTTACTGTGAAAGGTTGAGCCCAAGAAATTTTTTATGCTAGTAAAGATGATGGTTGGATAAAGGAAATGGAAGAAGAACTGTATCAATATAGAAGAATTAGCAAGTGGGAATTGATTCCTAGACCTGCTGATAAGAATGTGATAGGAACAAAGTGGGTGTTTTGGAACAAACTAAATGAATATGGTGAAGTTGCAAAGAACAAGGCCAAATTGGTATGTAAAGCATATTCTCAAGTTGATGGTATTGATTTTGAGGAAAATTTTCCTTCGGTAGCCAGAATGGAGGCAATAAGGATGTTTCTTGCCTTTGCTGCTCACAAGAATTTTAAAGTCTATCAAATGGATGTCAAGTCAGATTTCTTGAATGGTGATCTATAGGAAGAGGTATATATTGAGCAACCTGTTGGTTTCTAGTTATTAAAATATTTGGACATGGTGTACAAACTCAAGAAACCTTTGTATGGTCTCAAGCAAGCTCCTAGAGTTTGGTATGCTTTGTTGGATAAGTATTTATTTCAACAAGGATTTAAGAAAGGTATTACAAATAATAATCTTTATATTAAGGTTCAAAAAGACAAGTTGTTGATTGTGGTTGTATATGTTGATGACATCATCTTTAGTGGAGATGATGATACGTGTAAGAAGTTTGTAGAAGAAATATAGAAAGAGTTTGAAATGCCTATGATTGGTGAGTTGTCTTTCTTCCTTGGACTTCAAATTATTCAACAAGATGGTGGTATCTTTATTTCTCAGGATAAGTATGTTAAAGAAATGTTGAAGAAATTTGGCATGGAAGATTCCAAACTAGTCAATACTCCTATGGTTATTGGTTGTCACTTGAGAGAAACTAATGAGTCTACAGAGGTTGATCAGACTCTTTATAGGGATATGATTGGAGGATTGTTGTACTTGAATGCTTCTAGACTTGATATTATGCATGTAGTATGTTTGGTTGCCAGACTTCAAGATAATCCTAAGCAATCTCATGAGAAAGAAATGAAAATGATCTTTAGATACCTGAAGGGTACTCTGAATTATGGTTTGTGGTATAAAAAGGATTAAAAAATTTCTTTGGTTGATGTTGATTGGGTAGGATGTGTGGATGACTGAAGAAGTACCAATGGTAGTGCCTTTTTCTTGGGAGAAAGATTGGTCTCTTTGTTTAGTAAGAAGCAGGAATCAGTGTCCTTATCCATAGAAAAAGCTAAATATATTGCTACAACATCTTGTTTGACCCAGGTGCTTTGGATGAATTAGACTTTGAAGGATGTAAAGGTTGTATATGGTGATCCTATTCCTATATTGTGTGATAATACCAGTGCAATTAATATTTCCAAAAAAATGGTGATGCATTCAAGAACCAAGCACATTTCTATCTGATATCACTTTCTAAGAGAGAAGGTTGTGTAGCATGAAGTTAGATTGGAGTATGTTCCTACTAAGGATCAGATTGTAGATATCTTCACTAAGGCACTTTCAAAGGATAATTTTGAGTATCTCCGATAGAAGTTATGGGTTATTTCCCCTCCTTATTTTAATTAGATGCATAGATGGTGCATCTATTCAAGGGAGAAATCCATGCCATATCTTTTTCTCCTGGATTGATGTGTGCTATCTCTCAGGGGGAGTTGATAGTAAGGGGGAGTTTTGAAGTAGATGTACAGGTGTTGTGAATATATAATTGTTTGGAGAAGAAGTATTGTTGGTCAAAGGGGGAGAATGTGTTGTTGTTTTAATTGAAGATCATTAGCCCTTTGTCCTTGAAGTCAAAAAATGTGCTATAGTTTTTGTGCAGGTGTGTGTGGCCCTTTTTCCTTGATGTCAAAGGGGGAGAGTGAGCAAGTGTGTTTCCATCAATTCCAAAGGGGGAAATTGTTGGAATTGGTTGTCATTGATGTCAACACTTGGTGAGATTGTTGTAGTGATTGTATTATTGGCATTGTTTGTCAACACTTAAGGAGATTGTTGTGATGTCAACACTTGGTGTGTTGGTTGGTATTGGTTGTCAATACTTGGCAAGATTGTTTTTTGATATTGATTTCCATTGTTGATTTCATTGGTGTTTCAGCTATATGTTGTTGATACTCTATATTGTTGAAGTCCATGGTTGGATGTCATGCTTTTTCTATTGATAATGAAAGAATTATTGTTGCTATCAATAAAAATCTTATCATGATGATATATTAAGATGATGATTAGAAGTAATACTAATGGTGGAGAGTTGTTGTTGATGGTCTATAGTATGCTATATTCTCTCTCCTATTGTTCCCGAGGATGTATGTGTTGTTGCAAGAAAATTTTGGCCTTTACAAGCTGTTGAAAGATTATGTTTCAGGAAGTTGTTGTGAAGACTATTTGGGATAATTCTTTGCATTCCTCTGCAGTTGGAGATATGGTCTTACAGTTTAGGATTTAGATTTTGTGTTTTGTGGATGTTGTACTCCTATACTTTTAGGTCACTTGTGTTGCCAAGGAGGTTTCTATTAATTGTAGAAGGTTAGTAGTGTTGTTGGTTGTTTGGACTAGTCCAAAAAATGCATCGTATTTCTTTGCATTGATGTCTCCGCTCTTATAGTTTGGTGGTTGTGCTCTCAGTGTTTATGTAGTATCTTATTTCAATTTTCATGTGTTGATGTGGTCCACAAGTTGACCTATTAATGCTATATCTCTTGATTGTGCATTATATGCTTTTGGGATGAGGTTTGCTGCTCCTATTGGTTTGTGGTAGTTGTTAGTGGCATGACAGTATAAAATAAGTATCTATAAGTGGTGTTGGATATTCATGGAACATTCTTTGTAATCTGCACATTAGTGCTTGATCTCTTTGGTGTTGCATTGTGTTTGAGTTGGTCTTTTGGGAAATTCATGGATATCTGGATGACAAGTCTGATTCTCTTACTTACATACCATGTTCTTAGGGGCTTGTGCCAACATATGAAGTTGTGTTAAGTTGGATTTAGGTCATGACCTATCAAGTGGTTAGAACTACATTGAGTAAATTTGGTTGAAGTTATTTTTTTGAGACTACTGGTTATATGCTACATGTTTCCTTGTTGTCCACTTGAGTTGATGTGCACCAACATGTGTAATGTTTGGAATCACTTTTGGGAGATGTATTAAGTTTTTTTTTGGTCCTCTCTATCCCTTGGATAGGACCGCATTGATTTTTTGTGGGTCCAACTTGTTGAGATTATTATGTATCTTCTTTCTAGCTGACCTAATTGATGTTTTGTGATCTTACTATGGATATAAATGAAAGATCAAATCAGTTGCAAGGTGGTGTGTGGAATTTATTTAATATCTCACAAAATAAGTGTGAAATTTTGTGGAAGAGAGACCACATGTGCTTTAACACCTCATTCAATAGAGTGTTGTGTTGAAAAATATTGTAATTTCTATAATTTTCATGTATCTTGCTCTGAGATAGTGAATCTCATTGGGTCCTTATATCTTGCTTTGGAGTGGTGTGCTTCAGTTCTATAAGTCTCTTGTATATTTCCCTAAGGCTCTGCACCTTAGCTTGCAAGTCTTTGGCACTGAGCCTATTTGTAATATTTAAGCAGTGAGCTTCTATATTGTGAGTTAACTCTCACCATGGTTTTTCCCTCATTACGTTTTCCACATAAATATGGTGTTATATTGTGTATGTGTGTTTTTTGTTTCATCTTTCATTGATGTTGATCTAGTTAATGGTTGAATTTATATATCTTTCATTGTTGAGGGTTGTTGACCTTGTTAAGGAACTAAATTTCTACACCTTTCTCTGTTGTTGATCCGTTTGAGGGTTTTTCATATGATAAATAAGTTTGGGTTTGCTTTAAAGGGTTTATGTTTTGAAAAGAATGATTCACCCCCAATCTTAGTCTATGGGTGTGTTCAAGAGCTATCAATTCTTGAAGATCTAACTACCTAGTTCTAAATCCCTAAAAGTTCAAAATTATGAGGGAAACTTAAGTTAATATGGGTACATCTAATGGTGGTGATGAATATTAAAGGTGAGATTGAAGGAAAAATTTTCAAGAGGAACGAGAGATAATTTTCACATAGGTTAAGGATAGAAACAACATAAAGAGGTTTAATTAAAAGGGGAAAAGGGGAATTTATTAAAATTAAAACAAGAGGTAAATACACATAGGAAATGGGGATAAAATAAATAAAAGGGAAATTAATAAATACAACTAGAGAAAAATAAATAAATAAAGGGATTCAAGAGGGGAATGGATTAGGAGATGGAAAAAGAAGAAAAAACAAAGTTAAAGGGCATAACCTGGGAAAGGGACTAAAATGAACTCAAAAGTATAAAATAGAATTGTAAAACATGCATTTTTTGATATTATAGTAAAAACATTGAAGGTACAAAAAGGGTCCAAAAGAATGCCAATGGTGGGTATTTAATTCATAATTCCTTCAACATATAAATAACCATGATAATCATCTACAATTATTTGTTCATGTGAGAATATAGTAAGATGAGGATCTAGGAAGAATAAGAAGGATATGCATCGAAAAAATTGATAAAGTCCTAAATTGGAAATTGGGATAATTGGTTAGGAGGTGATGGAAAAGGAGAGGAAATAAGTGCAAAAGAATCATCAAGAGAAGGAATTAGAGAAGCCTTATGAATTAGAGTTATATTATTTGATTAGTAAAATTGAGGGAATATATTTGTGTACGTTTGTAGATTTTGATTTGGTATGTTGTATATTTATTACCTTTATTGTTGGGTAAAAGTACAAACCTGTGTCACCCTTCTAGCCAACCGTATGGATTCTATCGTACTTGTTTTGACTGGAAGGGATTCGGCCGAGTAGGTTTTGGCCAAACCCATCTGGCCATGACATGGCGCCTACATGGCTTCAATGTTTCGGTCGAGTGGGTTTCGGCCGAAACATACTCGGGTGAATCCCTTCCGACTAAAGGAGTCAATATAAATAAAAAAAGAAAAGTCGAGCATGCTCATTTTGAATGTTCAGGCGAAGAGATCACGGGTGAAGACTAGTCAAGCGAATCACATCTCTACGAAAATGATTGAACCCATTTTTTTTTTACATTCAATCATTTGATTTCATGAGTGATGTTTCGATAGCCAAGATCTTAGTTGTTTTCATGTTTTGTTTGTTGTTTGTTTGGAATAATGTGATTCGTTGGAAGTTAAAGTTAGGGTATCATTCTATTTTTTTTATGTTTGAATTATTCATTGCAAATAAATTTATGTTGTAAAAGGTTGGTTTATTTCCATGAATATTGAAAAGTGTAAACAACTGGAAAAGGCTATGAATATTGGTTTATATTTTTTTGGGGTTTTTCCCTCATATGAGTATTTGCTGGGAATTTTTAGTTTTTTGTATGCCATTATTTCTGCATTCTTTTTACCACTCAAATTCATCAAGATGAAGATTGGATATGACCCATCTCTTGGATATGAAGGTGTAAGTGGATTTCAGACCCAATACTTGGTCTACTATGGAGATTTAATCCTATAGATCTGAACATATAGATAAACCACAAATATGCAACATAAGAATTGAATATTAACTCATAGATGTCGGTCCTATTTAGAGGTATGTGTTGAAAATTTGGCATATTGGCTATAGAAATAACTCTCGGGTAATTTTTGTATGAAAATTTATGTGCTCTGCTACAATAGTAGTTTGAAGAAATCAAAACAGGCGATTATGTAGTTCATTATAACAATTATCCCCAATTAGAATACGAATAAATAATGTTTTTATTATCCCTCATTCAAATTGATAGTAATAGTATTACTTACACTTCAATCTCAGTCTTGTCAATAAAAGACAATTTATTCAGTTAATACTCAAAAGATGAACAATAATGTTCAAGACATTTAAAAACAGTTCTTACAAAATTTTAATTTAAAGAATGAGGATTTTGTAAAATTTTAGGTTTGGAAGTAATCATTATTGAGCTATTTCTATCAAAGGAAATGAGCTCTCTGTAAGGAAGATAGATGCTATGAATTTCCCTAAAAGGATGGATATTTTGTATGAAAGGCTAACAAGGAGCTGCAACCTCAGATAGCTAAGGAAATCATGAGTGTTGCAGAAGCCTCAACATCCTGTAGGAGAGACCATATTAACCAGTAGGCCTCAACATATAAGATAACAATAAATCTACTAAATCTAATGAACCAAAGTTACTGGTGTACAAACACTATAAGTATTAAATATCTAATGCAATTTGGCCATTTTCTTGATCAGGTCAAAGTTAATTTTGTCATGGAAGTACTTTGGGGAGGAGTAGTTTGCCATAGTACCGATTGAAATCTACGACAAGTGATTTTCTAGAAGATGATTGGTATGCTTGAGAGTTGGTTACTTGTCTTAAGAAGAGTAATTTTTGGGTTCAATTTTGTATTTGATAAATATTGATTAAGTACAAACCCACCTATACTTTTCCACCCCATTGAGCAATACCAAGTAATCTTATCCACTTTTATGTCTCCTACATTTCTCTTTTAGGTATTTAATTTTGTACTTTATAATGTGTAACATGATCCTCCTAGTAAGGTTCAATATGCAATTTTTTAGTATTCAATTCTTAGTTTGATGAAGCCTTCCATACTACTTGATATATTATGAATAACTATATAAAAACCCCTTTTTCTTTTGTTCTTTGACCTATTAACCTGTAATGCCCTAATTCAACTGAAACTCAAAACTCTCTTCCTTTTTTTTTTAAATAGTAACATATTAAGGAATGCAAGCCACACACAACATGGTACCCTCCTACATGCATAAAGAGATATTTCTCATGCAACACCATCGTTGAAACATCATTCCAAAGTGGGTTGTGGGAAAGGATGTGCGTATGAGTTTGCAGGCTTAATAACATAGACCCCCAAATAAAGATAATATATCCCTTCGAGAAGGGTCTCGATGGGATACACCACAAAAATTGAATCTCTTGAGGGGGAACACTAGCAGAAAGGATACAGATATATTCCCTCCTTGCATAATAAAAAATAATCCCTAATCTTCTAACCTTACATTTTGGTTTACTTCCAACTAACCAATAAATACATATACAATCTAGATTTCTTACTATATTCATTTATTTATTTTATTGTTAAAAAAAAACATGATTGAACTTCACCTTTTTTGCTCACACCATGCAACCCACCCTTGCATGAAGCCCAATCTCAATGTGTCACTAACTTGATTTGCATGCTCTCAATTGCACACTATGAAAAAACTCATCGATTAAAGAATTTTGAACATCACACAATGATTTGCAAATAAATTTATTACAACAATATAAATGCAATGAGAGAAATCTAAAAATAAGAAATATGGCATGGTTGATAAGAGGGTGTTAGTCGGTCCAAACCTTTTGGTTCATCCAAAATGTTTTGATTTTTCTAAAATGTTTGGACCAACTAATGCTCTCTTGTTGACCATACCAATAAAAGTAGAAATATATGGTAATATTAACCAATTTCATATTTTTAAAAAATAGAAGAATCTATGAGATATTAGATTTTAAAAATGAAACCTTTTTTTGCACACAACTTAAACCATAACCTATGTTACTCAAAATCTATGAGAGACTTAGATCAAGCAAAAGAGTTAGTAAACATTGATGAAAAAATGAAAAGCTCACAAACACCAACCCTAAGTGAAGCTAGATATAGTAGAAATTTTGGTGTCCATTCAATGTATTTTAGTATGTGGGCCTAGTAGAAATTATAGATATGACTCACAATTCTATAATTTTATGCATTATGAAATTATAGAGTTGTAAGTCATTGTAAAATACATTGTGTTAGGCAACAAAATTTTTATTATAACTCTAATTACTTTAACGTGCCTAGTAATTGGAGTTATTAAATTGAAGTTATGTAAATGGGTAAGTGAAATAAGTTAAAGTAAAAATTTTGGTGCCTATAATGTATTTCATTTAAATGCATGATTTTATGAATATATTTAAGTGTGCATTTAAACATTTAAATGAAATTAGTCATACTTTTATTAAGTTGTAAGTCATATCTTAAAATACATTGTGTTAGGCAACAAAATTTCTTTCACTTATCTATTCACATAACTCCAATTAATACCCTTCAAAGATTATTTCAATAAAGTATTTGATTAATCATTTATTGTATTCAATGTATACCATCATGGCAAATGGCGAAAAGGGCCAATTATTACTCTTCTAAATTATTTTAATAAATTGTTATTTAATATTATTTTGTATTTGATTGATCATTTAATGTACACTGAATGTGGGAAAACTTGGGTTCAAAATGTATTTTTAGACTCACTCTTTAACATATCAACCTTAGTCAATTCACTTGAACATGCAAAATTCCAATCAAATATATAAGAATATTACAATATTAATTTATTGAAATAATTTGGAAGGGTAATAATTGACCTTTTTAGATGCCTCAGACTAAATGAATGTTTAATAGGTCATGCTTGGTGATGGTTTACATTCAATACAATAATTGATCAATCAAATACTTTATTGAAATAATCTTGGAAGGGTAGTAGTTGGAGTTTATGTGAATGGATAAATGAAACCAATAGTAGAAATTTTGGTGCCTATAATGTATTTTAGGATATGACTTACAACTAGATATAATTTCATTTAAATGCATTGATTTTATGAATATATTTAAGTGGTGCATTTAAATGAAACTATAGTCATACTCGTACATTAAGTTGTAAGTCATATCCTAAAATACATTGTGTTAGGCAACAAAATTTCTTTCACTTATCTATTTGCATAACTCCAATTAATACCCTTTGAAGATTATTTCAATAAAGTATTTGATTGATCATTTATTGTATTCAATGTATACCATCATGGAGAATGGAGAAAATGACCAATTATTACTCTTCCAAATTATTTTAATAAATGGTTATTTAATATTCTTTTGTATTTGATTGATGATTTAATGTATTGAATGTGGGAAAACTTGGGTTCAAAATGTATTTGTAGACTCACTCGTTCAATTCACTTGAACATGCAAAATGGCAATCAAATATAGAATAATATTAAATAATTAATTTATTGAAATAATTTGGAAGGTAACAATTGACCTTTTTAGATGCTTCACACTAAATGAATGTTTAATGGGTCATGCTTGGTGATGGTGTACATTCAATACAATAATTGATCAATTAAATACTTTATTGAAATAATCTTGGAAGGGTAGTAGTTGGAGTTTATGTGAATGGATAAATGAAACTAGTTATATAGTAGAAATTTTGGTGCCTACAATGTATTTTAGGATATGACTTACAACTAGATATAATTTCATTTAAATGCATTGATTTTATGAATATATTTAAGTGGTGCATTTAAATGAAAATATAGTCATACTCTTACATTAAGTTGTAAGTCATATCCTAAAATACATTGTGTTAGGCAACAAAATTTCTTTCACTTATCTATTCACATAACTCCAATTAATACCCTTCGAAGATTATTTCAATAAAGTATTTGATTGATCATTTATTGTATTTAATGTATACCATCATGGAGAATGGCGAAAAGAGCCAATTATTACCCAAATTATTTTAATAAATGGTTATTTAATATTCTTTTGTATTTGATTGATGATTTAATGTATTGAATGTGGGAAAACTTGGGTTCAAAAAGTATTTGTAGACTCACTCGTTCAATTCACTTGAACATGCAAAATGGCAATCAAATATAGTTCAGAATATTAAATAATTAATTTATTGAAATAATTTGGAAGGGTAATAATTGACCTTTTTAGACATGCTTCACACTAAATGAATGTTTAATGGGTCATTCTTGGTGATGGTGTACATTCAATACAATAATTGATCAATTAAATAAGTTTTATTAAAATAATCTTGGAAGGGTAGTAGTTGGAGTTTATGTGAATGGATAAATGAAACTAGTTATATAGTAGAAATTTTGGTGCCTACAATGTATTTTAGGATATGACTTACAACTAGATATAATTTCATTTAAATGCATTGATTTTATGAATATATTTAAGTGGTGCATTTAAATGAAACTATAGTCATACTCGTACATTAAGTTGTAAGTCATATCCTAAAATACATTGTGTTAGGCAACAAAATTTCTTTCACTTATATATTCAAATAACTCCAATTAATACCCTTCAAAGATTATTTCAATAAAGTATTTGATTGATCATTTATTGTATTTAATGTATACCATCATGGAGAATGGCGAAAAGGGCCAATTATTACTCTTCCAAATTATTTTAATAAATGGTTATTTAATATTCTTTTGTATTTGATTGATAATTTAATGTATTTAATGTGAGCAATATTGGGTTAAAAATGTATTTGTAGACTCACTCTTTGACATATCAGCCTTCGAATGTAGTTAATCCATTGAACGTGCAAAATGCCAATCAAATATAGAAGAATATTAAATAACAATTTATTGAAATAATTTGGAAGGGTAATAATTGGGCTTTTTGGATGCCTCACACTAAGTGAATGTTTAATAGGTCATGCTTGGTGATGGTGTACATTCAATACAATAATTGATCAATCAAATACTTTATTGAAATAATCTTGGAAGGGTAGTAATTGGAGTTTATGTAAATGGATAAGTGAAACTAGTTATAGTAGAGATTTTGGTGCCTAGGGAAATGTATAAATTAGGATGTACGACTTACAATTTAATGTAAGAGTATGACTATAATTTCATTTAAATGCACACCACTTAAATATATTCATAAAATCATGCATTTAAATGAAATTATAGATCTAGTTGTAAGTCATATACTAAAATACATCGTAGGCACCCAAATTTCTACTATATAACTAGTTTCACCTATCCTTTCACATAAGTGAAATTAGCTATAGTAGAAATTTTGGTTCCTAGCCCAATGTATTTTAGGATATATGACTTACAACTTAATGTAAGAAAGTTTTTAGACTATATAATTTCATTTAAATGCACAACATAAATATATTTATAAAATCATGCATTTAAATGAAATTATAGAGTTGTTTAAGTCATATCCTAAAATACATTGTAGGCACTGAAATTTCTACTATAACTAGATACACTTATCCATTCACATAAATCCAATTAATAGCCTTCCAAGAATATTTCAATAAAGTATTTGATTGATCATTTATTGTTATTTAATATTCTTATGTATTTTATTGATCATTTATTGTATTGTTCATGTACACCATCACCAAGAATGGTATTATACATTCACTTAGTGAGGCATCCAAAAAGTCCTAGATGTGTGTCATGACAAAAGGATAAACAATTTTAAGACCTCAATCATAATAGAATATGTCCTTCTCTAGCATGAAGTAGAATTGCACCACACATAATTATAGTGTAGGAGTTCATTCAAGATTTATGTAGCTTATTTGTTACTTTTACATGTGAATGTTTCATTAGGATATTTTAGTACCACTTCTTTTATAGGAAAATTTTTATAATCCTACTTTCTCCCTTTCTCCCTCTTTTTCATAGATAGTTGAATTAACTTAAAATTGTTCTTATTAAATTACTTCATGATGTTCAAGCCACTCATTGCTCATGTATTTCCTATTTTTTATAATTTCCTATGGAGTATCTTACTAGAAAAATGGTTATTGCATATATTTTACTCAATTAGAGAAATAGAATTAGTAGATATTTGTAATTTTCTTGTTTTAATTAAATTTGCAGATCTTTACATATTTATATAGATATGGTTGATGATCAGGGATCACATCATTCCACCCAGTCCCAACAACAAGTTGAGGCTAGGTCTAATTTTTATAGTGATAGCATTAGGAGATTAGAGAATGCTTTGAGATGTTTGGACCAAATAATACTTAACTCCCCTAATCTCACTAATAGAGATAGATTAGTTAGCATTCAACAGGAGGGTATGTGCAAGATCATGATGGGCCAAAAAGTGGCAATATGATGGGTATGTGGCTGACGAATTTTTTTTACCCAAAATTGATGAAATGAAAAGGGTTTTTAAAGGATATTCCTAAATTTCCACCAATATAAATTATGCTTCACTTTGAATTTAATAAGTAATTATTATTCATTTTCTATTTGAATTATGACTAAAGTCCTGATTGATAGGTTGATTGAAAAACATCTATAGCTTTCAAACAATATCACATTTTTTGAATCCAAAACATGTGTCACATTCTATGCTTTGCATAATATAGGATTAAAAAAGAAAAATTGAATTTCATGAACTTTTGACCAAGTTAAGGTGGTCAGACATACTCTTTTTTTAATTTTTTTAAAAGTTGTAATAAAAAAATCATATTAATGTAATTAATTATTTACTTGGAAAAAAATTATAAAAAATATGTATCACATCGGGACATGAGTCCTCTACTTATATCTAAAATATTATAAAAAAATATTATCATTTTATTGTGGTTAGGGTGGTTAGACAGACACATGCTTCTTATTTTTTCCCTAAAATTAAGTACTAATGCATTGAAATTTCAAATTTTCACAAAATAGATTTTTTTTTTTAAAACAAACCTAGTAGTTTAGAAACTATATTAAATTTTCTACATATTCTATTCTTACATATTTTTGAAATAATATAGATAACTTATTCAAATTTTTACGTCAAGTTACCTAACTCTGATTTTTCTGAATTTTTTGCCACTTAAGGGCCTATTTTTTCCATGATGATCCTGCACATACCTAGGAGATCCATCGTATGATTCACACGATTCGATCTTATAATCCTTATGATGAGGTTAGCACATAGGATTTTTATAGGTCCCTTGCCAGCAATGTTGTTGGCATAGAGAAAATTGATTCTATTACTAGTAGAGTTTTGACACCTAATGTGCACAACATGTTCCCTCATTATATGGGACAAAATAAAGTTAGAGGATATGTTGTTACTAGATGTACAAATGAGCTTGTTGCTCCTTTTATATATATCCTAGATGGTTGGCAACCCATCACAGATGACCTCATAATGATGAGTTGCCACTTTATTTTTGCAAACAACTATATGTTGAGCTTCATTTAGGGTTAGCAGTGGACTACACATCTATTTCTTCACATGCTAGATAGGGAAAAGGGAGGTTTGCTGACAAACCTCAATTTAAACGTGCAGATTTTCCACCGCCTTTCAAAAAGATGGCATTAATTGGTCCAAACCTTTTGGTTCTTCCAAAATGTTTGGAACTAGCAGTAGTAGGAAGAGTAGCGACAACACCTTCCCGAACCAACCTTTTTGACAGTATTGCCGTGATTGCTACTCAGGTCAATCAGATGTCATCTGATCGTGTAGGCAATTACTTATTATGTCTGCAAATTAGCCTTCCTCCCACAGAGGCTACATCTTCCAATTATGATCCTTACATTCGAGCAGAGCTACCATCACCATTAGATGTGGCCTAGATGAGTGAAGCCACTATACATAATGTTGCTATGGTTTCCATTGTTGATTTACTATCATCATACCAGTTTATCAGTGATGAGTATGGGATTCCTTTAGATGGTGTAGTAGCTCATATTAGATGGCATTTTGGTAGATAATCGAGTCAGGGTGAGGCGGCTTCACAAGATGTACATATTCTAGACCAGCCTATAGCCCCTGAGGTTACTGCACATGATGTACATGGCACATATAACTCACTTCTCTTTGGCACTGGTCCTCACCTAATACAGGTGTCCTTGATTTGACTTTGCATTCCCATGACATTAGTGACATTGGTAGAGTGCTCCAAGGTGAGACGCAGGTACTTTCAAATAATAAGATATATTTTGCATTCTAAAAATTCACATACATATATAAAATAAAATTGACTTTAAAGTAGTTAGATCACTCTTCATTGCAATATGGTATTTTTAAATTTGTAGCAAAACGAGGTTTTGGAAGGCTTTGGAGAATTGGAGCATGTAGACAATCCTATGCATGGTACATCTGGGGTACACATTTATAATACTTAAAGTACTTAATACATTCAAACATTGAAAGTACATAACTTTAAGATGACTTTAATACATTTATACATGTGTACATTAAATTAATTAATGTAATTTCTTTTGAAAGGAGATAGATCAGGACATGGATCAAGACGAGGATCGAGAGAGGCAACGGGCCGGGGATCCAGAGAATCAGAACATGGATCCAGACAGGGATTAGGAGAGTGATCGATCCATATAGTCATATTAGGCATCCTCCACTTTGATTTATTTTGCATGCAGATACATGATTTGTTATACATTTTATATTGTGATTTGTCACATTATGGTTCTTAGATGATGATCTTCAAATTATATACATTTGACATTATGGTTTCACATTATGGTTCATCTTATTATGTTTTATAGTATATACATTTTACATTATGGTTTCACATTATGGTTCATCTATTATGGAAATAGAAATTCTTGAAGCTAATCAATGATTACAAGATCCATCTTTACAAATTTTCCAAGAAAATAGAAATATAAATATACAACTAACAAGATAAAACAAGATAATTCCACACCCTCCAATGAACATATCAAAGAATCCATATGGACCTAATAATTATCAACATCACCCAATAATGTGTGACCATAAGTCCCACCCCTTTGTACTAGGAGCATATTGATTAGGTAGTCCAACAACACTCACACAAAACAAAGTAGTTGAATAATCAAATATACTAATTGCATATCATACATGACCCATCCAATAGAATACACATTAAAAAAATAATATCGAATAATGAAATCCAATAGTAACATTTGGTGTTAACCACTAATAACACACAAAGTAAATGGTGATAATTGCTAATAACATACAAAGTAAATAATGATAACTACTAATTAAAACATTTGAAATGGTGATAAACACCAATAATCAAATAGTGAAAATGAAAATAAAAATCAATAACATACAATTAGAATGGAAAGGACAACCAATAATCATGTGAATATATTTATGTACACACATTGGATATAAACATGTGAATATATCATGATAATATCTTGAGTCTTAATTATGTTTATGTTTATTTGATCTCATTTTAAATTATATTTTTATATTTTATCCATTCTCAAGCTCCTCTAGTTTACCATTCAAATTTGAATGGAAATAAAAGTTCACTCTACTCCTACCTCTAGAGTTAAATCCTAACACCAAAAGGCCCAAAGTGATTAAAATATTGTGACACATAAATTGAGGTTAAAAACAAAGACACTCATATCCAAAAGATAGATAAATGCATTTCCATAAGGAGAATTTTCATCCTACAAAACAAAAAGGTTTAATACATGATCTACAACTCAATTTTGATATTTAAAAAAAAAACCATACAAACTTCCCAAAAAACATCATTAATGAATTTTGGAAATTTTTCAATGTTAAAAATAAATAAAAAACTAAAATGGAATATACCCTTTTGAGAACTCAAATTAGGAGATTACTCAAGTTTCAAATGGTAATGATTTAGCAAAAAAATTCCATAGATCTAGCATAAAATGTAATTTTCCAATTCTAAAAACTTACAAATATAAATTTGACAAGTAAAAATATAGATCTTGATTCAAACTTAGCATACTACAAATGGAAAGACATACAATCTCCTTAGGTGAAGGATGAAATTTAATATGAAAACTATCTAAGCATGTTTGTATAAATCAAAATAGAATAATACATTCACAAATCAAAAACCTCAACAACAAAGATTATCCTTCTTGAATGTAATGCACACAATCCTTTGGTAACCCTCTTTTAGATCCAACCTAAATATCCTAATCCATAAGAAATTTGTAAACAATAATTTTACAAAATAATAGCTCACACCATGGAGGAGAGGGAAGAGATAAATAGGGAAAATGAACAAGTGTTTCAAAAATGACTTTGTGTTACCTTTTGTCTCAAAAATCCCTAACCTCTAATTAAATTTTTTTACTACTTTCACATCCAAAATAGTTATTTTCCACAATTAAGACACTAATTTTTAGTGATGGCACAATGAAGACACTATTTGATGTGTTGCACGTTCATGGTACTACTTAGTCTAACTATGCCATGACTTTTGATCATATAAATGAATTAGTTGATATGCCTTGATGTTTTGACATCAAAGATTAGATCACATCTAGGTGAGAAAGGATAAAAAACATTGAAGAATAAATATATAGGTGAGATTGTGTGTTTCATAAGCAAAATAAAGTTAAATTCTCATAGCAAAATGGATTTTAGAGTTAATTTGAATAATTTTGTGCAAACATAATTGGATTGTAATTTAATAGAAAATTTCAATGAAGTTTTGGAATATGCATAATGTGTTGAAATTTAATATAATTAATGAAATTTAAACTATGTATGTACTTAACATTTGTTAAATCTTACCATCTTAAGCTAACCGCAAAACTCCTAAAATTTTAAAAACAAATGTAGGATTAAAATACAATAGATTATGATAGAAAAGATGTAAGCTCCCAAATAATCACCACCATTTTATGTCCTACATACATAGATTTAGTCAAATCCTTATAGCACCAAAATATTGGATTCTAGAAGTACAACCATAATTAAAATCTATAGACTAACATGAAATGTCTCCTAAAACTTGAAGGCTATATGATGTCAGAATGCGGGAGAAATAGAATGGACTCTTTAATATATGTTTTAAGAAATATTTATAGGAAAATAAGATCACAAAAAGAAAGCTTCATAGGCTACTATTGATTGAAATTATTTGAATTCAACATAAAATAAAATAAAAATCAGATTTAGGTCCAAATGTTTTATTTTTATTCAAGGGGTAAATGCTTTTGACCCAGAGCTATGAACCGGTGAGGTCACAAATGGGGGACCTCATCCCCAAATGTTACATATATGTATTGTCATAGAAAATATATATGTACAAAAATATCTTAAAGTTCTTGGTACATATAATATGGATCCTCTCTATCTTTTATTATCTCTAAAATCTCTTCATGGTCTTCAATAGGCAACCTCCACCTTTGTTTGGCACGCCCTCTTTTTGGTAAAGTTTCAAGATTCAATCTTGTTGCTATAACTAAATGACTATAATGTAAAACCTTTTGGCCTAGAATATAATCAATAAATGTAATGCCATTTGTATCTATCTTTGTTTGTTGATAGTATGTCCCTTGAACAACCACTGATCCAGTAGGATACTCTTGTCCATCACCATCTGCCATTAATTTTGACAATTTGTATTTTGGTTGCGTACATGTCTTAGTAGATAGTAATCTACACCTTTTGTATTGTGAGGATCTGCAAGAACAACAAAAATATCTCATGTACACACCATGTAGTAAACCATGCTCAACTTAGGTAGAATATAAATTATCAATTGTTAGAAATAAAATTCAATTTAAAAATTTAAAATTTACCTATAACAAC
The DNA here is from genome assembly GCA_007258455.2 of Sequoia sempervirens. Classification (NCBI taxonomy): domain Eukaryota; kingdom Viridiplantae; phylum Streptophyta; class Pinopsida; order Cupressales; family Cupressaceae; genus Sequoia; species Sequoia sempervirens. Next base: position 171,457,802 of record VDFB02168118.1, read on the forward strand.
TAAATCTGATACACGTTCGTAATCAGCTGAATACAAAGGATCATAGATATCTACTATGTCATTATCTTCAAAAGGGTTTGATGTGTCCACTAATTGTTTTGCTTCCCGTTGTGAAACATACCCATCTCTAATATTCTCACATTGTAGAGTATTTGCATTTTTCTCATTGCAATCAACACAAAAACATGATTTTTCTCTCACTTGAATTACTAGAGGCCTACTATGTCCTACTGTCATGATTTGATGCAAACTTCTAATACCACTAATTGTTTGACAATTAGTAAGAGTTGATCGATCAATATCTGTAAATTTCAAATGTATCCAATTAAAAAGTGTATAAAATTTAAAATTCAATTCATGTACACATTGAAATTCATAAAACAAATTCATTTATGTACCTTTAACTTCCCAAAAATATCATGTGTTGTATATTGAGTCATGGGCAACAAAATGAATTTTCAACCATTCAACAATTTCATGTGCATTCCTTATGGCATTACCTGCAAGTTCATGTTGGTGAAATGTCAAGTTAAGAGGTTTTGTAGTTGAAAGGAAAAGATAGATCTCAAAAAACATAATCATATTTTATCTAAAAATCCATATGGTGTTACCTACAAGTTCGTGTTGGCGAAGTGCATGCTTCACACATGCTCCAGCTCCATCATGCTCTCCTTTTCCATGTCCACTCATAGAAATTCCAAAAAAAAATTATGTCGTGTCTAATATGTTGTTGGCTTAACCAATTAAAAGCTTTTGTAAACTTAAATTGTCCTGTGACGTTACAACCAATTTCATTTAAAACCAAGATAGTAAAAATAAACTATATGTGCACAACTAATTAAGTTTGAACAAGTTAAGTAAACAAATAAACATATAATTTCAAAAAAAATTAAATCAACACTTACGAGCACATCCATCAGACCATATCCAGTATTGTGAAGAATCTATTTGACATCGTCTCAAGTCTTCAAAAAAAATTGCAAAACAATGAGCTACATAGCTTCTATCATGACCTGTATCATCACTGATATAAAAGTGAACCTCTTTGATGATAATTCGTTCATCTTTGCTACTTTGTAGGCCATCCACATGTTCTTTGACATGCCTATAACAAACTTGTACAAATATTACAACTCGCTCTAAATGATAATATTGGCTTTCGATCTCACTTTGAGGACTAAATGTATAGTTCTTAGAGAAGTCAACAATAGAGAGAATACAACCAGCTGGAAAGCAATTCTTTGAGTCGCGAAATTGCTTAGCTTGCCATCTAGCACCATGACAATGTTGAATATGTGGACATATGATATTGCAAAACTTGTTCATAAACTCATTGTAAGACAACTCACTCTCTTTGAGAACAATTTTTCTTGTCTCAACTCGTAACTTTGTTGAGTATTTATCATATTCAAATCTCTTCCATATAACTTGCATTGAATGCTCAATATTGTCAACCTATAAAAGATTCTTCAAATTTCCACATTCATTAAATATATTTTTTATACATTGCACTTTAAATTCATTTGAATCTTCTATTTTTTCGCATAGAAGAGACTTCACAAATTGTGTTGTACTTCTAAGGATGACTATTTTTGGATTGATTATTGCCATAGCTTTTCTATATGTCTGAAGGTGTAGATCAAATTCAACATGATTTTGACAACAAGTCTCATGTATCTTATTTATATGTACAAAACTTGGTTGTAGTCTCTCAAACATCCTTTGAAAAATCTTCACATCAAAAAATTCTTGCTTGAATACTTCAAAAAGCTCACTTTGAGTTGTATCTATAAAATGTTTCGGATTTGAAATTTTTTAACCATTTGCACCTTTTATTTTTATAGTGTCCCTTATATTGGAAGAAACATGAGAGTGGCTGGTCCAATATTCAATCACATGTTCCTTTACATCTTCTAAAATTTTATCTTTTCAGGGAACCCTGCAAATATTTACCCAATTATTCTCAACATTTCCATCCAATCTATTTATCTTTTTGATATATCTTTGAACAGTTCTCTTAGAAACATTGAGTAATTCATAAACTACTTTAACTTGTCTTTTATGTGATAATTTCTTACTAGAAATTACCGTCATCAATGTTCTATGTGCAACACTTATTTATCAACAGGTCGATTCTTGCTTTCAATAGAATTCAATGCTTCTTGTAGGTTTTCAACTATTGTTTTCTTTACTAATCCTGATGAATTTCTTTTATTATCAACCCCTAACAACTCCAAAATAGGGTTCATTTCTTTCCTCCTAAATAATTTTGCAAATAATTGTGCTCTTCCAACTATAGACTTTTCTTCAAAATATTCATCCCATATTCTTTTGCAGTGTAATTTTACTGTGCTTTCAAGTAACATATCTTCAGATGAAATACTATTAAAAAGGGATTCCTCATCCATCTCTATAAGATCTTCCATACCCAGGAAAATATTTCTATGACCACCTTCAGCTTGTCTTGGTACTTGTACTCCTTGGTCGTCATCAATTTCCATGGGTTCTTCTTCAGAAGATTTGTTAGAGTAAAGGTTTTAACTTAATTATGTTACCCTTATTCCTCTCTTAATATTTCACTTTAGATGCATATTGTGACATTTAATAATTATATTAATTATTAAATGTCTACCTATTAGGGTTACTTTTAGGTTTGCACAATCTCCTTTTATAAGGATTGATCATTGTATTTTACCTCTCTCTGTGATTAATACATTTTCAGCTTTCAGAGCACCCTTGTTTTTTATGTCTCGAATGTCTTCTTTCAGTAATAGGTTATTTGCATGCAGGTGATCTTCGGGGTTTGTGAAGTTGGCTCAACTTCAACATGGTATCAAAGCTCTAGATCTATGGTTGCTTGTTCATTTTTTGAAGATTTCAGCTTACAGAGTTTTTTTTTCTCTGCAAGGGTTTCATTCATGGTATTTTTTGCCAAATCAGAGGGGTTTTCCATCATTTTTTGAGAAATATTTACCTTGATCTATCAAATAGTACATGCTAGTACAAAAAAGACCCCATCAATGCGCCCAGAAGGCCCAAAAACCCCTATTTTCATATAAAATATGATATGGTTTGCTGAAAATTGATTTTTTAGTGTTTTTGGGGAATCTCAAAATAGTAATCTGTATGGATGCCTCGATTTTTGTGCCATATTTTTGGGTGTCCGCATCAATTTTGAGTTGCCTCAATTTTTGTGCCCTTTTGATTTTTGTGCTGCTTCGTTTTTCGTGCCATGAAGGTACAGCTGAATATTTTATTAATTTTATAATCTTTAAATTAATAAAATTAATAAAATGTTTGGTTTAAAGCCTAAATGAGCATATTTAGTAAAATGGTCATATCTTGAGCATGCAGTCTCCGTTTTTTGAAAATGAGATACCGTTGGAAAGCTGCTTCCAGCGCTGATCTGATAGTGTAGGTGTGGTTTCTTAATTTTTCTGTTTTGATGCTGGTTTCCTCAGTCAAATTCAGATCATGGTTTTTGCACTCCTGGGGGCGTAACTTTTGCGTCTGAACTATGTTTTTTTCAAAAAAATAGGCGTTGGAAAGGTGGTTATGTTCTCTTTCTAGATCTGTCATTTATTTTTCCAGAATCTACCCCAGGTACATTTTATTCAGTATTTTTTGTTTTCACAATTCTATCAATTACTTGGACGTTTTGGCACCTGGAAAGGATCTGTTTGTGTGAGATGGCATATTTTGATCTACTTTATATGTATTAAGGTTAGGGTGTGTGCAAGAAGTTGAGTCCACTTTTTGGCCAAAAAGTGGAAGTGTTTTCCCTGATTTTCAGTATTTGACACATTTGACCTTAAAATTTGAAGCACTTAGAGATGAAATCTTTAAAAAAGTCACTAATCATAAAATGTAGTGCTCGGAGTCTAGTTTCCAAATATGTAATTTATTTCAATACCCAGATTGTACAAATTGAGTTTCAATAGGCATTTCAAAAAACAACTGTTTAAAAGTCATTTTTTGTTACCATACCATGCACATGTCGACATCCATATTTTGACTTAAATTATCGTATTTTTCTAAATCCTTTTTTGGGAAAAGTTTATGACTCATTGAACCTTATATGATATTTTTGTAATTTTTTATTGAATTTTTTTTTTTTTTTTTGTTAATTTTTTTTTATTGGCTGATTTGTTGTTTTGAAAAATGCGTCGTATGCGACATGCATAAAGATGACCCTAAACTTATCATTTTTTGATTTTTTTTTTTTTTTTTTTTCAAATTGAAAGGTGTCACGAGTTTGCTCGTGCAATCCATTTGTCAAAATGTTATGTTGATCAAAAGTTATTCAAATAGTAAAAAACTCTGATATTTAAAGTTTATGGACCAATTTTATTAGAAATTAATTGAAAAATGCAAAAAATAATTCAATTGCAAAACAAATTATATATTTAGAATCTGCATTGTTTGATCTAAAATGGGTTTTCATTTTGTCAGAAAATTTTCAAAAAAAGGTCGTCAGCCATATGTCCAAAGTCGATATTTTGCTTTGACATTGTTAGGGCTTTCAATTTGCAGGTCAAACCAGGTTGAAGGCTTAGGTTCGAACTTCCAAAGCTATTCCCGAACCTAAAACCATGGCAAAAACCCGCCCATGATGCAAAACCAAATTCAAATTTCAAAAAACGGGATCCCGTTTAGTAATAAACGGGATCTCGTGTTATAATCGGGATCCCGTTTTGTTTTCGACTGTTGAAAAAGTAATGGGATCCCGTTTATAACACAGGATCCCGTTACCCTTGCAACGGCTCCCGGAGTGAATTCTAATAAACGGGATCCCGATTACTAGACGGGATCCCGTTTTATATTATTTAAAAACACTGTTGACAATTACTGTCAACTCTGCAACTTTGCAACTTGACATGTACGACCGAGAGCACTGAAAATCAATTATTTTTCATATGTTATTGTATTTACAGGTGGTCAACTTGATTTTTTGTTAATTTTATCAAAGGGAGCATCGTCTACACCATTTTTGAAGTGAAATTTGCAATATGGATTGAATTTTTCAAAGGAAGCAGAAAGAGAACAATTTTTAAAGTGGAATTGTGGTAGTTTTCTATTTGTTTTGAGGAACACAAAAAGAAGAATTTTGGCGTAATAGGTATTCAACTTCCAATTTGGATTCAATATTTTGAAGTATTTCACTATTAACATTCATCTGTGCTTGAGAATTTTATAATTATGGGAGATGAATTTCGTAATAAGAGAAGAAAGACATTGACTCCTCAAGAAGTTGAAGCAAATAAAGAAAAAGAGAGACAAAGACAAAGAGAAAGAAGAATGAGAATAAAATCAATGAACAATGGTGGAGCAACCAATTCAACAACTATTGAAGATGAAAACATTGAAGATACCATAGTTGTACATGAAGCTAATTTGCAAGGAGTCAATTGGGAGAAGAATATGATTATACAAACAAGTCCTACTATGTCTTCAAATCCCTCTTTGAATGCTATGGAGAATGTTTCAATATACACAAATCCAGGTACGTCTTCAAATCCACATGTTAGTGACATGGTAAATTTTTTTGTAGAAGATTTACAAGAAGCTGGATATAATGATGTTGACATTGACTATATTCAAAGAAATGAAACTTTTATAGAATTTGTTAAAAACAAAAAAGAAAAATCTTTTGTTGCAAATGAAAATCAAAATGATCATTTTCTTGAAAATGAAAACAAAACCTATATTTTTGATGAAAGTAGAAAATGAAAATGAAAACCATTTTGTTGATGAAAATGAAAATAGAGAACCATATTGTTAATGAAAATGAAGATGAAAATGAAAATGAAAACCGTTTTGTTGATAAAAATGAAAATGAAAATGAAAATGAAAATTGTTTTGTTGATGAAAATGAAGATGAAAATCTAGAATGTGATGTTGAGTTTAATGAAAATACTCTTTTTAAAATTGGAAGTGGTGTTTTCGATAATCTTCCTGATCAAATTTCTTGGAGGCAAATAAAACTATCGCGAATAGAATATACAACTGAATTCTTCTTTATTGTAGAAATGCATTTCAATGTCAACTAATGATGCAATTGATGAGAATGCAAAAAATGAGGAAAGTAATGAAAAGGTTAGGCTTTTATGTTAAACCAAAAAGAAAAGATCAATCATTAAAACATGCTATGTCTAATGTTGCTAGTGCCATTCAATCTATTGGAAAAAATAGTCGATCTAAAGATAAAAACGCAGCAAGAAGAGCTATAACTACTGCTATAGTCAATAAAACAACTTTGAATAAAAGAATGGTAAGCAATATAAGTGAAGTTTTAAAAATGCATCCTAAAACATTACTAAGAGCTGACAAGAAGTATAGAAAATGATCCTATCACTCAATGTTGGAGTTTCAGTGGACGACTACCGAGGTCCGATATAAAATTGAGTGTTGAAATTAAATCTTTGATCGAAAAATTTTGGCATGATAATACTAGGGTTTCATCTAATGCTAGAGATGTTTTAAAATTAAGGGTGGGGTCCAAAGTCCGCGATCCTCACCCAAAACACCTATTAGATACAACACAAACTGAATTTTATAAAAAAATTTGTAGCGATTTAGTGTTACCTGGTAATATTAAAATAAGTCAAAGGTCTTTTTTGAAAAATGTAAACCCTGGTATGTAAAAATCAATAAGCAGCGAATATCTTGTTGTAAAATACATGTTCAATTTCATTATTTTTATGATGTTTTTCGATATATTCATTGTACCTTGCATTCTAACATGATTATACAGGAATGTGGTATTGATATGCCACCTGAATCAATAAGAGATTTTATTTCAGGTTTGTTTTGTGAAAAATCTAATGATAGATTATTTTATTTAAGTTCTTGTATTTCTGGACAATGCATTAACTGCGGAAATATTTCATTTTTAAGAAATTGTTTGCATGAAAGTGT
>VDFB02168118.1:171474595-171559224 GCA_007258455.2 Sequoia sempervirens
TAACACACACACAATTTTTCAGCAGGAGAAATCATGATCTAGTAGATAGTCATAAAATATATACTATTATATACTATTCATTATAAGTTCATAAATTCCACCAACTTCACAAATCCATGTCACAAAAAATATCCATATAGAACCAAAATCATAAATTCATGTCACTAAAAATATCCATTTGGAACCAAATTTATAAATTCATCACACAAAATATCCATCGTTCACCAAATGTATAAATTCATAACTATTTAAGATCATTGTTTTAATTTATAAACTATTATGGCTCTCTTACTGCATGATATTCATTTCTTTGTGTTTTCCTTCTTTCAAAATTAGGAGTTCTCCTCTCCTCTAGTTTCACATTGCTCTCATGCCTCATCTACATCCATCCATAGCCCCATAAAGATCAACAAGGGTTTGCATCCTCTAGATGCAAACATCCTCACATTTAATTCTCTCTTCCCTCTCAAATTCAAATTCAAAAATTCTCTCAGGAAATTCTAGTCCTCGATTCCAAAAAAACCTAGTCCTCCATTCCTTTCCCCTCAACTCTATAAAATAATGACATCCCCAAATGTTTCCATATGATAAAATTTGTATGTATATGTTATCATATTAGAGAACCAAAGAGCAACATCAACACATACATTTAGAGCCATAAAAGAATGTTATGGAACCTATTATGCAAGTCTCTAATCTTTCATTATTTTATTTACCTTTCATTAGAAGTAGAGTATTGAGTTTGCACTTGCATTCTTGGTCTAGAATTTCTCTTCTACACTAAGTACAAAAATATAATATTGGATAGCTTAGTATATCTTTCTCTTCTAATATATATTCCCTAGTTCTCCTTATCCATATTTGAGTATCTTAGCATATGTGTAACACGACATGTTAATAATATATCTCATATAAATGTAGGGATGTGTCGCTAATGTCATCTTCAAACATATTTAACCAATAGGAGATACTATAAGGTATCTAATATAACTATACAACCTATACAGGTATGACATATGGTGACCTTTGGCTTTTTTTGATATGTCAAGGGTAGTTTTGCAAATATTAGTTTCTAGTGCTTTTGTGAGTTTTCACCACTTGTAAGTTTATTAAGCTACACTTTTGGGTTTTCAACCTAATAGGGATAAACCTAGTAGATTTTTTAGCTTTCCAGCCTAATGGAGATAAATCAAACCACACTTTTTGGTTTTTAGTTGCACCTATCAAGTTATTTGTTAGCTATTAAATTTACAAACATTCTAGGATTATAAGTCTACTATAAAATTTGATGTAAAATAGATTACACATTGAGCCCTATAATTTAATTACAACAATGAATAAATATAGCAACATTTAGTAGACATAATGAAAATCAAGCCATGATAGTAATATAGAGATAATATACAATGTTTAATATAGATAAGTTAAAGAATCATTTAAAAATATATATCTATATATTCACATCATTTTTGTTTTTTCTTTAGATTTCAAATATATCCACCAATCCTCCTTATCTTACATTAACATAAACTCAAAAAACATAGTGGACATGTACACACATATAAAACTACATTAAAATAGTGTTAGATCTTACAATTTTTCAAGGCTTATTTCATCCTCTTAGACGATCACTCTTACTAAATCATTGGCATAAATTAGATTCACACAATGGCACATTAAAGGTTTATTCCTCATGTTGGATTCCCTATTTTATATAACTATATCTTTATTATCTAATTTAAATATATCTAAGCACAAATTTCTTTTATGTAACACATTGATAATTTCAACTCATTATAAAAACCAAATACAAATTTAAAGGGGGTACACTATATTTATAAATAAGAATTTAAATACCATCCCTATCTCCATGGTGTGTCACTTGTTCACTAAAAATCCCTTACATAAATCATCTACTTAGGTCAATCTTATCTAGATTTTTCTTAAATATTAATATTCATAAAATATGGCACAAAGCATATTGATGCATTTCTATCCTTCCACATAAATCTATATAGTATCAAAATATAGGTAATTTTATGGTTAAATTGAATCTCTCTTAATTGCCAAATAATCCATTATGATTGAGGATGGGTGGATTATTATCTAGGATATATATGTATCTGGAAGTGTTTCCAATTGGAATTGTTATAATTATACTTTTATGGCATTCTAGATATTCAAAATAGTTTTCATAAATCTACCAAATAGACCCATTCTTGACATTGAACCTACATAATTTTAGGTATGTCCAATGAAAGATTAGGGTCTAGGGTTCATAAATTTCAAATGCTTTAGTGTTATGGGTTTAGATTTTACAGTTTAGGGTCTAGGATTTAGCAAACTTAGGGTGAAGTTTGGGTGGCCCTTGGCATAATTTAAAGTTTCAAGTTAGTGTCAATTGGAATTGATTGTACGTGTTTAGATTTACGAATTTGTTAACTAAATTTGCAAACAAACATCAAGATAAACTTTATGAATTTTAACCATTCTTTAACATATTGATTTCTAATCTAATTATAATTTAAAATTGAAACTAAAGTTTAATATATATCATTTTTCCATACAAAGAAAATAAAATTTAAAACATTTTAGCAATGTGAATGATTTTTTGTTCGACCTAATTTAGGGTTTTTAATAATTTTTTTGTTCCAATTCAATTTAGGGTTTCAGTTTTAAACAATTAGGGTTTTTAATGAATTTTTTTCGTTTCAATTCAAACTAGGGTTTTCAATTCAATTTTTTTCATTGATTTGAATTCAGTGGTTTCAAAAAGCTCGATTTGGATTTGTAAATGCGATGTTTTATTTCATTTCGATCTCTAGGGTTTTGAAATGCAATTTTTTTTGTTTTGTTTCAATTAGGGTTTTCAAAATCAATTTTTTTGGGTTTAATTGAACAATTTAAGATTTAAAAGTTAAATTTTGTTTCTAAAACACAATTCAGGGTTTTTTTTTCATTTTGATTAAAAAACGTTTAAATTTCATTGCAAGTTTTCATCTAATTTGACAATTATTGAATTCTAATATAACAATTAAAAAAAATGATTAAAACGTGACATAAATTTAAAAAAAAAATCCTAAATTAATGTATTTCTTTTAAAATTTCAATTCAAACTAAAAAAATGCAAAGAAATGGTGTTTAGGTGGGGTACCTGTAGTTGCTGTTGAGGTTGCTGTCGCTAAGTCACTCAGGGTCCCGTTCGCAGAAGTGAAAACTATTGTTTTTTTTAAATAAATAGCAGTATAAAACGGGATCCCGATTTATACAACTCGGGATCTCGTTATTTATAAATCGGGATCTCGTTATTTATAAATCAGGATCTTGTTATTTATAAATCAGGATCCCGTTTGTATTAAATCAGGATCCCGTTCCGTCTCCATTGGTTCGGAGTCCGACGGGAAACGGGATCCCAATTTTTAAAAAGCGGGATCCCATTTGTTCTCAGGCTCAGGATCCCGAACCATAACGGGATCCTGATTTTTAAAAATTGGGATCCCGTTTATTAAATCGGGATCCCGTTTGTTCGATGCCGATTTCAATTTTTTGGCTAAGGCAAAAAACTTCCACGTTTCGTGGACTCAACTTTGTGCACTTACCCTATGGCCTTATCATTCGTCATGCTCGACTCTTCTTGATCATTTGGGATATAAATTTGATCCACGGTAGCTTTTGTATGTTCTTTAACTAGAAGTATTGTTGTGGGTTACATTTGACCACCTTTGTAAGATGTTTACTGAATCTATTATCATTAAGAGCTTCATTTATAGTGGATTGGGTTATTTCTTCATCCTCAATTTCACTTGTTTCACTAGTTGCAACACTAGTGTGATCTTCCCCATCAAAGTATATGATTCTAAGATGGGATATGAAAATGGTATGGTATGATATGACTAGCTAAGAATGCAAGAGCTCAAAGGAAACTCTAGGTCCAAAGTTGGTTATGATGTAAAGGCTTTGCTTGTGTTATGATGGATACACACAAGGACCAATGATCAAGAGAGGGTATGTGGGAGATGATGGACTCCAAAAGGATTTCCCTACTCAAGGATATTGGTATATTCCCTAACTTAAGGATGAGGAACCTCAAGTGATGCGGGTGATAGATAGCCAATGGTTTGATTTCAAGACCTAGGAAGAGTAGTCCAAGTGCAAGCTAAAGGTTTTTTTCAGCAATAGTGGATATGCAAGGGTGGAGGATATGCAAGGACTAGGTGGAATGCAAGGATTGAAAGATTAGAACTGAAGGATTGATAGCCCCAAGAAATCTAAGTGATAGGTTCATTTTGGAGGTTTTTGTTTTTTGATGTTTTGGGGTTTTGTAAATTTTAAGGTGTTGCAAATTATTAGGTGTAATGTTTGTTTCAGGTCTATTTTTGAACACACACACAAGACATAGTAGACAAAATGTTTGATTTTAACAATACAAGCACAAATCCTAAGGTTGGCAAGGACTATATTCACTGGATTCCACGTGGGTTTCCCCAACCACACTTATTCTTAGCAGGTGACTTAGAAGCTTAGCCACACTAGCTCCCCTCCACGACACTCACTTCTCAGGTCAACCAAGCTTTGAGCCCTCATGAATCTCCCATGACAGACTCTTCACCTCTACTATGAATTGCGAGAATGTGGATGCCTTGGCAACGACCGTTACTGCACCAGCAAATAGAAAAAGGATTTTGGCAACTACAAACAAGAGGTGTCTAGTAAGGGCATCCATTCGAGTGGTTATACATGCGGCAAGATTAGCTCTAATAAGGAGGATTCCTAGCCTGTAGAGGTTATGCTCTACAAGGTTTATGGGGATTCACTTGTCGGCGTAACACATCCACACTCGTGGTACTTGAACTTTCCTCAAGCACCCATTTTATATACCAGCTGGAAGTAGCTTGGCTTTAGCTTGTTACTGGTTGGGTCGTTCCCTTGGGGTGAGTACATTTTCCCACCAAGACAGGCCCTCTAAAGGATTAAACATAGACGATGGGTCTGGTTTATGATCACCAAGTTTGCACAGGGTGAGAGCATACTCCCTACCATCTCAAGCATAACAAACAGTGTTCATTCATCCCCTAGTTAAATCCATATGGTGGAAGACAATTGCTCATTTTAATGCACCAATTGAAATGTGTTCTAAGCTAAAATACAATTGGTTTCAAAAATAAAAAGTCTTTGGCCAAACGTCCTGCAAAACCACAGATTAGTAGTTTTTAAATATTAGTCTTTGACAGTCGATAGCTACACCACTTGTTTGTCCAAGCATTAGCTACAAATATTCATAGTAAAGCACAATGAAAATATAAGCATGAACATAAAATAATCTAGCAACAAACATATAAACATCAGAACAAAAAATAAATTAAAAAAATTTACCAAATCTTATGTATTAGATGCTTGATTTTCCTATTCAACCCTGTGACAAATGCAAATGATTAGAAAATAATCTTTTTGTTCAGTATTAAATAGTTTTTTAAGAGCAAAAAGTAAATCATAATAGAAATAATTCATTAAAAAGTGGATAAAAAATGGAAAAAGCCAAAAAAAAGACTAGTAAAAGCTTACTTAAATAGTTATTTCAATAAAAATTGGATGAAAAAGGGGAATAATCTAAAAATATATTCAAAAAATCAAAAGATTGGCCATTTTATGTTTTAGTACACAATCAATGAAAACGGAAAGAAATTTGATGAAAATGGAAACAATAAAAAAATTAAATTCGAATAAATCATAGTTTCGGTCGAATACCATCCGGTCGAACACTATTCAGCCAAATACTATTTAGTCAAACACCATTTGGTCGATTGAGATTCGGTTGAATCTAATTTGGCCGAATCCATCCACATGCTAGGTGACATGGCAGAAAACTCACCATTTTATCAAATTTCTAGAAATTTTCAAATTCTACTAAATATTTCTTCAATCAATTTTTTTTTTAAAAATAAAAATAAAAATACCCTTTTGTACAACTCACAGTGTTGAATCCAAGTATATATATATATATATATTGATATTGATTAATTTTAGTATATAAATATTTGAAAATATTGCAAGTAGGTTGTTCAAAGTCAAAAAGAGGCTAACTTGAAATTAAATAAAAAATAGTAAATCATCATAAAATAAATTGCAAAATATATGATGCCCTAGAGGAGAGAATCCTCTTCAAAAGGGTATATTTTGTTTTTTGAAAATGAAAAAAAAAACAATAGTTGACATCAACTGAAAACTACCAAATTCAGGTAATTTTGACTTTAAAATGTTATTACGAGAAAAATATACATCAAAATTTCATTTTTTTTCCATGCCCTAGATATTGAAGTTAGCTATTGAGGAAAAAAATCAGGATCTAAAATGAATTTTTTTTCTGTATGTTTCTTGACGTCAACCGAACGTGACTTTTTCTTGAAATTTTTAGCATAACAAAAATTTCTTTTAAATTGATAAAAATATATCAAAAAAAAATTTACAAAAAATTGAAAAATTACAGGAATAAACTTCAACAAAAGTTCTACATTTTATTAGTTTACATCATTTTGAAATTTAAAACATAAATACCACTTTTATGTGGTTGAAGTTGAGAACTTTTTTCTCATGTTGGTTGATTCCTTTATAAAGTGTGACACAGGTATGTACTTTTACCTCGTTGTCACCCTAAAAGTGAATGAAATTTGAACCAATGATATCCTATACTTTATGTCGCGAGATCATAAACCTCTTAATGTCATGGGAAAGCACTTAGTGTTATTCACAATATGCCTTTGAATCATATCCTCGAGGGAGAGGAAGATAATTACATAAAGGATGAATGGGGGGAAGATTAAGCATATTGGTTGAAAATATTTGGTTTACCACCAAGTGGAGGGAATCAATGAGATTGGTGAAGTGATGGTTAGATTACTGTTTGAAATATATAATATGAGAAGAAGAAGTAGTATATAGGTCTCCATGATTAACATTTGGTTTTTTCTTAATGTTCGATAAATTTGGGTTTGAATTGTTCTTCTTGAAGGGAGGCTACAAATTTTGAAAGAAAATAAGAAACAAGTAGAATCAAGAGAAAGAGAGGGATATGGAGAAGAAGGGTTTTATTGATAAATGACTTATCTTCTCAAGACTAGTATATCATAATCTTTAAGGCTAGTAAAAAGACTTAAAAAATAGTATAATAATGGAAGAGGGCTCTATCTTGTATTAACTTACTAGAAAATTCTTAATAGAGATAAGTTGGATATTATCATTTAAAAATGGTTATTGCATATTTTATAAGAATCAATTGGAATTATAGAAAAAATAACCTATGCACTTAGTGGGCCCTTGCTTGAAATGTACTAAATTAATGAAAATATCTTTCAATCTTGATTGGACATGAAGGTTCTTTAAAAACACTTTTGAAAGATTGAAAAATGAGTGAACAAAATTATGTGAAAGAGAAGAGAACCAGTAAAAGGCATTTTCATACAATCTTCTAGGGAAAATCTTAGCTAGAATAAACTAGTCAAATACTAGATTTGATATGTCATATCAAATGTCTATAGATATATTATAGGATCCCCTTTCCCATCATGCTTCACAAATAATGAGACTACAAATGCAAGAGTAAAGGGATGAGAGAACATTAGGATAGGGGAGTATTGATGCAGAAGCATCTAGTGGTGTAAGGGCAATCTTGCATCATCCAAAAATATTATATTTACATTTTGTTTTGTAGTTTTCTTTAGTTGTTTTGGGGCCCATGGGGACACATGCAATCTTTGGGATAGTCAAAAGTTTGAAACTACCAAAAATAATCACCTAAGTTTTTAGTAAGTTGGCCTATTCAGGTTCCTATGGACATAAAAACTAGCCCCAAGGAGTGAAATTGCAAAAATAAAATTATTGGTGAAAGAATCATTTCAAAATCCTGTACCGTTTGGAAGATATTAAATTTTTCATCCTAAGAAATTTCTCCAATAAAGTTTCAAGCTCAAAATTGTGGACTTTAGAAGCCCCATAATAAGTTGAAAAGTATTGATCTTATAGGTCTAGGGAAAGCATGTTGTAGATCTCTTCACAATATTTTCAACATTATATTACAAAAATGTTTGAATTGAAAGTTATGACCCCGAGAAGTTATAACTATATAAAAATAAAATAAAAATCTTCTAAAGCGAGGAAATGGATAGTGGAACAGGGGTGACAGAAGGGAGCTCCCGTAGTGCAGATCGTAGTTTTTGGCTTGCAAATTTTTGTAATGAGAAGGTCCATGTGGGTGTAATATGTTACTTTCTAAGTATTGTAATTTCACTTCATCAAGATAATAGAAAGCAAGAGTTTCTTTTTGTAGTTTCTATTTTATTTTTCTTGTTTAATTGTGTGTGTGGCTTTGTAAGGGGAGCACCCTTCATCAATTATGGTTGAGATCCATCATCATCTCTCATGTAGATGAAGAATGGAATGACTCTAGATTTTGCTATAGAATGTAGAAGAAGGAATAAGGTGATAGTTGTGGAAGAATTAAAAAATTGAGATAGAAAAGGAAGAAAATTTAGATTCATTGATAGGGGGAAAAGTGAGAAAAGAAGGATAATAAAAGTAAAGGTAAAATAAGAGATAAAAAAAATTGATTAGCATGCCTAAAGGGATATCCAAGCATAATGGGAAACACATTAGAAAAGGATGAGATAAAGAGAGTGAAAAAGGTAGAGAAGTGTGAGATGCATAAGAAAGATTAGGAAGGAGGTTTGAATCTAAATTTATGAAGGAGGAAGAGTGAGATATAGAGGTCACATCCTTTTGTTGTTTTAAATTTGAATCCAATTTCTAATCTCACATTTAACATCTCTTTATCTTTTTATATTTGATAGAAGTCACATTTACTAAAATGCAAAATTTTGATAATTATAAAATTTTAAGAACCATTGATGTTATATTATAGATACTATTGATGATTTGTGCATGTAGGTTGGGAGAATGTACTCTAATAAATATATGTAGTAAGCATTCAACCATTGTCTAAATAATATATCCTTTTGAACTTGTATGTACTTATTTGAGTTACCATCTAAATATTATTTTAGCATGCAAGATTAATGTAGATCAAATGCACACAAAAGTGAGGGGGAAATGTAGAGAAAAGTGTATACATTGCTCATTTTTCCTCTTATTTTACACTCACTTTAGCATTGTCATGAACACATTGTCCCAAGGACACTAAATTTATTCTTTTTTGAGAGTAAGTCGATAGAATCATGAATCCTATCATCTAGCAGCCTATCTTAGTCTCTAATGGTTTGGACCAACTCTCACTTTAGTAATTTTCCCCCTCTAGAATAGACAATGTGCATGAATCTATTGCTTGGATAGAACTATGACTACAACCCTACCAATCAAATTTGAAAACACCTTTTCCCTATTGAAAATTCAAATCATTACTCATCAATCTATACTAAATATTTTGAATAGAGTACCCAGGTTCTTGTGTTTGAGGACAATCCCTAATAGATTAGTTAACACGAGTTTTGATTAAGAGGAATCAATTTAGAGCATATCAAAAAGCACTATCAAGAGCATTACCGACATTTTAATATTAACATTAACATATACTACATTAGACATTTATATATATTTTCTTCTATGTGTTTGATTATTGTGAGATTGTATATTTTCTTGTGTGTGTTCGATTGATGTGAGATTACCAAAAGGGTTTTACTCACCATCAAGGAAGGTTCATACTTCCTTGTGAATACTACAAGCCTCAAAGGTGTTTCTCAACACCCCATTTATCTTAGAAGCAAAACAAGCAAAGGAAAACAAGACTAAAGAGCATTTCAGTTGAGAACAAAACTATATACAAACAAGGAGTTCATACAATAAATTGCAAATATAGTCTAATCCTAAACAATCTTAAATTTACGAAACATATCCATAAATCTAATCACAAAAACACCACATATCTCTATAGTCAATTCTCTTAAATAAATTAAATAAATAAACAACATTATAACTTCCAATTTCATTTAATGTGTCCACTCATAACTCCTCATTACTAATAAATTAAATTTTTTATTTCCCTTGAAAGAAGATTGTTGACTATTTTACTCATATGTTTTTGCCTTGGACACCAAAAATTATTGAAGTAGACATTACTATTGTGGACTTTAGTGGCATCTATATGGGGCCAAGGATGGGTAGCTCAAGCCTGTTGCAGCCATGTGACAAGACAACATGGTATCAGATAAATATCAAAGAAAATATCAAGAACTTTCGGTTTTCAATCATTGCAATAGTTGCAGCATGGATACTCAAAACCCAAAAAACCATTAAAAAAGCAAAATCTAGATGATAGACTCTAGGTCAAATTTAGAACAGAGCAGCGAAAGCAAGTCAAGAAACTAGCCTTTACAAGGCACCCAATGAAAAGTAGATAGAAAATGTACTGATATACCCAGATCGGTCATGAAAATGGAGAAAAAGTAATGAAAAGTATAGCAGAAGGACAAGAGAGAACCATTTCCTGCCATATTCCCACTCCCCTTCCTCCCTACCCACTCCATTCCACTCTCCCCACATCATAAAATGGATGTAAATCGTGATGAGAGTCCCCTCATCATCGCTCATGGTTCTCCGTTTGTTGACAGAAACAATACGAGGATGTTTCTCTGCTGCTGCTACTACAACGCCAACGATGAATTTCTGTCTTGGGGTGACAAGTTGAAGGAATTCCTGCGGCAAGGAAAAGAATGTTCTGCTTCCCTCGTTTGTGCTAACAAATGGAGAAGCTTTTTCAAGAAGCTGAAGAGGTCTAACAGTGTGGGTATGTACAGCAGTAATCAGACCAAATCTGGGCGATTTCAGTACGATCCTTTCAGTTATGCGCTTAATTTTGACAGTGGCTGTGGAGACGATGACGACTACTCTCTGCGTGCTTTCTCGGCCAGATTTGCTTGCCCTATTGCCAAGCCCAGGGGAACCGAAAGTCCATAATATTCAATTTATCCCACATTCAAAAAGAAAAAAGAAAAAAAGCAGGTATATATAGTCGAGTCGTGGACTTTATTTACTTATGCTGTCTGCCCGGTTGTGGATGATAACCCACTAGATAAGTACGTGAATGGGTTATTGGGTTACTTTTATATGTATATTAGTGCTGAGATATCTGGATTGTAACTGTGTGTAATCTTTTTTATCAGATCATATTCTATGATTCAATCATACTCCAGGATCCATCATCAGAACGCTGAACATAAAGAATAAAAGAGTACATGTATATGTTATATCCAAACGCTGTAAGCCTGATTTGCAAGGTTCTTCTACACTGTATATATTCATGGTTTTATTGGGTTACTTTTATATGTATATTAGTGCTGAGATATCTGGATTGTAACTGTGTGTAATCTTTTTTATCAGATCATATTCTATGATTCAATCATACAACATGATCCATCATCAGAACGCTGAACATAAAGAATAAGAGAGTACATGTATATGTTATATCCAAACGCTGTAAGCCTGATTTGCAAGGTTCTTCTACACTGTATATATTCATGGTTTTCATTCATGGTTTTCATGGGGTTTGAATCTGGGGACTATACAACCGTTTTGTCTATAATTTTGCTGTAATTATATCTGGTCTCTTTCCAGCTACTCTGCATGTAGACGACTATATTGGCGTTTTCTAGAAGTTCTTGAAAATGTGTTTGTAATCAAATGAAATGTCTTTTCGTTTGGCTTGCCAAGATGGACTGTAATGAGCACGACAAATTGAATATATTATGACAATTGTATTCAGGGAACCTGAATTCCAGCACTGCTATTAGTGGAATACGGAAGGGCTATCATCATCAACCGGAGAAAATGAAATGACTTATTGTTTTACGGAGCTTGTTTTGCGCAGAAATATAAGATTCTTTGTCTGTTCATGGTATTTGTCCATGTTGCCTTGCTTCTTTACAAGTAGTTAATTATTGCCTGTTTTGAGGAATTTGAGGTGGCCATGTTTAGGTTTTGTATGTTAGTTGATTTAATTGTTAATATAAAATTTCAAAAGGACGCACAAGTTGGGCTTTGGTGAGGGAGCCTTTATATGTCTACATTTTTTTAGTATAATAGATTTGGTAATTTTAGTGGGTTTTTAAGTGACCTAAACATTTTGGTTTGGTGATTTTGGTGGGTTTCTAAGTGACTTAAATATTTTGGTTTGGTGATTTTAGTGGGTTTTAAGTGATCTAATTCACTAAAATTTACCACCAAATTTGTTATACTACAAAAGTAGACATATATGAACTTCAAGCATGTAAAATTGGTTATTAAGATTATTGATAAATATGAATTATTATTAGTTTTAGAGTGATAAAGATGTTTAAATAAGTTTTTTTGAAATCAAATTGTAAAATTGTGACTAGATAAAGTAGATGGTGGAGTAACCTTTATTTTTAAAAGTTTAAATGTATGCGAAAATTATCTAGTGTCGGTTTAAATAAAAATTATATCAAAAAAAAAATTTATAAAGAAGTTTTTTTTTGTAAAACATAAAAGTGTATAGCTTTGTTTTTATCTTTTTGTTTTATGATTCTCTGTATGGATGTTGTTAATGTATGGTTTTAGCATTTTATTTATTTATTTTAACATATTAAATGACTTTGATCTTAAAATCATTACTTTTACATGCTTAATCTATCACTTCAAATCAAATTACTACTACTAGTGAAAGAGAGGCATTGCTAGGGTTTGTCTTTTTTTGTAGCTTGTTGCCATCCTTATGTCACTTTGCACCTTTAGCACAAGAATTTTTTTACTCTTCCACATTATTGTGGGTTTTTTGGCAGTCCTTTTTATGGCCTCAAACTATTTCAACCTAGCCTATGTTTGGAATTTTTTTGGCAACATAACCTATACAAAAGATACAAGTATCTCAAACCTCTACTACATAGACCAAGGAAAAACTAGGAAAAAATAAGTAATTTCCAAAACCATGGGATAAACCAAGGGACCCTTGTCTCCTCAAATTCTAATGTCCTATATGATGAGTCTACCTTTAGAAAATAGTATATAACTCCCATGGTCAAAATTTTAACTCATAAAACTTGAAAACTCTAATCCAATCCATTCAAACCTCTTACATGATGCTCTTATTATTTCTGGCTTTCCTACATAGTAATTCCCTCTTACATGCTCTTATATGTCATAGATTCTCTTCCACATATTACACTGACATAAAATTTCTTACATATGTCATGATACAAATTCTAAGTGATGTGGTCATCCTAGTGAATCTTGATATTCCTCCTAAATGGGGTACCATTTTTCATCTGGACCTATATTTATATAGAATATTAAAAATATTAAAATATGATGTTACCTATATTTTCAAGGTGTATAACACCTAATATTAACATTCTACCACGTTTATATTTGTTACAAAAAGAGTAAAAGAGATTTTAGTAAAATAAAATTAATTGGTAGGGGCTAAAAATCCCATATTCATCATTCACCATGTGAACTTCTCTACTCTCCCAAGCTTCGTCAATGCATCTAAAATATTCATTGAAATATTTACCTTCTCAATCATAACCCTTTTATCTTTCATCATGTCATGAATAAAATAGTATTACATGAAAGGAAGTATGTATCCACCCAAGATAATTTCCACATAACCCAAATAGAGAAATCTATGTCAAAAAGTATTCAAAATGCATATGCAAAATAATAAACAACATACCATCAAAGATGATACAAGATATACCCTAGGAAAACCCTCAAGAGGGAAAAACCCAACCTCCAAAAGTATTCATCACTCATGTACTATTCAACAATAAACATTGCAATACAGATCTTCAAATTTCTCCATGAACACCTTTGAAACATCAAGCCCTCTACAAGCACTCCATGTGAACAAGCATATAACCACAGATCCCATGTCATGCTTCAACCCTCACAAATGATAATAAGAGATTCTCTCAACCCCTTAGCTGAAATAGCCAACTAGACAACCTGCGACAACTACCCATGTGTTTGATTTTATAAAAACAAGCTCACACAAAACCACCTGGATGTGTTATTACATAAAACCATGTGATTAATACCATGAACTTACAAAATAATTAACCCCCACATTTAATTCGTGATACTAAGTTTTCCCCATTAAATATTTTTCTCATGTGTAATGGGCCCACATTAAATACTTAATCCAATGTTACATGTACAACACATAAAGTGGCCTAATAATGCTAACTCATATGATGCATGCATTCCTAGGTCCTCTAGGTGCACCACATAATAATAAAATATTACATTATAACATTATGCAAGGTAGACAACACACCTTTTTGTAAAATTCTCACTTGTTGTATACATTGCATAAACAAGTAAAATCAAACATAAACAAGGGAATAATCCCTATAGACACATATACCATCAAGGAATCAAAGTGTTCTATGTGCTCCATCAAGATACTTGCAACAAGAATCAAGGTGACCACCATCTCAAACATAAAATACCACATCCTCCATCATGCCCACACACAAAGATAAGGATCCATCCAAAGGTATGCCACATTATCTACCATAAAGAAGCATAAGTCCTACCTCCAACCGATATCCCAATACACAAACACTCGATCCAAAGGTATCAAGTATGTATTAGTAGCTATCAATATATAATCACCATAGTTGAAAATAACACCCACAACAAATGCTAACACATCCAACTATTCATACCTCAAAGGTATACAATTCATAATAAGTGAACCTGATGACATCAACATATACAACCCATAGCATGCAATCACAAGCTCCAAGTGCCAAACCTATCAGATAATGAACACACACATCTAGGAACTCCCACTGCATAGGTAATGTCAAATTTTAAAATGATGAAGTCATCCAAGATCCACCAATAGCATCACATAGAATTAAAATCAACATCATGGAACTTACCAAGGAACATCCAAAAATATATGCAAATCTTGCAAACCAATATGTTGCAATACAACTCTCACAACAAGTCTCTATAGCTCTCCCAAGTTCTTTACACCCAACAAAATAAAAAGAAAAAGGAGCATCCATGTTGTCACCAAAGAATAATGAAAAACACATGACCGCAAACCTAGTGATCACCTTAGCTCCACACAAGATATCAAATCCAATGTCATGTGAATACAAACATCCAAGAAGGAGAACAAGACCAAAGAGAGAATGTACAAATCAAAATGTGTAACATGTCCTTCTATACACACCTCTAAATGCTAATTTGTAATAAGTATGATCTCCTCCATAAACCTCAAAGATAATAGCACTATCCACAACCAACCCCCTTTGGGTTCACTCAAACCAAAAGTTCATTCGAACCCCCAAAAACTATTTTTTTTTGCATGGGGTCATTTTTGCAACTTTTCCTTCCTCACTTGAATTGTAAACCACTTTTGTGGGTTTAACTTGTTGCAAGTATGTTGCAGGTGAACATGTCATTGATGTCAAAAAAATGGAGATTGTTGATGATGTTGTCTTTGTTGTCAACAGAGTAGCAGTGTGTGGATGATTGTATATGCAACAATTAGAATGTTGATCAGAAGTATTATGTATGATGTCGGATGTCATGTGAGTTGCTATAAAATTTGTTCTATATTTCATATTGCTCATGAATAAGTGAATGATGTTGTGAATGTTGCATTCACTATCTGTTGATGTAAAATGTATAGAATAATTTCTTATAATCAATGGCTCAAGAAATTACATTAAAAAGCTCTTGAGAATACTTTGTATTCCGCCACATTCCTCTGCATTTGAAGATATGGTCTTGTGATTTAAAAGATAGAAAAAATAAGTGTGAAGCATATGTGTTCCTATCTCTAGAAGATAGAAGTCACCACAAAAGTTTCTTGAGTTAGCGGAGTGAAGACTATGTTTTGCAATCATGGAAGGTTTAGAGAAATGCTTTGCATTTCTCCATAATTTTTGTTATGGTCTTGTGGTTTGGAGGATGAGTTGAAAATTTCTACCAATTGTCTCACTTCAAGTTTTAGTTATTGAAGTGTACCACATATCGAGTTTTCAATGGTCTATCTCAAGACTATGTTGTCTAGGTTTGCAAGAGATACTAGTTCTATGTCTATTTGTTTGTGTCAGCATAATGTTGCATGAAGTTGTAAAAGGAGGGCATGAAAATATTTTTAAATATCATTTGATGTTTGTAATGCCATTCACGTGATTCTATCTAGTCTCTCTAGTACCACTTGTGGTCTAAAGTTAATATTTGGAGGATTAAGCGTTAGTTAGGCCAACTTGGTATATTAAGTGATTTATGCCAAGTTTTTGTGGCATGCGCTAGCATGGGATTAAGTCCAAAAGTAAAATTGGTCCTACTAATCTCCTGGCTTGGACCACATTGAATTTCCCTTTCCCATGGATGCTTTGGAGTTGACTCATTATGTTCATTGCACGAACTTCATGTTTATATGTTTCAATTTGACCAAAAAGGAGAAATTTTTTTATACTTATGAAATGTGTAAGTGAAATATCAAGAGTGTGATCAAGATATATATGTTGTGTGTTGTGTGTTCAATGTAAAGGCCAAAAGAAATGTAGTGAAGGTAGAGGAATGAGTTTGCATTAGCATAAGTGTATGTGTGAGTGTTGAAGGAAGTGAGCTGCAAAAAATTTTTAAGTGTATGTTGGAGGTAGTGAGCCAAAGGAAAAAGTGTATGTGTGAGTGTTGGAGGTAGTGAGCTGAAGGAAGAAGTGGAAGTGTGAGTATTAGAGGTATTGAGCCAAAATTAGAGGAGTGTAAGTGAAGTGTTGAAGGTAGTGAGCTGAAGGTAGCAAAAGTGTTGTGATGGTGGTTGATCACCTAGTTCATCAAGTGTTGTATGTTGAAGGTGTACCCACTTTCTGTAATTGTTGTATTTTTGGCAGGGATTTATGAAATTTCATTGGTTGATAAAAATTTTTATATTTGTGAGGTTGGATTTGGACAACAAATCCAAATATCTTGCTCAGGTGTATTTCTTTTCCCTTCCAGGGTTTTCCATGTAAATCTAGTGTTTTGGTTATGTGATTTTTGCTTTGAATGCTTAATCTATTCAAGCCAAGTTCTAAGTTTTAATTAATATAATAGAATTGGATTAAATTGAGGGATATACTTATTCATCCCCCCTCTCAATATATCTACGTGTTATAATAATTGGTATCTGAGTTGAGTTCCTTAGTGCAGCCTAACAACTATTTAAAGGTAAATCTTAGTTTATCTAACACATGGCTCAAAAGGATTTCTCTTCTAAGGCACTGTAGTTTGATGGAAACAACTATCCCTTTTGGAGTGTGAAGATGGATGCATATCTCTCATCACTAGGTTATGATCTTTGGAGAGCTTCCAAGGATGATTATACTAAACATTCTCATCCTATCACTAATCCAAATGCAAAAAGGGCTCGTGAGAATAATTCTAAAGCAAAGAATGTTATCCTAAGAGGGTTAGAAATTAATAAAATCTAGAATCTCTATGAAGGTTCAATGATAGTGTGAAGTAAGAAAAATTGCAATACTATAGAACACTATTTGAGAATCTGAAGATGAAAGAAGAGAAAAACATAGCAAGCTATCTGCTTCAAGTAGAAAAAGATGTGAATGGAATTAGAGGTCTTAGAGAAGACATAACTAACTCTATGTTGGCGAAGAAATTTCTAAGAACTCTCCCTCGGTTTGATTCAAAAGTTTATGCAATTGAAGAATCCAAGGATTTGACAAAGCTTACCATGGAAGAATTTTTTTTATCCCTCACAACCTATGAGATGAGAAGTGAAGTTTAAAGTGCACATAAAAAGAGAAGTTTCATTCAAAGTTGTGAAGAAAGAAGAAGCATCTAGTTCACATAGTGATTTTGAGGAAGAAGTAAACTTTGTGATAAATTTGAAGAAAGGATCAAACAAGTACAAAGGTAAATTACCATTCAAATATTTTAATTATGGAATAATTGGTCATTATTCTTCAAAATGTCCCTTTGGGGAAAATGAAATTAGCAATAAGGGTTTCAATAGAAATAATTTCAAGAGGAATCTCCTCTCTAAAGAAGGATACTAAGTACTCCTTAGATGAAGGAGATTACTACACTCAGATGATGATAGAGATGGATCCCTATTTATGGCCATATTTATCTCTAGAAGTTCAAGAAAAATTATGGATGAAGAAGGCGAAGTTGATTTTGAAGGTGAACTTGTCTCTACTCTTGAAGATTTGTAATGTGCAAGGAAAGAGAACAAGATGCAAAAGGCCCTGATTGAAGCCAAAATAAATGAATGTAAAAATCTTGAGAAGGATAGTTTACTTAAAAAGGAATTAGAGAAATCTATGTCCTATTTTTAGAAGATAAAATTTATCATAAAATTTTCCTAAGTTAGCATAGTGAAGACTATATTGTTCCAATCATAAAAGGTTCAAAGAAATGCTTTGTATTTCCCTGATGTTGACATTCTAGTTTTACAATTTGAAGGATAAGTTTAAAATTTCTATTTTTCTTCTCCCTTCAAGTTTTAGGTGTTGGGATGTACCACAAGTCAAGTTTTTAGTGTTCTATCTCAAGTTTGTGTTGTCTAGGTATGCAAGAGATACTGGTTTTGTGTTTGTTTGTCTATGTTAGCCTAATGTTGTATGAAGTTGTGAAAGGAGGGAGGTGAAATTTTTTTGAAAATAATTCAATACTTGTGATGTGATCCACATGATTTTATTTGGTCTCTCTGGTATTGCTTATGGTATGGAGTGTATTTTGTGGGTTAAGGGTTTGTTGGGCCAACTTGGTACATTAAGTTGTTTGCACCAAATTTTTGTAGCTTGTTCCAACATGGGATTGTGTGAAAAGGTAAAATAGGTAATTCCTATCTCTTGTCTTGGATTGCATTCAATTTCCCTTTCCCATGGATGTTTTGGATCCAACTCATTATGGTCGTTGCACATTTCAGTTTGGTCGACAAGGAGAAAATTTTTGAAGCTTGTGAAATGTATAAATGAGGGATCAAGTGTGTGATCAAAGTAGTTGTGTTGTGTATTGAGTGTTCAATGTAAATTTCAAAATCAATGTGTTGAAGGCAAAATAAGGAGAGTGAATGTGCGAAGAAGTGCATATGTAAGTGTTGGAGGCAGTGAGCCAAAAGAAGTGTGTTAGTGAAGTGTTGAAGGAAATGATCTAAAAGAAGTTTGGTTGAGTGTTGGAGGTAGTGAGCAAAAAGTAGAAGTGTATGTGCGAGTGCTAGAGGCAATGAGCCAAATGCAAAAGTGCATGAGTAAGTGTTGGAGGCATTGAGCCAAAAGCATAAGAGTGTAAGTGAAGTGTTGAAGGAAGTGAGCCAGAGGCAATAGAGGTATTGTGGAGGCAGTTGATTATTTGATTCATCGAGTATTTTATTTTGAGGTTGCAACCTCTTTCTATAAGTGTTAGAAACCAAGATCTGAAATGCAAACCAGAAAAATCCTTCCACAGAAGAGAAAAACAAAAAAAGTAGAAGTTTTGCAAAAGATGTGCAAAATAATATTATTCAGGAATTCTTAATTACAAGATATGATTTTCTTTATAAAAGAAAATATGCATAACCCTAATCTTGTCTTGAGCAACAAGATAGCTCAATAAGATAAAGATGAGAATAATAAACCTAGGAATTAAATATTACCTAAGTAAAGTTATGCAACTGTAATTAAATATTAATTACAATAACACCCCCCCATAAGTGCAACTTAGGGAGACTAAAAAAGCATGCACCTAAAAACTAAGATGAATGCAAGAAAGCATGAATGGGTCCCGGCAACAAGGCCTGATCAGGTACCCAAGTACACATGCAATAATGAGGCAGAGAAGGAAAACCCAATGGGACAAAACCCCCCTACAATGAGATGACTGCTACAAAGAAGCACTGGAAGAACACTGTGGAGTAACACTGGAACCACAATCCAACAAGCAAGGAAAGATACTTCTTTCTACACGAAACCAAAAATGGAATCATAATAATGTGACAGCAGACCTGATGCCATGGAACCCTGGAAAACTCACAAACTGGAACAACCCTGGAATCTGTGAAGAAGCAGTAGATGAGATGATGACAGAATCTAGAAGTTGTGTATCTCAATGCTGATGCCAAACTATGACTAAAAATCTTCCATGGGAATGAGTATCATAAAGACTCTGGAACATTAACCATAAAAACATGGCCCTCAAACTGAGAAGGATCTGAACCAATGCGGATCAATAACCATAATCTCTCAACTGAAGTGTGAACCGATGTGAATCTGATATGTGTCAAGCTAAGACAAGAATGTGGCCAAAAGAAACTAAGAAACCAAATAACCCATGCGAGTTGCCATCAAAACAAGATGAAAATGGAGATCAAAGTGTATGCACACTCTAATTAGATTATTATGCAAGAGACCCCCCTGATGGAACTTTATCTCAGTTCATTTATTACAATAACTCAACGATTGTAAAAGGAGAGAATGCTAAATGTGCATAAACAAAAAATAAGATGATGTGGTACTGAAATGAAGTGCAAATATTCAAGTTTCAACTTTCCAACTGCCAAAATATCTAAGTAATCTCCAAAACACCCATTGGGAAAAATCTGGAATAATGATAAACTTGGGACAAATATAGAAAAAAGTGCATGGACAGCAAAATAGAGCTCCTCAATACCTTTCCAACGCCGCAAAGAAGATGAAAATCAGAGATTGTGGCAAAAAGTTATGAGCGCGGAAGCCATAAATTAACATCTGACTTCAAATAGAAATAAATGCAACTAACCTAAAAAATAAACTACACCACTAGAAAGTTCTTGGAACCAGCTTTCCGGCGATATCTCATTTGCCCAATTTTGATACCATATGCCCAAGTTATGCCAAAAAGAAAAAAAGTGCTCCTTTAGGGAAAATCAGGGCTAGGAGGGGGCTTGGAGTGTCGTACGGACGGATGACGTCACATTGACATCAGCACTTCATAATGCTAAATTTGACGGCTTGGAGGCCGTCGGGGAAAAAGACGCCCCCCCTTGCCAAATTTTTTTTTCCAATCGCCGGTATACTACGAATCTGCCAAAATATTTTGCACCTACCGGAATATGCTTTAGCCAGAATATTTTGTTGTCAACGGGTGTTGGGTACAAGCCCATGGTCCCCATAGGACCATCGGTTGGATGGAGGAGCCTGCGGGGGCTGAAGGGTTGGCGGTTCTATGGTGGTGGAGGCCAGTGGAGGTGGCTCACAGGTGGCCGCCTGGTGGCTGTCTGGTGGCCACCGGGTGGCAGAACCCTTTAGAACTGGAGGCGCCGCACAGTTTTCAAAAAAACATATATTTTTTTTAAAATCGTGCCTTGGTCTGCATGCAGGGGAGGTCGTAGGGCCTCCCAAACAATTTTTTTTTTCCTTCCAGACCAACTTCACCAAAATTGATGAAACAATAGGCATTCTTAGGGTTTTTGGCCGCTGCGAGTGCGATAGTGACCTCCGTTTGTGCCCAAAGTGCCCCAAAAAATCAGCTACCTCCAGAGCTTGCAAAAAATATCCTAGCTTGGAACCCTCACAGATCTGGCAAACGATGGACAAAATCTACAAAATAAAATCCAATCCTGACTTTTTCCAGCTCTTTGAATCCAATGGTGAAGCCCGATCTAATCCAAAACGCCTCATAAATGAACTCAAGGCATGATACCCTCGAGGAATCCCAAACGAACTATGCAATGATTTTCTCAAAAATCTGAGAAGGGGCTGCAAATCAAGGCTCTGATACCATGTTAGAAACCAAGATCTGAAATGCAAAACAGAAAAATCCTTCCACATAAGAGAAAAAAAAAATGCAGAAGCTTTGCAAAAGATGTGCAAAATAATATTATTCAGGAATTATTAATTACAAGATATGATTTTTTTTATAAAAGAAAAGATGCATAACCCTAATCTTATCTTGAGCAACAAGATAGTTGAATAAGATAAAGATGAGAATAATAAACCTAGGAATTAAATATTAACTAAGTTATGCAAGTGTAATTAAATATTAATTACACTAACAACAAGGAATTGTAAACTTCCCTTGGTTGAAGCCATAAAACTGTTATAAATCTTGTTTATCTTTGTGAGGTTGGATTTGGATAGTAGCTCCAAGCATCCTTCTCACCATGGTTTTACCCTTGTAGGGTTTTCCACATAAAATTGGTGAACATGTGGTTGTGTGCTTATGCTTTGAATGCTTTATTTGGTTAAGATAGTAATATTTTTTGGTTGATTTTAATTTGAATTGGATTAAATTGAGGATATACTAATTCACCCCCCTCTCAGTATATCTATGTGTTCTAACACCTACATCACATTGGTATGGGTTGATAAATAATTAAAGGTTTTAAAAATAAAAGGGAAAAATTTTAGTGATGGTAAAATCAAATAGAAATATAGTGACTTTTCTTGTTCGGTATTTTTGGTAAAAAATAATAATTTCCATCATATAAACCAATTGTTAATTTAAATAATATATACTCATTCATATTAGGGCCACCATCCCTGGTCATTGCTAGCTAAGGGAGCTTAATCCTAGTAGGTAGTGCTTCCTGCCACCTACAATTGCATTACTTCATATGCCACCATATGATCACTGTCACTTTGATATATTCTTATGCACCCAACTCACAAAAATTTATGTTAGGAAATAATGCATCATAACCTAGAATCTTAATCCATTTCCTACATAACCCCATGAGAGATAAACATGCATGAAAGTAACCATTATGCATAAATCAAATAGACAAGCCACAAGATATACCCTAGGAAAACCCTCAAGAGGGAAAAACCTGGCCTCTAAAAGCATCCATACTCTATCTTATTATTTATCAATAAAGCAATAAAAGAGTTACAATGAATACTTGTGAAGCATCAAGCCTCTCCAATGCATCCTCATGTGTCCAAGCATGAATCGACACATCCCGTGCCATGTTTCACATATGCACTCAAAAAGACTCAATAATGACAACCCACTTACCCAGCCAACCTTAACCACTAAAAATGTGCTTGATTTTATAGACTTGAGCTCACACAAATACAACCAAGTGGTAAGATAAAACCATGTGCCACAAAACTATGTGAACACAAAACCACTAACCCCCTATTTAATATTGGGTACTAAGTTTTCAATTTTTAATATTTCCCCAATATTAAATTATTATCTTATGTCTCTTACACATTAAATAATAATACAATGTTACAATACAACATAAAGAGGTCCCCAAATAATTACCGAGTGTGATTAACCACGCCTCCTAGGTGCATCACAACTAAATAATTATTTAACTACAACATTATGGCATAGCATTTTATACAATGGTGTACAACACCATATCCCAACAATATGTTGTCCCTTGGTAATGCCACTAGCTAACCATTCACCATCTACCAAGTGATCACCACCTTTTAAAATGAATAGGAAATGTAAAGCTAGTTCCAAGATTTTTTTAGTGGTGCTAGTTGTGAGATGAGGATCATCAGGGTGGGTTGATTACGCTTGATCCATGATTAATCGAAGCACAATTTATCCACTAAACCTTAATCTACCAAACAAGATAACTCAAATTGAAAAGTTAAACTAAGCATTTATACAAACTATGAAAATAGTTAAATTCCTATTCTAACCCATTTGAAACTTATCCTATTTTGGAATTGGTGTCGTGTTGATGTGGAACAACAACCCTTTCACAATCCCGTGATTAGTGATCCTATTTCAATCGATTCTATGGAAGAGAATCGATAAAACCATTGTGATAAATTGATGAAAACCTAATTTATGCTAATTTAAACATGATGCAAGCTAAGTTAACATGATTTTATGCTAAGAATAAACTAATTGTGCAATTTCTAAGCTAAAAGATGGAAACCCTAATTCATATACAAACTAAAATGGACGCATGGAATCCATCAATGGATGCTTTAAGCTATTATGCAATTAGAAATAAACTAAAACAAGCTAAAAGTGAGTAAATTGAGCTTGTGGATGCAAGTGAATTCAACAACATGACTTTGCAATTGAAAGATGGATCCATTTGTCTCCAAATAGTGCTTTATTTATAGGACAACAAATGAGAAATGGAGGGTTGAGATTGAAAAGATCAATCAACGGTTAAAGATGAAAGGAAGAAGAGGCATGGATCATGGATTCTCATCAATGGATGAGAATGCATGATGGAATTTAATCAGGGGCTCACATTTTCTTTAAACAAACACACTTTTGACCTATTAACA
The DNA here is from genome assembly GCA_007258455.2 of Sequoia sempervirens. Taxonomy (NCBI): domain Eukaryota; kingdom Viridiplantae; phylum Streptophyta; class Pinopsida; order Cupressales; family Cupressaceae; genus Sequoia; species Sequoia sempervirens. The sequence goes on from VDFB02168118.1 coordinate 171,498,814, forward strand.
TAGGTTAAAGGTGACTTGTTCAAAAGGTTAAAGGTTAAAACTTGCATTAGAAGCTAAGTGAAAATATTTCAAATGATGGAGGAATAAGAATATTCCTTGGAATATTCATTTAGGTGAGGATAAAAGGCATTTTGCAAATTAAAATAAATTCTTAATTGTGCAAAAAAGGGATAAGGAATATTCCCCCTTTTTAGAGGAAAAGTAGTTTAATAATTGTTAATTAAACAAAGTTTAATTGCACAATTAGGGAATTTGAAGAATTAAAAGTGATATTCATTAAATTAAATAATTTAATGAATGGGGGATAGACGAAATGATATTTCATTAAATAACTTAGGATTATTTAATTAAATAAGATAACTTAGGGAATTAAATTAAATGTTTTGATTTATTTAATTTAATGAGATGAAATGTTAGCATGAAAGGGGAATGAATCAACTTGAATTGATGAATTAGGTTAATGGATGAAAATGCTACCATTAATTAAATTAACTAGGTTAATTTAATTAATTAAGTGAAAATAGGATGGGTTTAAAGAGGAAATGATGTTAGTAAACCTATTTTGAGTGTATGATATCATTTATGACATTTTTTGATGTCTACATTTTGCCCCTCTTTGAAGCAAGGTACATGTTGCTTCGGTTCAAAGAATAACACTCTTCAGATCAAAATTGTTGCTTAAATCAAAAAGTAATTTTTTTTATTCTTTTAGATGCCCCAGTAGAAGGATAAAGTTAATTTGCTGCCCCCTCAAGAAATCAGGCAATTTTTTTGAATTTTTGGTTGATTTCTCGATGATAAAGGTGAAAAGCTGCCCCAAGGGTCTAGAAAGGCTCCAGGATGCAAGAATTGTGCCAAAAACACAAAAAATGATGCAAAATTAAGTTTCGATTAGCAAAATTGATGTAAATGACGATAAACCCTAGCTTGAAGGTGAAATTAGGGCAAAAAACCCTAATTTTCTAGCATAAATAAGCCAAGAAGGGTCACTTTCAATTCATTTGTGCATTCACACTTGAGAGATTCTTTCTATTTTGAGCTATGAACCTCTGATGAGAGCTTCCCAAGAACATCTCTGACTGAGTTCGAGAGTATCAGCAGCTTCTAGGCGTAGGACCACCGGTATGTATTGGCAACGGGTTATTGATGATATGACAGTTTTTCAATGGTGCCCATGGCTACAAATGCCACCATGGTATGATGATGTGTAATAGTTGTACTTTACTAGGCATACCCAATATATGTAGGGTCGTGAGCACACCATTATCGAGATATATTTACCAAGCAGGGTGGCTCGACAGCTTGGGGAGGTCTAAGATAAGCCAGATGACACTTACAGGGCCATTTTTGCTAGGTCAATTCGAGAGGTTCCCAAATGGGGACTGACCATTCTAGCTCCCAAGGTAGTCAAGAGTTTTAGACAATTAGTAGCTTAGCCTTGGGCTTATGATCAAGGTCAGGTGATAGCACAAACTACACCTGCTTATGCTACTTGGTTCGCACCTCTGTGATGTTTGAAAAATCCAATGGGTGCTCCTCTGCAAGGGAAGCCCAGAGGAAGGGGACTAGAGGTAGAGGACAGGGTGGCTAGGATGGCCAAGATGGTCAAGTTCCAAGGGCTCCACTAGTTGGACAGCAGCCTCCAGTTCAACAGTAGGCAACACCAACACTAGCACCAGATGCCAAAGATGCACAAATATAGCAGCAGCAACAACAAGTGTAGATTTTGACTAGTGAGTGGGATCAGGCCCACCAGTAGGTTTTGGCTATTACTATTAAGTGGGACTAGGGACAGCAATAGGTTGTGGGCATCACGGCTGAGATAGATCAAGCATTACAATGGGTACAGGTTGTAACCACAGAGAGGGATCAGGAGGTTTCCTGAAGCCAACAGATAGAGGCTATGATGGTGGCGACACATGGTAGGACTATTTCCACGAGATTATACAGAGAGGTCGTGACAAAGGCAACATATTATACATAGCACTACCACCGGGATGTACCGTAGGATCTTAGATAGCCTGATTTTTCACAGCATAGTGATGTACGACCGAGAGCTGAGGATTAGCCGAAGAGGGTAGCAGCCATCAGGGCTAGCTCTTATGTATAGACACTTTTTTAATTTTGTTACCCCATTCTTTACCATAGATATACATTCACGGGCTCCTTTTTTATAGCCTCGTGGATATTGTACTTATGATCAATATACATACATTGATCCATATTTTGTACCATGACATTCATTTTTTGATATATATATGATATAGATATAGATGATTATGTTGTGATGTGCTCACTTTATTTCATGTTTATGATGTATATGATATGAGATGCACTTTACTTATGCCTATGTGATATGTGATGATCTTGGTATGGATGGATGCAATGTTATGTTCTTTTTCAATATCTTTTCATGATATACTATGAAATGAATGATATGTGATGCAAATGTTATGGATTCAAATGATGTGGATGCATTTTTTTTGTGTATTTTCTATGCATTTTATGAGATGGTCATGTATGCATATGGATGTATGGATACAAATTCTTGTGATATGCAACGATCTAAGATGCTTAGAATAACAAATCTATATTATTCATCACAACTTAAATCATAATGCAGAATGTATGATGTGATATGTAATGATTATGTTGATGGATGTTTTATGATTATGCTATGATTATGAGATGCATGTATGTTTATGGTTTTTGGATGCAAGGTGGATGCATTGATGATGTTTTTGTTGATTTCCATGATACCAGGTTAGCGTGGAGAGAAGATAGAAGAATAAAGAATGATTGACCATTGATTTTGATGATTTCTTCAAAAGATCCAATAAGTCTATGATCCATCGAGAATTTATTAGAGATGGTGATGAGACATGCAAAATGAGGATGAAATGTAGGATGATGAGTTGCTCAAACTTTGTGATTGGGATTTTTCATCATTCCTTATTGGTTGATATAACACATAGATATGATGCATCAAGGTATTGATAACCAGGACGACATTGTATCTAGTGTAATGGGCTTTGACTCAAAAAATAGATAGGATAGTTCTTGTTCACGTCTTGACATATGGAAACCTTGTTGGAATGCAAGTTAGAAGCTTAGAATATATTGGACCAAAGAATACACAATAGTCAACAACATACCCTAAATGACCTTCCTACACACAACTAAGCAAGTATGAGCCAAGATTATTTTACAAGAGTATCCACAAACACAACAAACGAAAGATAATGATCGATGCCCCATTCCTTTCTCTCTAAATCATTTTGATAGACATCATTCAGAGGTCCTTGGAATGGGTCATTCACTAGTACACAAACAACAATATATACTAAATAAACTACTAAAAATTGCATATACATGACTAACTTTAGTCATGTGACTATTAGTGGTTTATTTGTAGTCATTTATAACACCACTAAATTTATGACTAAACAATTTTAGTCATTTATTTAGTCATTGATTTTAGTCATTAATTTGGTCATTGGTTTAGTCATTTATTTAGTCATTAATTTTAGTCATGTGACTATTTTAGTGGTTTATTTGTAGTCATTTATAACACCACCAAATCTATGACTAAACTATTTGTTATTTATTTAGTCATTGATTTAGTTGTTAATTTAGTCATTTATTTAGTCATGGTAGTGATTTTTTTGGTCATATATTTAGTAATTAATTTAACCATATATTTAGTCATTAATTTAGTCATATATTGTTGTTAACTAGTCATTTATTCAGTCATGGTAGTCATTTATTTAGTCATATATTTAGTCATTATTTTAGTCATATATTAAGTCATTAATTTAGTCATATATTTAATCATTAATTTAGTCATGTATTTAGTCATGTATTTAGTCATTAATTTAGTCATTACTTTAGTCATATATTTAGTCATTACAAATCAAATCTAACCTAATTAATCCTCACAAATTTATGTATATAAAGTTCAAGTATCATAGATATTCAAATGTTAAAAAACACCATGAAATGAACACTAAAATGCTTGAACAAAGACACAAACACAAACAGATTACAAATCAAGAGGAGCCACAACACAATATTTATGAGTGGAGAAAAAACCACTTTGAAAATTTACTTCATTAAGCCCCATTGGCAAATCAAAATCTCATTGGTTACATTCAATGTCTCAGTGACACTATACAACTTACAGACACTATATAAAAATAATACTCATATTTTCATATACTTATATTGTTTTCCCCTTCCTTAATTGCAGTCCTTTTGGAAGGGCAATGACCTCCTATAGGGGCTCGACCCATTTAATCCCCTTGCAAATCCACAACTCTAATCCCGTCGCTATTAGTTTCAGCTCCTCCAAACTCTTCCTCACTGGTATTCATCTTTCACTTCTCCAATTTTGAGTTGCAGCCTAAAACTAAGGTTTCGAAATTTGCTTAGACAATACATCCCTTATTAATGATAACTCATGCCAATGTTCATTTCTTATTAATGATATCAAGTTTCCACAATCCATATTGTAGCGTTGTGTATTTTTTGGATTCAATTGTGTAGAATTTTTTTTCATCAATGTGTTAGATCACACTCTATGATCCATCATCAGGATTAGAGAGCAAGAAGAGAAAAATGGTAAAATTGTAGGCTAAGGCTTAAAAGGAAGAGGGGTAAGGAGAGGATACACATGGTTCGAGGACCAAAATAAAAATAAATAACTAAAAGCAACAAATCAAACACATACAAAGTCAAACCCAAAATATTACAACAAGCCCTACAAAAAATGCAATGAATTAAACATAAGCCACCAAATATATAATAAACAAAAGAATATTAAACAAAAAAAAATTTAAAAATAAGCAAAAAACAAACCACTTACCTAAAACTATAGGCACAAACAAAAAAAACACACCTAAATACAAAAATATGGATATAATATACCCATAAAAGACCAAAAATACCTACAAACAAAAAACAAATAAAAGAAAATCTAAGTAAAAATAAAAGAATGAAGAAATAAAAACCACAAAAATATAACCAAATTAAAAATGGAAATAAAAATCAACAAAGAAATTAACCAAAACAAATAATAAAAAACAAATACAAAAGAAAAAGGGTATGTAACATAAACCTACACATAAACCAAAACAAAAAATAAAAAATTCACAACAAATATAAAAACATACAAACCAACCAACACCCAAACATACAAACCTACATACATGCATGCATGCATATATATTTGTATGTGAGTGTGAAAAAATAATAAAAATGACCAAAAACATAATAAGCACAAAAGAATGTAAATAGACGTATACAAATTTATATGCATAAACATATGCCTAAACATCAACACAAATAAAATAAAAACAAACAACAAACAAGTATATATATATATATAAGACAAAACCAACAAATCAAAAGACCAAGGAAAAACACCTACGCCAAAGGATAAAAATGGCAAATGTGGGACTGAGCAACAAGGGAAAGGGAGGGAAAGAAGAAGCGGAAATGTTTTTCATTCCATTGGAGGGACCACAATCTTTTTCCTACCGATGTCAACCTCTCTCACCAATGAGTTTGATTGTTGTCGGGCTATCGATGGGACTTTGACATGACTCCCAGTGACAAGCAAGAGTCCTCCTGATGATTGCTTTAGAACTACTTAGGCTATTGGTGGGACTTTGATGTGACTCCCAACGACACACAAGAGTCCTCCCGATGGAAAATCAAGCAGATTGCATCCAGACTCCAAATCACACGATGTGCTCAAAGAGATGATCACACGATTTGCAGACAATCAAGAGCAATGAAGGGTGTCAGAGATGCCATCTCATGGAATACGATGATTACGGGATATGCACAAAATGGATTTGCTAAAAATTCTTTAGAAACTTTCAAGAAAATGCAATTAGTAGGTGTGAAGCCAAATTCCACAACATATGCCAACATCCTCCCTTCCTATTCCAAAATGGGATCTTTGGAGCAGGGTATGAACATCCATCAGAGCATAATAGATGGGCGATTTTTGTTAAATATTATGGTTGGAAATGCTCTGTTAGACATGTATGTAAAATGTGGAAATGTACACAAGGCACGTGAACTTTTTGATGGAATGCCTAAAAGAGATGTCATCTCATGGAATGCAATAATTGTGGGATATGCACAAAATGGATTTTGCAAGGATGCTCTCAAAATATTTGAATTAATGAAGCACTCTGAAACATATGATATGGTTTAACAATAACTTTATCCGATTTTAGAGAAAGACACAAATTCAGGTAGCTCCTACATAGCTCCTGTGATACAATTGATAAAATATGATTGACGTTGACTTGAACTTACTTTCTACCTTTAAAACCTTATACTTAATTTTCAACATTCAAAACCTAAAGCAGATCCAAAAAACCAAAAAATAATCACATGAAACGATGAAAGAAACAATAAAGAATCCCTCTACACAGAAAAAGCATATCCAAATACTTTTCTTCAAAGACCCCAATAAGTCATTTGAATAATCTATGGGATATTTCAATTTTGAAATTTAGGCTTCCCAAAGTCCTTTTCAGTCCTCAATTTGATTTTGAGTTGGTCTTCAATTTTTGTTTTGAGAATTGAGTCAATCTCAGAGCTCAAAAGATATTCCATGCTCATCATGGCATCTTAGTAAAGTGTCTAGCTATGTGGCTATTCTCTTAAAGGGTGTGTGCACCAATTTGCAGAGGCTATAAGAATAGTAAAATACCAATAGTCTCACTTTTGTAGCTCATGCATATTGTGTCCAAGTTATAAATTTACATTGCTAACATGGTATAAGGATGAATGAAAACTTAGACCAGACCATGCTTTTGAAAAGTAAGTGAAGGGAATATGTTTGAGCCCTTTGTTTACCCAGCAAAAAGGGAGCCTTTTTGAAGTTAAGAAATAAATATCTTTAAATATTAACCTCATTTCAGTTATGTGGGACATGATCTAGAGGCAAGGTGTAACTGCCACAATGATGACTCATACCCGGCTTGCTAAGCACATTCTCCATACAAACGTGGTTGTGTTAATGTTGGAAAGACATGTACAAGCTTAGGTGCAAATCCCTGGCATAATGGGTGGAATACAAACCTCTAAGGCATGACCTATAAGTCTACAAGATCACTGCATTTCATCACTTTTGAATACGGGCAATTTGTTTAATATTTTTCATTTGCATTGACACCCTTCTAGTTTTGTTTCTCAATACCTCATCCTAGTTGGTTTGTTTTTAGTAGTTCATTTTTGTACTCCCAATTAGTTAATGTAATTAGCTATAATTTAAGTGTCATTGACTTACTTTGTTAATTTGTGGACATTAATATAATTTCTATGTTCCTCTGTCAATTTTCAAGGAAAAAACATGGTAATCATTCAGTAAATGATCTTAGCACCCTCATTAGATTTTGATGGAGGAGATCTATTAAATCAGTAATTATGATAAGAAGGTAATCAAAAGCTCTACCTTTCTTGCTTGATACATAATAGACTTAATATAAGGAATATCTAAGGACCTACATCTAAACATCTCAATATCTATATCAATATGTAATCTCAATTAACAGAGCTTTAGAGTACATCAGAATATCACAATATCTATAAATAGAAATTATTATCCTTCAGAAGGCAGATGGATAGCTTATAGATTAATAGATACAACTACTAAAAAACCTACATGTATTTAAAAAACTAGCTCCTAATTGAGCAGAAATCATGTAAATAAATTATACTTATTTTACAAGTGCTCAAATAGAACATTCAACAGTTAATCAAAGGGGCACATTACTTCTTCCACAAAGATTTTGTCACAAATACACACCTTTCCACAATCATGAAACTACTACTGGAATGAGCACTTGAAACAAATTTAGACCAAAAGTTTGCAAATTTGCATACCCTTCAGCACCTTCAATAGGTCCATTGATAAGTCAAAGAAAATCAGCTTGGTGATCTTGTATAAGCCTCATTAGCTAGGGATTCTATTTGCTAAGTTCTTGAAGCATTGGCTGACAACCAAAAATTAGCCATATCAATAATATGTAGATAAAGCACATGTGGAACTCAAACATGACATGATAAATTCAACAAACCTATAAAATTTGGGGATTGGCTTGGACCATTGTGTGAAGGGCTTGAAACTAAATGATGCAAGATATAATCAATAAAAAAATTGAGATAGAAACCAATGTTGGAAATCCCACAAGCATTTAATACTACTTAGAAACAAAATCTCAAATGATTTCATTCTTAATTAACTAAAAATTCAAGATGTGAAGAGAAAAAAAAGTTGTTATATTAAGTGTTTATTGCAAAACTGCACTAACATATTATACTTGTTGGTTATTGTGAAGAAAGTCCAATGCTCCACCTTCAGCTCCAGCCTCAACACCCATGCATGGAAAACCCTAAAGGCGGAAAGAAAAAAGGTGAATATAGGATTGATGCATGACCACATTGCACAAGACCATACCCATATTTTCCAAGGCTCAAAAGCATACCTATGGAAAAAGATTTAGTGGAGCAGTATTTGGCCCTCCGGAGGGAGGTGTAGCTTGTGATGGTGCAGTTGTTGGAACTTGTCTGGTTGGTAATTGATTTGAAGATGGTGGTTGTGCAATAGGTATAGGCACTTCAAATGCCTTTGGGATACCTTGCAATAGAATAGAAATTGGGAATGCATTATATCCCAATATGCCTTAAATAATTGAAAAGAGTTCCATCCTAACTAATACCAAAATCACATAGCATGTTAGCTATCATTTCCTTGTTTCTTCCCACTTCAATTCCAAGCGCAAATGAATAAAGTTTTTAATTTCATAACTTTATAATCATTTTTTATAATAGTTAAAAATAGATCATAAGCTCACATTTACCAACTAGATTACATGATATCTGAAACAGAGCATGAAGCTCTGTGGGAAGGCAAAGAATACTGTAGAAAAAATATTTCAGCTTTTAGGCAATCAATGGTGCATAGAGATTACATGATATCACAAGGGAAAATGAACACTCAATGCATAGAGGAAGTAGATAATGTAGCCCTAACTAGTGAAATTTTACTTGAAGTGATGGAGGACCAACAAATACAGTTTCAGGAGTAGTTGGCTTAACAAACCCAACTTGCTGAAGCTACAAAAGTAAATTCAACAGGCACATCAAAGGAAGTAGTACTGCACAAAGCTGAAGTGGCTAGTAGTATAGATGCCCATGATCAGGTCCAGAAGAAACTCATGGAAGTAGTTAACATGGTCAAAACCTCCAGGAAATGAGAATTCATAGCTACCCCATGATTTGAAATAATAGTTTGAAGAAGTCTACAAGCTTTGGACTGCCATCCAACATACTTCCACTACACCTTCCATTTCAATTGGAGTTGATGTGCCTCTAAGGACATCTCCTGAAAAATTATTAAAACAACTATGCATCAACACATAGTCATTGAGAGATTAATGACATTACCATATATCATTTACAAGATCATCAAGATACTCCACAAATCACTATAAACATTGCATACTAGTCCACTATCACCACTGTGTATTTGCAAGGAGAAAACAATCAGAACAAAAGTAAACCACTGGAAATCTATGATGTTGAAGCTTCACACTTGTAAGTGAATGAGACCATATACATGCAAATCTTCTTATCTGAGCCATATCAATAAATGGAGGACTGTTAAAATCAGTCAAAGCATAGAGATGAAGAATAGTACTACTGAGATAAGTGACCATCACCACAAGCAAAAACACTATTCATAGCATCAATACTCTTTATTCATTTTCATGTACCATTAACTAATATTTTTCCTCATCTAAACCCTTACCACATAGTGATTGAGAACATAGTGAATAAGAAGTAGAAGAGCTCAAAATCATCAACTCCCCCTATGAAGTAGGTATACCTACATTCAAAAGACAAGAATTATCGTACACTATCACACCAACCAAAGCACTAACACCATGGATAGATCATCTAGCAAAGGTCTGTCAATAATGTTTATACACTGAGACTAGATCCATCACACTATCTTTCCCAAATACTAAACAAAATATAGAGTAGAAGAAGCATAGTATAGCACTGTTAGTGTGCCAATAATTTCATTATATTGACAATGTTACCAAACCCTTGCAACTGAAAGGATATCAAACATGTAACTATCAAGACCCCTAGCATCATGTCACAGTCAATGTCAACATGGTCAAGATAGTCACTTTATTTCTGCAACAAAGTACTTTCAAAACAAAAAATTTACTGTGTAACCATAATCCCTTCATGACAGTCTACCTTGCATTGACCATACTACTCCTTTAACAACAATGATAAAGAGACTTATGAAAATATGCAAAAAAATCAATGAAAGTAAAATCAATAATAATGCCACCATAAGAACATCAGCATAGAAACTATGGAAAGATCACTGTCGAGATCAATATGGTTGAATGAATTTGAACAAAAAACATCATTGTCAATGAAACTCATCGCCATAACACTACAATCACCATACTACTCCACTGAATTGTCACCCTTGTGAGGACTGCCATTTTTCTTAATGTGGGGTCTAACACCTTCATTGTGATTTTCCATGGCTATAGTGTTTCTCCATAGCCCTATATCATTGCCACCTTCTCACTGCCTTTTATTTGCCTTCAATTGTTACTGTGTTTTCTCTAAGGGACTACTTTCTAGGAATCAAACCTCCTCCTTTGACCTTCACCTTTGCCTTAATGATTATGAATAAAATGCATGCATAGATTTCATGTAACCTGCCTATGGAGTGTGCACCAAAATTACTTGATATGGTTATCATGAAAAATTAAGCATACCTTGTCTCCTTTGGACTCTAATAATTATCCCATGTCACTAAATCTGTGTATTGACCTCAAACCACATCTCCAAGGACCCTTTGTTATTTTTCTTTCTCACTTTCATTATTACCTACCATGAAACCCTAGCATTTTATTTTGACTGCCTCCTTACAATTCAACTTCCATTGCAATCTCTTCTCATTGTATAGGGTTTGGCTTCACTACCTTGTCATTTACTACCATTCCCTTACACATAGAAAATTATCCCCATGCCTTTTGCATAGTGCATAGGTATAGCACTGTCAAAATTGGACTATAGAGGTAGGCAATGAACACATTGGAAAATGCAAATTGGGATGCAATGAATAGTAATAACATTATACTACCCCTAGGATTCTTAAAATAAACATCAATGTACAAGATCCATACTACCCCTATGATCAGTGTACAAGATCCATACTGCCCCTATGACTAAGATTTGTCCTTTATGATAGAGAAATTAACTGAGAACTATCAAACTGGGACTAAATATATGAAAAGCACTAAAGCTTGACAAAGCCACAAGTATAAAACATGAAAGAGTGTTAACTACAAACATGGCATGAATCATAAATACCACCAACTAAGCATAATATCACTAACAATATGAAGACATGAAGAGCACTATCAATATGATTAAGATAATGTCACTATATCATTATCAATGAAACTTATCACCATGAAACATCAATACCATGAGCTTTGACATCAATACCATTGAGTGATCAAGTTTACCAACAAACACCATTAACCTTTTGCAACATGAACATAAACACATTCCTGACAAACAACAAGAAATAACATATCTTTGACATCACTTCTTTGACATTTTTGCATCAACACTATGAAGTGAATGTCTGCAAATAGTCACCTTGTATGTTCAAAGTACATTGCCAAAGGAGGAAATCATTATCCAAAATCCAAATCACACAAAGGTTGCACTTAAAATAACATTGTGACACATCTTTTGAGACCATTACCATTATGATTGTTATAGTACCTTTTGTGACAGTAGACTACTTTTAATTTCACTTCATGGTCTTCTATAGACCATAGCTCAAGTAGTTCAAACTCTTGAAGCATTGTCAAATCAGAAACACATACCTTTTCTCATCAAGATCACAACAATAACACTAGAAAAAAATCATAAAGCTATTGGAAGATACCTACAACAAGAATTCTAAGGATAAATAATAGAAGCATTATAGCATTTTCAAAGACTCAAATTACATTGTCATTGAAAAATTCAAACAAGGACTATCACAAACTTGAAGGTTGCTTGAGTCTAGTCTTTGCATCTCTTTGATGGATTATGTTCTCTAATTAAATTTTAAAATTACTGAAATGGTTCTCTTGTATTTGGTATTTCAACATTATGTTCATGCATAGAGGGGAAAACCATAACATGCCATGAAATTGTATAAAACAAAGTCTATCCAATAGCTTATAAAAAATTTCAAAGACAATCTATGCAATCTCCACATGGTATCATGTGACCTATACAAGACTTTAAACTCACCACACTTGAAGTGTTCGACAAAATGCCTCAAAGAAATGTGGTCTCATGGATTGCAATAATTGTAGGATATACACAAATTATATCTATTGAAAAGGCTTTAGAAACTTTCAATCAAATGCAATTTTCAGGTTTAAAGCCAAACTCTGCAACCTTTGCCAGCATCATCTCTACCTATTCCAAAATGGAAGCTTTGGAATAGGGTATGGACATCCATCAAAGCATAATAGAAGGGGGATTTTCGTCTGATATTATAGTTAGAAGTGCTTTGGTTGACATGTATGCAAAGTGTGGAAGCATAGAGAAAGCATTTGAAGTTTTTAACAGAATTCCCCGAAGAGATGTCATCTCTTGGACTACAATTATTGTTGGATATGCTCAAAATGGATTTGTTGAAAACACTTTAGAAACTTTCAAGCAAATGCAATTGGCGGGTATAAAGCGAAATTCCACAACCTTTTCCAACATCTTTCCTACATGTTCCAAAATGGGGGCTTTGGAACAGGGTATGAACATCCATCAAATCATAAATAATAGAGTAATTTTTTCATATGTTGTAGTTGCAACTGCCCTAGTAGACATGTATGCAAAATGTGGAAGCATATACAAGGCATGTGAATTGTTTGACATAATTCCTGAAAGAGATGCCATCTCATGGAATACAATGATTGTGGGATATGCACAAAATTTATTTGTTGAATATGCTTTAAAAACTTTCAAGCAAATGCAATTAGTATGTGTGAAGCCAAATTCCACAACCTATGACAGCATCCTCCCTACCTGTGCCAAAATGGGAGCTTTGGAGCAGCGTATAAACATCCATCAGAACATAATAGATGGGGGATTTTTGTCAGATATTATGGTTGGAAATGCTATGTTAGACATGTATGCAAAATATGGAAACATACACAAGGCATGTGAACTCTTTGATGGAATGTCTCAAAGATATGTCATCTCATGGAATGCAATAATTATAGGATATGCACAAAATGGATTTTGCAAGGATTCTCTCAAAATATTTGAATTAATGAAGCATTCTGAAACATATCCTAACATTGTAAACTTTGTTTGTATTCTTTGTGCATGCAGCCATGGAGGTTTAGTGGATGAGGGTTTTACATACTTCAATCACATGAGTAAGTAGTATTGCATTACACCTATAGTAGATCAGCAGTATTGCAGATTCCAAGTAGACAAACCTTCATTCTTTACCATCTAGCAGCCTAGCAAAGGCTATTTAGTAGTAGTTCATGGGCATGCTTCCCCTTTATTCCCTAGTAATCATGTAAGGTAAGGTCATAGGTAATGAGTTAAGAATTAAGATGGATCTTTCTCCATCATAAATGAAATACAGAGATCCAAATACATAGCTTTTTTAAGAAGTTAAAATTAAATGAAGATGGATTTGAACATGGAATTTTTATAAAAAAGAAGAAAACAATTGGTTTGACATGTTTAGATACCCTTCCTATAAACTCTCTACCATCTAATCAAATAACTATTGTTGAAAGAAAAGTTTAGTAAGAATCAATTATATGAAAAATGTCCATTTTCCAAACATATTCAAGATAAGGAAAGACGGTTACAAATTAATAAAGAGTAATCCAAGTAATGAAATTAATAGCATTCTAGAGGGCTTGAACATCACTACTTTTAAAAGAGATCTGGGAGTTGAAAGTCATGAAAAATTTGATGAGGTACCCCTTAAACATAACTGTATAGCTATGGGAAAAAAGAGATTATATTGATGTCCATAGATAACCAAAAGTAGGTCAACAAAATTTGAGTACATTCAATCACAATAGAGAAGTCCTAAGGTAAAAGGATACAAGGTTTTGAAAAGTAATTAAATGCTAAGGTAAAGAAGTGTAAATATAAGAGGAGGGGAATAGTGCTTAATACTCAAAGCATAAGAACTAAGTACAAATAGCTTTGTAAGAGAAGGATCCCTTGGTGCAACAAGGAACTCTTGAATAGGAGAGTAGGAAATAACAATGAGAAACCAATAATGTTACATTCTTCTAGCAAGGCTAAAGCCTCAAGGATATTTGACATTATTCTCACTGACTGCAAAAAGGCCAACACGGGATCTAAGAATTCTCATTGGGAATTTTTGGGGCTGATGTCTCCATATTGCACAATTCTAGGAGGAAACTAGGCACTTACCCTATAATCTCTTCTAACACCTGCAACTGATGAAACTCTGGTGGTAGAGAAAAAACCACTAATGCATGCCTACATTTGTGACCTAGTTACAAACAAGAGGGAAGACCTGAACATTGAAACAAAGTAGGTTGATTCCACTTAGATTGAAACTGAGTGGGATCAAATGCTTCTATAGAAATATGGAAACACAAGCATCAGCCCACCAATCTCTCCCTATTTGTGAGTGAATCTGTTGTATCCAACAAACACTTACAATGTCTACTATTTTTAGTGGTTAAAAAATTAAGCACTCTGAGCAATTTTTCGCTCCACTATAAGACCTTTGTCTAAGAATGGAGACCTCCTAAAGAAAAAATTTCAAGTTGTTTTGATTAGGGCACTAAAAGAAGTGGATAAAGAACCACTTAATTTTTTTTGTATAGATATTGATTTCTTCCCTTTATCTATTCCTAGATAGGACAACTTAGTATACTCTTTAGAGTCATAAACTTGTACATGTTTTTTGTGTAGGAGACAGATTACATCCACAAACATGGCAAAGCTATGCAAAGTAGGAGAAACTGGCTTGGAAAATGAAGGCAACAGGGTATAAAGAATCATTTATCTGCCACCATAGTGAAAAGTTAGCAATTGCATTTGGTTTGTTAAACATGACCCCTAGTACAACTATTAGAGTTGTTAAGAACTTTCAAGTATGGTATGATTGCCACACTGCATCTAAATTCATCTCCAAGATTGTTGCAAGAGAAATTTTTATGAGAGATGTGAGCCATTTCCATCATTTTAAATAGAGACAAATTTGGACGAACTAGAATAATATTATATTCGAGTGTAGAACACTATCAGCCTAACATTACTACATGGGGGGAACTCCCCTCATAGCTCCACCGATAGACCGATAAGGTGGGGGCAGTTAGTTCCATTTTCTATAATGTGGTAAGATTCATACAGGTAATGCTATGTCAGGATGGGGAACTCTTCTTGAAGGTTCTAAATGATTTACCTCTTTTTTATAGACTGTGTTGGTAGTGCCACCTAGATCATAGTTGTTTGGTGGGATTCCAAGCCTAGACAATGAGGTGCAGTTGTGGAAACCTCATAGAGAGAAGCTACAAGCTACCATGATGATTTTTTCGAGTGAATTTATATCAAAGTCTTGCTTAGCATGGCTTAAGACATGTGTAGATGATATTCTCTCTATAGATAGGCTTGGGGGAAAGTATTTGCTTGATCTTATGAAAAGTGGCAAGGAACTTGCAGAGAATGAGACATTGATTAGAGAAACATTAGACAGTCTGGATGCATTTGAAGGGAGCTTGGAGTGGCTAAATATGGTTTTTGGTTCAATTGTTGAGTTTCCATGGCAATGTGTGTGTGAGATTGTTTTGAAGCACTCAAAGAGTATGTGGGATGAACTTTTTGAAAGCTTGTTTGTTAGTAGGATGAAACAAATAATAGCTGATGGATTTGCAGATATGCATGAGAGAGTTAAGGTTGGTAATGCCTTGAAGCCATAGTTACATCTCTAGCAAGTTACAAATATTTTGACACCCATTTGCACAAATTAACTACTAGTGAGGGATGGCTTGTCAAGAGAGGGGACCTAAAAAGTGTCAATTTACTTGGGTTGAGTTTTAGATTTATGATGACAAATGATGAAGACTAGTTTGGTCACCTTAACGCTTATTTTGGAACTGAGGTTAGTCAAATAAAAGATACCATAGATGAGGGGTCCAAGAATATTCTGGAAGACCTCCTAAGTTTTCTTCATGCACATAAATCTCCTTCAAGGATAAATGATTTAGCACCTTATTTGCAAGAGCAATGCTTCCATTTTATCTCAACATTGATTGTTGAGATTGAAGAACATCTTGCACATCTTTCAGAAGCTCTCTATCAAGAAATGAAAAATGAGGAGATGCTATAGTCTACTTTTGTCATTGTAGGCTGATTTTGGACAATCTACTTTTGAAAGTTCTCTTATTTGAGTTGTCAAGGTTGGAAATTGGTGTTGAGTCAGCAAATTGATGTTGTTTAAGGTCATTTGTGGAATCTACAAGAGGATTGTTTCCTTATTCTCAGTTTGGGTAATTTGAAACAAGAGTTTTGTGAAGGGAAAATGATTCCTAGTTGCAAGGACAAGAAAGAATAGATTGAGATTTTTCAAGTTGTGAAAGTTAGTGAGTTTTTGAACCCCTATCATTGCATCAGATTTGTTGTCATAAAATGTGAATTCAAGAATGCTATATAGGCATGAAATCATTTA
Organism: Sequoia sempervirens; assembly: GCA_007258455.2. Classification (NCBI taxonomy): domain Eukaryota; kingdom Viridiplantae; phylum Streptophyta; class Pinopsida; order Cupressales; family Cupressaceae; genus Sequoia; species Sequoia sempervirens. Next base: position 171,515,615 of record VDFB02168118.1, read on the forward strand.
AAGGAAGGGAGATTCACTATTTCAAAGGAAAATTTTAGTGTATTGGTGTGCACCTCGTCAAGAATTTTTTTTTTTCAAGTGTCACAATAGTAATTGCTTACAATGACATGCACTTGTGTTAGAAAATTAAGGTTAGTGAATTAGAAAAGATTCCCATGCTCAAATGGAAACTTGTGCAAAGACAAAAAGGAGTAAATATATTGAAGTAAGGTTTGCATAAAATTGTATGCCCCTTTATTGAGAAAACTAGATCAAAATTTCAAACATCAAAACTAAATTGTGAGGCATGCACCTAAGCATGGAGGTTTATACTTTAAATTTGAAGACAAATTTGTATATTTGAGTGCACACCTATCTTAAGGAAAAGTGCATATCACTTTTTTCATGTATAGAGGTGTGCATGTGAAACAAAGAAAAAAGAGTTTAGTTCATCAAAAGGGTGTCTTTCCATTTATAGGGGCATATCTCTTTATATGAGAAATTCAAAGCATAAAATTCCATGCGAAGTACACAATCAACAACTTAGGCATTTTTTCACTTCAAACAAGCAACATATTCCATTGATAGGAACATGCTAATATGAAGAGAAAGTTGTTATAGGACAAAGTTCCAAATTGTTATTATAAGGTGCATGCCTAATCAAGCAGGATAGGTTTTTCAAATCATCAAACACTTTACCCATTTATAGGCATGCACCTCAATATAGAGTGTTGCTTTCAAATTTGAAATGACAAATTGTTTGTATAGGTGGACATTGGAATGAGAATAAGGGAGCAAAATAGTCAAAATCCAAAAATACAATGCATAGGTGCATGCCTCTTATTGGGAACTAAGTAATTTTTAAAAGGAAAGCATGTCTAGTGTAAACGATCCTAAAGATACCTTTCACCCATTAATTTTTTGCTAAAATAGGCAAGCCCATAAAATATTAAAATACCTTTCCTCTATTACTAACCTAGAGCAGGGATTTGAAGCATGTGCAACCACCATCCACTTCTTGGGATTTGAAGGCCTCTGTAACACAAACAACACTTGTTCAACGTACCTACAAGCAAAACAATATAGGAAAAACACTCACAACAAAACTTACATTGACAATACTTGGAGTATTGTTTAAAATTGCTTATAAGGTTCAACATTTAATGCTTATTTTTGAAATTTTTGAGATAAAAAACAAATTCTAGTTACGATCTTTTTTCACTCTATTATAGTTCTGCACCTGAGGCATGCTCATTGAAACTAGAAAATGTCCATCTTGATTGTAATTTGTTTTCTTGTCTTGAATCTGTCAAAACATGTCACAATTTGTAACATCAAAATTTCTTGGGCATGGAAAGGGCATGAATTTTTATTTCTTAAAGAGTGTGCAATACAAAAACTAAGAGAAGCAATACATACTTTTTTATTTTGGTTGGAAAGAAAGCTTCTAGTAAATTTCAAGAGGTTGTAGTGAAAAAACTAAATCATAAACAAAAGGTACCTCTGATCAGGGAATACTTTCTTCTTGCATATACTCATAATTGCACTAGAGGCTCTAATTTAGAGCTACAAACTTTTTGAAGGGGGGCAGAGATCCTCACAAAATAAAAGGAAATTAACTGAACTAGTAATAAAAAATGGAACACATCAATAAACAGTGCACCTAAAAATAGATGCTAGAGCAGAGTATACCTTGCATCAACATCTATTGTTTTTGAGTTTTGTTTCTAGATGTTGGCTTGCAGGGGTAGTCACATTCAGAAAGTTATTCAACAAGAAACTAAAAATTTTAGTGTGTATCCAACTTGCAATAAACAACCTACCAAATCAGCAAAACTGATTGTAAAAATAAAAAACTAGTGTCCATTATTCAATGACCATTTCAACATCTATTTGTAATTATTTGGTTTTTTTTCGGTTACCATGAGCTCCCATTGGCATTGATTTTTGTTCAATCAGTCCCTAGTTGGGGTGTTAAAAATATTTTCCGATGTAAATTTGATATTCCAAGTGAAGGACATTGTTGCTATTTATTAAATATTGTCTTTAGTTTTACAATATATTTGAATATGACATGTCCTACTTGTAGAAAATTGATTAACATGGAATTGGCTTTCACTGAATGATAGTTAAAATTTAATAATTTTTCTATATGCACAAAAGTTTAAAACCTACGTTTCTTAGTACAAACCCATTTTTGGGAGCATAGATAAATTGTCCCAATTCCTGATTATTGTCCTCAAGAATAACTAGTCTTGGTTTGATTCCTTTCTCTTCATAGAATGGCTTATGATTTTCCATTTTCTTATCCTCAACCAACTCATGCCCATAATCATCGTCGGCCCTCGAAGCTACCAGAGATTACTTCATCTTGTTTTTCTATGAATGGTTATACTTCCTTACTTACATGAAGTTGCCATTGATTCTCATTTTGATTATCTGATTCATCAAAGTCTAGAGAGTGTTGATAAAATATGGTCCAATGAATATTAGGAGAGACATTCCCCTCCTATTAAATTTTTGAGTACCTTTCCTGCATTCAAAATGTATGCTATATAATATATTTTCTTTCCCATTTTGATATCACAATAGTTTTCTTCTATTTTACATCAAAATTTTGTACTTGATGTTTAATATTTTCTTGTTTTTAAACGAAATGTCAAAATACAATTTCATCCCAAATAGTGATGATCTAGATGCATGATCCTACACCACAATATTTGTAAATAGCAGTGAATTAATTTTAAATGATTATATTTTCTACATGCAGTGTTGTTGTAATGACGAAAGCTCTATCTAATGCTAAAGGGGAGAAACAGATATTGGCTATTTTTCAAGACATTGCAAGCTACCTACTTCTTGCTTTTGGTGTCATATACGTTAGTGGGGTTTGCATTTAGTTCCCACTTATGCAAATTTGTATTGACAGTTAAGCTATTGCTGTGATGTAAGTATATTCTGCTACTGCTTACAACTTCATTGGGATTTTGAATGTGACTGGGACTACTATGGTGTGGGTCTTCTGTCATAGAGATTGAATAAAAAATGTAAGGACAGATAAAAGAAGCATACGGAAAAGTAGAAGCAGATGAAGACCACATTCATTACAGAAACTTGAAAAGCATGATGAACATGCTCCATCTATGGGATTACCAAGCTAAAAGTAAAATTAACTGAAACCATGGAAAGTGACTTACCACAAGATTCTACATGAATCGTGTCTGATGCAGAAACATGGGCAGAGGTTGCAATCCAAAATCAAGTGCTTTCACTTCTCCATTTTGGTGGGCTACCTTCAAAATACTTCTCCATTTTAGCGGGCTATGCGACTCACTTCTCCATTTTGGCGGGTATTGAAAATAAGGTCTTGAGGAAGGTTTTAGAGTATGTTTATTAAAATGAAAATTATGGTCATTTTAATAATGAGCACATTTTGACATGTTAAATATATATATATATATAATATTATTACTAGCAATTGCACCTTGGTGTGCAATAGGTATGCCGAAGAGGTATGAAAGGTCAATTAGAGAAAATTTTGGTGTATTTTTTCAGACATATGTGTAGCACATGAGATCAATGGTAGGTCATTTAGAAAATGATGTTGTTTATGTAACAAAGGTCTCAATTAGCATTCACTCAATAAATATATATTTTAAATATAATTTTTCATTAGACAAAATTATATATTTGTAATAGTAAATTTATTATAGGAGTTCAGTTTATTTTTTCTCTATCCACCTCTCTATATCTTATCTATATCTCCCTCTCCATTTTATGTCTCTCTCTCTATATCTTATCTCTATCTCCCTCTCTCTTTTATGTCTTGATTAGAGTTTACTTATGGTTAAGAGACAATTAGGAATCAAATTATGGTTTGGGTTATTTCTCTACAATTAAGCTTGTGATTAGGGTTACAATTGGGGTTCAAATAAGGTTATGATCAAGATTATTAGGATTGGGATGCAGTTAGGAGTTAATTAATGTTCAATTAGGGTTACGGTATAATTATAATTTGATTAAGATTCAATTACAGTTACGATTAGGATTCAATTATGCTTAGAATTAGGGCTAGAAAAATGTTAATGTTCAATTAGAGTTTATTATGATAAATGTTAGGATTCAATTAGGTTTAGGGTTCAAATAGTGTTTGATATCAATTAAAGTCACAATTAGAATTAAAGTTCAATTATGGATAGAGCTAGGATTAGATTTAGGGTTCAATTATGGTTAGCATTCAATCAAGTTTTAATTAAGGTTAGGGTGCCATGTGGGTTAGGATTTAATTAGGTTTAATCATGTACATTAGCATTTAATTAGGGTTAGGTATCCATTACAGTTTGAGTACGGGTTCAATTAGGGTTATGGTTCAGGTAAGGGTTCAATAAGGGTTATGTTTTATTATAAACCTTGGGGTTAGGGTTATAGTTGGGGTTCAAATAGGAGTACAATCAAAGTTACAACTCAATTAGGGTTATGATACAATTAGGGTTAGGGGTCAATTAGGACTTTAGTTAGGGTTTAACTAGGGTTAGGTATATATTTCAATTAGGGTTACTATTAGGGTTAGGGTTAGGGTGCAATTTGGGTTAGTGGTAGGGTTAGGGTTAGGGTCAAATTATGTTTATGATTAAATTAGGGTTACTATTCACTTAAGGTTACAATTAGGGTTAATTAGGTTTTGGCTTACTGCTCTATGATTAAGCTTGAGCTTCAGGTTACAATTCATGGGTTTCATATAAGGTTATGATCAAGATTATTATGATTGGGGTGAAATTAGGAGTTAATTAATACTAGGGTTACATTACAATTAGGGTTTAATTAAGATTGAATTATGGTTATGACTAGGATTCAATTATTCTTATGATTAGGGTTAGAAAAGGGTTAATGTTCAATTAGATTCTATTATATTGATAAATGTTAGGATTGAATTAGGGTTAGGGTTCAAATAGGATTAGACATGAATTAAGTCACAATTAGAATTTGAGTTCAATTAGGGTTAGAGATAGGATTAGATTTAGGGTTCAATTAGGGTTAGCATTCAATCAAGGTTTTTTTAGGGTTAGAGTGTAATTTGGGTTAGGATTTAATTAGGGTTAGCATACATTAGCATTCAATTAGGGTTAGAATTAGGATAAAGCTTAGGGTTAAAGTTCAATTAGGGTTATGATTAGGATTACATTTAATCTTAAGATTAAAATTCAATTAGGGTAGGTTTTAATTAGGGTTCTAGGATAAATCTTATGGTTAGCATTAGGGATAAAGTTAATTAGGTTTAGGGTTCTAAAATAAATCTCAGAGTTAGCATTAGGGTTAAGGGTCAATTAGGGTTTAGGTTATGGTTTGGGTTTAGTTAGGGTCAGGGTTCAAATAGGATTATACTTAGGGTTTAATCAAGGTTAGGTATATAGTTCAATTAGGTTTACTATTAGGGTTAGGGTACAATTTGGGTTAGGGGTAGGGTTAGGGTTAGGGTTGAATTAGGTTTATGATTAAATTAGGGTTAAAGTTACAATTCAATTAGGGTTAGTGTTCACTTAATGTTACAATTAGTGTTAGATTTAGGGTTTCTTCAATTAGGGTTAGGGTTAGGATATCACTAAGGTCCAATTTGGATTAGGGCTTAATATTAATTCCAACCCTACCCTTAACACTAACCAAAGCCTTATTCCTAACCTAAAACCTATTATAATTATAATCCAAACCCTAACCCTAACCATAATTCCACCCCTAACCCTAACATAATTCTCACACTAAAATGAAAATTATGGCCAAGATTTTAATAATGAGCACACTTATTTAGCTATTTATTTAGCCATTTTTATTTGTCTGATATTAGTCATTTATTTAGTCATTTTTATTTGTCTGATATTAGTCATTTATTTAGTCATTTTTATTTTTCTGATATTAGTCATTTAGTTGTGATTTTACCTAATGACCAAATTAGTCATTTATTTTCCAAATACTACTAGTGTTAGTTGCGTGACTAAAATTTTTAGTCACATAGTCATTTATTTGTCAAATTCTACTAGTGATTACGATAAATTACAAGAAATGATCAAAGACAAATAGTCAGTGTTATCTATATTTGTTGCATGTTTTAATTTAGCTAAGGTGATATCTGATACCGATGTCCATCGTAGGAAGGATACATCCTAGCACATGTTGATTAGAGGTTGTTTGATGTTAGGATGATGATGCTAAGATGAGTCATTGATATAAACTTCACTAACATATTTACCTATGATTTAGACTCTATATTTTGACACTTAGGTTCTCACTTTACGACTTGCTATGCTTATTTCTATTTGTTTCACCAAAGGTTGAAGGTGATGATCAATTTATTATGGGTGAAAGCGAGATGGGATGGGTAGTTTTGGATTTTTTGGAATATTTCAATGTCTTTGGTATTTTCTAAATGTTTTGAAGTTGTTTTTGGTCTTTTTGAAAGTTTATGTGGATGTTTAATATTTGTAGATTATATGAGGTTGTTTAGGGTTTTTTAAATATTTTCTATTATTTTGGTGTTTCCAATTTTCAAATATTTTTGTATTTTCTAGTTTTTTGAATGTTTTGGGGATTTTTCAATATTTGGATGTTCTTGTGTTTTCTGAGATATTTGTATGTTTTTGGATTTTTGATAATTTTACAAATGTTTAGGGATTTTTTATAGTTTCAACCAAGAACCTAACCTAAAATACCTATCTTAGGGGTCTCAGGAGATGATCAAAGATAAGCCTTGCCTACATTATACACACAGAGACCACGTAGTTTGACTCACTCAACCTATTAACAAGATGAAGATATGAACAGTGATGGAAAAAGTCAATATATTATGACAGACTCCTAAAGGACTGACCTAGGGTGTCTTGGGGGCACATCAATGATACATTTTCCTTCGTTCAAGCTCAAAGACAATGTAGTTCAACAAGGGTACCATTTTTGGATTTTTAATGATCAACCTCTTTAGGGATTTTGATGTTTTCTAGATTTTTTGGATTTTTCCTTTACAATTTTTTGAATGTTTTTGGATTTTAGCTTGTATAAGATTTTGCAAATGTTTTTGGGATTTTTTTATGATCATTTTATGAATGTTTTTGGGATTTTTGATGAGATTTTACTAATTTTTTTGGTGTTTTTTGAGATAATATTTTTTATGACCTTAAGATATACAAGAACTCGATACATCCATAACAAAATGCCCCCAATGTTTAGTGATTCTTCATAATGTGATGGATAACCAAGATAGGTAATGTATATGCGAAGATTTTGGCAAAGTTTTAGCATGCTAGATATGGGCTATGGGATTTCATGAGGTAAAATGGTAAAGAGCCTGTCAAAATTTTTCCATGAGTAGAGTTGAAGTATACGCCAAACCTTTCTCAAGATCAAGATAAAGTGGAATATCTAGATAAAGCTAGATTGGATGGATGGAGGGAACATTGGATTTATCATGACAAGGATGAGATGCTTATGTTTGAGGAGGATCATATAGACGCTCGATTCTACTCATGACACCTTTTTTCCAAGTTTTCTTCATAGTAATTTTCCAAAGCTCCACCGTAGTGGTTTTGACTAGAGGATGATTTTTATTTTTACTATTTTCATGATTTTTTTGGAAATTTTTACCCTCATGTTGAACCACCTGGTGGTACTGATGTAGAGGCCACTGTCATAACGTGCTAGCGATATCCTACTTGGAGAATTTTCTTTGCTAAGATACAAGCACTTGAATGCAACCTTGACAAATTTTGATCTGCCTTGTGGATACCAAAATTAACCTTGTCTATGTGCACACATTGCGATAAAATGCCTTTAGAATCCTTATGATGAAGAGTCACTGCCAACACATGGTCAATGCAAGAATTGGATATTGTGAATGGAGTGTACAGTGACATCTATGAAGAAATATGAGATGGATTGGTTGATGGTTTGGAAGCTTTGACTCTCCAAACTTGGGAAGATGAACAATGATGGGTGGGAATGGAGGTTTTCATGGAATTAGGACCGACCGTTGGATATACTTTGTTCCTTGCTTGAGAAGCTTGATTTTTTATTTGAGGACTCTTTTGATGGATACATTTCCCTTTTTTATTTTTCCCCATAGTTTCTTTTACTAATGGAGTTTTGGAGGGATGATTTTCTTTATTTTGCTTTGGTATCCATTTGTATTTACTTTGTCCTTTTTTCTTTTCTACTTCATTTTCTTTGATGATCTTCACCTTACTTTGATAGGAATTCTTCTTTTTATGTTGGTCCCAATTTGCATATGAGATGATGGATGAGTGCCAACTCAATATATGGCTAGTTGTAGCATTGACAACATTTTCATCATAAGGATTCATGCCCCATATGTTGATGTTTTTTGTAGACAATATTTCCCCTGGTGTTGTGAAGGTATTATCAATACCTAATCCTTTGCCCTAATAATGTATCCTTTGATCCATAGCCACTGAATAGGAATTTTCATGAACACATGATATTGCTATGGGTTTTTGTTGTTTAGGAATATGAACTATTTTCTCTGATTCCATGACATCATTATCTATTGATGCTGCTTCAATAGGTGTTGGTGTTGATTCAAAAGATGTTGATGATGTGCAATCACTATAAGAATCAATAATCTTGACTATTGCTTGCTCTTGTGTAGGAATATCAAGTGTGGGAGACTCATGTTTTGGATGAAGAACATCTATGTGTCTATCTAAAAGAAACATCTCAGGAGTGATATTGGGGACATCTTTGGAGTTTAAAATGGTTTGGAAGATGTCCCTTAATTCTTTGTGAAACTTTGGGGATAGGGATTCTTCATTCGGAATAACTTTTGTTATCCTCAAAAGCCTCTTGTTGACATGATCCTTGGGTGGATGATATATCATCAATAAAAGACTCTTCACAACATCTTGTGGGTATGGGTGAAATAAGGGATATTTCTTGCTTGTTTGGAACTTCTTCAACATGGCCAATTATTGAGCCATATGTGGGAGAGATATCACAATCTAATATCCACTTGATGTCATTACAATATAAAATAGTGTTAAACACTATTGATGAGTTTGGAATTTTTTTTAAATAGTATCTTGATACATATCTGATTCCTCATAAATAGTGTAAATATGTCCCAACATGGTATCCTAGGTATTATTTGAAGTTGATGCCTTTGTCAAATCTTTTTTTTTTCCATGATTAGGCATAGGGTTCATGTAAATTTTATATTTTCATACCCAATTTTTTTATTGACCTCAATGTCTCTTTGTTCAATAAGATCCTCTATTAGATGTTTGAGCCTAAAACAATTTTGTGTGCTATGACCTTTGTATCGGTGAAATTCACAAAAGTGATATTCTCTATAGCTACGAGGTTTGATTTGTGGCTCTTGATAGTTTGAAAAATCTGGGAGTGTGATAAAGTTAGACTCTATCAACCTCTTCAACACGTCTTCCATAGGTTCCCCTAAGGGAGTGAATTGTCACTTAGGACCATTGTTTGCTCTCTATTGTCCACGTTGAGTGTTTGCAACATTGATTGTTTGATTGTTTGATAGTGACATGTATGGTTGTTGTGTATTCATGGTTTGGGTGTTTTCTTGTCTAGGAGCAGTTAAGACCACCTTTGCATCAAAAACACCATCACTAGTAACATTCTTGTTCTTGGCCCAATAGTGGGGCTTGTCATTAAAACTAGTGGATGGTGGTTGTCTCTATACACTTGTGTGTTTCCCTGTGAGATTAGGGCTCTCTCAATGTTAAGGGCTCTAGGGACAAGCTCATCATAAGATGTGATGCACTACATTTTCAAGTGGAAGGATAGATCTAGATCTATATTTTCTATGATAATGCCCACTTGTTGTTCATCAGGAATTGGCCACTTGCTCTTACTAGCTCTTTGTCTCCACTGTTGCAAGAAATTGGCAAAAGATTCTCCCTTGTTTTTTCTAAGAGTGTACAACTCTTCTCTAGGCTTACGTCTGTGTCAAGATTAAAAGAGAAGTGATTGATGAATTTATCAGTGATTTCTTGGAAATTTTTAATACCTGGAGGAAATTTAGAAAACCAATCCATGGAAGGACCTATTAAACTTAGTGGGAAAAGGCACATCAAATAGGACTCATTATAGGTGACCTCCATACACATGACATTAAACTCTTTGATATGGTCCACATGACTTCCTCTCCCTTTGTATTTGTTAAATTTGGGGATTTCAAACCCGGGAGGGAATGGTATCATTCCAATGTTTCGATCAAATGGATATGGACATAGGTTTTGTGTATGGGGCTTCTTTATCTTTCCTATTTGAAAGTCCTGCATTTCTTGAGATAGTGCCTTAAATTGTGATGCTAGATTGTCTAGTGGGTTTGGTGGAGGAACATATGTTAGGATGACGAATGGGTTGTATTTGGTATTTTGATATGATATGGTGTTGTATGGGGTGTATGGTGGTATAGGATATTGTGAAGATTATTGTGGTGGAGGTGTATATGTTCCCAACATGTTTGGGTTGATGATGTTTTGTTGAGGGTTATAGTATAAACCCTATTGTTGCTATTTTGTGAGAATTTGTTGTTGTTGGGAATATTGTTGATCAAGCAATGCTTGTTGTTGGGTTTTTTGTTTTAGATCTTGTTGTTGTGTGGTTAAGGTAGCTTATTGGTATTGTTGTTGTTGCGCTACTAAGGTGGCTTGTTGTTATTGTTGTGCTGCTAAGGCCACTTGTTGTTGTTGTTGGATGGCTTGTTGATAAGCCTATTGTTGTTGTGTTGCTAGGGCTGCTTGATGAGCTTGCTATTGTCATTGCATTGATAAGGCTACTTGTTGTTGTTGCTGCTATTGGACTACTTGTTGGTAAGCATGTTGTGCTTGTTGTAAAGCTAAGGAATTTGCTTGTAATGTAGGATCAATTAGTGGTTGGGACATCTGTAATGGATTGGGGGTGTTAAGTTTTTGAGCAGGTAGTGGATTGTTGATGAGGGGTTGAGGGTTCCATTGGTTTAGCATTCCTTACAAGATAGTGGATTGAGGTGGAGGAATGTAAGTTTGAGGTCCCATTTGATTTTGCATGGTGAGAGGGACCGTGGTGAAAGATGATGATGCCATTAGATATTGCAATGTTAATGGCACATTCAGACCTTGTAACTGATTGAAAGGGTTCCCTTGACTGATGGGTAGGGGGTTCCCTTGTTGTATTTGAGGTGTGATCAAGGTATTACCTCGGTTGATGGGATTCGTAACCAAGGTATTTTTTTTATTTGGAACAATGATAGATGGATTTGATGTGGATGGTGTATTGACTTGAGTAGCTTGGGTAACCACTTGTTTTGAACCACTTGTCAAGGGTTGAATTTGCATGAGAGTGTTAACTTTCCCTTGTTTTCCTACTTGAGGTACTTGGTTCACATTACCTTGCATATCATTAGGCATACTTGGGGTATTTGTGATGATGGATGAAGATGGTTGTGCTCAAAATTTAGAGATTGTTGTGGCGTCATGGAATGTAGGTGGTTTTCCAAAGGTTGGTATCCAACTTGTGTTTTGGGAAAGGTTGGTGGTTAATGGAATGATCATTTTTGTGAATACCCAAAGTTATGTTTGTTCCTAGATATGAAGTGAGACCAAGGTTGGTTCCTAGCCTAGTTGCAAGACTAGATGTTAAGGATTGACTTGGCACAAGGGATGGAGTTGGTTGAATCATAGGTGAAGTCAAGCCTTGTGTTAATGATTGTGCAACAAAAGATGGGGAAATTGGAGCCACATTTTCTAAGGCTTGATGTTCTTTTTTGTATTCCATGATTTATTCCTTAGTAAGTCCAAATGGGTTGTTCATAACGTCTTCTATCTCATATGGCCTTAATGGAGATGAGGGTTGTTGTGATGGGGTAACTCAACTTCTTGGATCAAATTCTTGAGGATTTGGATCACTTGAGGTGAATGTGACTTTGGTTTTCTCCATGATTCTCTTGTGTTGTGATCTTATGGTTACCATAAATTATGGGTCACCTATGGGAGAGTTATGTTGAGATTTTTAATGTTTGAACTTTCTAGTTGACTCAAATCTAGGTAAAAGGGATGCTCTAAGTTTTTTTGGAGCAATGATGATAATAGGGGATGAAAAGGTCGATGATGTGGGAAGTGATCTTTGCAAATTTTTTGGGACAACACTTTTGACTTAAGTTTGATTGTTTGATGTTTGGATAAAGGATGTTTATGAGCTTGTGAATCTTTAGGGTAGACTCATGACCTTCAAGATAAACTAGTCCAAAGATGATAACTAACTTAACTAAATGCATGGAAAAGGATTCATTTCACATACATAGTAGCTAAGTTAGGGGTTGGTTTGATAAATGTCTAAGTCCAAAGTGTGGGTGTATTTAAAATTTTTGCAAAGTTTGGTGAAGTGAAGGATGAAACTTGATAGAGGGGCAAGTGAAATGTTTGACCCAATGTTGACCTAGAGTGAACCTTTGTTTTCCAAGACCAAGGTAGTGAGAAACATGCTATACTACTAAAGTGATAATAGGAATCAAATGATTTTGGAAATAAGACCCAATGGTTTTGGTCAAGTGAGACTCAAAGATTTTGGATAATGGAACTCAATTATTTTGGACTCAATGTTTGCAATGTTTTCCTTGTCTCAATTTGTTTGTGTTTGTGGAGTCAATGATTTGAACATATATTAATGTGGGGTGTTCATTTTATTTAATCTTGGATTAATGAGGTTGTTTTTACCACAAACACTTGTTTGGATTAAGTTTTCAAACTAAATGTTTATGTCAAAAACAGAAAATTTTCACAATGTCCATTTCATGAAAATCATGAGGTTGAAGCCATAATTTCCTATGTTTTCTTTGGAAAATATGGATTAGGATATAAGTCAAGATATTTAGAAATCTCTAAGGATAGAATCCTTAGGACAAGCAATAATATCAAGGCTATCTTCAAAAGATATCCATATTTAAGCCAAAATGTTTGAAATTTTAAGGAAGATAGAGGATGTTTGTTTTTGTAACGTTTTAAAACCAAGCAATGTATTAAACTAACTCACAATCATTTACAACCCTAAGTTTGAAATGGCTATACTCGTTGAATCCCCACTCAGATTTCTCCAAACAATATTTACAATGCGAACAATTAGAGATTTGGCGACACTGGCTCCCCTCCACAACACACACTTCTCAAGACCACCAAATCTCAAAATTCTTAAAATTTGGAGATCAAAATGATTATTTTTGTTTCTACAATTGAATAGTACAAATGTGGGGCGGATTTTGAATGATCGTTCTTGCACCGACAAGTATTAAGGATTTTGGATTCTAAACAATAGTTCATAATAAGGGCTTCCAGTTTAGGGGGTGCAATGATAAACTCCATCAAGAGGTCTTCCAACCCTTAGAAAAAGGGATTTATGTATCATAAAGATACTAAGAGAGAGCTATCATGTATTGCTTCCCATTGATCACAATTTTCATTGCAACCACACATTTATATAATGGTTTGGAAGAGCTTGGTTTTAGCTCATTACCGCTTGGGTCATTCCCTCCTTTCAAATTGGGGAGGTAGGCCCTCTAAAGGTAAAGAATAGCGAGGAAGTACATCTGTAATTCAATCATCTTCATTCATATGAACAAAGAGAGAACACACGCTATTCCTTTTTCTCACACTCACAAGGGGGTTCAGTTTTAATCCAAATTGAAAGATGTAGGTGATTTTGCAAAGTGTTATGGAATGTTTATGTTTCTCAAGGTCGCCAAATGGCACGAGAGAATTGCATATACATTCAATAACAACGTTGTAAACCACAAAATATGACAAACAATTGTAAATTTTAACCCCTCAAAGCAGTGATGAGTTCATTTTAAGAACCAAATGAAATGTTAAGTTGTCTTGTTCAATTTTAAACCCAAAGTAAAATGATGATGTGAGGGTTTAGTTTTAACCAACTTTGAAAATGAATTTTAAGCCCAATCGAAACCTAGTTGGTCCTAAGATTGTAAGTTTTAAAACCCAATGGAAATTTAGTGGTCCTAAAACATAAACCAAAGAAACATATGATGGGTTATAATTGCCCCACAGGTGTCAAAACACCGTTACAATAACTAAAACCAAGAAAAACCAAAAATTAAAAATTTCAAATTTTTTGGTTTTTTCTATGTTGTAGTAAATTGCATTTTCGAAGGCTTTCGAAGCGGAATTTTTCTCCAAGTTGGAGTAAAATTTTTCCTAGTTTTTCTCCAAATCTACAAAACTAGTTAGTCTAAAAAGAAAAAATGAGAAGTCAGTGACATGTTAGTGTTGGTCCTTTTTCCAACAGAACCATGAACTTCTCTGAAGGGTAGCCAACCCTTATGGTTAAGAAATTTCAAGGTCAGTGACCAACACAACGAGTAAAGGATTCTAAGGTCTTTACTCCTACTCTTCAGGCTCTGTGAGACCTAGGAGGGTGTTCCCTAGTGTGTTCAAATTAGGTATATCAATTGATAACACATTCATACACAGATTTATTCCTATTTATTGCAAATAAATGCTCTTTACTAAAGATTTGGCAAACCTTTTGAGAAAATGACTATCTATTTGCTAGGAATCAGGGGTATTTCAAACCCATACATCATAAAATATTTTTAATTGAATGTTGTTCTTATTTTAAATCTATGGTCAGGTATTCCAGTAGCTCATTTTATGCAAGGTTATCTAACAAATAGACCAATGCTTCATCAATTGGGACAATGGATTCAAATATACAAGAACCAGTAATATATGAGTTATTTGATTTAGAAATTGGTCAAATATTCTCATAATACTTTGCAGTATGAAAACTCACAATTCCTAAAACAATAACTTCTTATCAAATCCTATGTAATTCCCTACAAATCTATAACCCTCTTCAAGAGTTTAATCATCTCTTTGAGTTAAAGCTAAAACATAATCATACATTCAGTGGAACAACTGATGAAAAATGAGAATACCATTAATATTTTCATTTATAACTTATAAAAAAGATACATAGGAGAGTATTTATTTCTAAACTAAGATTTGTTTCAATATCAGTAACCTCTATAAAACCAATTTAAGACTATTACATACAAGACTCATACCCAAGACAATCTATTGTTCCATTCATCCATATTCTCTCTTAGAATTCCTATTATGAACTTAACTTTTTACCTAGACCATTTTGAGACCTAAAAATCTGACACATGCAATGAGCCCTAAGATCCCTTTTATAGAACAAGGGAGCAACAAGCATCAGGCTCAATTACACTTACATTTCATTTCATTTGAAGATCATTTGCACCAAAATTTGAAATGTTCCTTAGTTAGTTACATGTAATCATTGTGGAAAATGGAAGATTAAAAGACCAAACTCCACATCCTTTGAATGAAGACATGCCAGCTCCTCAAAAGGAAAAGTTTGTTGTTGTAGTATCATCACCTCGTCCTTGTTGACCAAAGAAGATTCTCCACTCACATCCCAAGAAAAATTGTTCCTACCTCCTAGAAAAAGTATACCTATCGTCAAAGTTGGTAAGTCTGGCACTTCTCCAACACACTAGCCTAAAAAAATTCCACATCAGTGTTAAAAAAAAACCACAAACATGTTGAAGAGGACGATCCTAACAAGGTGGCCATGGTGTCATCAAAAACAAAAATGGGATAGAAACATCACTCTAAGTCATCAACATCAGAGTATTCTCACCCTCGTCTTATTCATGGTGGAACTAGAGGAACCATCACCACTTCCTTGTCAGAGTCCTTAGAAGGTACTAGGAAGAGGGGATAATAGTCACCCTCCGAATTAGTATCACTTCCACTATCTGAAGGGCTATTAAAAACCTCAACAGGAGAATTATTTTTCCCCAGATAGGCCTTACAGTACTTTCACTTCTTCTTTTCCTTCTTTTCATATTCAACCAGCTCCTTCCCTCTAAACTTGACCAATTCTTCTGAAATGATCCAACTTCTGAGGTGATAATTTCTCCTTACACCATATTTATTGAATTTCTTGTGTACCCTTCTACCCTTTGGTGTTTCAAGAGCTCCCTCTATCTCAATTTCATCCTCAGGAGCACTTTCCTTATATTCCAACAAACTCAATCTCCTGGACCTCCAGACTAGCTTGAAGACTCACATGCCTTATTCATCTTTTCAATAACCAGAATAAAAAAACTCAGAAAACTCTCACCAATTATGCTCTTGGACTAAATTCTAAATGGAAAAATATGACTATTGGTCCTCATTATATCAAGCCATGCAAGCATGCCAACCATTAATACTCAAGAAAAGCTTATGTGTGCAAGCTAACATCAATCTACTTTGATTTTTTAAAATCTCAACCATTGATCATGTTTTAAAAATAAATCAATGGAAAGATATCACCAGTATAACCAGTAATGATAAAGCTTAATTTTATGCTATTAATGCCTTTTATTAATCGAAAAATCCCAAAGTAGATATACATCCACTTTGTAGACATATTTCAACCACATACTTAGCATCAATTAAAACTTGTCGTGCCATGGTTACCTGATCACCCATGGGAATTAATACACTTGTATTTCTTCATAGAAAAACAATGAGGAATGATCTTGATTTGATCTCAGAGTATTGATTTGTACCCTATCTTGCTTTATTTCCACCTTCCCACACATACCAATAACTATTAGAATTAACAGTCGAAATCCCAAACATGTGGTTTAAAGAATAATATAAAAAATGGTGTCATTTTTATCATAGTGCCATCTTGACCAAATTTAGTAGTATTCTAAATCCACTAAATTCCATTGAAGCCTACAAATGCCCATTTAGTACTTGCCTGCTGAAAAATATAGGTCACAAGTGGGCCTCTCATGGGATGGTGGGGAGCAGTAAGGATTGAACCATGTCACCCGCCATCAACCGCCGATCTCCCTTCTTTATGAAGCAATCGCCATCTTCAAAGCCTAGAGGGTCCCACAAATAGTGACAGATGACGCCTTTCCCACTAACTCGTGTGATCATCTTTCCTTAATGCACAAGATGGATGGGAATGCGTGGAAATGTCAAGATGCAAACACGTGTTCCAGTGTCCATCGATGATCTTTGTCGAAGCTATGTTTGCTGGCCTTTTGGGAAACATTGGTCCCACCACCAGACATGACATGTGGCCATCACTCACTAGCCCGTGTGTTTTAAAGTAATATGAAATGAACCAACATGGGCACGTGGGGAGTGGGAAAGTCTTGGCCACGTTACCTAATAATTGTCATTGATCTTCCTTCAATAGCACCAGCTATCTTCATCAATGAGCTCAGACCCACCAAAGCACCAGACACAAAGTTGAAGCCCGCCAACCCATGCGAATAAAATAATAATGAATAAATCAACATAGGTGCACAAGGAACGATGATGATCAACCCTTGATGATCAAATGACTAGCGTGAAAACCTAATTCTATACATGTCGCAAAAGTTGATTTAAAAAGGGAGCCACCTCTAGGCCAACGAGAACTTGACCCTTACGAATAGGAAATTAAGACTCAATTTATTAAAAGAAAGTCAAGCCCAACCATAGTAGAATTTTGAACAATGAAAAGGCACTTGGTGACTGGAAAACCTAAACCCAAGGTGCTGGTGAAAACAATGATTTCAATGGCATAAGTGACAACTTGAATGACCAGATACAAGGAACATCAGGTCAATGCAAAAATAGAACAACCAAGGGTTTTCTAGATTCATAGGTTAATTGTGAGGGATTTAAGCAACAAAAAACCCTAACATAGTGATAAGGAACATAACCCTAAGCCAAAACTAGGGTCTAAGCCAAATGATGCAAAATTTCAAAATGGAACCCAAAGAATTTTTTAGGGGTTCCATCAATTAGCATTCATATAAAGTCAAAAAATTAAAGCACGTGCTAAAAAAAATAATCATTAAACTTCTTACTAGAGTTGGGCGTCGATGCGCATGATAGCATCACAATTTGAAATCTAGGCATCACTCTAGTGAAGTTGGGCATTGCTCTGCAGCAAAAACAGAGAACATAGTAGCATAGGTATTTGGTTGAGCATCGTTACACATAGTAGCATCGTGATTTGAAATTTGGGGGCATCACTGTTTGAAATTAGGGCGTTGTTGTTTGAACTTTTTGATACCTCTATATTAAATTAGTGTCGCCAAATTTAAATCAGCACTAGTGCATTTAATTCGCATCAGTGTTTCAATTTGAGATAGTGTTGCTATATGGCGACGCTTTTCAAAGTGTGTCATTGTTTGTGATTTGGGCATCGTTGTATCCTACAAAAAAGCACAAAAATGAAATTTGAGCTAAAAACTAGTTAAATTAATAGTTTTCCCTCCTTCTAGCACCAGAGTGTGAGATGAGGATTATCAGGGTGGGTCGATTATGCTTGATCCATGATGAATTGAAGTACAATTTATCCACTAAACCTCAATCTACCAAACAAGATCATTCAAATTGAAAATTTAAACTAAGCATTTATACAAACTAAAAGTTACAAACTATGAAAATAGTAAAATTCCTGCTCTAGTCCATTTGAAACTTATCCTATTTTGGAATTGGTGTCGTGTTGATGTGGAACAATTGTTGAAATAATGGATGTTGAATCATCCAATGAAGTTACACGCACTTCAAAGGATCTTGCCAAGAGAAATTCAACCACACAGAAAGTGTTGCAACTAAGTGCTTGCAAAAAGAGATTGTTATTGATCTAGAATATGAGATACTAGATGATTGCAAATGTACAAATTCCCTGAATATATAGGCATGAATGAGATGCAAGATGCAATATAATGTTTCCATGTGTCATGATCTAACAACATGTGACAACATTTGAACCCTACCTAGGAAATGATAAAAGATTGAGATAAGTTCTAGAAGGACAACTCATCTTCTCGAAGGAATCTTATCCCAACAAACATGGGAGGGGAGATTACCCCATTATTAAATGATTTATTAAAATGTAACCTAGGACTAAATTAATGCATGACCTAAGTTAACTTATGCTAGTGTAATAAGTAATTAATTACACTAACACCCCCCATAAGTGCAACTTAGGGAGGAAATGCAATGATTATGCTAAGATGATTGATGATAGATGATGGGTCCTAGCTACATGATGGAAATTTTAGGTACCCATTTACATATGAGAATGAAAATGCAACAAATCTCCCACAAATGGAGAAAAGGGGAAAACCCAATGGGAACAAAACCCCTCTCCAAAAAAGAAGATGAAAATGCAGAAAAATGAGAAAGGATGGGAAGGATGGAGAAGGATTAAGGACTCCCAAATACCCCCCAAGTACACCATCCGTCACATGGATATATTACAATCAATGGCCCCCCCCATAGGGAGGAAATAGAGAGACAATATAGCCCCCCCAGAAGATGTGATCACCTTCAAAAATGGTAAGTTTCTAAAGACAAAACAAAATCCAATGTTGACAAATAACTTGTCTCCCTTTCAGAAGAAACAAAACCAAGTGCAAGTGCAAAGATGCTTCCCATTCCAAATAGGAATTGAAGGAGGGAATGATGAAAATGGATGGTGATGATGTCTCTAAACTTTTCTCAAGTGTCTCCTTGCCTGATGAAGAAGATGCAACAATCAACACAATCAATGAAGAATGTGACAAACCAGGATGATGCGGAAACTAATGTTGAACAAGATCCAAAGATAGTGATAAAATGAATGTGATGGAGACTTAATTACCCCCTAAATGAAGTGTCCTCAAAACCACTGAAAGAAGTCTAAAGCAACAAAGGTGTCCAAACCACATGTCTCCCACTAGGAAGAAGCAAATCCAGTGGTAGATGTTGAAGAAGCCTTAAAGCTTGAATGAAATGATAGGGAAGAAGTCTCATACATGAAATCTCTGAAGAGAAAACAAGTGCCTCCAAGATAGTCTCTAGATCCTCAATCAAGGTTGAGACAAAAGGATGAGGAGACTCAATAAAACTCTCCAAAGTGAAATTTGAATAGAGGAGTGATATCCCCTCAAGAATGTCCTCCAAACTTGTAGAAGTAGCCAATTCAGTGATACTTGAAAAAAAGCCATCATGTGATGCCAAGTCTGGAAATGTGTCCTGATGAATGATGATGGAAGCCTCAATCAATGACTCTAGACAAGGAATCATTGAATGTGAAGGGATACCAATAATCTCTAATGGAGAAGAAGGATTTGAAGTAACCTTGTCAACCTCTTTGGAAGATTCAAGGAAATCAACCTCTTGCTCAACAATATCATCATGGGGTACCTGATCTGAGGAATGGCATTCTGAATCATGACCATTGGGGAAGGGTGAAGTGTCTGATCCTCCATATATCTCCCAAAGCTTAGTCCAAAGGATATGAGGACAATCACAATGATCAATAGCATTCAAAACATCACAACCAACTTGCATTCCAATGATCTTCAAGACAATATATCTGCAACAACTCCAAGAAAATTCTTGAATTCCTTCACTTGGATGGGGAACTATACCATAGAGATGTGGCAATAAATCAAGTGATCAAAGATGGTGTATAATCCCATCCCGCCATTGTTCATAGTTACCCTTATGCAACATAGTCATAGAAGGAGTACATGCAAGCCCCATAATGTACTATCAAATTTCTCCAAAAAATTGAAGACAATGACCTTCAACAGCAAATAAAGACTTCCAAATATGATGTACAACTAAAGTGATGCCACCAATGCAAAAATCCTTTTTCCCAAGCTTTAGGATATCCAAGTTATTGAACAAATGCACCAAATTGAAAAAATATAATGCAAGAGTACCTGGATCTGAAACTGATCAAAATGACTAGACTGATGAAAAAAGCTTTGAATCACCTTCCTGATGCTGCTAGAATCACTGAAATTTGATGAACAGTTGCAAAGATATGAGCCTTTATGTCCAAATTAGGGTTTTGACTTTAGTTGACTGTAGATTTTTTTGCAAGCAATTTTTTTTAGAATGGATGTCACCACTAGAAAAAAGAGAAAATTCTCTTTATGATGATATCTCGTTTGTGAATTTTTGATACCCTGGTGAAAAGTTATGATACAATGAAAAAAATGCCTAGATGAGGCACTCTGTAGGCTAAATAGGAGCAAAAAATAAGCCCTCGGGCGCTAAACACCTGGTCACTGATATGACAGCGGCAAAATGTGAGGCAAAAAAATAGTGTCCCTGGATAGGGTGGCAACGGGGCTAAAAAACTTGGGCAGAGCTCCTAAAGCAAGGTGGCAGCACTTAGATGAGTGGATCCCTCGGTCATAGATGGGACCGAGTCTTTAGCAATCAGGGCTTGTAAAGCATAGGCACTGGTGGGAATGAATAATTGTTGGCGTAGTCTCCAACAATCGGCAGAAGAAGACCCAGTGAAAAATGATCCAACGGTCCTATCGATCGGCACACAGTGAAATGAACGGTCGGAGAAGATCAGCGACACGGGAAAAAATGGCCAACAAATAGGTCGTTGTATAGAGTACGACAGCTGGTCGTGATATGACTGGACGATGGCAAGCAGACCCCAAGTCGCTGACAGACCTTTTTTGCAGACTTTCACATTTATTTTGAATGGCCGACCAACAATATTATTATGTGTAGAAGTAAAAATATGCTGACCATATGATATAATTGCAGTCGCTTCGAATAATTTTTTTCAGAACTATATAAAATACCGAAAAAAAATATTTTTTTACCAAACTAAATAGAGATTTGCCCTGATTTTTTTTAAATGAAAAAGTGCTTGCGACTAAAAAAAAATTCCTCAAAGGACAACTGACCAGGATGATTTTTTACTACAAATTGTACAAATAGTACGGTTGATTTTGCAAACCCAAAAATACTTTTGATGGCTCTCAAGTTGATGTATTCGATTTTGATGATTGGATAGGAAATCCTAGGGTTTCGAGGCCTTTTGAAGACAATGACGAGCTCAGATCTGACTCAATCTACTTCAAAAATCAGCTTGGTCCCTGGGTGGAGTCAAGTAGCTTGCAATGGAAACCTTCAAGCCTGCGAGAATCTCTCTAGCCCAACTTTCTTGATCTTGGGATGAACTCTCAATGGAATGGCTTTGATAACATGTTGAAATAATGGATGTTGAATCATCCAATGAAGTTGTGCACACTTCAAAGGATCTTTCCAAGGGAAATTCAACCACATAGAAAGTGTTGCAACTAAGGGTTTGCAAAAAGAGATTGCTAGATTGATCTAGAATATGAGATACTAGATGATTACAAATGTACAAATTCCTTGAATATATAGGCATGAATGAGATGCAAGATGCAATATAATATTGTCATGTGTCATGATCTAACATGTGACATGTGAACCCTACCTAGGAAATGATAAAAGATTGAGATAAGTTCTAGAAGGACAAGTCATCTTCTAGAAGGAATCTTATCCCAACAAATATGGAAGGGGACATTACCCCATTATTAAATGATTTATTAAAATGTAACCTAGAACTAAATTAATGCATGACCTAAGTTAACTTATGCTAGTGTAATAAATAATTAATTACACTAACAACAACAACCCTTTCCAAATCTCGTGATTAGTGAGCCTGTTTCAATCGATTCTATGGAAGAGAATCGATGAAACCATTTGTGATAAATTGATGAAAACCTAACTTATGCTAATTTAAACATGATGTAAGCTAAGTTAACATGATTTTATGCTAAAAATGAACTAATTATGCAATTGCTAAGCTAATCTAAGCTAATTCTAAGCTAAATGATGGAAACCCTAATTCATATAGAAACTAAGTTTGATGTATGGAAGCCATTAATGGATGCTTTAAGCTATTATGCAATTAGAAATAAACTAAAACAAGCTAAAAGTGAGTAAATTGAGAGTGTGGATGCAAGTGAATTCAACGACATGACTTTGAAATTGAAAGATGGATGCATTTGTCTCCAAATAGTTTTTTATTTATAGGAAAGTAAATGAGAAATGGAGGGTTTAGATCAAAAAGATCAATCAACGGTCAAAGATGAAAGGAAGATGAGGCATGGATCATGGATTCTCATCAACGGATGAAAATGCATGATGGGATTTAATCAAGGGATCACATTTGCTTCAAACAAACACACTTTTGACCTACTCACATAGGTTAAAGGTGACTTGTTCAAAAGGTTAAAGGTTAAAACTTTCATTAGAAGCTAAGTGAAAATATCCCTTTTTCAAATGATGGCGGAATAAGAATATTCCTTGGAATATTCATTTGGGTGAGGATAAAATTCATTTTGCAAATTAAAAGAAATTCTTAATTGTGCAAAAAGGGGATAAGGAATATTTCATGGGAATATTCCCCCTTTTTAGAGGAAAAATAGTTTAATTGCACAATTAGGGAATTAGAAGAATTAAAGGTGATATTCATTATATTAAATAATTTAATGAATGGGGGAGAGACGAAATGATATTTAATTAAATAAGATGAATTAAGGAATTAAATTAAATATTTTAATTTTTTTAATTTAATGAGATGAAATGTTAGCATGAAGGGTGATCCCACAAAGTTGGTTTACAATTTCTGGGAGATTCTGATTTTTGCTGAAATCACATATTTTTAGAAAATATAATGATTTAAGCCTTAAAAAATTTCATTTAAAGCATTCCAATTGAAGATGGTTTGATCAAACTACCTTAGATCAAACCCCTGAATAGAACCCATCTAGTTTTAAACCATACCTATACGAGTCTCCTTTACACCTATCAAAATGTTGATAAAAAACACTTTTGATTTACCTTTTGAGGGATCAAATGAATTCATTTAAAAATTTATTTTTTGTAAGTATATAGTCCTTATTATAAGCTTCCCAAAAGTATAGTTTTAAATAAATTTAATTTTATTATTATATTTATTTTTATTTCTTGTGAATGTAGGTTTTCATCAAAAAATCAAGCTCTCTATTTTGCACATGTGGAAAATAGTAGATTATCAAAAAATTGAAAATATGAGTGCAACACATATTGAAGTCCTTGATCCAACAAAAAATCAATATATACAAAAAAAGTTGTGTTATACGGTCCACCTATGTCTAAATTGTAATTGGTTTGACTTCGAAACTTGATTAAGGAAAAACTATTCAATAAAACACTATCTAACCAAGTGGAAGCACTAGATATCAGAGTTACAAATATAAATTCAAAGAATTAGAATTTTATCCTTCATAAAAAAAAAAGTTATGCATTATACGGTGAGCGTCACTCCTTAAAAATGTTGTTTTCTAAAAAAAACTAGTTTTTGAGGGAGATGGAAAAAGAGGTGCAATCTAATTCCAAAAATTTTGAAAAAAATATATTTAGAATCTATAGACAAAATGTCACGAAACTCTAGTTTGCATCATCTTCAAATTCCTCATGGTTTAGCCTCTATAGGTGCTCTAAAGTGAAGATTTAGTTAGAAAAAAATATTGTAGTGTCCAGTTTGGCAAAAAATTGTAAATCGCTATTGTGGGATCATTCTGTCAAAAGGGGAGTGAATTAACCTGAATTGATGAATTAGGTTAATGGAAAAAATGATGCCATTAATTAAATTAACTAGGTTAATTTAATTAATTAAGCGAAAAGAGGATGGGTTTAAAGAGGGAATGATGTTAGTAAACCTATTTCGAGTGTATGATATCATTCATGACATTTTTCAGTGTCTACACTAGTATTGTTAACATTTTGTTGCTAGTAAATTATATTATTGGTTGAAGTTTGACCATCTATTTTTGGCTTCTAAGCTCATAATATTTTTCCAATTTATCTATTTTTGTGATTCTTATGGAATTGGAAAGGTATTGATGATCTATTCTCATCCATCCATGTATTTTTTAAGATATAACATGAGGTATATTTTATTTGATTTTTTTATTCAATAATTTGGTTGATAACTTAGACATCTTGCACTTGGATAAGTTTTTTTTTTTAGTGGGATTAATTTTAGCTCTTTTATTTTATATTTTTTTATGGTCATAATCATGTTTCAAAATCAATGAAAAATAACATGTGATTATTATTAGAATAAAAGGCATATCATAAATGAATACATGCTAAAGAAATTTGATGATTTGAAACTTCATTATGAACTTTATCACTTAGAGTAAATTTGTATTATAAATGACATTAGTTTGCCCAACTCATCTAACCCACCATATATAAATACATCTAATGTTCACAATCAAATATCTTATGTGGACAAAACTTCATTCAATGATTAACAATGTAGTTAGATAATATTGTAATGACGAAGAAAGGTCCCCCTAACTTAGCCTTGATTTAGTGTTGTAATATGCCTAACATATTCACATTAGGTCTTGGGCCCTTGTGAACTAAATGGGCTTATTGGTGCCTTGTTTGGAGTGTTGTAAAGTGTTGTAACACACTTTCACACTTTTCTAAGGTTTTATTTAATAATTTTAATTCTTTATGCTTTAATTAGCCCTATCTTACATCCAAAAGCCTTATTTAATGCATCTTTTTCGAGGATATTTTTGACACAAATCATTACCCAAACATAATTTAGGTGTTTCAAGCTTGAATGGGCCAAATTTAGTGATCTGGGACTCATTTTCTACCTTGGGTGAATGAGTCCCACCTAGATTTTTGGGTCACGAACTTGGTTTCACACATTTCTAAGCATTTTAAAAAATAGTCCCAAAAATTAAGCCTAGTGGGACTTATTCACCACCTTGGTTGAATGAGTCTCACGTGGCCCAAAATTAAAATTAATTCAAAATTTTGGTGGGATTTTATCCTCCTAGATCTAATGTCAGCTTGTAGTGTTGTAATTTTGGGAATTCTTGCATAATTGAATACAAATACAAGGTTCTTTCTCTCATTTTCCACCCCAAGAATTCAAGTATTCATCCTTATAGCAAAGTTGAGTTCACAAGTGTTTACAAGAGCATTCAAGGGTAGATTATCAAGCATTTTAGAGCAACATTTAAGCATCAAGCATCATGTCAAGGACTTCATGCATCATGTTTATTTTGGAGCTAGCAGTTGTGATGTAGGATTTTATGATTCAAGCAAGCATTTCATTCAAGATCTATCATATTCAAGAAATATAGTCAAGATCTACATCCATTGGAGCCATCTCATGCATGTTTGCAACACTTCATTGCTAGGGTTTGGTGGTTTACAACATCTTATTTTGTTCATTCATCATTCTCCATTACTATTTCATTATATTTCAAGGTTTGATTACCAAAATGGGTTTGACGAAGGCAAACCCCTATCCACTAACCCAACAACATTTTTCCCTTTCCCTTATGTGTGATTTGTAGGTATAGGTTGTAGATTTCCTAAGGATCAATATTGGAGGAAAGTTGTCAAATCATTCAAAGTTGTCAAAGTTGTCATCAAGCCTTGGAGAACATTGGAGAACACCTACAGGTTACAAATTAGGGTATCGAATCTAGAAATCAATCAAGAAGGACAGAACAGAAAAAGAAGAGAAGGATCAAACTTTGAAGCTTCAAAAAACCCTAACTAGACTGATTTTCCACTTCTTGTGAATGAGTCCTAGTTTCAATCAAAATTCATTTTTTTGCATATTTGGATACCCATTTGGAAGATTCATCTTCTCGCACAGAAACCTAGATTTTGGACTAATTCACCTAGCTTGGCGAATTAGTCCCACTTAGCATTAAAGTAAAAAATTCTAGTGTTTCAGAGATCCACTCAACCATCTCCATATTTCTAGGTGCATATCTTCTATTTTGTAGTTTTTTATTTTGCTCCATTTACATTTCTAGGTCATTTTGTAGGTCATTGCATTGAATTAGGGTTTAGTGTTTCATCTTGCATTTCATTGTCTTTTCCAAGTTCTTACTTAGTGTGAACCCTGTATTAGTTTTCATTTAGCCCCTAGGACAACCCTCTTGCAAGATCTCTTTCTCCTTTGCATTGAGATCTCAAGGGTTATCCTTGAATGAAATTGGAGAAGTGGGCATGTTCTATGTCTTAAAACCATATGATAGCACCATACCAATTTTTCATCATTGCATTTGAGTGAACCTACATTTAGACTAGCTTCTTTTCTTATTTGAAGTCCATCATCAGCCTAGATCTAGCTTGCATTAACTTTGAATTAGGATTTGCATTAGTTAATTCGCATCTAGGGTTTCTAAAATTTTGCATTAGTGAAAGTGCATATAGGTTGCATTTTTGCATCGTAAATCATTGAAAACCATCTAAAAACTGCATTTTCACTTAGGTTACAGATTATACAACACAAAAATCAATTGAAACTTTCTAAACATTTTGAAAAAAAATCCCTATTGGGACTCATTTTCCACCTTGGGCGAATCAGTCCTAGTGAACATCTAAAACTACCTTTTACGATAAAAACCCTATTTTTGCACTTTTTTTTGCTACCATTAGTTATCTGTTTCAATTGGTTGAGTTTTTTTTACTTGCATTTCACTAAAACTAGCTTAAATTGGTTCATTTCATGCATTGCTTAATTCCAAATTTGCATTTACAACATTTCATTTTCCAATTGTTGTATAGTGCAATTAGTAAATTACCTTGTTTGAAATCTGTAAATTGCATCTACACATTCCATTCTAGGCTTTTACATTGCATTTTAATTTTGCATAGATTATTATTCAAAAATGTTAGTTTCAGTCTTTTCCAAGTTTGCAAAGAAAAATTTAGTCAATAAGCATGCTAATCACTCATTCAATGCATTCCCTAGTTATGAGAGTCTCTTAGTGCAAGAGAGTGGAAATTTTGATGCTTTCCTTAAACCTACACCCCCTCTTATCTATCTTATTTGTGGGAATAATGTGACAGAACAAGATACAAACATGGACATTCATGATGATCATAATTTTTCTTCTCCCGATACCTCTCCTTTTAGTGACAAAGGTATCTTGATGAAATAAGATGCAATCATTGAGAATCATGGTGGTCTTGTTTTCCCTTCTCCTCATTCCCCTTGGGAAGATAATATAACAATAGAAGATGAAATCATTTCCACCACTTTACTTAGTTTATATTCCTCTCCCAATACTTCCCCTAATTGTGAGAATGCTACAATCATGAACGACCATGAAAATGACATTTGTGAGGACATGTTGGTGTTAAGAGATCTAATGATAGAGAGCTTTCATAATCCTACCTCTCCCACTTGGGAAGACATTATAGAGAATAGGGATATAATTGTAGATAACCATGATAATCACATTGGCTCTTCTCCTAATATCCTTCATAGTAATGATGACGATAGTTTTCCGTTAGAAGAAATACTTGAAAGTCATGAAAATATTGTTTCTCCCTTTCCTAATACTCCTACCATTTGGCATGATCTATTTGAATGAAAAGATCCAATCATTGGAAAGCATGATTCTCCTTCTCTTGATGCATCCTCTAGTTGTGATGAAGCTACTTTATTAGACAGGTCTAACCATGGCATGTGATGAACATCTTGTTTATTACTCTCCTAAAATCTCTCCTACTAGGGTAGATATTAGGGCACAAGAGAATAAGACCTTAGCAAACAAGAATGAAATCATGGAAAATGATGATAATCACATTTATCCTTCTCCGGATATCTCTCCTAGTTGTGAAGAAGAAAGCAATGAGAGTCATGAGAATCCTATTTATCTCTCTCCCCCTAGGGAAGACATTATGGAACAAGAGAATGCCATCATCAATAAACATGACAATACAACCATTGATAACTCCCTTACTTGTGATGAAGTCATTTTAGAAGAAGCAACCTTTGAATGTCATGAACATCTAGCTTTTAGTTCTCCTAAAAAATCTCCTCCTAGGGAGGATATCATGGTGCAAGAAAATGACAACATTTTAGCTCCCTTAGATAATGATAAAAAGGTGATTCTAGATTGCCCTTTATTAGAAATACATCAAACCAAGACCATTGAGGTTATGAATGCACAAGTGTCCATTAGATTCCCTTTGATCAATGGACCTCCTACATACCCTGTGGGACATCCTAAGAATCCTCTAATTCTTTACCCACCATCACACAAACAACAAACTTGAACTTATTATTTACCCACCTAAGAATAATGTTTTGTAGCAGCTGAGTCATAATACCATTTCTCATACATATAACACTAAAACAACCTGCAACCAAAATAAACACCTTCAACAACCTTACCTTTTCCTAATCCTATCTTGCTTGGTCCCCCTCGTTTGCTTGCACAAAGTGGAAATGAGTATGATCTTGTTGAAGAACTAAAGAATACTCCTGCTAAGATATCAGTGTAGGACCTTATTCAAGCATCCCCTAACTACCATAACATGATTCAAAGTGCTTTACAACAAATCCCTATCCCTTCTAATGTGCAATCAAATGGCATAGCAACCCTAATTCAAGGAATAAATGTTGACATTGTTTTCCACCAAAGTGAACTCCCCCCTTTGGAAGTGCAAAAACAAAATGAAGCTTTCATGTTATTAGTTAAATATAAAAGAATAGGGATAAAGCAAACCCTTGTAGATAATGGCTCTACCCTTAATGTGTGTAGTATAAACCTTTTGGATAGGCTTGGTGTGGATAAATAAAAAATTTAGCCTGATTCTTTATCTATTAAGGGATTTGACAATATAGGAAAATAATCACTTGGTGTGATAACTTTGCCTATTACAGCTGGAAAGGCCGCAATAGAAACACCAATCCATGTTATGCCTCATGATCTTTCATAAAATATCCTTTTAGGTAGATCGTGGATTCATGTAATGAATTGGGTGCCTTCTACTCTTCATCGTGTAATGAAGTATTCCTACAACAATAAAGTGTACACACTTGAAGCTAACCCTGACCCAAATAGTTGTTTAAACATTGAGAAAAATAAATAAAATCCTTTGAAAACATTGACACCAACTACACAAGCAGAACCTAGATAATAAGAAGACAAAGAAAAACATATTTAAGAAGTCACAAATCCATTAGAAGATGATTGGGGTTCTTTAGATTTCACACCAACATTCATGGGAGAATACAAGATCATAAACAAAGACTCGGAAAAGGGAAAAGAAAAAGCAGTAATGTCAACACAAAATTTGGAAAACCCTTCAAAAGCATCCACCTCAACCACTTTAGAACAAAAGACAACAAATTACACAAAAAAATTTGATGAACTTAATTATGAGCAACCACCGAATCCAAAAGATATGAAGAATCTTTATGAAAAAGGTTATGAAATGATGAAACAATTGGGATATAGTTGAAAAGGATGTGGTGCTAGAGAATAAGGTATTTGCATCCCTATAGAGCCTCGGATGCAAGAAAAGACTAGTGGTCTTGGTTATTACCCCTCAGAAAAAAAAGAAACCTTCAATTAATATCAACACTATCACAAAAGATTCCTTTAAGCCAACTTTAACATTAGTGCATCCTGAACTGATAGACACTAGTGGTCTTGATTGTTATCCTTTGCAAGAACTGAAACAAACAAATAAATCTTCACTTAATGTCAATGTCATCATTTAAAACACTAATGATTTGAATTTGTTAGCTTTTACACCCTCCTATAAAGGAGAGAACAAAATCTCACAATCTAAAGAGTCTTGTGTAGGTATGACATCTTGTACTAAGCAAGAGATATCTTTGTCACAAAATAATGAAACATCATCTACTTTTGATAAAGAGAGTATCTTGTCAAGACTCCTCCAAGACTTTTTTGATATCCCTTCCTCCAAGAACACGAAAGAAATTTTACTACAAGAATTCATTTTGTGCATATCATATAGTTTATGGTCATTCTACTAATGAATGTAAGGCTTTGAGTAACAAAATTCAACATCTTGGGGACTATGGTGCTCTTCCTTGTGTTGAAGCACCTAGTCCCTCTAACTAATACTTACTTTCATCATATTTGACTCATCCTTGTCCTGCACTAAGTGGAGGCAAGGGGTTAGATAGACTTGCCCTCGTATGTCACTTGTTGTTGTCTCTTTTGGCTAGTTGATCACCTTTCATGTACATATAAGAGCAAGCTTGGGATGTAGACGACATGCCTTAAGTTTGCTTGCATGCACATACTACCTTTTTCATGACATAGCTTATTGGAAACATATGACTTGCCATAGGGCTTTCTCAATAAGCTCTCATGTCTTCTTTTACTTTAAATAAATTTCTCACAGCAATGGTGTTAGCAACCACTTTAAAGTGGGGGCATACATCGACACTCATGTTTTAATGTGTGATTTTCTTTCTTCTTGTGATGCATCCTTCTCTTCGTGTTATCATTGGGTTTAGTTTCCTCCGAGAGTGTGATATTTCTTTGACTTTTCCTCTCTTGGAGACATTAGGCACAATGTTCCCTAAGAAGAGACCTTAAATGAACTAAGAAAAATCCCTTTGAACATTCTTGTTATAGGACCACCTTGCATAACACACTTTGCATGCCTGTGGAGCCATCTTGTCTTTTCATGAGTTCCAAGCATATGAAGTTTTGCTTGCCTCATGAAGCTCAAAGTTCATTATTTGTTCATGAGCTCCAAGCATACAAATTTTTGCTTGTCTCATGAAGCTTGAAGATCATTTTTGTGTGGCACCTTATCAAAGTTATCAAGAGGTATAACTTTGGTATGATTGGACAGGAAGTCAATCTGAGGGAATGACTTTCCCTTAGCCACTCACATGCGTGTGTGAGCGCATATTGATCGTATGAGTCTGACCTACTTGGATTACTCACTCAAAGAATAGCCTGAAGTTCAGTTGCCTTAGAGTGAGTGTGCATTTTTGGACAAACAACTTAGATCTAATCCACATCACGTTGGAAAAATGGTCGAGGCTTGATCTTTTGTTTTTGTTTTTCTTTCTTCTTTATGTCATTGACATTTCATGTTTGCGTATCTTGTTTTGCTACATATCATACACCTTGTGTGTGTCCTTTTTTGCTTATGACGATTTGATTTAGGATCTTGGATCTTGGGGGCTTGATCGCCTCCTCGATCTTTGTTATCCTAGACCATCTGCATTGGTATGCTCAGACCCCTCTTGAATGTTTATTTTAGTGTGAGTTTGAAGCAAGTTCATCCTCTCACTAAAGTGGGGGCTAGATGTAATGATGGAAAAAGGTCCCCCTAACTTGGCCTTGATTTAGTGTTGTAATATGCCTAACATATTCATATTAGGTCTTGGGCCCTTGTGAACTAAATGGGCTTATTGGTGCCTTGTTTGGGGTGTTGTAAAGTTTTGTAACACACTTTCACACTTTTCTAGGGTTTTATTTAATAATTTTACTTCTTTATTCTTTAATTGGTTGTATTTTGCATCCACAAGCCTCATTTAATGCATCATTTTGAGGATAATCCCAACACAAATCATTGTAACCCAATCATAATTTAGGTGTTTCAGGCTTGAATGGCCTATATTTAGTGATCTGGGACTCATTCACCACCTTGGGAAAATAAGTCCCACCTAGATTTTTGGGTCTTGAACCTGGTTTCACACACTTCTAAGCATTTTTAAAAATGGTCCCAAAAATTAAGCCTAGTGGGACTCATTCGCCACCTTGGGTAAATGAGTCTTGTATGGCCCAAAATTAAAATTAATTCAAAATTTTGGCAAGATTTTATCCTCCTAGATCTGATGTCATCTTGTAGTGTAGTAATTTTAGGAATTCTTACATATTTGAGTATAAATACAAGGTTCTTTCTCTCATTTTCCACCCCAAGGATTCAAGTAATAGAAAAGTTGAGTTCACAAGTGTTTACAATAGCATTCAAGAGAATTCAAGGGTGGATTATCAAGCATTTTAGAGCAACATTTAAGCATCAAGCAGCATGTCAAGGACTTCATGCATCATGTTTATTTTGGAGCTAACAATTGTGATGTAGGATTTTATGATTCAAGCAAGCATTTCATTCAATATCTACATCCATTGGAGCCATCTCATACATGTTTACAATACTTCATTGCTAGGGTTTGGTGAGTTGCAATATCTTATTTTGTTCATTCATCATTCTCCATTACTATTTCATTCTATTTCAAGGTTCGATTACCAAAATGGGGTTTGACCAAGGAAAATCCATATCCACTAACCCAACAACATTTTCCTCGTTCCTTTATGTGTGATTTGTAGGTCTAGGTTGCAAATTTCCTAAGGAGCAAGATTGGAGGAAAGTTTTCAAATCATTCAAAGTTGTCAAATTTGTCATCAAGCCTTGGAGAACATTGGAGAATGCCTACAGGTTGCAAATCAAGGTTTGAAATTTGAAAATCAATCAAGAAGGAAAAAGTAGATAGAGAAGAGAAGGATCAGACTTTGAAGCTTTAGAAAACCCTAATTGGACTGATTCTCCACTCCTAGCGAATGAGTCTAAGTTTCAGTCAAAATTCAAATTTTTGCATATTCAAATACCCATTTGGCAGATTCTAGTTCCCGTACAAAAACCCAAAATTTAGACTGATTCTCCTAGCTTGGCGAATGAGTCCCACTTAGCATCAAATTTAGAAATTCCATTGTTTCAGAGCTCCACTCAAACATCTCCAGATTTCTAGGTGCATATCTTCTATTTTGTAGTTTTTTGTTCTATTCCATTTACATTTTTAGGTCATTTTGTAGGTCATTGCATTGAATTAGGGTTTAGTGTTTCATCTTGCATTTCATTGTATTTTCCAAGTTCTTACTTGGTGGTGAACTCCTTATTACTTTGCATTCAGCCCCTTGGAAAACCCTCTTGCAAGATCTCTTTCTCCTTTGCATTGAGATCTCAAGGGTTATCCTTGAATGAAATTGGAGAAGTGGGTGTGCTCTATGTCTTAAAACCATATGATAACACAATACCACTTTTTCCTCATTTCAAACATGCATTGAGATCTCTACATCATCATCACCTATTGTTACTTAGTTTATTGGAACCATTTCATTCTTTTAGATTCACTTCATTGATATTATTATCTATCAAACATATTATATTTGTTTTCTGAGTTTCACATTGTAAATATTAGGGACATATTAGAGGATTTATATTACCTCTCTGATGGTAATGATGTCATCACACTTTT
This sequence comes from Sequoia sempervirens, assembly GCA_007258455.2. Classification (NCBI taxonomy): domain Eukaryota; kingdom Viridiplantae; phylum Streptophyta; class Pinopsida; order Cupressales; family Cupressaceae; genus Sequoia; species Sequoia sempervirens. The sequence continues at coordinate 171,549,557 of VDFB02168118.1, forward strand.
AATGTTTCTAGATGTTTAAACTTTTCCCTTTTCCCTCTCCTAGTTTCACCTTTTTGATTGGGCGTATAGTTCATATTTTTGAAAGACATATATTTTCTTAGCATGAGGACACTAGAGTTGCATTTAGAGACATGCATTTGGGTTTGGATTCCCTATTCATCCAGATTATGAGAATGACTTCTACAATCACTAATAGACATATTCCTTCCCAAGGGGAGAAATGTTATTTGTAGGAAGTAGGTCATTTTTTGTCTTTAGGTTCTTACCAATGCTATAGGAGCTACTTCTTTATGGGAGGGACACATAATTCTCTTAGTTTCTCTCCTATGAGGGATATTTCTATCATACATTTATGACAAAAGGAGTCCTTGGGGGTCATCTTGAATCCTCCTTTCTTTCATCACATGTACATGGGTACTTTCATTTTTCCTCTCTTTTGGAGAGATTATTTTCCCATGAGATATTCTCTTTTACTTTAATTATGATATATTTATTTATTTGTAGATGGGCATCTCATAAAACCTTGTAGTTGGGACCCATCCACATTCATCATTACTATGTATTTGTATTTTAGTATAATTCGTAAGTTGCACTTAAGGGGGTGTTGGTGTGAAAATGGTATCACTTAATTAGTTCTTATTTGATCCTATTCACACTAGAATACTTAGGCTTGCTTAGGTTATGTGTTTTTTTGTTTCAATTCATAAGATAAGACACATGTGATCTAACTTAATTTTATCTATGGTTTTATCCTTTTCTTTATAACAAGGTTTCATGTTGTAATAATCAATTATTTATTTATTTTACATTTAATGAAACTCAAGCTTAATAAAAAATATGTTCCTTCTCTTTTATGTGAAAGGGTGTTTTGATTACATGTGATCTTTGGGTAGCTATGAGGTTCAATCATCAACTCCAATACAAATTTTATTAAGGGGTTTATTATATTATAGGAGAAGCTCAATAGGATATATAGAAATGATTTTGTGTTGGTTAGATTAAGTAATTATATGTGGGACCAATTTAGTGTTGTGGGTGTATGGGATGTGACCAATACATCTAATTATGGGCATGTGTTGCTAGATGTTGCAAATGATTCTACTAGTTTGGATGATGAGTTTTCTCTAGTGTTAAGCCCTAATCTTGACCTCTAAAATGGAAAATGGATCTAAAAATAGGGTTAAGATGGGTTCCAAATACTTTATCATGTTTAACGACTTTATTGAGCTTACGCATATTTTGTTGCTTAACATTGTTTGTGCTAAGTGGAGGCTTTGCCCACCACAAACTCAACATAATAGTGCAATGAGCAATAATTTGACATATGGTTTGTTGTATCAATAATTAAAATATGATCAAAACAACTAAGGTTTAATTTAATAATATAAAATTTATCAGTTATAAAGCATTATACTGAATAGACAATATGGTCATTAGAAATTTCACAATTTACTGTTCACTTTTGTTCATGTAAGTTATTTATACACTAACATTAATTCATTAAATGCAAGTTCTATCATAATTTATTTTCTATTAGTTCCTTTATAGCTAATTTTTATGATTGAATTTGTGTTGACATTCACATTGCTCATAATAGGAGCCATGAGACTCTTCATATTACCCTCATCAACTTCTTCGTATTGGAGGACCACTGTAATTAATATTTATCATTACTTTAACTAGTTGTTATCAATTATATTTTCAACCATGTTGCAAAATAATTACAACAATCAATATTTGTTTGTACTATCAAATACTTTCAATTGTTAAAAAATAAAGTAATCAATCTACAAAGGTGTTCTAGTAAGAAATCACTCGGTCATCGATATTTAAGAAATATTTATTCTAAGGAACAAACTCAACTTCAACTATGCTAGTCACAGTTATGTCTAGTAAAATATCGAACTTGGAGTCAAGCTCAACCCTAACCCTCACGATCTTCACCATCCCAATAGAATCGCCATAAATTTGAATTGGAAAAATTTGTCTATAACCTATCTTACATCTTTGATTTGAAAGTATTATAAGACCAACACTAGTCTATACTATATCATTTGAACTATTTACTATGAACAATTAAATTTTAAAAAATTACTTTGTTGTTAACACATCTAATTACAAAACAAATATTATTAAACACTATATAATGTGTTCATTTGTAACTACTAGTCATACTCAAAAAAGTGTCATGATAATTTCTCTCTTTGGCATGGATATAAAACCCAAAAGGAGCTGCTTTTAATCATTGCTTTACTATAATGAAATGTACATGAGACCATAAGTCAATGTACCATATTAACATTAACAAATCAGTGAAGAAGCCCGTTTAACACGGCACCGCATGTAAAACAAAAAGTAATCATAGAATTCCTTGAGTGGAATTACGGTATTTAAATATTCTTTATCCGTGCACAATTCAACTTGAATTATAATATTTCTGACAAGGAAATTTGTCGTACTAAATTAATTAGTGGGGACAACTATCTCAATTAATCGGTAAAAACAAATTGAAATAAACTATTATTTTAATCGAAAAGGACATTGGAATTATATCATGCATGACGACTACAAGGCAGGAAAAGAATGGAATCTGTTTGACTATTTAAGATCAATTTATTATTATTGGTACATAGGATTAATAGAATTAATGTTTATATCAGCTTTAATTGGAATTCTACTGAAATTAGGGTACAAGTTTGATTGGTGGACATAATTTTAAATGAGATCACACTTAGGAAGACTTTATTTAAAGTAATTTGAATTAAAATTTACAATATAGACAATATGTTAACTATATAAAAATAAATTTATGTTGTGAAGCTATTGTCAAATATAGTTAATGATTTTATTTTTTTATATTGAAAGAAATAGATAGAGATGGAGAAAAGTGAAGTTTGCAAATTGACACTTAATGAAAGATATCTTATTTAAAGTAAATAAAAATTATTATTAAAAAAATATTTATGAAAGAGTTGTTCAATTTGTTATGGATAATAATTTTTAATTATTTGATATCTAAGGGTGAATTAATTGAGTGTAAGGTAAATTTTGACTACTAAAAATAAGTGTCATGCAGAGTACTGAGTATTTGTCTTCGTAGCATTGTTAATTTAGTTGACATAGGAATTTAAAGTTAGGTTAGTAATAGTTTGAGATCAGTAAACTCTTGCAAATTTAATCTATTTTAAAGAGTGAATATTAAATTGATTTATAATTGTAAAAATTTATAAAATAATATTATATAAATATATTATTAGACATTTATTTTAGAATATTTATTAAAAAAATAAATTATTTTCATATAAAAATATTAAATTTCAATTAAGAATATAAATTTTGGTAATATAGGGGAGAGGGGCCCATAGTGGAGCACCCTAACTTTGTGTTTCTCAAAATCTACGTGGAAATTTCAAATCACTCTCAATTTTGTACAACAGTTTATTTGGCAACTCATGTGCTTCTATATTTCATTTTAGGGCCACATCATCAAATATGATGCCACATCAGCATGCTTTTTGTTGAGGTATCCAAAAAGGCCCAAAAAAAGTTAGACCAATAGTGGTGCACTAAGTCATGTTTTATTGGTGTGCTGATGTGGCATCACATGATTTGTCACTTCATGTACTTTATGGATAAAAAGTGTTTTGCAATTGGATATTAAAGTGCTCCACTATGGGGCCCAGTGAGGACTACTTCTATCCCCACTATTGGACCCTGCTCCATTATGGGCCCCTCTCCCCTACTTTAGACATTAAATTTGATTAAATTAAATTAATAAACTAAATGACATATTTTCAAGAAATAAAAACAATTGAAAATACAACACTTATAATAATCAATATCTATATTCTAAGATATTGCATGTCTATATTCTAATTTACTAGGAGGAAATGGAGGTTACATATTAAATATAATTTACATATATTTTGTAAATATTAACATATTAATACAAAATTTACATAATCATTTAAAATACATACCTATACTCTACCCTAGTGGAACAAAATGGTAGTTACATACATTATATTAATGCAAAATTTACATGATCATTTAAAATGCATGCATATATTCTACCCTAGTGGAACAAAATGGTAGTTACATACATTTATTAATGTTGGATAAAGTATAATAGCACCTTATATTTATAATATTTAATGTATTATAAAAATTAAAACATAAACATTTAATATTAAATAAATATAATAACATGTTTGTTTTAATTTTTAATTTTTGTATTGATTTTATAAGTATATTTTATATTTATAAAATAATATTATCTAAATGCATTATAAAACATTTTATAAAATACTTTTTAAAGAAAATGTATTTATTATCATTAAAATAATTTTAATATAAAATTATAAATTTCTAATTAACAATATAAATTATTTCTAACTTTTGTATTAATATTATTATTAAAAATATATAAATAATTCTTATAGATTTATTTTATAAAGTTAAAAATAATATTAATATAATATATTAAAAAGGCAAAATATAAATTAAACATGTTAATATCAATTATTAAAATTATGTAAATATTAAATATTATTTTTATTCTCTTATATATTTTAGATTTATAAAACAATATTATATAAATATATTATTAAAAATTTAATGAAGAATATTTCTTAGAATGAATTTATTAATTATCATTAATGTTATTTTAATATAAAAATATTAATTTTCAATTAAGAATATAAATTTTGGTTTCTCAAAATCTAATTCTTAATAAAACCATTCCTAAAAAAAGGAAAAATAATAGTTCATCTTTATTATTTAATTTTCCTATTTATAGATTAACTTATAAAAGATAATCTGTATGGAAGCAAGGTAATAACTATTCCTAAAAAATGACAAAATAATAGTTCACCTTCATACTTCCTAAAAATCTACCCATAACACCCAAAAAAAATTAGCCAATCATGTTCATGAGAAATACTTTTTAAATTTGATAAAGTTAAATATTTTACATAAGAATTAAATTTTATTTGAAAAGGATTAAAATCATAGTGTAGCCAATACTATATAAATTTTTTAAAAGGAATATAAATGTTTTTATGTGTTGTAATGTTTTATAGCACATATAAATGGAATAATATAGTGTATTCAAATACACTCCTCCATCTAATAAAATTTTCCTCTTTTCATTTTATTTTGGCTCACTATGTCATGACTTAAATTTAGAAATCAATTATGTAGCATTTTATATCTATTGCAAATTTTATAGTCAAGCTATTATAATACTCCATAGTTCTATTCATATTTTTAGTTCATAGTGCAAAATCACAATGGTGGAAATGCTCGATCAATTTAAAGCTTCCTAAGATTTAGAACATACAATCTTGTAATGAAATAAAACAATCAAAACTCATAAAATTTGAGCTACAAGATGTCATTTATATTATGCATGATCATCAATTTTTATATCACAATATTTTATTATGTTTGGTGGTTCATCAAAGATTAATGGTTTGACAAAACCCTATGAGATCCAATGGACAAGACACCAACAATGAGATAAGTTGGGGATAATTTAATAAGAGTGTTTAATTCCTATGATGGCACATGCCTACAATGTACATAACCTCAGTTAACATGCAAATAGCTCACAAATAAAATAAAATTTTCCTTGATCATATTTTAATATGCAGCTCACAAATAAAATAAAATTGTCCTTGATCATATTTTAATATGCACAAGTAAATATTTTATTCGCATATGTAGTGTCAAAAATTACACCCTAGGTCAATTTCACACTTATGTATGGCATTCAGTGCATTTATGACAAAATCCATAATTGGAATTTCATGATTTCGACTTCATGGATGGCGATGATGAAGAATTCATAGCTTGTGGTTGAAATTTTGGAGAAATTGGTCAAACTACAGCACAACGCATAAACGTCTACGTGGTGGTCAAACATCTCGCTAAAATACAATATTTAAATGGAAATATTTCATATAAACCATTTGTGATGTGTGTCCCAACACTCAAACACAACTATAACAACTATTCCCGCTCAATCCAAGAACAAAACTTGCTTTTCTCCTCATTTTCACAACTTATTGCAACATTCTATACTTTGAGCTTTCTACTTCTAATTCTTATCGAAACTCTATCAAAATTCTCTCATTGTAGCAAAGCCTCCTCTTGCAAGTGATATCATCATGTCTATCATCTCAAGAGAGAGGCCACAGTGATCTTGTCTAGTGTCTTGTAATTGTAGGGGTTCTCCTGCACATCAGGATTTATTTCTATCACACGTCTATTTTATTTTATGCAATCCACTATTGTATGGTTGTTCATGGAGGTTGAGATACCAAAGCAAGGGTTTGAATAAGAAAAACCCCTATACAACCAACATTTTTCCCTGTTTCCATGTGTGCAAGTGTCGAACAGGTTGGAGTAAGAAAGGACCTCATTCTGGTAGTTTTTGGGCCTGATTCGTAAAAACAACAGTGTGGATGAATAAAAGCCCTTGCGGCGCATTGACATCCAAGGTTGAGGTTTTACTCGATTGGTACCATTTTGTGTACATTCTACATTTTCTTTTCCCATATTCTAAAATATTTTATCATTCAATATATGCAAGTTATTTAAGATTTTATGTTATATTCATTGTTAAACTTTGCTTAATTTTCTATTTCAAATCATTTCTATTTCTAGTTCATTCAAGCTGATTCAATTGAGGTAGTTGAGAGATAAGTTTTCTCCTTAAGATCTTTTCATCTTGAGGGTAGCAAATTCCCTCCTCTACATTTTGGTAAACCCAACGTGAACTCCAATGTCAAATCTTTTTATTCATCATTTTAGGTAATGTCTTCTCAAAATAGGACTTTGATATGTTAGAAGATTCCTTGGATGATTTCTTAGAGGCATCTCCGCCTGTTTGAAGACCAATTATACAAAATTCACCCTTAGAATCTCCTTCTTCATAAGATGAGAAGTCCATGAATGTGATTGTAGTCTCTGCTACCCTTGAAAGGCCTAAGAGACCGATCATTTATGTGACTTCGGCTAGTACTTCTTTGAAGAGAGTCCATTTTATTCATGGTATTTTATTTAATAGTGATTCCCTAGATCTTTATACAAATTTTATACAATTTAAAGCTTCTTCATATAATGCAGTAGCACATACTCATAATACTAGAAGGAATAAATAAAATTTTGATCAATCTAATTATTTACCACCTTCTCAACCAAATATTTCTCAAGCACATAAACCTCTAGTCAAGAAACAAAGTAAATATGATCTTATCGAGCTCAACTTTGTGTTACTCTTGCTAAGATCTCACTTTGGGATTTACATTAGATTGCCCTGATTTATCAAGGTATGCTTCAAGAAGCTCTTCAGAAGATTCTTTTACCCTCTTTTGTTAGGCCAACGGATGTGAATGCGTTGATAGATCATATTCAAGTGGATTAATTGAATATTACATTCTATCTGCATGAGCTCCTGCCTTTGGAAGTGCAAAAGCATGCATATCCATTAATGATAATTATTTAGGTTAATAATGTCAAGATTAAGTGAACTCTCATTGATACTAGTTTGACACTCAATGTTTGTAGTATCGATCTATTGCCTAAAGTTAAATTTGATTCAATTTCTCTTGCTTCATCTTCTTTATTTATTTGTGGTTTTGATAACACGGGTTAACAAGCTTTGGGCACTATTATCTTTCCCTTAAAGATAGAACCAATCATCGTCCCTACCTTGGTGCACATTATGCCAGGACCTTTACCATATAATCTCCTCTTGTGTAGAGCTTGGATTCATACTTTAGGAGCAACTGTTTCTACCGTTCATGGTTCTGTTAAGTTTGTTGTTAATAATCAGGTAGTTACAATCAAGGCTGGCACTGATACTATGCATCTATGTCAAATGACAACAGTTAGTCACGCCTTAGTTATACCTACCTTTTAGAACTATATTTTATCATTATCTTCCAATGTGGCTAAATATACACCGGTAGTACCTATTACAAATGATACTCTTGAGAAAGATGTCCCTAAAGAAGATCCTCCTAAAGCAAAAATTCATGAGTCTAGTCCTTCTCCTAAATTGAATGTGTGTCTAGGTGATGATTGTGGATCTTTGGACTTCGCTGAGTCTTATATAGGGGAGTACAAGGTAGATCCAATCCACCTAGATATTCCAAAAATCTCATTCACCTCTACTAAGAGGGACCATTATGCTTCTGTAAAGAAGGGTGATACTTATAGTATGGATTATGCTCTTTATACTAATCCTCCTTCTTCTCAAGAATTGTAATCACGTTATGGACTAGGATTTAACATCTTTTCTAAATTTGGTTATGGAGGTAAAGGTTGTGGACGTGATGAACAAGGTATTAAAGTCCCTCTAAAGGTTAATCCACATGACTCTAAGACTAGATTTGGATACTACCCCACAATGTCTAAGGAAAATTCATGGTTGAATGTCAATATTGTTTTTGTCAATTGTCTTCCTCTTACACTAGTTCATCTTGAATATATTGTAAATAAAGTAGAATCTAAGGAAGTTCTTGACATTTTCTCTTCGAAAGAAGATCTAGAAGAATTCTTAGGTTTCTATTCTAATAGATCCCTACTTATCATCATAAGCTTCAATTCTCATGTCACTTGAATTGTAGAACCTACTTTGGGGAATTGGAATGTCCCATTTTCCTAGGTAGTTAATAGATGTAGTGGTTAGTCTACCAACTAGCCCTCATAGGCTAACATGGCATTTAAGGGGCCCTCTGAGGGTGATCTATGGCTCTTCAGCATTCCTTTTGGATCTTATTTCAATACTCTTCATCTCAATGTCCCAATTTATTTATGGTGTGTCTTCCAGAGGCCATTTTGGACACTTTGACCCACACTTACTATTTTTAGTGAGTCACTTGGATGTGTTGCTCATACTTACTATTTATAATGTCATGGAATGGTCAGTTGCTATCATGCCTATATCTAGGAAGTTGATGGATTACTCCCATAGGTTGATATTTATATTTATTAGGGAGTTATTTAATTTATATTATTAAAGTTAATCCAGTTTAACTTTAATAATAATTATTATTATGGATGACTTAATTAATTGGTGTTGTAAGGGGTTTAAAAGGTGTTATGTGATGTTTGCATAAAGTATTATTATTTTGATGTTTTGAACCCTCAAATTTATAATGAAATATTTAAATGGCCATCGAAAGCAAATTAAATGGAATGAAATTCAAATACAAATTGGGTGTTGAAATATAAAAGGGAATTGAAATCTCATTTTGCACATTCATGTTTGAAGAAGAATTTTGCTAAGGGTTTACAAGAGAACTGGAGAGTCTAGAAATACTCTACTTCACCAAGGATGAAAACCCTCGTGAGGATCATCTTGGTACAGGAGTGAAAATCTCCTAAGCCAACTTGTAGACAATTCCAATTACAAGGATTATGCTTGTGCTTCAATAAGTTTACATGAAAGATTCAAGTTTTAGGGTTTGATGATTTAATAAGAAAGTGGAGGAAATATTAATTGAATTTGAAGGATTTACTTGCTGATGTATAAGTCAATCCTTGTTGGATTGGGCATGAGGTTTGTTGAGGGTTTATTGGTAACACAAATCTAATTATAAAATTGGAGGGTTTATGGTTGCTTGTGAATCATTTCACCTAGCATCAGGTCACTCACT
>VDFB02168118.1:171559324-171664582 GCA_007258455.2 Sequoia sempervirens
ATATGTTGGTTTAAAATTTGTTGTTGTGGAGAGAACATGTTTTGTAAAAGCTGATTTATTATAGGATCATTTTGTGACATATTTTGATAATTTTTGGAGTGTGTAGGGCTATTGTTAATTATTGGAGGGTTATTGTTATGGAAGTTGACAAGGGGTGAAGAAAACAGAGGTTTGGTAGATGAGGGGACAAAATTATAAGGATTTCCACAAGAAAACCTTAAACTAGAGTTAATACCATTATTATATTATGTGGTGGATGCTACAATGGAGGAGTGAAAGTGGGAATAGAAGGTATGGTCGTAGGAGAGGATAATTTTTTCCTATTTGACTTTGAGCATTATTTAGGTTTTGAGTGCAACTATCTATTGTAGGGATGTGTGCATCCACTATATGAGCTATGTTATGAAACACTTCTACCCTTTGTGAATCATTGATTAGTTTCCTAAGGTTATCCACTAAGGGCATTATTTCTCTAGCCAAGGATTCAATGCTTAAGAATAGTTGAAGGATTTTGAGGTTTGTATCCAATTGTTTAAGTTTATTTTCAAGGAAATGTGCAATGACAAAGTTTCCAAGTCCACATGAATGGAACTAGTGATGAAGAAGACATAGGAAAAGTAGTAGGGAGAGGATCAAAGATATATTGCATAGATGCAATTCCTTGAGTGAAAGAGTTATGAAACTCAGACTCAACAACAAATGTAATTACAACATGAGAAGCCATGAGTCTATAATTATGTCTCGCAAGAGTATTTGATATGGGACACTAGGCTGTGAAGCTCATAAATTGATTATAAGATTTATGACACTTAAGTATTTATACATAATTGGAATAATGGATGATGATGATGATAGGAACAATGTATAAACCTCAAAAATAGGAAGCATGCCTATATAGAGGCTACAAAGGTCTAGAACTGTGACTGAAATTTGGGGTGAAATTAGTAGGGCAAGGGCGAGGGTACCCTAGACTAGAGACGTAAATTTTTGCAACTTTAAAGATCTAGAAATGTAGTATAGTGTTTAAAGGTTTGAGTTTGTATAGGTTCAGGTCTGATCAAGCATAATTTTGGAAATGCAACAAACCTAATTTATTTATATAAAACACATGTCTGCATGAAATTTTTATATTTCAAAACAATAAAAGGAATGCAATAACTCCCAATTTCTTGATAAATGACACTTTCTAAAATGCAAGATGTGATATCTAACTAATTTTTTCTCTGAAATGCTAAAAACATAACTCTTTTGACCTTTTGAAATGGTAAATGGCATGTAAATCTTTATTTTCAATGCACTTTGAATGATAACACTTTCAAAAAACCTAAGATTTAACTCAAACTTTAAGACAATATATATGTAAATCAAAAGCATGTAAATGTACTTGATACATCAGGTTCACTAAAAATTTATGTGGGAAAAGGGATGTAGGGTCTAAATCACACCTTTCTAAACATCACATTTGAGAGGACACAAAAATGATCATGAAAGACCACTTGGCTACTATCCTCAAGGAAGAACCATAATGGTTGATTAGGTTTTTAGTCCTCTTTTTTTTGGTAGGGGTTGATTAGGGATTGAATAGGTTTGATTATGTAAACTAGGTCAATTGTACAACTACAAAAAAATGATGGAAATACAAAAGAGTACATATTTGAGAAGAAACTAAAAATGACAAAGTAGAGAGAAGAAATAGAGGAACCTGGCATTCAAATCTGGGTTAAAATTTTCTGGTCAGGAGTGTGGGTGCCCTAGACTGAGAAATGAGAGTTTTTAGAATCTAGATAAACAAGATATAATGTGTTATAGTCTATAGGTGCTTCCTTGTCAAACTCAGCTTTGGAACTTCGTTTATTGATGAATAATTGCACTTGCCCTAATTTGATGAATGAATGTGCTTGAATGCTTGATCTTGATATTGAATCTTCAATATTCTCCTAATCCACTTCAAATCTGACACCTATAAGAAAGAGAGGAGAGAAAGGGTTGTGTTATATAGGGGCTTGCCTATGTCAAACCTCGCTTTGGTGTTTCCATTTTCATAAACAAATATGATGATGTTGATAAAGAGTGCTTGCCTTAGGTCAGGAAAATGAAAATGGATAAAACAAATGATAAACCAAAAGTGTTGCAACTTACCACTTAGATCTAATTTCTTTGATGGACTAAACTCATGTCACTCATCTCATGCAAAGAGAATTTGATGCTTGATTAAAGGTCCTAGAAGTGTTAGTACTCACAAAATAATGAACATAGAACATGAAACAAATCTTACATGATGCATTGCTAACACGAATCTTGACTGATGAAAATATTGTAAAATGATGCTCATTCTAGTCTTGAATTGCCTTGACTACTTTTTAGGATGCTCAATTTCTCAAAATTTCATTAGGTGTTCAAATGGTAAAAAAAAAAAATTTATATGCATTTCTTGATTTCCCACAATAATTATTTTGAAAATCTGACAAATGAATTTGAATTTTTAATATTAAAAGTTGAGTCAAAATAGGGTGGTCTAGGGTGAGAGTACCCTAGACTAGACCTATTTTGGGGCTTTGATTGTTGTTAAATAAATAATTAGTTTTAATTCTCTATTTTATATTGATTTTTTGAAAACGATAGTAAAATGAGAAAGTAATAAGCATAATTAAGTCCATACACATAAGGGGGAGCTAAACATAGTGTGAAATTATCAGGGTCGACAATTTACAATGATATAGGTGTAAATAATGACTTTATCAAACTAGTTAGCTTTTAGTCTACCTAGGAGAGTCCTATTCACATTGCTTAAGTATCCATTTAGGGGATTTTAGCCTTTTGTCTAACTTCATAGCTTTGATATCATGTTAATGTTAACAAGATCTCTATTTGAATGCTGACATCATTGAGTCATGCAAGTCAAGAAAGCACACACTCAATTTGTGAGATTGAAAAAAAAGAATGCAATATAAAAATGGAATGGAAATAGAATTGATATTATCAAAGAGAAGGCTTGTACATATAGGAAAACCAATTTGAGTCACTATAGGAGTGCTCAACTCAAGGTGGGAAGAATGCTCCACCAAGTGAAAAATGAGAAGTGCCACGTATCTTTGAAGAGTTCAAATAAATCTCCAAATGACATATCTCCACCTAAGGTGGCTTAATACATATAGTAGAATAAAATAATTAAATAATAATTCTACTATAACAATCTTAAAGTGAGTGATGCAAAGAAAACTTAAATCTAATCCAAACTTATTATAAAAAATAAAGAAATGCAATCTTAAATAGATAAACAAATTATACCATGTAATACAATAATTTATGTGCATGAAACCTTTTCACAAGAAAAATCACATACTCCAAAACTTGTAAAATTATTATCAAATTTGAAGAGGATTACAATATAATTACAACACAAGTCTTTAGAGGAGTATTCACCAACAATAAACTTAGAAGAATCTTGGCAATGTTTCAACATCTATGTACCTATAAATTCACTTATGAAACCATTTCCTCAATTACCAATATATAGACAAATAATAAAGTTAGGAAACCGTAAATGATTTCAAAAACCATTTTACAAAATCCCCAAAAGTGGCTCCCAAATTTGACACAATTTTCAACACCACCAATGAAGATTCCATGTCTTTTGCTAAAATAGTAAGTCAATAATGTAGTAGTAACTCCCACTTTGACCCACTCAACATTAGCACCCAACTTGGGTTGTCACACCATCTCAAAATATGCATGACATATGAAAAATAATAAATTATATCATAACTAATCAAGCTTCTAAAGTAAATCCCCCCCCTCCCCCCATTTTAGCTCTAATATGTTATAAGATGTCATAACTTGTCATAAAATCCTACAAAAGAAGGAAACTCCAAATCTTACATATATATCACCTTATGATGACTTATAATTCATCAAAAAAGGTAGCAATACTTGGCATTATATGTCTTACACACATTTCAATGTCTTATTTGAGATGAAGCATAAATATAAATAAAATATAATGTGGAATTATAAGAAAATGCCTAATAATAAAATAATAAAATCAATTACTTGCAAAGGTTGATATGCCTTAATTCCCAACAAGTTCCTTGACACAATGCATATAGTAATGACAGTTTTTGAAATAAGCTACCATTGCTTTTTTCCTCAAATAATTATTACATATTGAACATACATATCTCATAATTGGCACCATTAAATTTTTTAATATCCATATGGGAAGTAGAAGTCATGGTTCTCAATCCTTTCCATAAATCTACAAAACCACACATTACAAAGGTTCCCACATAGCCAAAAATACCTTCAACACAATAAAAATGTGTCCCTCTATATGCATAATTATTAGCTCTAATACCAAATATTTCAAGAAACAAGTTGAATCTACAATAAAACCTCTTACAAGTGTATGCAAATATGAAAGATAATTTTATATCTAAAGATTACCATATGATGATTATGTGATTTCTTAATATTAGTAATACGAATAAAATCAACAACTATATCAATATATAATGACATAGAGAAACTCTCTCGAGAAATAAAACTACATGGGAAAGAGGACAAGTATGTAAATATTAATATATTCAACAATGAAATACATCAAATGCACCAACACTCTCTTCACTATGCCAACACTTTGACAACATTTATGTACATGTAAAATAATATGAAATTACTATCACATACCTCCAATTTATAGAGAAATGAGAGACAAATACCATCAAACCACATGGTAAAATTCAAAAACTCCCACATTTAAAATGAAGAGGCTTTTCCAAAAATAGTAAGTGTAACTCCTAATGAGCCATGAACAAAAAAATAACCTACATACTACTAATAAAGGACATCTTTAACTTGTAACTCCTTCATAATGACCTATATCCTAAGATAGGCATCCAAAACCATCACCCAACTCATAAGGGACTCACCAACAACATGCGAGATTATCCACTACTCAATTCTCATGCCCAAGTTGAGAAATTTGCTAAAAATAGCTTCATAATTACCATTGCTAAGTCCACCTCCTTCATGAATACATATGACAATTGATGCCAAGATTTCTAGGGAATATTAATTACAAATGACTTTCTAATTGCAGCTTGGTCATCCAAGGACACTTTCCAAGAGTGTTGGAGATGCATAAAATATACATAGGGTTACAAGGTAAATGTTGCTTTAATCCTAACACTCTCTACATTTGCATATGGTGCAAAAGCTTAATGATATATGGGGCCTTACAATCATCAACTAGATCATGGCAATGCATACTCTAAATTATTTGGTCACTTGTTCTTTAATTGAAGCTTTCTCACTTTGCTTTGTGTATTACCTACCAATGTCTTCCCATTGGTTGTAAATTGATTTATTTAGAAGTTGTTAGTCCTTGCAATCCTTTTTGTAGACATCACAAAAATCTCAAACATCTTTTCAGTTTTGCACTAGAGCTTGATCTACTTAAAATTGGATGCATGACTTTTGTAAGCCTTTCAAACCTAATCCTTTTACTTGACACATGATTCTTTTGAGGAATTGGCCTAAAATTCCTTTAAAGTTTACCTAGATAGGGTGGAAATCTTGTTTAACATTTGAAAAGATTGAAATTCAACTCTCTTTTCAAGAAGTTTTGTTAAAATTTATTTCTCTATATTTACTAAATATATGATTTTCTCTAATAATCACATGTAGATAAGAACAAAAGCTAATAATGTTGCTCACTTACAAGTGTTCATTGATCACTAAGGTAATGGATCTTATATGGTTGCCCTCTCCCTCTAACATGGACCAATCCCCTCCTTGAGGACATAATCACAATGCCTATGGATATGATTCTTATGGTTCTTAGCTACCTCAATGAAGAGCTCAAGGTCACAATGCTCATGGTTGGTCTCAACACTTCCATCCACCTTATGTGCCCTCTCAACCCCATTACATGGATGCTTTTGGTTAGTTAGACAACAATTTTTTTTCTAACTTGTCTATATTAATTTCTCACATGAAGAATGAAACTCAACTACTAGATGGAGAATAGGATAATTAAGAATGCACCATTCTAGATTGTCTATCAATTCTAGATGACCAAGGTCTTCCTAGTGGTTGGGGCAAGCCTAATAACTAACCCACCTCCATCTCCTACTAGATATAAAACTCTTCATACTTTAACAACTTTATTATTTCTTGTTTGTCTATTTTAATATGTTTATTTAAAGATAGCCTTATACAAACTTTAGGTAGAATTTATTCCACCCACTTTTTTATTCTAAATATAGTATGACAAACTTCCTTATCCAAAATAATATCATATAACATTACCTAATTCATAAAAAAAATGTGTCCACATTCATGAGTTGTTTTTAAGAGGCTCATCCTTAGTCATGGAGAGATTCATATGGTAGGGTTTCTCAATGGACGGTACACGTGGCGTTTCTTTTCTTAAGTCTATAACCGCACAAAGAGATCTGAGATCTCGGGTCTTTTCAACCAGAGCTTACGTGGTATTCAAAAAGCCCAAACAGAAAGTCAACAAAGCTATTTAAGAAAGGTACCCACTGTAAATTTTTTAACAAAAAAATGACGTGGAGACAGTAAACCAACATGTGAAGAGCGTGGACAACAGATAAGAGCTATCAAATCTTCTTCCATCTTCACCACTTTTTCCATTCCACTCTCTCCACATCCAAAAATGGCCGCCAATCGCGATGAGAGCCCCCTTATCGTCGGCGCCCCTGGTGAAGGGGGTTCTCTGTTTGTTGACAGAAATCCAACGCCATTGCTTCTCTGTTGCTGCTGCTGCAATGCCGCTGATGAATTTCCGTTGTGGAGCGCCAAGCTCAAGGGATCCCTGCGGCGGAGAAGACAATGCTCTGCTCCGCTTGTTTGCCCTCGCAAATGGATCAACTTTTTCAAGAAGCTCAGGAAGACTAACAGTATGGCGATTTACAGCAGCAACCAGACCAAATCTGGGCGGTTTCAGTACGATGCTTTCAGTTACGCGCTTAATTTCGACGATGGGTGTGTGGATGAGGACGAGTATTCCCTGCGAGCATTTTCTGCCCGATTTGCTTGCCCCATTGCCAAGCCCAGGGAATCGAAATGCTCCCTGCATTACCCATCTGTGTAAAGAAAAGAACAGGGGCTACATCAGGGGAGATTCAGCTCGTTCTGTTTATGAGCTGATCGATGGTTTACAGGGTTCTACTCTGTGTTTGTATCACACATTGATTACAACCCACATTCAAATCTTTGTTTTTTCTGGTTTCTCTTCTGGGCAGCTTCTGAATCAGCGCCAAGAGGATCTGTAATTTGAATTTCCCTCCTGTTCAGAAAATTTATTGTCTTGTTAGCTACTGTAAATGCATGCAGATGCATTGGTGTTTTCTTAACTGTTTGTTTTAAATGTCCCGAATTCATTGATTAATTCACTCAGAGATTACAGTATAATTGAAGGGTCTCTTTCGTTTGGTTTGTCTAAATTGCTTTTAGTGAATGTGACCCGAGTGACAGGTTGTTCGCCATTATGTCACTGGTCAAGTGCCAGCTATAAATGGAATAGTTCACGTTGTTCTTTATGTTTTTAGTTGTGTCAGCATGCCACAACCCATTATGTGTAGGTGCATGAAATACAGATGGGTTTTTTTTGTTGTTGTTGTTTGGTTTTTGGGAGAGGGTATAGTAGTTGAGCAGGTATCAGCATTAATATCTTAAATAATATAGTAATGGTTGTGAAAGAGATTTAATATTTGAATATTTTATATTAATAATGGAATAAAATGTATTTCGTTAGATTTTAAAAGCAATAAATTATATGATATCATATTGATAGATAACAAAACATGATTTGATGTTCAACTATTGGTTTCTAATGTACAATTATTGGTCTAGCTTTTTCCTTGACACCTCACCAAAAAAGCATGTCAATAATACAAGTTTTAAAGATCATAGTGATGGTGAAACAAAAGATTTCAACTGTTTGCATCTTTTGCTACTTAGCAATATAAACATTTAGTGCCAATGCTAGAAATGTGTTGCCATGCCAATGCATAAAGTTAGGGTGCACTACTATTGGACCCTTTCTCCTAATTCAAACAAGTTATTAATTCAATTTCTCTTTTTAATTAGAGAAGGTATTGTGCGTGGAGAGAAAATATATGATTTACATAAATTATTATGGTTATTTGTGTTACCTTGACAACCTTCACAACCTATATCCATGTAAATTTGTTCCATGTCTAATGTTTTTAGCTCATAGTTTAATGTCTTGGTCAAGTAATTTTGCCAAAATTATTTACAAAGATCTAGAGTGCTTATAAGAAGAAGATATAGCGACAAAACTATCTTGCTTGCATGAATTTTCATCTTTACTATTTTGATTAAGTTTTTTATTTATATTTATGGCAAACTAGTGTCAATATCTATGTACAATGCAATTTTTTTTTTCTATAATCTATACCCTTTTGTTATGTTTCATCATTTATCAATTATTACTAGTTACCCTTTATTTGAGTGGTTCATTTATGCCTTCTTGGTGAACAAATATTCTCTCTGTGTATTAGGGGATTGGTGTGGATGAAATATAAATTAAGCAACAACAATCATTGATCACCTTTGAATCTAAGAGTAGGTGCTATTCTAGCCACTAACTGTTGAGAAAATGTCTCTCAACCTTGCAATTACATAAGTTACTATTGATACATAAGGTATTGTTCATCTGACGATGACGGGGGGGTGCGGGGGGTCCCCCCCTGTGAGGGGTCCAAGGGGATCATCCCCCAATTGGGGTCCAAAGGCAGTGTGCCCTAGCAAGGGCTCGAGGGCAGCGCTTCCGAAAGGAAAAAAATATTTATATTTTATTATTGTAAATCTAGACCATTCATCATTATGTCTCATATCTGACGATCGATATTTTATTAGCTTGACTTACCCTAGAAGACAACCCTATTTTATGAGGTCATTGTATTACGACTATGTATTGTGATGTCTTCTAAGAGTCTGATAGTTGACGTGTTGCCTTTGAATCTTTGGTTGGTGATACTCGTGTGAGAAGCTTGCTTTGCAAGTATACTGTAATCTTTGTGATTTCTGAATAATATATTGGGTGGCTTTTGGAGTGTGGGGTTTTTCTCCCGAAAGGGTTTTCCCCGTGTAAATCACTGTATTGTGGTATGCATGATAGTTGTGTTTATTTGTGTTTAAGTTTTTGTAACTGTTAAGGATTTGTAAAAGTTTTGCATTATTCTCCTCTCAAGATTAGTGTAGGAAGTTGTTCTATTACCTTACCTTCCTTACACTAACAACTTCATGCAATGTTTTGAGCAATAGAGGTCATTGATCGAGATATAATAAAAAAAAGTGCACGTGTCAAGAAAATAGATGTGAAAAGTATTAATTTCCTTGAAGTTGAGTTAGCATGACTTCTAGCTGTAAGATCAAGACAAGTTAGCACATGATCAATGACATGCGAGATTCAAAAGGCTTGTGGAAATGAAGTGTAAAAGTGTCATGTCATTAGAATGTCTTCTAGCACATGTGGTATGATCATCATAATATTTTGGGATATACAAGCATTGAATTTCTCATCTAAAACCCAATTGAGTGTGATGTTGGACTCATAATGAATTGAATGCTTAGATGCAATAGTGCATATTGGAATAAGTGTCAATTATGTAGAAAATAGTGTAAGGATTGTTGGTTATTAATATGCATTCTCTTTGTGGAAGCTAGATCTTTTTCCAAGTAAGAGAAATATTATGAAATTGGTATACGATGTCCTTTGGCATGTGTAGTCTTTGGTGTCAAATATTGTATGTTAAGTCTCAAGCACTGTGCGTTTGATTATCTATTATTTTTGAAGAAGGTTTTACAAGTAGTTGTCCTCTCTATGTATGAATGTCTCCATGTTTTAATAGGAAATTTTAAAGGGGGGTAATATTACTTCCTAGATTTATTGGCTTGATTAGTCTTCTATTACAATAATTGTAAGATATTTTTGTGATAATATATGGAGATATTTTTTCACTTTTGGATGATTGCATAATATAATACATCATGTGATGCTTCTTGATTCTTTTATTTACATATAAGTGAAATTACAATTAGACTAATGGGATCTTGTATATAATTCTAGTTTGTTTCTCTTTATTAATTTATATTCAATTTCTTAAGCTCAAGTTTATAAATTGTGTTTTCTTATTATGTAGATTTGACTTTGTCACATTAGATCAAGGCACTAGTCTCTTTCGGTACTTGATCTTGCTTAAACATAGAATATATCCTATATCCATTTACAAGTTAGTGTCTAACAAGGCTACTTAAACTCATCGACCCTTACCTTTGCCATATATTTTGAGAACCTATAATAAATTTTTTATTTTATAAAGTCATGGATATTTGGGTCTTACAGATTATATTTGAAGTAAGAACACAAGTGATTTTACCTTTGGAGATATACAATTTATTTTCATTTGTAACAAGGTGGAGTGAAGGGGGAAGGAGGGTAGAAAAGATAAGGTGTAGGCCAAGTGTCATGAAGACTTGGGTAGTAGGGAATGAGGAAAATGAGGTGTTGGGAAGGTGGAAATAGGTTTATTTCTAATGGAAAGATTGAGTTTTAGAAGTAAGAAAATTAAATAGAGAAAAAATGCATGAAGGATATTGTCCTTTATTCATTGCTATGTGAATGTACAAAGAGTAAATAGAGGTCATGGCAAGAATCATGGTCCCACAATTAGGTATTGATGTAGTGCATATGCATAATTTTTTAGATGCCCTAGAGAGGTACAACCCATAGTAGTGGCGGTTCTATATGAATACATACATAAACCTATAACAAATCATACTTTGGGATGTGAGTTGGAAAGCCTTTACCTAAACAAGATTAAAAAGGTTGTACTTATATAAAAGCCATTAGCTAGGCCTATAAATAGAAAGCTAACAAATGTTGTACATGTATGATACACTTTACATGTGGATTGATGGGTAATAGGTGTCAAAACCATATGATGCTATTTGAATCATAATATAATGTGGCTATAAATACTAACACATGTCTGAAGGCTATGGTGTCAAACTAAATGTGTTGGTGTAAATGCGCATGTGCAAGTCATCTATAATAAAAAAATGTAGGATTTGGAAATATAATTGTTAGAATCCTAAAATTGGCTTGATACTATTGAAGTGTGTGATTTCAAGAGCATTGTGACTAGCATGCAACTTTGTCTTACTTACATGAAGCTTTCTAGAAATAATGTTTATGTAGATGTGCATGAAGTCATTTTGCTAGTTTCTTAGCTATACAAAAACATCTTAGTGTTGTTAGATTTGTACACAATAGAATAATACAACAAGAAAGGAGTAAAGTAGAACTCATGTGTAAGAGTGCACATTACATGGGTCTACACATGAATTATTCACCCTTTCTTGTAAATCAATGGCCTCCATTGCATCTAATATAAAATAAAATAACTTCATTGATAATAGCCTCTCACATAAGTCAAGAAAGAATAAGAGGATTTGTACCAAAACAAGGAAGATTCTATCCTTATCCTTTAAAGAAGAATAATAAATTATGATTTGATAATTCCACTAACACTTATTCCAACTTGATACTACCACCAAATGGATCTCTAAAAAAAATTGCAAGTAATTCAAAGGAACAAATAAATTATACTCTAAAAATTTAAGGGTAGTGAATAATAAATGGTCCCATGCCCACTCCTCATATATCAATCATATTTAGAAAAAGTGACACACAATGTTATAATGAAATTTTATTAATTGAAGTTGGTTACAAACCCCACATATATGATGAATATGATTTAATGGATGATAATACTTCTAATACTATTGGTTAATTATTTGGATATTTCATGCTCTACACACACATTGCATTATTTATATTGTTACTTCAACTTATGGGACACATGATGGAATTGAGGTCACTTTTCTATCATGTTCATGATATAGTTCCATATTTTTCTATATGATTGTAATGACTATGATTTAATATTCTTTATCACATGCTTTACTGGCACCATCTTTTCTATGATGATTATAGGGTCATCCAAGAATACCAATTTTAAATCTTTTGATTCTATGATATGCTAAAAATGTTGAGGAGTCTTATGTTAACATGTTCCATGATGATTTTACTTTTTTCTACATGTGGTTTTTGATGGTATTTAACACTTCTTTGTGCTTACAACATTTTTATCTAGCAAACATACTTTGTATAGCCCTACTTAGTGGCAACATTGGGGAATTTTTTTTTACTTTCATGATCATATTATTAGTATCTTTTCATGGTGTTGCATGATTCTATCTTTATATTTCTATTTAATCATTCAGTTTTTCACAATTATATCATTTTTTGTATCTTTATCTACTCTCCTAAATCTTAATTGAACTCATTACATGCAACCAAAGGGGTAAAATATAAGCTCAAGTTAGCATTCCTTCTTTGAGTATGATTTCAATTACTAGAACATGATTTAAGGAAAATTCAAATGGTACCATATTCTATTTGTTGATCCAAGACATATCTATTGGTTTTCTATCTTAGGCAATATTGTAATTCCACCACAATTCAAGTATCTCTCAACTCTTTCCTCTTTGTCTCTTTATTTTAAATATAGGAAAATAATTTTTTTGCAAGCCTATTTAATTCTACTCATGATTTTTTTTAATTTGTTTTTGTGCAAATTTCCAAAGGACATTCATTTTCAAGGGAGCATGGTCCAAGAAGTGGCATCCATGTCCCTATCTATATATTTTTTTATGATTTTTTGAATAAAATTGCTTTCATGTTAGGAACCTAGTTTTTTGTTGATATGTGTTCTCATGATAGTTTATTGTAAGTCAAATTTGGAGAGAAAATGTAATGGTGAAATTACATAATTTTCACTTTTCCCCTTATTTTGGACCCATTTTGACTAGGTTATCTCTTATACAATGAAAGGAATATAAATTACATATTTTTTGTTAATAGTTGTTACATAACCCATGCCTTAAATTTGTTTCAAACTTGCACTCACTCCCAATGATTGACCCAAATTTCATCAATTTTCTACCCTAGGTTAGATTCATTCAACTTTTTTTTTGCATAAATAAATTGATATAGATGTACATAGTTATAGAAATGACCAACCCTATATAATTCAAATATGAATCTACAAAAAATGTAATCCTTCCTACTTGATCATTTTCTATTGACTAGACATGTGAAACATTTTATTTATGGGGCCCTTAGAGTTGAATTCAGAGGGGCAAACCTGACTCATTTAGTAGTTTTTGGATCTTATCTCATATTCCTACTTACACAATTATTAAGGATAATTACTTATCTATTTGCATGGCAACATAATTTAGGGCATCAATTGCATGTTTGAATCTTATCTTCAATAATTTTTTGAGTTGTTGACTTGGTGTCTTTACAAGGTTCGACATCAGGGAGTAAATATCCTTATTACACAACCAATTTCGTAAGTGGAGACAAACATACAAATTTATGATAAACTAAAAGCATAAATTTAAGGATTTAAAGAGATTAGATCCACTTATACACATTAGATTTAGTCTTGTGTAAGTTAAATTCATAAGTGCTTGGTTAATCCTACAATTAGAAAAGTGAATCATAGTTATAGAAAATTAATTTCCAAAACATTTGCCTAAACATCTTTGAATTTTTTACATTTCAACAAATTATATAGGCGTATGTCACATCATATCTACATTATATTTCCAACTAACTATAACTATTCACTCATTTAATATTCCAACATTTATTTTAATACATTTATATTCTCAACTTTTTAATCTAAACTAAATTCTAACTACTTATAATATTTATTTATCTTAAATTTATACATCAAAAATATTTTAAAAAAAATGCTAATAATATTTATTTATCTTAAATTTATACATAAAAAATATTAAACAAAAATGTTAATAACATCATGAATCACTATTGTAATTTTTATTTAAAATAATTAAAATTGTGATCTTTAGTTCACTTCTATTACAAAACATTACATTCTAATTCAATTGATAAACCAATTTATGAACTTTTGTTATTATCATTTAAAAAAACAAAAATGACATTTAAAAACAATTAATCTTCCTTCACACCTTTCCATAAAATTAAAAGCATTATAGATGTTTTGATATTTTTTTAATCTAGTTGTCTTGAAAATTGGGGCACAATGATCCTCTTAAAAAACAAATAAAGAAACATGTACTTATTTACTTAATTATTATTTTAATCAATAAAAAATGATAATCAAATTCATATCAAGATACCAAGTCAAATTTATACTATAATTTATGTCGTATACTTACACAGATATTGATTTTAAAACAGGCTTGACTATAAGCGAAAGTATGGAAAGACATATGGGGACAATAAAACATTTTTTTGATTGCCTTTTCTTTTTTTTATCTTAATTTTATAAAGTCAAATCTATGTAACATGTGAATTGTTCGTGCATATGTGATTTGGTCAAATTTCAAAGTAATAAATTATATATGATATGGTTTTGGTCAAATTTCAAAGTAATAAATTATATATGATATGGTTTATATGCTTCTAGCTAAGGGGCAAAGGTTATAATAATGCAAATTGTAATTAGTGGGATATTTTTTATTGAATAATGTTGAAATCATAATAAAAAATAAATATTTATAAAAATGGTACAGAATTACAGTAACAAGTTAGTGGGATATGAAATTATAGACTATATATAATCACAATCATTTGCAAAATAAATGAATTGTAATGAATGTGAATTATTTATTGGGGAAGGATCTAATAAATCTTTCTTTAATAATATATAATTGCAATTTGTATATGATTTTTTTTTAAAAAAATATATAAGAATTCAGATTTAATCATGTTCTCTCTTTCTACTTAAGAGTGGATATGATATTTCCTATCAATATAAATTTTCACCTTTGTTCATTGAAAGAATTGAATATAATATTTTAGATGTCTAAGTTTTAACAATATTTTTACATAGTGTCATTTTCCATTATGCATCCTCTTTTTTTACATTTAATTTATTATTGTCATCTCTTTATACATGGGGGAATGATATCATATCCTTTTTACACCCCTTTATACTTTATCACATTATTTTTCTAATGGGTATATTCATTAATACAAGCTTTCACAATTAGATCTTTCATTGTTGTGCTCATGTGGTTCATTCACATCCTAAGTATCCACTTTATAGCATTGGGAGCCATTAAGCCTTACCATTGTGGATATTATTCCTTCTCTTTATCACAGCAAGGGGCATTCTACCTTTCCTCTTTGTCACATTGGGGGCATTGAGATTTTCATTTGAAAGAATCATGCTTCCTCTTTATATATTAGATCTTAATAGACATGCATTTTTGTTCAACATATCACAACTACCTTTACGATGGTTTAATGACTTTATCAGAACTTCATAAAGTGTATTTACATAGGTGTTCCTTGTCATTGAACACCACATCACCATCCATTTCCTATGTTGTGGGAAAGTTATTCTTTGATACCATGTCCAACCCATATGTTTATCATGATTTTATTTTGATACATTTATATGATCATTACATGATGTGCATTCTTTGTGGTCATTTCTATACATTCTTATTGTTTGAAAAAGGTGTGTTTTTCCCTTTGCATAATGTTTAAAATGTAAAACTTGTATTCATGGCTTACTAAGAAATCTAGGGATATGTGCATCGCATGAGTTATACATTATTCCAGGTTCATTTTGTATGTTGTATGCCATATTGGGATAGATACTTAATGTGGGTTGCACATTGGAAACATTTTTAATATTAAAAAAATAGTACCAAAAAAGTAAATGAGTGGGACATAGTTTTGTAAGCTCACAGTATTAGAAACATTATTTATGTAATAACACTTGGTGGTTTTGTGCAAGCATACTTATATAAACTAAAGCACTTGAGTAGTTGTTGAGGTTTACTAGTAGGATATCATAACCTTTGACTTGTTGGTTAATGTTGGATTGAGCATCTCTTCTAATTTGCATATGTGAGGAGAGGAAGCATGGATTAGGATGTATGATTACATGATTCTTATTTTTCTTGTTCACATGGAGTGTAAGTAAGGAGGTTAATGTTTCAAAATATTTGTATTGATAATCTACTAGTGTATTCTAATATATATTCATGAGATAATTGAGTGTGTGAGTTCTTTTGGATGTTGGGTTGTTCCATCATAAGGGTTTTTCTAAGATACACATTATTGGAATGCTTGTCTATTTTTTTTGCATTGTGATTCTAAATACTTGTTTAAATATTTTTCTCTCATGGGGTAATGTGGAAATAGTTTATGATGGTTGTGAATTTCCTTTCACTTATATGATTACATGCTTGTAACCTTATATTATATTTAATTTGAACACGTATTGTTATCTTGTGGCCAGATAGGGAAGGTAGTGTGGAGATCAAAGAGCCTAGCTACAAGAAAAAATTTAGATAGAGTAAAGGAAAGCCCAAGTGAAGACAAGAGGGGCAACACCAAGAGCCCAATATTTGGAGGAAACAATGCTAGATGAAGAAGTTAGAAAATAGTAGGAAGATAATGTAGGAGAAAATAGTGAATTTTTTGAATTGCAAAGTAATATGTAGAAGATATATGAGTTGCAAGTGAGTTACAATGAAGTATGTGTGATGATTGTGCGAAGTAGGGAGTTCTGGTGTGAAAGGCAAGAAATTGGAAGTTGTTATTCCAGAATAGAAGAAGGGGAAAATTGGTTGTTAGAGAAGTGTGAGGCCATGAAAGGCCATTTATTGTAATTGGTATTTAAATAAATAAATTTGAAGTTTTTCTTGCAATCTTGTTTCTTTGAATGTTGAATTTGGTAGAGTTTTTCCAGTGGAATTTGTTTGTGTTTTGAGTTAGTGTGTATTAGTGAACAAATT
The DNA here is from genome assembly GCA_007258455.2 of Sequoia sempervirens. Taxonomy (NCBI): domain Eukaryota; kingdom Viridiplantae; phylum Streptophyta; class Pinopsida; order Cupressales; family Cupressaceae; genus Sequoia; species Sequoia sempervirens. The sequence continues at coordinate 171,576,251 of VDFB02168118.1, forward strand.
TTTCCCCTGAAAATAAATGTAGAAAATGACTCAAGATTCCCAAAAAGAAGAAAAAATAACACTAACAGTTGGAGAAGTTGCCACTGGATTGACTACTTTCCTCTAAATTTTAGAGGTATAACTTCCTCTTAAGATATGCAATGAATGAGAATAGGGTATGATTTTGACCGGAAAGAAGAAAAGGAAGACTAAAATTTACCCATAAATATGAAAGTAAATGTGAAAGGTTGATTTAAAATATGGGGAATGCGAATAAATAATGCAAAGTTTATTTATCCTACACCTATGAATGAGAAACAAGAATCGAATAGACATCAAACTCATTTTCAACATATAGGTTAAATTGAATTTAGAGCTTCAAAAATAACCACATACACAACTTGATGTAACAGATAAAACACTGAAGAGCAATTACAAAGAATCATAGTTCATTTGTGATAAAAGAAAACATTAATAAATACACAGATTTAGTAATATTTCTTTTATTTCTCCAATGCCTAAATGTGGGTTCACAGGCCCAACACCCCTGTACAATCAAAATGTGTTGAAAAGAAAATTATGTTGTTTTCTTCTTTTTTAGCTTTTTTCCTTTTTTCCCCCCCTTGTGTGTTTTTTTACAAAAGCATATATAAATTATACATGCATACATACATACATATATATATATACCCCAAAATGAAACCGTTCATTTTCGGAAAATAACGGTTCATGAAAGAGAACATTATCAAGAAACAACTTTGAAACAAAAATAATTTCATTACCAAAATTACCGTTACCACTACCAAAATTAAAGATTACATGCATGCAAGACCAAAGAAATTAAACTGTTCCCAGGACAGGAGCTTTATCCGCCTCCAGTTGAAATTCAATAAAGAGGTTGTGAAGCTCTGCACATTCTTCTTCTTCTTCCAAAAATGAGAATTACCCTGTTCTATTCGACATAGCTGCTAGTGTGCATAGCTAGGAGATGTCAATTTGCTCCTCTTTAGGCCAAGTCAAATCAGGTTGCAGGACAGGCAAAGGTTCATCATCCCAAATCCCATCAATGGCAAGAAGCACCATTTTGAAAAATGTTGTGGTAAATTGAGCTCGAGAGTACCACCACCTTTCTTTGTGTACGGGCTATTTATTTCAAATGGCATAAAATAAAGGATTTTTATTTGATAAAAATTGTGGCCATCTCAGCAAATTCAGTTCATTACACTTGTTATTTAATAGCGATATTAATGCATCATGGGTGTATTTCTTGAGAAAAGGGATTTAAGATTGAGTTCGTGCTTCATAAAATCTTGAAGGGACATCCCACGATACGCTGTACAAATCATTAAATGAACTAGTGAAGCCTTGAAAACTGGGAGATTTTCCATAGAGTCATAGGATCGCAAAAAAGAGGAAACAATGAACCACATGTTAGGAGTTTTGAACTTTTAGGAACCTTAGATATGTTGATTATCTCCAATGTCAAAGGGAACTGGATCGGGCAATTAGGTGATTTTGAAACTTTAGAACTTAGAGATATGGTAATGGAAACCACAAAAACCACGATCTCTTAGGCGCTTAGCAAAGGCGAAGAACATAAATCTATTCAATTCAAGAGGGAAAAATTGCATATTTTCGAATAAAAATTTAATGGGTAACATTGGCTTCGATTGGGGACTTTATTTTTGTAGAAAATATAGAGAACTCCAAAAAATCTAGGGCAAAATAGTCCTTTATCCATTGGGCAACAGAGTCAAGAGAGAAGCAAGGGAACATGCTGTTGCAAGTTACAAATGGGTGGAGGGGAGTATAGCACAAACCAAAATTGGCCAAGCCAAAAAGAGGATAAAACAAAAACCCTAAGTATGTACATGGTCATAAGACCCTACCTTAGATGACTCCAGGATGATCATGCAAATCCATTCATAGGCTAGGAAAAATAAATACCCGAATGGAAAAGAAAGGTATACCCATGAAGCACTTGTAAACTTAGAAGCCATCCCAAGATCTGAAACCAAAATCTAGAATTTATAAACCAAAGAGACCTCCTGAATGATATTCTAGAACCAAATAGCCATTTAGCATCATAAACTTTTGAAATCTACTCAGCATGCTCTTGCATATGACCATTCTTCCCTATAGTACTGAAACTAGTATCCCATGCCTGGAAACAACCACTTGCATCACTAGAAGACCACCCGCTAACCACATGTAACTCATGTAAAACTAGAAGTGAATTAAGTCAAGATTCTGCATTACGAACAATATCTTCATGTGACTGAAAATCACCCAGGTAGCTAGTACCATCTCCTCTGTTTCTGTAGGATTTAGCTCAACAGCTTCACCCTTCTTTTCTTTATCATGCAAATTAGATATGACAACTTCTCCACACATAAATTTATCTTCACATGCACTTGAGATATAAACAACATGGTGTTCTTTACATCCATCAATTTGATCACTTTCATCACCTTCCAAATTTTGTTCAAAAATTTTGGCATCCAAAATTTTAAAATGAAAGGATTCAAAAGTAAAATCACTCCTGACCTTTTCTTGCAGCCATACTTTTGTATCATCTAGTTTAGGAAATGTGAAGACTTCAAATTCAACTTGCATGCATTCTAGAGAAAAGATATGCAACATCTCATCCTCATGCTGTGTGGCCATCAATTTCTCTTCATGAGAGCATGATCCATTTTCTTCACCATTTGAGGGGCTTTTAGATTCATCTTTATTTTCCTCATAATGCAAATAATAGGCTTCAATTTTCCTATTCGCATGAGGTTTAATTTCTGTAATGCTCACTTCATCTCTACCAAACTATTTTGGTCCAAAAATAGTGAGATTAGAATTTTTAGCATAAGGAGGGTGTGTAGTTTGAAATCTTGCAGGCTGAAAACTTTATTTGTGTGTAATAAACTTCCTTATTGATTCACAAATTGAATTATCAACACCTTGATTCTCTTTCCAAAGACCACTTAATATCAAATCATCTTCTATTTTAACAACCTCTTGTTGCGTGACTTCAATATCATTTACTTTACCCCATTTCAAATCGAATTGAACATCTGAATGTAATGCATAAATAAAAATGCAAAGTTGGATTTTCTTACTTGGCTAGATAGAGGTAGGAATTTTTATGAACAACCTATTAAACCTATCCACAAAGTCTCTAATGGATTCACCCTCTTGTTTCTAAACATTGAAAAATTGTCCCAACAAAGCAACTTCATCAACAGGGCCTTTATACCTTGCCAAAAACTTATTCTTCAATGAATCCCAATCAATAATACAGTTTTCTTCTAAATATTGAAACCAATTTGCTGCAGGTCCAACAAGAGATTCAATAAATAATCTTACAAAAACATCTTCTTGTCTTACCCCCAAAATGCTGCATGCAACTGTAAATGCCAAAATGTGGTCTTCAATGTCTTGATGGTTTTCTCCACTAAAATTTGAGAAGTGATTTCTTGATCCTTCAGGCAATGGTGAATATTGTGGTAATGCTAGGGGCCTAAACTGAGCACACCATGGTTGGGAAGAAATTAATGCCATAATGTAATTTTGGAAAATAAATAAGATAGGAGTCTTTTCCAGAATAAAATGCTTCTGATTACATTCCACCTTCCAAAGCCACTAGCCTCCGTTCCCGGGGAGGCACCTTTAAATTTCTAGGTAAAACAAGATCACCATTCTTCAATTTCAAATCCCCAGCAGAGTCACCAAAAATCTGTTAGTGAATAGATTCGTCCCTCAGAAATAAATGTAGAAAATGACTCAAGATGCTCAGAAAGAAGAACAAGCAACACTAATAGTTGGAGAAGTTTCCATTGGATTGATCACTTTCCTCTGAATTTTAGAGGTATAGCTCCCTCTTAAGATATGCAATGAATGAGAACATGGTATGCTTTTGACCAAAAAGCAGAAAAGGAAGACTAGCATTTACCCATAAACATGAAAGTAAATGTGAAAGGTTGATTTAAATGGGAAATGCAAATAAATAATGCAAAGTTTATTTATCCTACACCCATGAATGAGAAACAAGAATCAAATAGACAGTGATTTAATATTCTTTATCACATGGTTTACTAGCACCATCTTTTTTATGATGATTATAAGGTCATCCGAGAATACCAATCTTAAACCTTTTGATTCTATCATATATGTTATAAATGTTGAGGACTATTATGCTAACATGTTCTATGATGATTTTAATTTTTTTTTTACATGTGGTTTTTGGTGGTATCTAAAACTTCTTTGTGCTTACATATTTTATCTAGCAATCATGACTACTTTGTATAGTCCTACTTAGTGGCAACATTGGGGTATTTTTTCCTATCATTATATATACTTTCATGATCATATCATTAGTATCTTGTCATGGTGTCACATGATTCTATCTTTATATTTCTATTAAATCATTCAATTTTTCACAATTATATCATTTTTATATCTTTATCTACTCTCCTAAATCTTAATTAAGCTCATTACATGCAACTAACTATAGGGGTGAAATATAAGGTCAAGTTAGCATTCCTTCTTTGACTATGATTTCAATTAATAGAACATGATTGAATAGGAAAATTCAAATGGTACCATATTCCATTTGTTGATCCAAGACATATCCATTGGTTTGCTATCTTAGACTATCGTAATTCCACCAGAATTGAAGTATCTCTCAACTCTTTCCTCTTTGTATATTTATTTAAAATATATGAAAATAGTTTTTTTACAAGCCTATATAATTCTATTCGTTGAATTTATTTTTCTATTTTGCAAGTTTCCAAGATAGAACATTCATTTTCGAGAGAGCAGAGTCCAATAAGTGACCTCCATGTCCCTATCTATATCCTTTTAATGATTTTGTGAATAAAATTATTTTCATGTTAGGAACCTATTTTTTTGTTGACATGTGTTCTCATGATAGTTTATTGTAAGTCAAATTTTGAGAGAAAATATAATGGTATTCAATTACATAATTTTCACTTTTCCCCTTTATTTTGGACCCATTTTGACTAGGTTATCTCTTATACAATGAAAGGGATATAAATTAATTTTCTTTTCAAATATTTATCATATAACCCAAGCCTCATTTGTTTCAAAATTGTAAACACTCCCAATGATTGATCCTAATTTCATCATTTTTCTATCGTAGGTTAGATTTATTCACTTTTTTTTGCATAAATGAATTGATATAGATGTACATAGTTATGGAAATGAATCCCACCCCTATATAATTCAAATATGAATCTACAACCAATGTAATCTTTCTCACTTGATCATTTTCTATTGACTAGACATGTGAAACATTTTTTTTATGGCCCTTAGAGTTGAATTCAGAGGGGCAAACTTGGTGCATTTAGTAGTATTTGGATTTTATCTCATTTTCTTACTTGCACAATTAATAAGGATAATTACATATCTATTTGCATTGCAATATAATTTAGGACATCCATTGCATGTTTGAATTTTATCTTCAATAAATTTTTGAGTTGTTGACTTGGTGTCTTTACAAGGTTCGACATTAGGGAGTAAATATCCTTATTACACAACCAATTTCGTAAGTGGAGACAAACATATAAATTTATGATAAACTAAAAGCATGAATTTAAGGATTTAAAGAGATTAGATCCACTTATACACATAAGATTTACTCTTGTGTAAGTTAGATTCATAAGTACATGGTTAATCCTACAATTAGAAAAGTGAGTCATAGTGATAGAAAATTAATTTCCAAAACATTTGTCTAAACATCATTGAATTTCCTACATTTCAACAAATTATATAGACATATGTCACATCGTATCTACATTATATTTCCATCTAACTATAACTATTCACTCATTTAATATTCCACCATTTATTTTAATACATTTATCATTCTCAACTTTTTAATCTAAACTACTTTCTAAATACTTATAATATTTATTTATCTTAAATTTATACATAAAAAATATTTAAAAAAATGTTAATAATCATCATGAATCACTATTTTAATTTTTATTTAAAATAATTAAAATTGTGATCTTTAGTTCAATTCTATTACAAAACATTACATTCTAATTCAATTGATAAAACGATTTATGAACTTTTGTTATTATCATTTTAAAAAAACAAGAAATGTCATTTAAAAACAATTAATCCTCCTTCACACCTTTCCCTAAAATTAAAAGCATTATAGATGTTTTGATATTTTTTTAATCTGTTTGTCTTGAAAATTGGGGCACATTGGTACTCTTAAAAAACAAATAAAGAAACATGTACTTATTTACTTAATTATTATTTTAATCAATAAAAAATGATAATCAAATTCATATCAAGACACCAAGTCAAATTTATACTGTAACTTAGGTCATATATCTTACAAAAATATTGGTTTTAAAACAAGCCTTACTGTAAGGGGAAATAATTTTCTCATTGCCTTTTCTTTTTTATCTTCATTTTATAAGGTCAAATGTATGTAACATGTGAATTGTTCGTGCATATGTGATTTGGTCAAATTTCAAAGTAATAAATTATATAGGGGCAAAGGTTATAATAATGAAAATTGTAATTAGTGGGATATTTTTTATTGAATAATGTTGAAATTATAATAATAATAAATTTTTTTATGAAAATGGTACAAAATTATAGTATCAATTTAGTGGGATATGAAATTATAGACTATCTAAATATATATAATCACAATCATTTATGAAATAAATGAACTGTGATGAATGTGACTTGATTATTGGGGAAGGATCTAAGAAATCTTTCTTTAATAATATACAATTGCAATTTGTATATGAATTTTTTCTTTAAATATACAAGAATTTAGACTTAATCATGTCCTCTCTTCCCACTTAAGAGTGGATATGATATTTCCTATCAATGTAAATTTTCATCTTTGTTCACTGAAGACATTGAATATAATATTTTAGATATCTAAGTTTTAACAATATTTTTACGTAGTGTCATTATCCATTATGCATCCTCCCTTTTTACATTTAATTTATTATTGTCATCTCTTTATACGTGGGGGAATGATATCATATCCTTTTTACACCCCTTTATACTTTATCACATTATTTTGCTCATGGGTCTATTAATTAATAAGAGCTTTCACAATTAGATTTTTCATTGTTGGGCTCATGTGGTTCATTCACATCCTAAGTATCCACTTTATCACATTGGGGGCCATTAAGCCTTCCCATTGTGGATATTATTCCTTCTCTCTTTATCATATCAAGGGGCATTCTACCTTCCCTCTTTGTCACATTGGGGCCATCAAGACTTTTCATTTGAAATAATCATGCTTCCTCTTTATATATTAGATCTTAATAGACATGCATTTTTGTTCAACATATCACAACTACCTTTTACCATGGTTTAATGACTTTATCACAACTTCATAAAGTGTACTTATGTAGGTGTTCCTTGCCACTAAATATCACATCACCATCCATTTCCTATGTTGCGGGAACAAGTATTACTTGATACCATGTCCAACCCATATGTTTATCATGCTTTTGTTTTGTTATATTTATAAGATCATTACATGATGTGCATTCTTTATAGTCATTTCTATACATTCTTATTGTTAAAAAGGTATATTTTTTGCTTTGCATAGTATTTAAAATGAAAAACTAGTATTTGTGGCTTATAAGAAATCTAGGGATGTGCGCATCACACAAGTTATACATTCTTAGGTTCATTTTATATTTTGTATGCCATATTAGGATAGACACTTAATGTGTGTTGCACATTGGAAAAATATTTAATATTAAAAAAAATTATTACCAAAAAAGTAAATGAGCTGGACATAGTTTTGTAAGCTCATAGTATTAGACATACTATTTATTTAATAACACTTGTTTTGTGCAAGCTTATTTATATAAAATAAAGTACATGAGTATTTGTTGAGGTTGGCTAGTTGGCTATCATAACCTTTGACTTGTTGGCTAATGTCGGATTGAGCATCTCTTCTAATTTGCATATGTGAGGAGAAGAAGCATGGATTAGGATGTGTGTTTACATGATTCTTATTTTTCTTGTTCACATGGAGTGAAAGTAACAAGGTTAATGTTTCAAAATATTTGCATTAAGACTCTACTAGTGTATTCTAATACATATTCATAAGATAATAATGAGTACTTTTGGATGTTGGATTGTTCCATCATAAGGGTTTTCCTAGGATACATATTATTGATATGTTTGTGCATTTTTTTGAATTGTATATTCTAAATACTTGTTTAAATATTTTTCTCTCATGGGGTAATGTGGAAGTAGTTTATGATGGCTACAAATTTTATTTCACTTATATGATTACATGCTTGTAACCTTAGATTATATTTAATTTGAACAATGTATTGCTAAAATTTTTATGTTTAGATTTATAAATAACTACAAGTTCTTACAACTGATTCATCTTTAGTTCTTATTGAGAGTGCACACATATAATAAATATACACATGAGAATATCCTTGTAGGTTCCATTGCTTTATATGGACCCCACAGTGATATCCTTTGATACCCAAATATTTATTTAACATGCTTGTTTGTGAGTTCTATACTTTTAAATGAACAACCATTCTAGGATTCTTGTACCTCAGAGTTGGGGAAAAATGTACTAATAAAATTTGTGTACCCACACCATTTTTAATGTAGTTTTGTGCCTAATTTGAGGATAATTATTTGATACATAGTGAAATGGTGGAAAAAGGGGGTCCTAGGTCCTAAATGTAAAGAACCTAAGATGTAAGGGGCCTTTTTCAAGATTTTATTAGAATACCAACCACAAAGCAAAGAGATTGATTTTCAACCTCAATGGTGAGTCAATTAGAGCTAGGGTGGTGATTGTTTAGGGCCTTAAGATGATTAAGAATGATCTAGAAATTATTTGAAATGATGAAAACTAATTGAACTATATGACCTAATATGTAAAATGCAGATTCTCAAAGATAAACAAACTATAATAATACTTTGCAGGAAAATCTAGGAGATATCAGAGATCATGTACCTATCATCAAAAGTTGATTATGGCATGTGCATAGGGACTGGTTTTCCCCTAGGTGAATGGGTCTTTGATTAGGCTTCCAAAAATACTTTTTACAGTCCTCTGGTGCTAGATTTGAGATGCTATTGTCCACTAGAAAATTTGTCGAAATGTCAGAAATAAATTTTATAACTTAGTTTCCATAGGTTGACAAGAATGATGACAACAAATGCAATAATGCAAAATTTATCTTCAAGATCTCTTTAATATTTCTTCAACCTATTATCTACACATACACTAAGAGAAAAATGTTTGTGCCATATAGGGGATGCCCTCAGTCAAACCTCGTGAATAGTGTTCCCACTTTCACAATGACAATGTCAAAGATAAAAATATTATGGAAGGAAATGATGAATGGACAATTTGCTACAACTCACCACTCTTCAATATCTTCCTTGAAGGACTAAAGACATACAAATCACTTCAAGGGAATTGGATCTTTCTTGCTTGATTAGCTCAAATGCTTGAATGCATGAAGACCTAAAACACTTGTTAGCCTTCACAAGACAACATGAACACACATGCAAAATTTGACATGATGTTAGGATCTTGATTGTTGATACAAATGATTTATAATATTGTTCTTGTATGCTCTTGACAATAATATTTTTCTCTTGAATGCTAGAAGGTGTATGCTAGATTTCAAATGGTAAAATGACTATATATTTATAGGTGTTTACCCAATTTCCCAAAAATTAGATTCCAAAAGCCGACACTTACAATTTGCATTTTAATCATTAAAATGCCGCCAAAAAAATATTTTAATTTGGGTCTTGGCTCATAAAGAGGACCCATTGGCCCATGGGAAAATAGGTCTTGACCTAAATTTCCAAGACAAACATGATCCCAGATAATTTAATTATTAAATTCATTTGCTTAATGTTGGTTCCCCTTTTAGAAAATGATAAGTAAGGCTTTGGAATACATTATTTGGAAAATTAGAAGCTTAATTAAGTCCAATAAATTAAGGCACCTAAACATAGTGTGAAATTGTAAAGGTATACAATTTTCTACACTAGATTTAGCCCCCACTATAGTAAGAGTATGAAGTTACACTTAGACTCACACTAAAGTACAAAAAAATATGTCAAGGGAGGTCCAATTGTACAACTATTGGAAATATAAGATGACAAAGGATCAAGGAGAGTGATCAAGCCCACAAGATCTATGATCTCATGGAAAACCAACATAGGCACAAAAGAACACACATGTGTAGTAATGATACAAGGTACACAAACATTCAATGTCAAAGTTACTGCAAAAAAGGAAAAATATGGAATAAAAAGTTGTGTTATGCTAAACACTCATGAAACACATGGCCCCAAGAAAGGCGCATTGTGTTGGGTGACCCTATTACGCCAATGCCACACTAGGATCAATATTCATGAAAAAAGTGAAGCAAAAATGCCAAACTCACCTCAGGGGGTGCAAACAAAACTCACCTCAAGGGGTGCAAACAAAACTCACCTTAGGAGGTGCAAACAAAAATCGCCTCAAGGGGTGCATAAGCGACATTGGGATAAGGTAAAAAAGTTAGCATTATCAATAATAATCAAAGGGGATTTGCTTAATTCATGAAATACTGCACCTTAGGGAACATCGTGCACACGACATCATTACCAAGAGATGACTAGTCAAGGAATAGAAGATCACACCTTAGGGAATACCATCCATAGTATTACCATTAAGAGAAATGTCATATGCCAAGAAAGGTCACACTATTATGGTACATCAAGTCTAACATTACCAAAAAAGTGATACTTCACATAGATTGAGAAAGCCACACTTTGATTAATATGGTCACACTTCCTAGGAGATGTATGCCATCACCACTAAGAAGGGAACATGCAAACAATAATCAAGGGACTATATGCCCCCCTTAAAATATTAGTGTACTTGTTACACTAACTTTTTAAGGAGATAGATAGGGATCATAATAAGAAATACGCCTAATGCAAGACTACCTAAACCCTTGACCCCCCAAGTGTAGGACAAGGATGAGCCAAGATATAGTATGATATGCTACTCCTTGCAATGAAAAAGATAATTGTGCATAAAGTTCAATACATGTGGTAGTGAGCATGCTAAAATTTTACAATTATCACATGGCAAGGAGAAAATTAAAGTAAATAATTGTTATTTGATTATACTATCATATTGACTTGTAAAAGGATCAAATTATTTCAATACCTTCTTTCAAGCATGGCATTCATCCATAAAATTCCCAAGTGTTCTATGATATGCACAGTAAGATATGTTTTCACTTTTTCCTTTCTTATTTTCTCGGATAGGTGGTAATGCAAATAGTCCTAGGTTGAGAAATTTATCTAAGGTTTGTTTAGTCTCAATTATAGTATATGACCTAATATGTGAAGGTGGTGGATCTTGATATCCTAATCCCTTAGTTTCTTCTGATGGTATTTGTTCTAGCAATTGATGAATCTCATCAGGTATAACTTTAAGAAACTCCCCCTCAGCAATTGTGTAAAATCCTGGCAAATCTTTCCTTTTATTTGAAAAAAATATTAATTTTCCTGGCGAATCTATGCACATTATTAAAAAAAATTATAAAATCTTGGCGAATCTTAATGAATAATTGGTAAAAATAATAATCATAGTGGCAAATCCTAGCGAATAATCACTAAAAAGATTAATTACAATGGTGAATCTCTCCTTTAAAAATTGGCATAGTTGGTCGGTGTAGTTCTCCCATATTTTTTAATTTTTTGTAATATTTAAGTAGGGGCTCGAAGGCGGTAGCCATCGACGGGGTCAAGGGGCAGCGTCCCTTGTAGGGGTTTAGGGGGCAATAGCCCCTTGTGTGGTTTGGGGACAGCGGCCCCGACACACTTTTGTTGCGATAGAGGCGAGGTCGAGGGGCAGAGCCCCTCGCCACCAAGCATAAATTCACTATCGAAAACACATTGGAGCACACACGGATTAAGTATTTTTTAAAAATATCACTTTAAAATTAAGACTAAATGAAAAGTGAATTTTTTACCATTGACTAGCTTTTTAATCGAATGGTTGTAGGTTGATTCCGCGACCTGATACACACACGCCTTTTAAAATGCTTATTGAGGCCTAGAATTTGTTTTGGGCCAGATGATTAGGTTTAATTATGTGGACCAAAACAAATTTCGGGCCTCAACAAGCCTTTTAAAAGAAACATGCATATTAGGTCGTGAAATCAACCTACAACTATTTGATTAAAAAACTAATCAATGGTAAAAATTTCACTTTTCATTTAGTTTTAATTTTAAAGTGACATTTAAAAAAAAAAATACTTAATCTGTGTGTGCTCCAGTGCATTTTGGGCCACATGATTAGGTTTAATTATGTGAACCAAAACAAATTTTGGGCCTCAACAAGCCTTTTAAAAGGCATGTGCATATTAGGTCGCAGAATCAACGTGCAACCATCTAATTAAAAAGATAATTGATGATTCAATGACAATAAATAAAATCCCTATCCAAGGCTAAAATATCCCTAAAATTAAATGGTAATTTATTATTGTGGCGATATTGCCCCAAAATTAATGGTAGTAATATAATATTATTGGTGAATATAATTAATATTTGTAATTATAGTGTAAACTACTGGAAAATCGGTTCCAATGATGCATTGTTTAAAAAATAATGCATAGGTGAATTAATCAAGACAAAATTATTTTTTTGTAAAAACTTGGAGATTCAACATCCTCTTTAGCTTGTACTATTCACCATTTCTAGAGGTCCCAATTTCAATTATTCACCAATTGGCGAAGATTCACCACTAAAGTTTTCCCTGAATCTCATGCTCATTCCTTATGTCACATCCTTATTTTGTCAAAATTCTAAAGCCTTGGGCATAACATTGCTCTAGGTTAATGGGTGCGTTGGTGGCTTTTTTGACATAGGATGGAGAGGTAGCAATAGATATGTCTTCATTATGAATAGGTTCCTCCATGGTTGGTGGTTGAGATTTGTTTTGTGATTCAATTTTAGGATGTAAAATATTGAACATGTCAAGTGGTGAAATTATGGGAGGTGTTGGTTGTTGACATGGGTTATTAGGCCATTGCATTGAGGGGTAAAAGGTTGCATTTTTCTCAATGTTATGCAAGGAGTTGTATATGAATTCTTGCATGCTCTCTTCATCTTTACCCAATATGTCTACTTCACGAGGACATGCATTGGGAGGTGAAGGATCATGAATAGTCTTAATTGCATTAGGATCATCACCAAACACACAACTTGAAACATCAACCAAAGATTTCAAGGACATCCACACTTTACCAAAACACATATCCATGATGAAGTTTTTCTTAGTATTTCCCAATTTGATGCAAAATATAAGTATGCAAGAATGCTAAAGATGCTTGAAAAAAATTTAATGCAGTTTACAGATCTGAAATATGATAATTGACTAATTGTAAGATGCAAAGACTTGAAAATGATGACTTTTTAATACAAATTTTGTTTCTAAACAATGCACTTTATTTCACCAAATGAACTAAATGTACAATGCTTCAAAATATGAAATTTTTGGAACTATAATAGAGATCTGCAAGTACAAGGAATCTGAGCAGATAGAGAAAAATATGTGAGCAAAAAGTTGTATAAGCACTTGTACAAGGACAAGGTCACCCAAGGGAAAATGAATCTTTGTATAGGGTTCTGAAAAATAAAAAACTGAGTGTTTAGGTTATTGTTTATGATTCTTTTTCCTATCCGCAAACAAATCTTACAGTGACTGTTTTTCTATAATTTTTTGATGAAATGCAAGTGCAAATGTATGACAATGTGTGAAAAAAAAATGACAATTTAAGACTGGAATTTTGAATGAAATTCTGATTTAAATGATTGAAACATAAACTAATGCAAACTATGATAAAAATTGCATGCAATATTTTTGAATTTTTATGATTTTTAATGATGCAAGCATGCGATATACAACCCTAAATGAAGAATGCAAAAGATGATGCAAAAACTAGATCTAGGGTTTAAAAGAGCTTCCAAATCAAAAAAAATTGATGTCAAATGACAAGTTCACCAAAATGAAATGAAGGGAAAAGGAGGTCCTAGGTCCTAAATGCAAAGAACCTAAGATATAAGCATCCCTTTTCAAGATTTCATTAGAATACCAACCACAAATCCAAGAGATTGACTTTCGACCTTGATGGTGAGTCAATCAAACTTGATTTTGTGATTCTTTAGGGCCTTAGGATGATTAAGAATGATCTAGAAATGATGAAACTAATAGAAATAGATGACCTAATATGTAAAATGCAGTTTCTCAAAGATAAACAAATTGTAACAACACTTTGCAGGTAGATCTGGGAGATATCAGAGAGCATATACTTGTCACCAAAAGTTGATTTTGACATGTGCAGAGGGAATGGTTCACCCCTAGGTGAATGGGTCTTTGATTAGGCTTCCAAAATAACTTTTTATAGTCCTTTGGTGCTATATTTGAGATGCTATTTTCCACCTACAAATTTTTTTAAATGTTAGAAATGAATTTTGCAACTTAGTTTCCATAGGTTGACAAGAATGATGACAACAAAGGTAACATTACAACATTTCTCTTCAAGATCTCTTTAATCCTTCTTCAACTTGTAATTTATGCACATAAACAAAGAGGGAAAAATGTTTGTGCCATATAGAGTTTTTCCTTAGTCAAACCCTGTGAATAATGTTCCCACTTTCACAATGGCAATGACAATGATAAAAACCTTAATGGAAAGGAAGGGAATGATGAATGAACAATTTTTTGCAACTCACCACCCTTCAATATCTTCCTTGAAGGACTGAAGACATACACATCTCTTCAAGGGGATTGGATCTTGCTTGCTTGATTTTCTTGAATGCTTGAATGCATGAAGACCTATAACACTTGTTAGCCTTCACAAGACAACATGAACACACATAAAATTTGACATGATAAAAGGATCTTGATTTTTGCTACAAATGACTGATAATGCTTCCCTTGAATGCTTCTTGGAAATAATATTTTTATCTTGAATTCTATAAGATGTGTGTTAGATTTCAAATGGTAAAATGATTGTGTTTATAGGTTTTTATCCAATTTCTCAAAACTTAAATTCCAAAAGCCGACACTTACAATTTGAATTTTGATCATTAAAATGACTCCAAAAATATTTTTTAATTTGGGTCAAGGCTCATAAAGGGGACCCATTTTCCCATGGGCGAATGGGTCCTAGCCCAAATTTCCAGGACATCCATGATCCAAGGAAATTTAATTATTAAATGCATTTATTTAATGTTGGTTCCCCTTTTAGAAAACAATAAGAATAAGGCTTTGGAATACATAATTTGGAAAACTAGAATCTTAATTAAGTCTAATAAATTAAGGCACCCAAACATAGTGTGAAATTGTAAAGGTATACAATTTTCTACACTACATATAGACATGTTGATAAATGGTGTAATTTTTGGCAAAGTCAAATCCCTCAACCTATGCTATCTACCTTCTCTTTACACACATTCTATATACTTACCCCTTTATCACATCCATTTTCTTTCACATCCTTATACCTTCTCCATATTCATTTATTTATCAAATTTATGCTTAAAACCATTTTCAAAAATGCATTATCTATTAAAATATGACCTCTTTCATGTATTGGTACTAATTCATGATTATAGGGTCATCCTCACTATCGTACAATTATCTTTCCCAAATTCAAACATAACTAACCTCCCACATTTACCCTTCCCATTGACACTTGCTAAACAAAAATTTATGTGATATGTTGTGGTTTCATTTAGTCAAAGGCATTTAATGTATTCATTCTAATAATATACTAATATCTAAAAAATTCAAAGACTATCATTCACATTTATACACTTTAATTAGGGCATCGCAAGGAATCTAGTTTTACAAGAAATTTCATAGGAGCATTTGCATGTCAAAACAATATTGTTTTCAATTATTTGCATTCATTTTTTAAGGTTTTCCTAGAGAATATGTCCCTTGTTATTGATGTAAATATTTCAATTCACACAGGGTAGTGTTCATCCAAAGTGTAACATTGCACCTATTTATTCCACTTAATTAATATTTATAATAATGGCACGTGTTCACCTTTATTTGAGGTACACAAGTGCCACCACTATCTCATCAATCCTTTATTGATGATAGTTAGATGTCACCTTTTTTTAGTGAATTCCACCTCTATTTTATTTAAATTGAGTTACTAAACTCCTAATTAGGAGTGATTAAGAGTTAAATCTTACATCTTGGTCTTGTCATATCCTTGATTCATGAATATAAGAGGCCTCTATATTTATAATTTAATCTAAATACAATTATGCTCCATAGTATTGAATATATAATATTTTTTTCTTTATATTTAGGATTGTGATTATCTCATAGGAATTAATTCCTAGGCAGATTTGTTGTAAATATGGAAATATCCAAATTGGTATTATAGACATGATGTCATAGGGATAGTGTATTTCTAAGGTTTGGGAGCATGTGGGTATAATCTTTTGAAATATCTAGTGAAGGGTGGAGCTATTTTGAGCTCACCATTGTATCAAAATAGTCAAATTAGCTAAGACTCGCTTCTATTTTTTCTAGATCTAACAATAGAAAGTCAACTAACAAGAATGAGGGTTTTCCTTATTTTTGTGTAGTGTTTTTTCAAAGAATCTTGAGCATTTTTTATGGTGTCACTATGCTCAAGAGGTAAAGGAAATGAAGTTTGAATATAAATTTGGCTACCTTTTGTTAGCTCTAAAAAATGTAGGTAAAATACCTCAAGAGGTTTCCAAACTCTTGTTACATTTCAGGGTAACGTACAAGGCCAAATGGTTTAGACCTTCTTCTCTTCAGGTGCTGCTAGACCTAGGCGGGTACACCTATATGAATGGAGTAGACTTGATTTGTGCTTATTTCCCCAGGAAATTTATCCACAGTGGTAGGTGGGAGTGGATAAATGAATTCTTATTTTGCTAAAGATTGTATAAGCAATATCAAGGCTAATCCTAATATGTTCAGTTAACAGATGTGAAATATTTAAGATGAAATGAAACTAAATGATGGAATGTGGGGGACTAGTGCTCTGCTATGTATATGGAGTCAAATAGAAACCAAAGTTAAGTGACTTATAAATGGCAATAATTCTAACTATTGGCACTTCTATGTTTATAACTTATATAAATAGGCAGGGATGTAATTATTAGATTCTTCTTTAATAATCCAAAATAATAATTATAAGTTGTGAATAATCAAGAGGATTTTTAATCTTTACTTGAAAGATCCAATCAATTACGCCACACAGATACAACAAATGTGCACTGATAAACTGAAAATATGCTTGATATATCAATTTAAACAATAGAGAAATATTAAATGTGGAGATAAAATGATAATATCTTCAATTAACTTAACAAATAATTGATACCAACATAAAGCCATCAAACCATATATTTTCCATTAACTCCTTCAAAATTTACACATGCATCTTGATCCTTTTGATGTAAACATTGTATCAATCTCTATTCTCTTGCTTCTTCTATCTATTCTAATGATACCCCTTTTGGCCTTGGTCTCGCGTACTTATATGAGAGGCAAAAAATCTTCAGGACAAAGGTTGCATCTTTGAATAATGAAGTATAATTAAGAAACATAAATAACCAAAAAACTAACACATGCTCTAGTCCGTTAGTCTTTGAGTAAGAAGCTTGTGGTCATATAAGACCTGTGCAAAGCGCTTACTTTATGATATATTCTTCCTCATGATGACCCCAATCAGTCCTCATCCGAGCCCAAATATTTTTCTTTCCATCTACTTATTGTTAAGTCATTCAGCCACTTGAATTCCTATGCAATAGTGAAGTTTGTAAGGTGGCTCTTCCATATGTTATCGAGCAGGTTTCTAGCATCTGCAACAAACTTTGTATAACCATTATCCAATGTCATAATTCCATCAAGCAGAGTGTGAAACTTCTCTAGATTGATATTACCATCACCCTGAATACATGTCAAGCATTGGGGAACCATTCGATCAAACTCATTCTTCCATTCATCCACATCCTTGAGTTGTCCATCACCTTTAGTGATCAAGGGACTAAAACTGTGTTTTATTGAATCAAATTAATTCCTTCTATTCCTACCTTCTTCTTCATGTCAATCAAATACTTATGCTCATCAATAACTCCCTTCACCATCTCTTGAGTAGGCTTTAATCTCAGAGGTGCATCAGGATCCCTTTGTGTTGCTTTGCACATAGTGGTTAAAATATGGTAAGTAGGCTGCCATCTTTTTTGTAATTCCTCTAAGATAGGGGAATTGGTATTTATTTGCTCCAAAGCTTTTACCAAATGACTAAAACCATCATAAAATCCACTTATCTTCTCTTTTAAAACTTCAACTTTGTGCTTCAATATTTCTTTTAAGGCACCCAAGATGTGCTGCTTGACATCATTCATATTGTGTTTCTTCAATTTTTCAATATCTTCTTTCAACCGTTGAATTTGTGGATCTTCAACTGGAGCAGGTGGATGATAGACAACTATTTCATCTCCTTTTACATCTATGGCATGTTGCAATTGTTGCTTTAATCTGACATTTTCAATAAATAACTTATTTATTTCATCATTTGATAGCTTGAGTCTTTTCTCATACTCTATTATCTTCTTTTCCGTGTTTTCTACATCTTTTGTAAACATGGTTGAATGCATAGTTATGGTTGCTTCTTTTGTTGGAGTAGTGTCCTCCATTGTCCTAACCATTGCAGATCCTCTCATTTCCTGTACTACATATAGAAGCCTTGGCTTCCTTGTGTTCTTCTACTTCGTCCATAAGGCAAGGGTCTAGGTGGTAGGATTGTATCCTGTGCCTAAAACTACTTCTTCTGAATCAAATTTGCAACCAAGTTTGGTTCATCTTGGGCTTTAATTTGATCCAACAAAAACTCCTTGGAGAGTTCCATTCTAGGTATGATCAACATATTGCTATTTAGCACCAACTCTCTTGCTTCTTTGGGAGTAATATTGATGTTATCAATATCCAACTCTACCATTGTTTGGGCCTGTACCTCTGCATGCTTTGAATCATCAATCCCAATGAGATTAATCTTCATCATTTCATCAAATTGTTTCATTTTTATTTTTATCCAAAAATCCTTGAATTCCCTTGTATGGATGAAATCATCATCCTCCATAAACTGCAAAGAAGTGACTATTCTCTCCTCATCTTGTATAGCATTAGCAACTTCTTCTGATATTCTTATTTTTGGATCATGAGGCTCCAACATATTTTTCTACTCTGCTACTTCTTTCATCTCAACTAGAGTCAGGATTGCTTCTTTTTCTTCATCACTCGACCCATAGTCAAATAGTGACTTAACTCTCCATTTCTTAACAAGGGGGTTCATCAGTTGGAGATGGAGGAGATGGATGAACTGGTGAAGGAGGTGGTGTATGTGATGTGGAGGATGATGGTGGCTGGGGTGCAGATGGTGGAGCTAATTTCTCTTCTTGAGCATTTTTATACATTTCATCAAACTTACTAAGAACCAATTGCATCCTTTTCAACAAGTCTGGTTCTTCAACAAAGAACCCCTTGAACTTCTTATCTTTTTCTTTCTTCTAGTCCTCCCATCTCATCATCATTAGCCATTTTTTCCTTGTTTCAAACACATCTAAAAAGTATACTAGGTTCCTTATTACATCCTCTTCTAGCTCAAATGCATGTATTATCACCCTCTTTGTAATTAAGCAAGGTCCTTATGATATTGTTGATATGACCCTTTGGATCACAAACTCTCACTTTTCCTGATCTGAGAGAAAAATTGGATTTTATGAAGCTCTGCACTTCTTCCAACATATTTGATCCAACTGATAACTCCTCAAAAACTATCAAGTCAGGCAAGAAAGTACCCTTTCTCTGATTCTTCATGAGACTACGCTCCATCTAGAGCATTTTCCAAATAAATTCTAAAAACAACACTCTACTAGGAAAAATTTTTGGTAAGATATGTGGGGACTGATCACAACCGTACACCCTAATGATGGTATATTGTGGCATTAAAAACCAATCAACATAGTTGTGTATGAAAACCTGGTTTGGTTTGTATTGCACGGGTCTCATAACCTCCATTAAATATTGCAGTAGCCTTGGTGTAGGAAAACCAAGGGCATTAATTAGTCTGATGGAAAAGTCATCCCTAAACATAATATAGTTAGCTTCAGGGCACCTACTATCCCAAACATAGCACCAATTTTTTGCATTGGGATCATAACTCCATTTTCATGTGTGCTCAACTTCATCCTTTTAGTCTACTTCCTTTCATTTTGAAATAGAATTAAATGACACAATAGGGAATATTTTTTGAAAGTGATAGGAGCCTTAGCTTCCCTAACCTGTAATAGGCCTTCATGAATATGTTCTTCAATAATAGAAGCAAAATCAAAATCCACATTGGATTCAGGGTGTTGTTTAATCATTGTCGTCCTCATTAATCCAATTGGCATATTGTCTTTAGCATCAAATCCAAGAATCTGACATAATGCATAATAGGTGTTTTTGAAATAGGTCTGAAAGTTAGACACTAGAAAGGGTTCAACTTTTGAAGACAGAATAGGAAGGACTCTATTCTTGTCACCCCTTTTCACCCGCAGGGGGAGTTCATCAATTTTATAAGTCCTATTCAACCTTTTGTACTCCTTCTCTAGCCTCCCCAAATCTATTTCTGTGATAGCCTGCTTGTTTAGGTCAAAACACCTAATTATAGCTTCCCTAGAGATATCTACCAAACATTGTCCATTTGGAAGCCTAACAACTTTCGACGGGGCATGATATCTACTGGCTAGAGCTCTAATCAACTTGACATCAACAAAGACATTAGGAACTATAAATTTTACCATATCAAGAGTCCATGGGTTTGATACTAGGACCTTTTCATTTCTATTCTTATAAAAATACCAATACAGATTCCACCCAGACCATGGAATTATTGGATCTCTACATCCCTAAGCTAAATCCTTAAATACCCTCTTATAACCTTTATCAACTGAACCAGGTAGTAATGCAAGTAATGATGATTGCAATGAAACTTTATTGGATTTTTCCTCTTTTTCAGTCCTTCTATTTTCTTAGGTGCCATTGCTTAAAATTCAATGCGTGGTGAGTAGAACTTACCCAGAATATTGCTTGTCCTGAAGAATTCTTTTTGACTGTCACACCTTGAGCTCACTTGTATTTAGCTTTTGTTACCATGAGCGAACAGATTCACAATCTGCCTTGTTAAATTCTTGTATCATATTGCATTAATTCCCATATAAGTTCAACATCATACAAATCCTTCACACCAAGCTAAATTTCATATTTTGATACTAATTGATGTGACTAGCCTTCATTTAATGCTCCAATGGCCAATTACCACACTACCATGCATCACCCTTCGTTCCTCTGTGGTATCGCAGTACATTTTTTTTACTTGTTCTCCTTATACCACACTACCACACACTTCATTGGTCTCCTCGGTGGTACTGTGGTTTATACTTAGTACTTTTCCTTATATACCGCTTTTCCGTGGGTCACATTCCGATCCCCGTGGTATAGCAGTTCCTCCTTATGTTTTTTCTTACTTTACCGCTCTACCATGGGCCTCACTTCGACCCTCCACAATATAACGGTTCACTCTACTAGTACTAATGATGACCCCTCTCTATTGCAGGCTAGGTATCAACTCTCCATGGTATAGCAGTAATACATTATATTGCTACCATGCTACCATGAGTTACTTTGTTGGTCGCGGTAAGGAGATAAAAGGAAAGGAATATATGGGATAATCAAGTATGGTAGCGGTATGGTGGTAAAAGGCTAATTTGACTTCGTAGATGGAAAAAACATAATTTTTTATGAAAATTAAGGGAGACCCTTGATTTTATATGGAAAAATCAATAGAATTTTAGATGAAAATTTTGGTTCCAACATCTTTGTCATAAGATTTTTTTATAAAACTACTACTCCAAGCACCAAACATATATATGGAGAAAAATTGGAAAACTACAATGGCTTAGGAAAACTATCAACAAACCCACAATAAGTCTGGTGCCCAAACTTGTTCCTATATTCATACTCCATATTCCTGGTCTTATTCCTCTTGTATATTTTTAGCATATTCCCAACACACCTTACAACTATCATAGTTGTCATATTTTACCACCCAAAATTGGGAACCCCAATTTTACCTCATACAAAAATTCAAAATATTCTCCACGATAATGTACCAACCTATCATAATGTTGGTTAGATTAAAATGTAACCTCCCTTTTACATCATCTTACACACACCACAATATTCTAACATATGGCTAGTCCATGCCACCTCAAAGTGGGACAACTAACTCCTCATAAGAAGAAAAAACTCACTAAAAGATGAAGTCTAGTAAGCCTCCAAGTGGGATTCCTGCTCTCCATAAGAATATAAAATCACTAGAAGACAAAATAACAAGTATATATAAAATATATTAACACAAACATAAATAATTAAAGGTTGAGACACCTTTTTCCAAAATTATCCCTTTTCAAACACCATGCAAGAGAAAAAGGGAAACCCACCAACTTTAAAATCTAATAGCTAGGGCCTCATAGACTCGTTGCACTACTTGAACTTATATGTGCCTTTGTAAAAGAATTTGAAACATTCCTCAAAGTTTCTACCTTCCCAAACATCACCCTTCCATCATCTACCATGTCATGAAAATACTGGTACTAGACATCAATATGCTTTTTATTGACATGGAAGAATGGGTTCTTTTCTTGACATTTGATACTTTGACTATCACATAGAATTTTAATAGTCCCTACATCTAGCCCAATATCAAAACATAGTATTTTTATCCAAATGATTATTCATAGGCATGTTTTGCTACCCTATACTTATATTCTATAGTGGACAAAGTGACCATAGCCTATCATTTACTCATCCAACTAATGGCACCACCAATAATTGTGAAAATATATCCATTGGTGGATATTTTCTTGTCAATATCACCTACCCCATATTAATCCACATATCCAAAAATCGAAATTGAATATTAGTTCCTATAGGATAACCATGATAACAAGAGCATACCCAAAAGCACCTCACAAATATCTAAATATGCTCTTCACTATATCCCATTGTGCCCATCTAGGATAGTCATAAATAAGCTAAAAAATTCCATCACTTGGGAAATTTCTAGTTTTGTATAGACCATAGCATGCATCTATTTTCCAAGAGCACTAGCATACCACCTCCCATGGATTCGTTAACTAGCAGTTGTATCAGGCATTAACAAGTCGACCTTTTGGTGCAATGACAACTGTGGGCCAACAATTGGTATTAGAGCCAAAGGTGTCAGGTTCAAATCCCCTTAGGTAACACTGATGGGGAGATTGTTGATAGTTGGTCAACACTCCCCTCAGGATTCATGACATGGACTAACTGCCTTTCGTGGATCTGTTAACTCTGATGGTTGTATCGAGCATTAACAGGTCAATCTTTTGGTGCAACGACAACCATGTTGCCAACAAAAATAGTTTGCAAGTTTTCATGTTGAATCTCTCCAACACCAAGTTCGCATACTTACTCTAGCCTAGCCATAGATTTTTGTTAGCTCTATCTCTTTTTATCTCCATACCCAAGATGTACCTAGTTGCCACTAAATCTTTCGTCTCAAACTATGCTAAAAGATGAGACTTCAAATCACAAATCAAACTCATTAAATTACCAAAAAATA
Source organism: Sequoia sempervirens (assembly GCA_007258455.2). Classification (NCBI taxonomy): domain Eukaryota; kingdom Viridiplantae; phylum Streptophyta; class Pinopsida; order Cupressales; family Cupressaceae; genus Sequoia; species Sequoia sempervirens. The sequence goes on from VDFB02168118.1 coordinate 171,600,004, forward strand.
TCATTAAAATATAATGTAATGATGAAATTATGATCACCATCTAACTTTTAGTAGATGAAATAATTTGATTTGGATCTTAGAAATACCAAACTTAACACAAAGGCATAAATTTTTTGGTTCCTTTTTCTTTTTTATAAGGCTGATTAAGGATCTCTTGTAAGTTATATATCTGGGGAGAGGAAGCATTGATTAAGATGTGTTGTTATGCAATTCTCATTTTCTTGTCCACATAGAGTTCAATTAGGCATCTTTATAACTGAAAATATTTGCATGAGGACTTTGCAAGTGTATTGTAATATTTTTATCATTGAATGTGTGATTTATTTTAGAGGTTATGTTTTTTCCTCAAGAGGGTTTTCTCAAGGTACAACTTATTTCATATTATTGGTATTTTTCTCTATTATTTTGCATTATATATTTTGAATACTTTGTATATTTTTCTCTCATGGGGCTATGTGGAAATAATTTATAATGACTTTGAATTTTCTTTCATTTTGTATCTAAGTCTGGTTGTTAGGCCGCAAGAGGAGATATCTATCATATTGCTAATCCTTGGAAGGATTATATTCTTAGGAAAGAATTAATCCATGGATTTTTAGGAAAAAATTGAAAGAATTTTTAAGGTTATAGGTGTGTTTGTAAAATTGGGTTGTTTCTTCGCCAAAAAAAATAGGTTGTTTCAAATCTAGGTTTTGGTGAAGATTTAGGAAGTGCATTTTTTGGGCTCTTTTTGTGAGGATTTTGGGGTTGATATTATTTTATAAAACTTTTGGAAAAATAGACCTCACCATTGAGTCAAGAAGGACCAATAACCTATGGATCCATATAAAGCATTATTAAATTTATGGTAAAAAAAATTGACCATTTTTAGGGCCATGAAGGAATCTTTGAATCTATAGTCTATATAGTTGTATGAAATTCATATAGATAGGTACATCTAGCACCAAGTTTGTGATATATTTGTCAAGAATATTTCATATCATGTTCACCTACCTATATAAGCATGGTGTGAGTAGAGTACAACCATAGAAAATAATTTAAAAACATATTTATTCATTGAGTATACAATATATGCCAATGATACAATCATAGAGGGTTCAAAAGTTTAAGCCCATAATTTTATGGAGAATTGGGTGCTAGAAGTTTGGGGACTAGTCATATGGATGGCCTAGCCCTTGGTTGTGTTCATCTTATAGGGGATAGCACCCTACCACCAGTAGTACTATTAGAAGTGGAGGCAATTTCCACCACCATTGATGCCTCACACCCTACCTCCACCAAGGTCGTGTAGCCACCTACCATATCCATAATTATACTTGAATGACACTTAGCCAATGAAATTACCCAAGGTCCACCACCTAAACACCAAAAAAAAAAATATATATATTGATGAATTAATTTTTTAGAGAGCATAAATTTCACCTAGGGAATTATATTTTGTGTTCTTATAGTTGAAGAAAAGATCTTTCTAAGTACTATGTTATGATATTAGTGGATTTTATATATATCTTTATTTTAGATAGAAAATACTAGTTAGAATCTAGTTTTTCTTTCCTTCAATAGGTCATATATTGTGTCTGTGATGTCTAATTTTGGAATTCTTATAGGAAATTGAGAGAATTTTTTGAGCACTACATAATGAATCAAGTTCAAAGATTTTTATATGTGATTTTTGACTTATATTTCTATTTATCTATTTGTTTGTCTTTGACTATGGTAATTTATGATTTTGTATAAAATTGAATCTAGAGGTGATTTGGTGTTTGATTCATAAAAAAATTACATGTTTATCTCTAGTTGTCCTTGTTAGACATCATTACAATCTATGGTTGAATTTATAAATTACATTGTGAGATTTCCAAGTTGTGTAACTTTGTAGGTTATCTATACTTTTATAGGTTGCATAGATAACTCAAATGCAGGTCATCTATACTAATAGATATTATAGTGAGGATGCATATTCAATTCGGTGGCCTTGTTTGGACACTTCTTTTATTGATTTAGTTATCATTATGAGGTAGACAAATGACATGTTACTTGATTTAGTTATGTTAGGGGACATAGACTTGTTTACTATATGATGTAAACATGTGATACTTAGTGGAATTTTGATGTAGGTACATTTGATAGTGATCATGGTTTCATGGAGATTCCTTGTACACTTGGATATTTTGCACAACATGATTATTTATGTAGATGCATTATCGGTCGTGTTGGATTGATTCCTAATTTGTGGGTGGTAATTTATCTTCTTGGTTTTGGGATCTTGTTTCTAATTTATCATTGGGAGCTACTAGTGTTGTAGTTGTGTGTGTGTGAGCCATGGGTGATATACATTTAGGATATCATTATCAAGATGACATTTTTATCACAATATCGCATTTCAAAGAGAGATTTTTCAATGATATGGATTCATCACTTAGTGATAGACAATATTGTGTAGTGGTTGTTAGTATCACATAGTAGCTCATGAATCCTATTTATTATATGCAATGAGATTTCTTTGACATATTAAGTTCTATCAATAGGAGATTATTATCTTCATGTGATTTAGAGATGTTGAAATCTTGGTACCATGGTGGGATCTTGGAGTCTTTGGTTGATGTGTTGGTTATTATTTATTAGTTTGATAGATGATCCTTGTTTACAATATGGATGGTATTGTTCCATGGTGGAGTGTTGATTGCATATTATAGTTTTGACATGATACATGTACTTTTGGGATTAAATGTGTTTATTTAGGATAAATGATATTTTTTAGAGGATATGTATATCATATCATCATAGAGAGTTCTTGATTCTAGAGTTGGATCTTTGGTAGTGATTTGTCATAATCTAATTGATGAGTGGTAATAAATTTTCTTGTGATATTTTAGTTATTATAGTGTTTCACTAGAGTTTAGTTAGCATGAAATGATTGGTTGTAATCCTATTGTAGATTTGGCCGAGGCTAGAGATCTCTTGTTCTTGGAGATATAGTGTTGAGATGGTCACTCTTTGATGAATTTTTGGTAGGAATACTAAGGAGCCTACACCTTGGTACAACATGTGTTTAACATGTATCTATTGAGGAGATTGTTCTTAGAGAGGGTCATAGTGGCTTGGTGTATCCTATAGGAGCAATCTCATTCCATGCTCTTAGTACTCATAGCATTGAATAATCTAATAGATGTTTCCAACCTTATTTTTAGATGTATTTTGTTTTATCTTTTATGTTTTCATGGGAATGAGTCTCAAGCTATGGATGTTAGTTCTTAAGGGATTATTTGAGGATTTCATGGTATGGGTTATTTTTCATTTGTCTTCTCATGGGAATGAGTCTTGAGCTATAGATGTTAATTCTAGAGGGATTATTTGAAGAGCGTGGGAGATAGATTTGGGATTATTCACTAGATGCTAGGAATGAATATTTTGGTTTGATCTTTCCTTCAACTTGAGAGTCTTACATCCTTGATGGTCTATGGATTCACATTATCTATGGATTCACATTATATGCTTGATCTTTAATTTGAATGGTTGGATGTTGATAATGATTTTTTATTTTTTATTTTATAAAGGAAATATTACTTATTAGAGGTTTAAAACTTAGAGGTGTTGGTAGAAGGATATTTTTTATTTTTTTATTTGTAGTTTCTCTTTATGGCCTTGTGTTTCTTCCTAGAGGCTTGTGTTGACATAAAATTGGAGGTAATTTTTTTGTAGATACATTTTAATCACTATATTTGTGGTCATGTGTTGCTATTGTATGTTTTTAAGTAACAACATGGAGGTTATTTAATCTCTTTCATTTATTGAGTTTGGAGAAATTGGGAGAGGTATAGAGACTAGTGGTCAAGAAGTTATGTTACAACAGTTTATTTTACAAGTTTTTGTATCTTTTTGGATGTTACTTTGTACTAAATGCTATTGGTGACATTGGATACACATTTTATGTGCATTCTATTGGTGTACTTTTGGATTCCTTCATTAATTTTAGATTTGACACTACCAATGTAGTGGGAGTTCTAGGTTGCATATGTGTCCTTTGTTGGATGTTCACACCATAATATGGTCTTGAGGGCCTTTATGATTTATTTATGTTGTATAGTGTATGTACATGGAATTATGATTGTATATTGGGTTGAATATGTTGATGGCACGAGCTCTACCTATTATGATGAGTACCCCTTAGTTTTAAGGTATGGTAAGTTGGATGTGTTTGCAACTAGTTGTGGTTTCTATTCCAACCATGTTGATTAATTCTTGGAAACTAATAAGACCTATTTGTTACAATTAGATTAAGTTTTTGTGCTTAGATATCAGTTTGAGGTATACATTATGCTTTTATGTGACAATTAGTATGAAATTTTTATTTGGATTGGATCTTATATTTTGTGCAATGGCATGAAGGATGAGATGATTCTTGTTTGAGATGGTGGTAATATTGGCTATTATTGTAGGTATATTGATATAGAATATGGATCACATGGATGCATTGATGAACATGTTGGTTATAAGATTTGTTTCCTTTATTTTTTAGGTTAATTTTGACACCTTACTAAATTTATATGACAAGTGAGAATGTTGGGAAATGGTGTTTTGTACACCTTGAATAATGATTATAATGCAATATTAATATTTATTTGTAGCACACCTAGGGAATATAGGGATGCATGTGCTACATGTTAGACAATATTGGGGCCATGTTGTATGTTATATGTAACAATGGAATAAATATTTAATATGGGTTGCACATTGGAAAAACATTTAATATTGGGAAAATTTAGTACCAAAAAGAGAAAACTTAGTAAAAAAAGGTAAATTATGGGGGCATAGTTTTTTAAGCTCATGGTATAAGGAACACAGTTTATATAATAATGCTAGATGACTTTATGCAAGCTTGTTTCTATAAAATAAAGCACATGTGTAGTTGTTGAGGTTATTATAACCTATGGATTGTTGGCTAAGGTTGATTGAAAATCTCTTGTAACTTAAATATTTGAGGAGAGGAAGCATGGAATGGGATGTGTGATTATATGATTCTTATTTACTTGTTCACATGGAGTGCAATTTAAAAACTTGATGTTTCAGAAGCTTTGCATGGAGACTCTACAAGTTTTTTGAACTATTTTTTATGAGAGAATACACTAAATATGCGAGTGATTTTAGATGTTTGTTTTTTCCCTCATGAGGGTTTTTCCAAGGTACATATTCTATCATATTGATACTACATCTATCTATTCTTTTATATTGTGGATTTTGAATAACTATTTACATATTTTTTCTTATAGGGTTATATGGAAATGGTTTGTTATGGCCACAAATTTACTTTCATGTGAAGAAGAATTACAAATAGAAAATGAAGGTTAAGGAAGTGGGGATATTATTTCATATCAGTCCTTCATGGAATAATTTTACTTGGAGAACCTCAATTAGAAAAAATAAAGGTGATACCTTCTATAGTCCATAAATGTTTAAAATATGTTTAGGGAGATATATTTTTGAAAGTGAAGAGATGAATATGTACCCATTTATAATTGAAGTCATTTCACCTTAAAAAATTATGTTGAAATTCTTAGAGATGATCTATATGAACACAAGGGTAAGGTGTTACATTGGCTGTTGTTGTTGCACCAAAAGATTGACCTATCAATGCTCGATACAATTGTCGGATTTATGTAAGATTTATAGGAGGTGGTTAAGTCATGTCACAAACCCAAGCACTATGCTAGACAAGGAAGACCAAGGGAAACACCATCTTGCAACAATCCCCTCCAATGCAAGTGAGGGATTTGAACCTATGACATCAACTCTGATACCAATTATTACATTGGTGGTTATCATTGCACCAAAATATTGACCTGTCAATGCTTGATACAATCATCAAATTTATGTAAGATCGTCAAATATTGGACAAGGAAGACCAAGGGACACAACATATTGCAATATAAGAAACATCACATAAAAGCTTCATATGAGTGTAAAGATAAGGTTCATTCATTATACCAAATGCATATGCAATGAAATAGCCAAGATAAATATTAAGACTAAAATGGAGAGTAAACAAATCCCTTTGCATTGCCTACTTACAATTTTGAGTAGAAAAGTCAATTCACAATACTTTTCCCCCACACCAATGAAGAAAAAACAAGATAATTATCATCCTCCATATGTACCAAAGCAAGGAAGAATCTATCCTTATCTTCCAAAGAAGAATAGAAAATTATGTTTTGATAAATCCATTACCACTACTTCTAAAGGTACTACCACAATATGGGTCTATAAAAAAATGCAATTAATTCAAAGGAACCAAAAATTTATACTCCAAAAGTTCAAGGGTAGTGAATAAAAAATGACCCCACACCCACTCCTCATATATTGATCATACTTACAAAAGTGACATATAATATTATGATAAATTTAATTAATTGAAGCTAGTTACAAACCTCACAATTGTGATGAATATGATCTATTGGACCCTTCTAATACTCTGATTTAAAATTTGTATCTTTCATGGTCTACAAATAGTTATAGTATTTATATGGTTACTCCCACTTATGAGGCACATGAATTTTAATGGAATTGACCACTATTATCCTATGTTCATGATATAGTTCCATATGTTTCTATATGATTATAATTACCATGATTTAATATTCTTGATCACATAATTTACTAGTATGATGATTATAAGGTCATCCAAGACTACCAATCTCATAACTTTTGATTTTATGATATGATAGTGATGTTGATGATTCTTATATTAACGTGTTCCATGATAATTAAAAAATCTCTAATTGTACCATGATGATGTCTAACATTCATTTGTTCTTATAACATCTTTTATCTAGCAATCATGGTTACTTTCCATAGCTCTACTTAGGGGCAACATTGGGGAATTTTGTTGCCTATCATTATATATAATCTCATGAGCATATCATTAGTATATTTTTTTGGTGTCACATGATTCACTCTTTAAATTTTTATTTGATTATTCAAGTTATGTCAATTTATATATCTATATCTACTCTCCTAAAGCTCAATTGCACTCATTACATGCAACTAATTGGAGGGGGAAAATATAAGGCCACTAGAATTCCTTCTTTAAGTATGATTTCCATGACTACAACATGATTAAAGGCCATTTAAAATGGCGTCATATTTATTTTTCTGGTCCAAGTCATATCTATTGGCTTGCTACCTTAGGCAATATCATAATTCCACCACAAATGAAGTATCTCTCAAACATTCATATTTTTCTTTTTCTTTTAATTATAGGAAATATATTATTATTTTTGTAAGCCTATATAATGCTACTAATTTAATTCCTTCTTTATTTTGAAAGTTTCCAATATGGGACATTCATTTTCAAGGGAGTATGTTTCAAGAAGCGACATCCATGCCCCTATCTATATGTTTTTTATGAGTTTTTGAATAAATTTACTTTCATGTTAGGAACCTAATTTTTCTTTGACATGTTTTCTCATGATAGTTTGTTATAAGTCAACATGGGGATAAAATTTAATAGTGAAAATTTAATACTTTACAATGCCCTTTAGCTTTGGATCCATTTTGGCTAGGTTATCTCTTCCATAGTGAAAAGGGTACAAATTATATATTTTTTTATTAAAATTTGGCACATAACCCAAGCCTCATTTTTTTCAACTTGTACTCATTCCCAATGATTTATCCTAATTCTCATTTTCATTAATTTGCCACCCTAGGATAGATTCACAAAAAATTGCATGCCTTGGTTCAAATGTACATAGTCATGGAAATGACTCCCAAACCTTTAGAATTCAAATATTAATCTAGGGCCAATGTAGCTCTTCCCACTTGATCATTGTCTATTGAATAGACACATGAACCATTTTATTTATGGCCCTTAGAGTTGTATGCAAATGGGAAACCCTAGTTCATTTAATGACAACTAGATCTTAGTTGATGATCTTACCTACAAAATTATTAAGGACCATTTCTTAGAGTATTTGCATAGTGACATCATTTAGGACATCTATTGCATGTTTGAATCTTATCCTCAATAAATTTTTGAGTTGTTGACTTGATATCCTTGACATAAGAGAGTAAATATCCTTATCGCAACCACATAGCCAAAATTTTATGTGGAAACAAACATGAAAATTCATGATAAGCTGAAAAACAAACATTCAAGGATTTATAAAGATTAGATCCACATATAAAAATTATATTTACACCTGTGTAGGTTGGATTCTTAAGTGCATGATCAATCCTACAATTACAAAAGTGACTCATAATAATAGACAATAAGTTTCCAAAATATTTACTAAACATCATTGAAATTTTTACATTTTAAAGATTTATCTACAAATATATGTAGATGTGTTATATCTACATTATAATTTTAACTAACTAAAACTATTCACTTATTTAATATTTCAAAAAATATATTTTAATACATTTATCATTTTAAACTTAATAATATAAAATAAATTCTAAATATTTATATTATTTATTTACCTCAAATTTATATATAAAAAAAATATTCTCTATAAAAACTATTATTAATCAATATGAATTGCAAAGAATTTATATTTAAGAAAGTAAAAATTATCTTTAGTTCACTTCTATTACAAAACATTATAGCTAATTCAATTGATAAACCAATTTATGAACTTTCGTTATTATCATTTAAAAAACACAAGAGTTGTCATTTAAAAACAATAGCTAAGCCTCCTTCACACCTCTCCCCAAAATTAAAATAATTATAGATGTTTTAATATTTTTTAATTAGTTTGTCTTGAAATTTGGGGCACATTCATCCTTCAAAACAAACAAATAAAGAAACATGTACTTATATAGTTAATTATTTTTGTAAGCAATACAAATGACAATCAAATTCAAATTAAGGCATTGAGTCAAATCTATATGATAACTTAGGTGGTATTTCTGACATACATACTGATTTTAAAATAGGCTTGATTGGAAGGGAAAGTATGGAAAGACAAACAAGGACGATAAAATAATTTTCTCTAAAGGAGATAATATTCTTTCTTATTGCCTTTTCTTTTTTATCTTAATTTTATTAGGTCAAATCTATGTACCATGTGGAATTCTTCATGCATATGTCATTTGGTCAAATTTCAAAGGAATAAATTATATATTATATGATATATATGCTTTCCTAAGGAGCAAAGGTTATAATAATGTAAATAGTTATAGGCTATTTTTTATTGAATAGTGTTAGAAATTTAATAAAAAATAAATATTTATAAAAAATTAAAGAATTGAAGTACCAATTTAGTGTGATATGAAATCATAAATTATTTAATATGTATAATCACAATTATTTATGAGATAAATGAGTTATAATGAATTGACTTGTTTATTAGGGAATGATATGAGGAATTTTTTCTTAATAATATATAATTGCAATTTGTGTACATATTTTTTCTTTAAATATATAATAATCTGGACTTAATCATGTGCTCTCCTCCCACTTAAGAGTGAATATTAGTTTTTTTTTTTTTATCAATGCAAGTTCTCATCTCCATTCCTTAAGGGAATTGCATATAATATTTTGAATATCTAGGTTTTAACAACATTTTTACATAATGTAATTATACACTAAGCATCTCCCCTTTTACATGTAATATATCATTATCATTTCTTTACACATGCAGAAATTATGCCTTCCCCTTTAGACTTTGTCACATTAACTTAACCATATTAGCCTATTCATCAATACGAGCTTTCATAATTACATCTTACATTGTTGTGCTCATGTGGTTCATTCACATCTTAAGTGTCCATTTTATCACATCAAGGGCCATTAATCCTTCTCATTAGAGGGTGTTAGTCCTTCTATCTTGATTATATAAGGGGTTATTGTACCTTCTCTATTTGTGACATTGGGGGCATCAATATTTTCCATTTGAAAGAATCATGCATTCTCTTTATATATTACACCTTAGAGTCATAGAGTCATGCCCTTTAGCATAAAACAAATTGTTGTCACCTATTAGAGAGCTATGATTATAATATTCCATGATATGGTACATGATATTGTTGAGGATTATGTGGATGAAATCCTAGGAAATTAAAATATAAATAAAACAATCCAAGCATCCTACACCATATCTTCTAGAGACTTCAAGAATATAAGGTTAGACTAAATCCTAAAAAAATCATCTTTAGATTCACATCAAGAAAGCTCTTCGGGTTATTTTTTTCTAGATGTGGAATGAAATTAGATTCAAATAAGATGAAAGAAATAATAAAAAAATCCACCTCCTAGGAATCTCACACAATTATTCAAATTACAAAGAAAAATCTAGGCTATCAAACGATTCATTACCAAATTAGCATATAAGTGCCATCCATTTTCACATTTACTTAGAAATAATGTCAAATTTGAATGGGATCATTCTTTCCAAGTATAATTTAAATAGATCAAAGAATAAATTTATAATCCACTAGTTCTAATGGAACCTACACTAGATAAGCCTATTTTACTCTACATCTTAGTTAAACAAAATACCTTCGGTGCCCTCTTAGTGCAACACAATGATCATGGAAAAAATAATTTTATTGATTACCTCAACAATACATTATTGGGATGTTATCTCAATTATTCCTCCATGGAGAAATCTTTCTTTTCAATAGTATTTACCTCAGAAAAGCTCTGGCATTATATTATTAACACTACTACCCATCTCATCACCAAAGTTGATACTTTGAAATACTTGTTGTCTAGAGAATCCCTTATTGGTATAATGGAAAAATGGTTCATGCTCCTTAATTATTTTGACATTGAGTATGCCAATGAAAAGGAAATCAAAGGGAAAGTCATTGCAAATTAGCTAGCAGAGGCTCCAATTCTAGACTACCATCATTTAACCACATAATTTCTAGATGAATCCACACTTCATATTGAAGAATCCAAACCATGGAAACTTTATTTTGATGTATCCTTTACTTCACATGGTTTAGGTACTAGCATCCTTTTTATCGCCCCTCAATTTGGTTTCATCACAAAAACATTCCACATTGGTTTCCCTTCTACAAACAACAAAATGAAATATGAGGCATTAGTATCTATTCTAAAACTATAATTACAATGGTACATTTGGAATTTATAGGTCTTCCATGGTTCAAAGTTAGTGGTCAATGATGATTTCATCATGAATGATGAAAAATTTGTCCATTATAAATGCATGGTAGATAGTTTTAAATAGAATTTTGTATCTATATATTTTGACCAAATTTATTGCATTAACAATAAAGTTATTAATGGAATGGCCACTATCAATCACTTTTGGATATTCCTAATGGAGCTTATTAGTATCAATTCCTTATTGAAAAATATTCATACCTTCTTATGATCTCCCCAACTCCAACATGATATGTGACATTGTTGGCCTTGACACTCCTTGGTATAGTGATATCTATGTTTTATATAAATCCAAACCATTTCATCTATATGCCACCTAGCAAATGAAATTCCCTTATTCAACATGCCTCTCATTACACCTTCCTTAGAAGAAAGTACTACCATAGGGGATACAATGGAACTTAGCTTAGATGTCTCAAATAAATCAAGGCTAACTTATCACTTCAAGAATCCCAAAAATGATATTTTTGGTGTTCATACAAATTGCATGATCCTAGCCAAGAAGCTCATTAAAAAAATATTTTATTGGCCTACCATGGAATTAGATGCTTTTCAACATGTGAGGAAATACCTAGCTTGTCAAAAACATGGGGACCTAATCGATGGACCATCACAATCTCTCCAACCCATCACCACTCCATGGCCCTTATCCACATGGTTCCTTAACATTATTGGCAAGATCAATCCCATCTCCTCCAATGACCATAAATTTATTATTATCATTATTGATTATTTAACCAAGTGGATTGAAGCAATTTCATTCACTTTTACCATAGGTATCCAAACTTATAAGTTCATTCTCAACCATCTTATTTATCACTTTGGTATCCCTTCCAATATTATCATAGACAATGGGAAATACTTCAAAAACCATAAAGTGCAACCCTGATGCAAAATATTTCATATCAAGCATAAGTGGTCTACCCCATATTACCCACAAGGTAATAGCTAAGTTGAGGCATACAATAAAACTATTATAAAAGTCCTCAAGAAAATTGTCAAGAATGTTGATCATGACTTGCACCTTTAGTAAAATCCCACCCTTTGGGCCTACTACACTAGCACTCACACTCCCATAGGTGCAACCACATATTACCTTTCTTATGGTTCCAAAGAAATATTTCTAATGGAGGTTAAGCTACCCTCTTTGTGTGTCTCTTTTCATAACCTCATCTCATAGGAGTTTTATTGAGTGGCACAACTACATGAGCTTAAAATAATTGATGAGCACCATTTCAATGCTCTTAATCACCTTAAAGAACAAAAAAAATTATGTTGTGGCCATAAAAAATGAATCCATATTGGTTGGAGACCTTATTATTAAGGAAAGCTAAAAGAATACCAATTATGATATATAGAAGAAAGGATAATTTGATTCAATATGGTTAGATCCCTATGTCATCACTACTAGGTTTAGATTAGGAGCATGAAATTTAGCTACTCCAAATGGACGTTAACTAGATTATCCCATGAATATTATACATATCAAGTGCTTCTATGCCTAAACCTTTAAAAATAGTCTTCCAAAGCCAAAAAAAGGAATAACCAACAAAATTATAACAAATAAAAAATTAGTAAAGAGATATAAATTCATCCAATAATGAAAATAACTTCTTGTGGCATCTTGGGAAAGTACTATGATGAAAACTTGGAAAAAAAGTGCCATGAGTAGTATGAAACCACTCTAGTTGATCTATGAGCATGCATCAATTTGCATTATCTCCTTCATCACTCTTTCATCTATCATATCCCCTTCATTTCATTCCACTCACTCATTCATCCCCTTTACCTTACATCATTCTTTAAAGTTCCCTACCCATAATTCATTCTCATACTTCTAGATTGCATCTTGTCCCTCTCCATAGTCCCCTCCACATACATCACATACTCATTCCATCCTCCATCAAATTTCTCAAATATTGACACTCCATCTCATTTTCATTCCTACCCACACATAGCCCATCCATTCATTTGAATCACTCCATCTCTTCTATTTTATTTTTATCCTCCTCCATTATGCATGAAACTATTTCCTTTATTTTTTTCCTCAAATGGGTGCATCTCCTTGTTGGCATTTCCTAGGGAATGGTTACCACATATATAGCCATGGGGCATGACATGTTCACCTTCATATATCACCATATCACATTAATATTGGTACTTACACTATGATTCATTCCTTTCTCAAAATCTCTCCCATTCCCCCTACAATGACGGAAAAAGGTCCCCACTAACATGACCTTGATTTAGTGTTGTAATATGTCTAACATATTCACATTAGGTCTTGGGTCAGGTTGTGAACTAAATGTGCTTATTGGTGCCTTATTTGGAGTGTTGTAAAGTGTTTTAACACACTTTCACACTTTTCTAGGGTTTTCATTAATAATTAGGCTTCTTTATGCTTTAATTGGCCTTATTTTTCATCCACAAGCCCCATTTAATGCATCTTTTAGAGGATAATCCTGACACAAATCAACATCCAATCATAATGTAGATGTTTCAGCTTGTGTGGCCCAGATTTAGTGATCTGGGACTCATTCGCCACCTTGGGAGAATGAGTCTCACCTAGATTTTTACGTCCCAAGCTTGGTTTCACACCTTTCTAGGCATTTTAAAAAATGGTCCCAAAAATTATGCCTAATGAGACTCATTTGCCACCTTGGGCGAATGAGTCCCATGTGGCCCAAAATCAAAATTAATTCAAATTTTTGGTAGGATTTTATCTTCCTAGATTTGAAGTTGGCTTGTAGAGTTGTAATTTCAAGAATTCTTGCATAATTAAGTATAAATACAAGGTTCTTTCATTAATTTTAACCTAAGAATTTTGTGAGATCATTCAAGTATTCAAGGGAAGATTATCAAGCATTTTAGAGCATTCTTCAAGCATCAAGCATCATGCCAAAGTATTCATGCATCATGTTTGTTTTGAAGCTAACAATTGTGATGTAGGGTTTTATGATTCAAGCTAGCATTTCATTCAAGATCTCTCACCTTCAAGCAAGAGTCAATATCTACATCCATTGGAGCCATCTCACACATTTTTGCAACACTTCATTGATAGGGTTTGGTGAGTTGCAACATCATATCTTGTTCATTCATCATTCGCCATCACTATTTCATTCTATTTCAAGGTTTGATTACCAAAATGAGGTTTGACCAAGGAAAACCCCTATCCACTAACAAAACAAAAATTTTCCCTCTCTTTTGTGTGTAATTTGTAGGTCTAGGTTGAAGGCACATCAAAGAGAAATATTGGGAGAAGTTGTCAAAGTGCACAGAGTTGTCAAAGTTGTCATCAAGCCTTGGAGAACATTGGAGAACACGTAGCATTCATAGAGATTCAGATTCGAAAACCTGAAGAGGTAGATTGAGCATATTGAGAAGAGTAGATTCAGATCTCAAAATTTCAAAAAACCTTAACTGGAATGATTTGCCACTTCTGGTGAATGAGTCCCAGTTTTGGTCAAAATTCAAATTTTTATAGATTTGGATACCCACTTGGCAGATTCCTGTTCCTGCATAGAAACCCATATTTTGGAATGATTCACCCAGCTTGACGAATGAGTCCCACTCAACATCAAAATTAGAATTTCTAGCATTTCAGAGCTCCATTCAGCCATCTCTAGATTCCCAAGTGCATATATTCCATTATGTATTTTTTTTTGTTTCATTTGCATTTCTAGGCCATTTAGTGAAGCTTTGCATCATACTAGGGTTTTTCATTTCATCTTGCATTATAATTTGCATTGCATTTGTCTTTCCAAGTCTTAACTTGGTGGTGAACCCTTTATTAGCTTACAATCAACCCCTAGGACAACCCTATTGCAAGATATTTTTTCTCCTTTGCATTGAGATCTCTAGGGTTATCCTTGAATGAAATTGGAAAGAGGGTGTGCTCTATGTCCTAAAATGATACGAAAAGCACCATACCCATTTTTTCTACATTTCACCCCCTCCATCCATCCCTCCTCGCCTCCCTTCATAATCTGATATACCCTTGGCTTCAACATGTCACTAGATACCAACTCATCTTTTATACATTTTTATTGATTTTCTATGTTTTTTAATTTTTTGTTGCCTATAGTCCTAGTGCTCCATATGTCACACCACTGTGATTTACCTCATCATTAATATGATGACATGCCTTGACAACGTGTCTTTTGGATCACTACACTATTTGTAGCTTGTTTATTTTATGTCAGTCCATACACACATGGCATACCATCATAGTGATCCATTATATCACAACTCATAATGCTATTGATATGAAAAATAATAGGTTTATCTTTACACATGAAGTGACTTTGACAACATTTATCCTTCATCCATTTTTACCATTTCCCATCCTCCTGTTGATTCATGCATTATCCATAAAATCAGATGTTATCATAGTTGCATTAAATCCTTATTTGCAAAATGTAGACGCCTAGTTTTTTCCTAATACAACCTTGTCCAAAATGAAATAAATGATTACATTATTTAGTTAATCCACATCACCTAATGTACCCCACCTAATTAAATAATATTATTTACTTAGTCAGTTTCCTTCCCACACATAATTAAATAATTTTATTATTTAATTGTCCTATTTTCCACATCGTGTGGCTTAAATAATTAAATTATTGTATTATTTATTTAAAGGTTATATTCTCTCCACCAAAATCCAAGAATAAAGGAGCCACTAAATGCACTTGTCCCCCACATTCCTACAATTGCAACAACTTACTATATTTAGTAAATGAAATCCCTTCATTTTCAAATAAACTCTATCATGATCCTTCATCCTATCAGAAATCCTAGGAAATTCTTCTCATTCATTCTCCACCATTGATCTTCTCATCAAATATTCACTATCCATCTCCCCTCCTTAACATTTATAAATAGATAGACTATCCTATGCATTTCATCCATCCACTTTATGGTATTTTTGTGCAAAGAACATCCACATCTCAATCATCATTGAAGAAAATCAAACTTTTAATGGAGTTTTATGGTAACATTTTCTTTATTTTCTTTGTTTGAATTCCATTTGCATTCTCTATCTGAGGTTTTTGATAGTTTAGAATAAAAATATTGTTATTTGTATTTTTTCTCCTAGTTTTTCTATTCTAAGATATTACATATAAATTGAGTGATGACCATAACATGATTAAAGGTCATTTCAAATAGTACTATATTCCTTTTTTGGTCCAAGGAATATTTATTTGTTTGTTTCCTTAGACAATATCCTTATTCCATCACAAGTGAGGTATCTTTGAACCCTTTACTCTTTTCCTTTTTTTAATTATATGACATATTCTTATTATTATATTCCTTTATACTTATTGGTTAACAAATTTGTGACAAATGGTTTGTCTTAGAAAATGACTTTGAATTTACCTATGAACAACAACAAATTGACCAATAGTTGAGTTAACTAATTCAATAAGAAATAGTTACTCTTTGAATTTTATGAGGTCCAACTCCCTCTTTAGATAAGCAATCAAATATTTTAAGAAATAAATTTTTTAATGTGGTATGCTTTTAACCAGAAAGAATGAAAGCTATAAATTAACCTCAATACTTAAAATATTTTAAGCATCAAGAATAATGAGTGAACATAAGAACATGTTGATCGTTAGCACACAGGCTAAATTAAAATTCCATTGAAAGTAGATTTAATATATTTTTATGTTCAAAGATAACACAAAAATTGAAGCACTTCATGCAAATAAAGAAATTATTCATTCACACAAAAATGAAATAATTTATATAAATTAACCAAACAAATAGATTATGATCAATTTCCATATTCATCCAATAATCTTCAAGATACACACATAGACATAAATTTCAGTTTCATGTATATCTTCTCAAAAATTGCTAAGAGAGTTTTAGTTACATCAAATTACATATATAAAACAAGCAAGAATCACTGCTTCTTGAAAATAAACACCCAAAATAAATCCTTTTCAAATTTACATAACATAAATTTCATATGAAATAAATAAATAAATAACAAGTCATTGCTAAGGTGGAGCATTTCCATCAACTCCTTTAGATGACTAGGCAATTGCAGTAGCAATTTTGGCCTGATACACATATAACACCTTCACAATGGGAGGAATCTAACTGTGTTGGGAAATGATCATGCTCTTAGCTCTTAATTTCCCAAGATCCTTGTTTTCTCTTGTTGTTTCGATCTTTCCCATGTAGTTCGTCATGAGCCTGCTAAATTGGAACAATGTAGTGATAACTTTAAGAAATCCCCTCAAAAAAAGATATAAAATCCTGGCGAATCTTTCATTTTTTTAGGAAAAATAAATAAAATTATGTTGGCAAATCTTTCCTTTTTTTTGAAAAAAAATATTAATTTTATTGGCAATTTTTTACATCACAAAAATTTTGTAAAAAAATTTGGTGAATCTTGAAAAATAATAGGAAAATGAATTAATTATGATGGCAAATCTATCCAATCTAAAAATAATTCTCATGGAAAAGTAGGGGCCCAAGGGTGGAAATTATTGATGGGTTGAAGGGATAGACTATAACATTTACTTTCTACCATTGTTTTAAAATATAATATAATGGCCCTCATTGTATTGTGCAAGGTAAAATGTACCCATGATCTATAATTCTCATGGGGCTCAAAATTTCTTTTAGATAATTGATTTAATGACCCTTATTGTACTCTGTAAGGTAAAAGTTACCCACAATCTATAATGCTCATGAGGCCCAAAATTGTGGGCCCCATGAGCATTACAGATTATATGTAAATTTTACCTCATGGAATACAACAAGCTCCATTAGATTATATTATAAATCAATGGTGGAAACTAAAGATTAGAAATATGGTCCTAAAACAACTAATAATTATGATGTACTATTGGTGAATTAATATAAATTTCTACTATAATTTATTAAATTTAGGTGAATATGATCTAATCATGTATTGAATATTGTGGCAATTTTTTTAGTTAAATTTTTTAATAAAATAAATTATTTGGCGATTTAAATAATACTATGATAAAATTTTGTAAAAATGTGGTGATTCAAGTCACGTTGTAGCTTGAACTATTAGCCAATTTTGGATTCCCAAATTTTAACTACTAGCCAATTAGCAAATAATAGCCACTACAAAAATCACTAGAACATTGCCAGGTCAATACCACCGAGCCTTCTCATGCTCTCCACAGTGAATTGTTGTTTTTCACATAGGCTGTTGACCATCCCTTTAAAACTCCCTTTCAATTTCTTTATATCCTCATCATTAGAGTTCCCTTCTTTCCTGAGATGGAGGCCAATACCAAGAAGGTTCTTCTGAATCTCCATCCCAATTGTGTTACATTCACTCAATGCCTTTTCCTATTCTAGTATATTTTTCTTCATGACAAAGAGCTTCCATTCTATGCACCTCTTCCACATCACACACCTATTTTCACCAACATTTGGTAAAATCTGCTCACTAACCAATTTGTTCACACCCATTTCTATCATACCTTTAAAATTAGTGTCAATTTTTTTCCAAACCAACTCCTCATGCTTGGCCAAAGAAATCTCCCTCTCAATTTTAGTTTTTAAAGCACCAATGTCTTTGCATATCTTTTTCATACCAGAAATGAACTTAGTTCTCTTAGACCATATGTCTAAATCCCATCTTCAACAACTTTCCCATAAGCTTTATATTCTTACATCTTATCTAACATCTCTTTCCCCAAGGAGGATGTTGGATCAAATGTTACATTGATTTGGCTAATAGGTTGGGCAGAAAAGTATAACATAGATTTCAAACAATCAATTAGAATTTTCGCCTGATTCTTCAATTCATCCTTTCTTTGTTTGTCCCTGGTCATTCTTTCTACTTGTCTAGCAATTATCACATGAAAATTGTGCAAATCTCCATCTCTCGTGAAAGGCCCCAAATTTACTCTAGTGATATTTAAATCACTAATAGTTTCTTGGCTTTCCTCCTTCTATATCGAGAGATGAGCTAATTCAATGTACATGTTCCTGGTGCTACTATCCTCCAACAACCTATATGTGGTCTTTAGTTTCTTAGGTTTTTAGGTTTTTTGAATCAGTTGACCAACAAAATATTTGTTAGGGAGATTAAGATGGACTATTTTTCTCTTTTTATACAAGGTCTTCTCTAACCATGAGGTAGGAGTAGGTGTGGCTACAGATTTGGAACTAGGGGAAATGAATTGTAGAACTCTCATAAGAGAAGGTGTATCAAAGGCTTTCATTCCAAGAGAGGAAGGTGGAGTAGGACAAACCCTAGTAGAATTTTTTTGTTCTCTATGATGAGAAGATTCAAGATAAGAAGGGGTACTTACCCGTGAAGGGGAAGAGGACACTTTGATTGTTTCTTCTTCTGTAACAACTTATTTTTCTCTCTCCTTCCATGCTTGATCTGGGGCATCATCTCCACAAGTTCTTTCTATAAATTCTTTCTTTGGTGGTTCCTCATCACCATTTCCTTGTCCTCTTAGAATCACCTATTTGGTGGGTGATGATTTCATACCTGATGATGAGGCCGCTTGAATGCTCTCTCCTTCAAGGTTGATATTTTGAGATATTGGAGTAGCTTATTTATTTTCATTTTTCCTTGCCACCAAGTCTTGAGTTCTCCTTAACATCACCATAGTTTTGGCCTTAATAGTATCAATCTCCTTCCTACTCTAATCTATAGAAATGATTAGCTGAGTTTGTATGTGATTGACAAAGATAAGATCCAATAATTCTGACTCATCATCCTCCAGACCTTGGATATCCCAATCTAACTTGAATTTTACTACTTGTCATAGAGTTAGCCACATCCAACTTCTCCTATGAACCTCATAGTCATCAGCACCATTCACCCAATAGTCCTCTAAATCCGGGACATGCTAAAAACCATGACCCTATTGCAAGTTATCCTTAACAAAATTATTTTGCCAAAAGGGAACCTTATTTCATAGAACTACATTGTATATATTACTAATTCTCTTTCAATATTAAGAGCATCAACCATAGAATTGCAGGAGTAATGTCTAAGTCAAATAGGGAACTGGATACAAGTACCTTTTTTCTTTCTTGACATATTTTATTTACTTTTGTAACCTTCCTACATATTTCAATCAATACAAATTTATCCTTAGCATATTTGGACAACTTGTAAGGAATCCCATTGAAACCCCCAATTCCAATATAAGAAAATATTTGAAATTATATAAAATGACTACCATAGGTGTCCATTAACTGCACAACTTTAGGAGAGATCCTCAAGCCTATGTCTCCCTGAATTTCTCTAACCATCCTCATGGTGAAATCATCATTTACCTGCCTAAAATAATTGTAACTCCTCTCTAGCTGAAGTTTATTGTAATAATCATAGATCTACACATCTCGATCATGCACTTCAATAGGTCTCAAACTTGGACATGGTCTTGTACTAGCAATAACATAAAACAAGTAGGAAGACATGTAAAATAAAATTTATATGGAATTTAATAATCATTGAGTGCATTTGATTACATATGAGTTGATCCCAATCTAAATACTACTCGCCTTAGGGTGATCCCACAAAGCTGGTATGCAATTTCTGGGAGATTTTGATTTTTGCTGAAATCGCATATGTTTAGAAAATATAATGATTTAAGCCTTAAAAATTTCCATTTAAAGCATTCCAATTGAAGAGGGTTTGATCAAAATACCTTAGATCAAACCCCCTTGGATAGAACCTCTCTAGTTTTAAACCATACCTATAACAGAGTCTCCTTTACACCTATCAAAATGCTGATAAAAAACCACTTTTGATTTACCTTTTGGGGGATCAAATAAATTCCTTTAAAATTTATTTTTTGTAAGTATGTAGTCCTTATTATAAGCTTCCCAAAAAGTATAATTTTAAATAAATTTAATTTAATTATTATATTTATTTTTTATTTCTTGTGAATGTAGGTTTTTCACTAGAAATCAAGCTCTATATTCTACACATGTGGAAAAATAGTAGATTGTAAAAAAAATTGAAAACTATGAGTGCACCAGATATTGAAGTCCTTGATCCAACAAAAAAAATTTGAATTTCGATACATACAAAAAAAGTTGTGTTATATAGTCCGCCTATTTCTAAATTGTAATTGGTTTGAATTTGAAACTTGATTAAGGAAAAAACATTCAATAAAACACTATGAAACCAATTGGAAGCACTAGATATCGTAGTTACAAACCTAAATTTGAAAAAAATAGAATTGTATCTTTTATGGAAAAAAAGTTATGTGTTATACGGTGAGCTTCACTCCTTAAAAATGGTGTTTACTGAAAAAAACTAGTTTTCGAAGGAGATGGAAAAATAAGTGCAATCTGATTCCAAATTTTTTGAAAAAAATATATTTAGAATTTACAAACAAAATATCACAAATCACTAGTTTGCATCATCTTCAAATTCCTCACGGTTTAGCTGCTATAGGTGCTCGAAAGTGAAGATTTAATTGGAAAAAATCAGTTCAGTGTCCAGTTTGACCAAAAATTGCAAACTAGTATTGTGGGATCACCCCTTGAATGATTATTTGAACAAAGAAATACACCCAATCCTCAAAATCATGGGCTTTATCACTACCTTTCAACCTATTTAGGAGCACAATTATGTTAGAAATTTCATCTGCAAAGTAAGTTCTTTTTAACTTCTTAGGAAATTGGGATTTTCCCTTCTTAGGCATAGTGAACCATTCATGGGAAATGATATTCTTGTATTTCCCTTTATCACATTACACATTTATTTTATAATAAACTATGATTATTTAATAAATATATTTATAGTTATCCATCCTAGTATATTTTGCTTAATAATTTAATTTAATGCATTAATTAACCAAAAACAACATTTATTAAACAAACCAAATATCAACAACAATTACCTAGACCATACCCCATGTCGAAAGGCAAGACCAAATGACCACAAACATCAAACAACGTTGACAAGGTGACAGATTAGATACTCATCCTCTTTGAGGATGATGGCTAGGTAGGGGACCAAATGCTATCTTTGTTCAACTATTCCATTGGGTTTAAGGCACAATCAAACCTTTCAATTTAGGTGGAGTTGATGCCTAGTACTTGCAACCTGCAGCACACAAAATGGTCAAGCATATACATAATCTTACAATCAGGCACACTGTGAAAGGAAATCACAGTGTAGTAGGGTACTCACAAGTGAGTAATGCGACACTATCCCCTTCACCCACACACACAATAGTAAGAAAAATACCAAGTAGTCCAACCTAATCATAAACAATCCACTACATAGCAATCAAAATGATAATAACATAATGGTCATGATACAATAATCACATACTACTCATAACAATATATTTAGCATCATATACTATATCATAAAATAGATCAACTGCTTAACATCACTAGCACATACCTTTAATTATCCCTATTATTTTTCCTTCGCCTTTGAATTCCAAGGCTGAATACCTACACATCCACGGTGATAATGGAGGGGCACTACAAGAATAGGATGCATAATAAGAAATGAAGGTGGTCACTTGGTAGAGGCAATATAGGCTAAGATACCAAATGACACTAACACCTCAATAGAGCTGGATGAAATCCTTAGACGACTGCAACTATGTAAGAATAAAGGCCTGAAAGATATTGAAGTAGAAACTAACTCAAATGTAAGCATCAATATAATCCTAAAAGGCCAAATAGAGGATTGGTACTTGTAGTCTAAAGTTAGCAAAATAAAGGAATTAATGAGGGACACTTATGTCTATTGGTGTGAATAATTGTCTTGTACCTAGTAAATTCATTCACTAGGTAATTAGGGGACATATTCACATGGTTAAGTTTACTTAGGAAAAAGATTCCTTCTAGAAGTCCTAGTTGGCTTTTCTAGAACTTATCTTATCTAGCTAGGATGCATCATTTCCTAGGTGATTAGTTTGTTATTTGTCTCATGTCATTGGATTAAGACACTTGTCATGATCTTGTCTAATCCTACATCTCTACCTTGCCTTTATAAGCAAGGCATCTCATGTACATTTTTATTGTGTCAATTCAATCATATCCAACCATTAATCAATCTTGCATTGTGAAGCAAGCTTTCTTGCCATTCTCTCTCTTGTGGAAGTGGTTTTGGTCACAACTATTCTTGGAGGTGTTGGGGAGTCACCATTTACTCCCACATGGTATCAAAGCTCTCTAGGGTTGCAGATTCCTTCCTAGATCTAAGGGTATTGTGTTGGATTGAAGATTTTTGCTGAGTGCAGATTGGGGTTTCAAGGACCTCACGGTTGATATCAGAAGACTCCGTAGATGAATTTTGACTGTAAATTTGTCCATTTTGGGTAAAGTCATTTTTGAGGAATTTTTTTTTTGCTAGAACAACCTCCTGAACAGTACGATTTTTACAATTTTGGCAAAAAAATATTTTTTGCGAGTATTTATTAAAAATTTCAGGGCAAAATTTTAGTGTATCGGGCAAATTATTTCTATAGTCTGGGGAAAAATATTTCTATTTGAATCTGGCATATATTTTGCACAATATTTGTATCCGCGGACTATCGTTGTACACTGTTGACTGTTAAATTGCAGACCTGGTCGATGTTGTGTAGGGTACATTAACTGGCATATCACTTGATTTGGTTTGCTTCACATCGGCCAAATTCCCTTGGTGCATTGGTGGATATTTTTGCAGGGTATGAGTTTGTGGTACACTAACAAGCCACTGTCTAGACCGTTAGATCCACACATTGTGGTCAAAACTTGTGCATCGGTCGGTCCACTCCTTCATTAGCAATCTCCATCGACTAGGGTACATGTTGCATCGATGGGTACATGTTGTCTCTCCATCAGCCACGAGTACAAGTCTTGTTAATCCCAATTTTATATTATTTTTTTTGCAAATCTATGGTTTTAAAGTGTTTTCAGCCTGATACATTGGTCGATATCTCATTATATTAAAGTCTTATGCCCACTATTATTAAGGCTGGCATTTGGTTTTTGTAATAAAACCCTAATATATGCCGACCATGTCATGCCAACAGGTTTATGGATAGTGGCATTTTTTATTTTTTCTAGCCTTGCATATGTCAGTTGTATGAATGACCGATTTTTGAGCCCCGGGTGCTCGAAGTTTGCACCAATTTAGCATTATCAGTGCTTGTAATTGCCCCCATAGTGCCTTTTTACATGCCTTTTTCTCATTTTCTCATAACTTTGGCATACAAAGGCAAAATTTTTCAAACGAAATATCGACGGAAAAATGGAAGTCTGAATTTTTCAATGGTACAAATATTTTGTAGAAATTTTGCAGTTTTATGCCATTTTTTCCAAGTTGAAGCCAGATCATTGTTTTTCACCTCCAAGCTCATATCTTTTTGCTCTAGACTCCAATTTTCTCCAAATTTGTGGCATCGAGAAGGTATTCAAGAGCACTTCAGTTGTATTTATGCACCTTTTGCAGACTTGTTTCTAGATTTTCATATTTTTAGTTTGTAGCTGATTTGATAGTTTGGGATACATTGTTGTAACTTTGCAAAAAAGTGTAATTTTGTTTGGGACAAAGTGGTTAATTGCTTTTATTGTGAGGGATTTTTTTTGTTTCTCCTTTGTAATATTTGATTGTATCATGGATTTGCCAAAATTTGTACTTCTAACTCCATATAACTATCATGAGTGGAGATCTCAAATGGAGTTGTTATTGTTAAAATCAAAATTGCAAAGGATCACATTTGGTCAAGATCCAGAACCTGTAGGAGCAAAAGAGAAAAGAAAATGGCTTGATAAAAGGGATGAAGCTCTTGGTACTCTCCAATTGTCCATGTCTCCAGATCTTAGATATCATGTTGCATCTTGTACTCATACTAATGAAGTTTGGACTACTTTAGAGAGTCTCTTTTGTAAGCCAAATAAGGTGAGGAAATTTAAGTTGGAGAATGAACTAATGGTTCTAAATCCTTCAGGTTTTGACAATATCCAAGACTTCTTCTCTAAGCTCAATTCTCTTAGATTGTAGTTATCTAATTGTGGGGTCACTAAAGAGGATGAACAGTTGATACTTTATATTCTTGCTAAGCTTGGTCTTGATTATTCAGTGTTTGTTTCTACATTCTATGCTACAATGGATGCCCTTGGCAATGCATACAAAATTCCTTCTCTTGATGAATTTGCAGCTCAACTCATAAGAGAACAAGCAAAGTTGGTACACATGGGCACATTGAAGTCTACTACACCTCATGCTCTTTTTGCGAAGAATACAAAGGCTTCAAGTGGAAAAGGTAAGAAGCAGAAGAAGGAACCCAAGTCTAATGAGCAAGGTAAAGATTCTCCTTCACATAGCACTCCTGAGTCCACATCCTCTTCAAAAGAGGAATCATCTAAAAAGAAGTTCAAATGTGCATATTGCAAAAGGTTAGGACATGATGAGCATATATGTTATAATAAGAAGATTGATGAACTCACACACCTTCTTCAAAAGAATAACATTAAGTTTCCCTCATCTTTCTTCTACTTCTTCTTCAATATCTCAATCGACAACCCCCTCATCATCATCATCATCTTAGTCATAGGATACATGATCCACATCTGGGCTACACAAAATGAAAGGACAAGCACTCTTGTCCTCTGCAAGTCCTGAATCTCACAGATGGCTTCTTGATTTAGGGGCATCTCATCATATGGCATCTTCTATGGATATGTTCTCTTCTTTTGAGCCTTGTAATTCACCTCATATATGGATGGGTAACAATACATATATGAAGGTAATTGGGAAAGGTTCTATTGACATGGGGGAAGGGAATTTTAATGATGTGCTTTGTGTTCCTTCTTTGTCCACTAATCTCCTTTCTATTTATCAAATTACTCAGGGGGGTCAAGGTAAAATAGTTGAGTTCACTCCAGATAGGGTGTACATAAGGGACTTGGAGACTAGGGATATTGTTGCTATCGGGATGGTTGATCATTCATCTCATGTGTATTCCTTTTCACATTTTGCTTCAGAAGATGATAATGTTCCTTTGACTGCATCACACACTCCATTGAGTGTGAACCATGTTTCTGAGGAGAAGTTTGGTCATCTACACCTTGGTATTCTAGAGACCAGTGTTGAGCTTCCTACTCCTCCACCTCCTACTTCTTCAGCCATTGATGCTTCTGTTCAGTAGGATGATCATAGTTTTTCAGATCTTACTTTGTGGGATGAATATTTGGTAGGTATTTCTAACTTGTTCATGGAGTCTCATATTGCAGATTTGGAGGACACACTTGATGGTATTTCTCTCCTCTTTGATGACAGTTTCAACACAATTGTTACACCATCTACTTTTTCTTTGGAGATTCACATTCATGAGTCTCCTCCTTCACTTGATTTTTCATGTTTCTTGGTTTTGTTTGACCATGATTATGTTGTGGCTCCTTCAAGCTTGGAGAATCCTACTTAGTTTTCAGAGGCATACATCAACATTCATTCTTCCTCCTTTCAGTTGGGCATGGAGTGGCTTCTTCATCACCTTATGGATTTGTTTCTTCCTAAGGGAAGATGTGTTTCTTGCAAACATTGGTTCATCTTTTGTTTTCAGGCATTCTTCATCGGCTTTGGAGCTTCTTCATCATGGGGGGATATCTTGTCTCTCTACTCCCCTCTTATGGGGGGGTATTTGATTGTATATACATGATGGATGTAGTCCTTGGGGGGTATCATTGAGTCCTCCAAACATCATGTTTGTTTTGTTTTTTTTTTTTTCTCTCTTTTGGAGAGGAGTTTTGTCCCATAGGGTTTTCTCCTTTTCTCCACTTGTGAGAGATTGCATTATTTTCATTGTAAATGGGTACCTAACATGGCCTTGTAGCCAAGACCCATCTTCATCTTTGCATAGTTTACATAATAATCTTCTCCCTAAGTTGCACTTAAGGGGGGGGGGTGTTGGTGTGAATAATTGTCTTGTACCTAGCTAATTCATTCACTAGGTAATTAGGGGACATATTCACATGGTTAAGTTTACTTAGGAAAAAGATTCCTTCTAGAAGTCCTAGTTGGCTTTTCTAGAACTTATCTTATCTAGCTAGGATGCATCATTTCCTAGGTGATTAGTTTATTAGTTGTCTCATGTCATTGGATTAAGACACTTTTCATGATCTTGTCTAATCCTACATCTCTACCTTGCCTTTATAAGCAAGGCCTCTCATGTACATTTTTATTGTGTCAATTCATTCATATTCAACCATTAATCAATCTTGCATTGTGAAGCAAGCTTTCTTGCCATTCTCTCTCTTGTGGAAGTGGTTTTGGTCACAACTGTTCTTGGAGGTGTTGGGGAGTCACCATTTACTCCCACAATATATTGTCAATTAAACACCAATACCGAGAAGCAAATAGAGCAATAGATTATCTCGCTAATCAAGAAATTAAGCAGTTAGAGGAAATAAAGAGCAGTAGTTGGGAGGGAGCATGGAAAGGCGTTGTAGAGATATTAGAGTCATAAAGCATAGTAGTAAGGTGGATGGGATGTAAGTCTCCACTCAAGTAAGTACCACTGTCGATGATTTGAAAATTTTAATATACATGAATGAAGTAAGTGTAGGTTGAGAATGGAAGTTAATGCCTAACATTCAGAATTACTAAATTCATGGCCAACAAAATGAAAGGAAAGAGGATAATAAACTATACTATGATCAAAAGAATTGGAAAAAGATTGGATGTTTAAGTAGAATACACCTAAATGCAATAAGTAAACCTCAATGGCACCTGGAAAACCATTCAATAGAATGCTACCTAATCGTTGTACTTGTTAATAATTTAGTAATTAAAGTGGGTGAGATTACATTGAAAATGTAAACAAAACCAATCTTTAAGTTAAACTATCACTATGGTTCAAGTGGTGCCAAGTATCCACAAAGGACAAGTTTAAAAAGTAACATCTTCATAATAAGCTCTAGCAGATAATGAAGGGTGCTTTAACTGACAGTGGTTTTATAACTGACAAAGGTTGTAGATGAGAAAAATGCTTAGGATTAAAAAGCAACTCATCTTAACCTTGTTTCTCCAATAGATTATACACCAGAAAATAACTATAATAAAGGCTGGAATATAAGACATGGATGGTAACAGTTAATTCCTTAGAATGCTTTGTAACCATCTGATTCAAACTGAAGGATTAGTTTTTGCGTCATAAGTGAATTATCTTTAACGTAACTAGTACAAAAATGGGAGCAAAATTTAAAATACAAATTGACTTTTCCCTTTAAAAAAGGGGGGGTAGTAAAATCTTTATATGGGAATCAGGATTAAATGATTTAACTCATCTCCTATACTTAACTGATGGTTCCCGTAGTGGAATTGAAACCTCAGTCATTCTTGCCTAAAGGAAAAATTTTCTCAGAGCAACTTGCCTAAAAGCGGCTTGACCTAAAACTTGGCGTAAATGCACAACTACCTCTTAAATATAACCTAGATTCATAGTAAAGCATTCTAGATATACGAAAAATGGGAAATGAAGGAAAAGTCACTCTTATTTTGTAAATAACTGAGGAGAATAAAAGAGGAGTTCAACGATAGTTTTTTAATAGTAAAACTCCATCTACTCAATATGTTGATAAGGAAGTAGATAACAAAAGTGCAGAATGGAATAAGATTGAAAATATCACAAGCTATACTATGAATAGATTAACACTAAGAAAGGCCAATATTTGTTTTGATATCCATAGATCAATACTAAGTTTTAATACCGAGTTTTATAATGTGTCCATCACTGGTATACAAAGTTTGTGATTATCACTTTACAATACAGAAACAAAAATGGCACTTAAAATTGTACCCACTTTTAGTAAATGGCACAATACTATAAAACGAGTATCAGTATATTTGGCTATTGACAAGTTTATAGATGATTCCAAAAATGAAAAAAAAATGTAGCTTATCTTGTATGGGGGCATTAGTAGCTGACGTCCATGCTAAAAAACTTGTCAAACCATTAAGGATCAATGATAGTCATCCTCCCAAAATACTTAATGAGGCCTCTAAAAGCTACCTTTGAGTAGAAACAATGAAACCAATAGGTGTTACCGTGGTAGTCAGAGATAAATGGGAGATGTTCATCAAATGGCCAAAGACACTAGCCCATTGTTGTTGGTCATGGCATTCCCTTCCCAAAATGAGCATGCTATATTTTTGCATCGATCTCGCCTAAGAGCATGGGATTAAAAGGACCCTTAGTTAAAAATGAGATTTTCTCCTTGGAAGCATGTAGTTCCAAGAGACATCATACAAAATGAGCCATAATATCAAGCATGAGCAACTTTCCCAAAATAAGCTTGACCGCCTTCAGGGCTATGAGAGTATGTCGTTAAGTCATCGATCAGTGATGGGTCCCTAAAAAGACATCTGGTCAGAGTTGTAAAGACAAATAGAGGTTCCCATGGAAATTTATGGAAAATATGGAACAAAAATCATTGCAAATGAAACCCCTGGGAAAGAAAGACCATGAAAAAATAATATGGTAATGCAACTTCCCCAGCCTTGAATGGCCATGATGATGAGAAAATCAATGGATCACAGTCATGATAAAATGGTAAGTGAAATCTGCAATGGTTTGTATCAAAGACATGAATAAATAGGTAAACCTAACCTAAGGTAAATGGAGGTCGAACCTTAAATGCTTCTCGAGAATAGGGAGGCCTATGTTGTCTTTTCACCACCAAAATGACAGTGTAGGTAATGAATACAAGTAATGAAGGTAGCTAGTTGAAAAGATGCTTCTTTGGGTAGGTACAAGGAAATGCAAGCCAAAATGGGTACATGATAAAGAGTTTGTGGCACCCCGGGTTAGAAAAGCACAAGGTTGAATCAGCTGGGCCCAACACACTAAAAACTGTAAAATTAACAAATGGGGACATAAATTATACCTACGTGGAGATATCAACAAACAAGTAGCAATGGGAGTGTGAGTTCGAATTGCCACAAATACCATCGTGGTAGTATGATGCCTAGAAAAATAGAGTTTGAAATATACCATAGCCAACGAGGCACTCTAGATAGGAAAGTCTAACTTTTAAAATTGTGGGTCCTACTGCCCTTATTAATGGTAGAGCTTGCCAAAAAAAAAAATCATATTTATATTTAATCATTTTTATTATAGAATATAATATATATTATTATATATAATAATTGTGTGTGTTTTAAATGGGTAAAGTTAGTATCAACACAAACCTTAATGAAACGATTTGTATTAAAGATTCAAAGCAAAGAAGCTATTCTAATTTGCAACAAAATAAATCTTCCAAGAACGTCTCATTGTCCTCTATTCTTAATGATTCTTTTAACCCTTTGGCCCTTAGATTTCTTGTGCACAAAGGCTATTAGAATGACACTTAAGAAATGAGATTAGTATTCAACATGCAAGCCATATTAATGCCTACATGAAACTATATGCAAACAATGATGATGAATGCTATGATGAGTGGAGGATGATGTTTATGATAAATAAACAAGTGGAGGTGGATGCTATGGTATTGAACTAGAATGATCTATATATGATTCTACATATGCTCAAATGCAAACTAAAAATGAACTAATCTAAAATGCAACTATGATGCAATATGGGACATAAAATGCAACTATGAAGTAAGATTTAAAGCTAAGATGTAAATGAAAAGTAAAACATGAAGGTAGATGCAATTATAAGACTCCAAAATACTCCCAAGCTCCAACGATAAACACGCATGATAACTCTACTTCAAATGTGGATACCAAATACAATACCCAAGGGTTGTATTTATAGACTTTTCCGAGCATATAGTGAGGTGGCAATAATCAACGGTTCTTGATTAGAACAAGAAGAATGATGGTGAATATAGAGAGAATCAAGATGTCCCCTTGACCAAAGACAACATGCCATTTGGATGGAAGAATCTCTTGACCAGTGGGCAACATGCCATTTGGATGGAAGATTCAAGTGTGGGAAGAGAAGACCATGTGCTCCAAAATTGGTGGAAGTGTGAGAGGAATAGGCCATGTGCTCCAAAATTGGTGGAAGTGTGTGAGGAATGAGCCATGTGCTTTTTTAAAATGAGTTGAAGATAATTCTAATTAAAAATTAGAGTTATTTAATTTCATGTGACCTTGGTGAGGTGGCACAAAAACTTGTAGACGTGCTCAAATTCCTAATCGAGATTAGTGAAGATTAATTAAATAAAACAAGTTTATGGAACCTTGTTTATTTAATTAATTTAGAAGAATATGATTTAGATTTGGAAAATTTAGAAAATGAACAATATAAATAAATTGAGAGTTTATTTATACATAGTCGAAATATTAATTAAATAGCTAGTATTTAATTAATTAAAGGTGATGATTGATTTTAGGTATATACATTTTTCCTCTCTTTGAAGTAATGTGTTTACACATTGCTTCAAAGAAAAAATTGATACCAATGCTCAGAAAAGTTTTCGATGCCCCAGACGTTGCTTTTCAGGTAATGACAGATATATGCCCCCTCGAGAGATAAATCAATGAAGTTTAGAATTTTGATGATTTGTCGATGATTTGATGATTGTGTGATGATGTTGTAATGATGTGATGATGATCCAACGTTAAACCAATGATACTTTGATATTAGACACAATTTATCTCTCGAAATTTGATTCTACGCTCTCTCCTTGAACAATTTTGATTAGTTAAATCCCATTTTTGATAATAAATCCCACCATAATTCCCTCCATTAACCTTTAAAAAGGTAAAAAGTGGGAAAAGTGAATTCATTTGCACATTGTGATTTTGGAGAATTTGAAGATTGGAGAGCTAGAGGAAGATGGGGATCCCTTATCACAAGCATTGTTTCAAGTGCCTTCGTCGCCATGGTCACCCTGCTGCAACTGGATCTACGGTACACATTACGAGAAACCTCGTTTAGTCATTTTCCCACCTTTTTATTAATGTTTTGAACTTGGTAGATAGGTGTTGTAGGCCATTTAAAGTCATTTTTGCACTTTTGGGGGTATACTTTTTGTTGTTTTCAAGTCATTTTTGGGAGTTTCTAAGAGTTTTGGCACCTCTTGCTTCTATTTTGGCACCTTTTGCTTTAGTTTTGTTTCCTTTTTCTTCTATTTTGGTGCTTTTGGGGTCCCAAATGGCACTTTCTGCTAGTCTTTTGGCACCTTTTTCTAGCCTAATTTCATGTTTTTACATTTTTCCCCTAAAATGGCACCTTTTGCTGATTCTTTGGCACCTTCTGCTCATTCTGTGGTGCCTTTGGGGTCCCAAAAGGCGTCTTTTTCTATTTTGGGGGTTTTGGCAGGATTTTCCCTTGAATGATTCCTGATGATTTTCCCTATTGTTTTTCTTGTTCGAAAATGTTTGATTGATTAAAGTCCTCCTAGTTATGTCAAATGTTGTTGTAACGCCCCGCCAGGGAATCCAATAAAACAAAGCATAAAGTACAAATTAACCGAATAATTTTTTTTTCAAAATTCATCTGATTACACAATTGCTTTAAGGATTCCAAGATGATGTTACTTAAACATTACAAATAAGAACATCATGACATAATATCAAAGTCATAAAACATAAAGACATCATATTCATGAATGATTCAATTTCATATACTTTTATACAGTCAAGATATATATATATATATCCAGATTACATCAAGTGAGATTTTCATAAATCTCGATACATCATAATGTTGATACAATGAGTACACTCATACACATGAGGTAAGTAAACAAAGAAGATAATGATCTAATCATAACTAACATCCATGTCTTTGAACACGTTCAGCCTCCAATGTCACGAACAAGAAAGTGACAGTAACTTGCTCCACGAACAATGTTAACTAAGTATAGCAATATTTATAAGAGAACCCAATGGAGGAAATAACACAGTTTCCTTCCAACTGTGTGGTACATGAAGGTCCACTCCCTCCATGCTAGGAGATAATGATAGGTCCACAAAACAATCAAACAAACAACAAAGAATAAACATAGCATTACATGGTTGACAACACATAAAGACATGTTAGAATCTAAATTACAAGATCACAAATAAACTCCTAGAGGAAACAACAGTAACAAAGGTGACTCTACATAAGAGACCACAAACATTCTTCAAGATAGAGTGTCATCACATAGTTGTTCTAGGTTACCTTGGTGAATCTTTCTAGACTACCAGCCCTCATCCAGAGTTACCCTGGTAGTCTCTACCGATTCCCGGCCCCTAAACAAACTCATGTGGAGTTGAATTACCTTTCAAGAAGACAAGGTAGATGACTAAGCCATTCCAGGCCTTCTCAACCTACCCTTAATCTAAATGAGCATTAAGAAACTAGGTGAGGCATATAATTATCTAAATTAATGTTAAATACTACCCAACCCCTAGTACATTAGTTAGGTTTTCACTGGATTACAAAAACCCACAATAGGTTACCCTGACAACCACTTAGGGTTACGACCCCTATTGCAAGCCACTCTTCCTATAAACATTATGTAACATCAAAATACCAAGGACATCCAACATGTGTATGAAACAAAACCATAAAAGAACATATTTCATTCATGTCCAATCATTGAACAATTCAAATACCTCTAAGGTGAAAAATAACTCTCACATGGCTGAGTCCCAAAATAGATCAAGGTATTTAAAACAACAATGAACAAACATTAAAATCTCATATCTCAAATCAACACTCTAGCCTCTGGAAGAAAAGGTACACATAACTCAAAATCAGATATAGAGGGAAGCCATTAAGCATGAAAAATAAAATCTCAAATGATCACATCATCCACATGACATAGACCATATACTCTCTTAATATCTCAATAGTTCAAAACAATAATCCATGGATTCACGATTTAAATACCAAATTCATTTAAAACCAAAAATATTAAATACTATCCACTTATTCAAATAAATAACATGACCATCTTTATTCATAATATAAACTTAAGATAAATAGAACTATTCAAAATTCATCTAACATTTATATTATACATAAACGTTCATTAATTCACAAAGAACAAAATCTAATTTTACAATATTAATATAGATCTAATTGTCAATTATTATGCATGCTCAATTGGGGAAACTACAGGTTCAAAACTAATGTTTACCATTGAATGCATACGAAGAAACGGATAGATACAAACTTGGTATTAAATTTAGGAAGTGCGACTAAATAGTTACCGGGATTGCATGGTGATGAGCTTTAAGGAGAACTAGAGTTTACAATAAACAAAGTTTATAGACTACTATTATCGCCAATAACAAGAGTTACAGGTAAGTAGTAAATTTCTAAGGACAACGATAAAAGAATGATGCATGGGACAAATCTTCTATTTGAGAATCAAGAAATGGTTAAGAGGGGGAAGCGAATGACTTGGGATCACCCAACGTCCTTATTAAAAACTTCAGACATTAATGTAAGTTCAAAATGCTTATGAAAGAAAGAACAACGATGAAATCAAAAGATTCAATTACAAGGCATGACCACTGGATAGGGAGAAATGCTAAAATCAGATTGTTTAAGCATATCGATTGCCATAAGAAAAAAATTTCAAAAAAAAACAAGAGCACTGCATTGGAGACCTAGCTGAAACCTTATAGCCTTCACCACAAATTTGAATACAAACCCAAACATCTCTCTTTTATGCCTTGGGCAATAGAGACATGACAACGACTCAGTCAAGGAAGTATGCTCAACAATAAGCAGCAATAATTGCTTTCATATCCTCCTACGCGTGGTGGTTGCATGGTAGAAGATCAAAGTGTGACCACCATCAACCATTGCTAAAACTATTGGCGACATAAAACATTCTTCAGTGCCAATTTGACCTACACAAGAGACTATGCAAGTGTTGCAACTGTGATAGGCTGACCATGGAATTAGAGACATTATTTAAACCTCTACAACATTTTGTTTTCATGTGCTGCAGACGTGATAGGTTGCGAATGAAATTAGAGAGGCTATTTAAATCTATACACCCTACCAAGTTCAAGTGTAGCAAATGTGACAGGTAGCATATGGAATCAAGGAGTTTATTTAAACATTCACACTCTTCTATGTATCGGTATTGCAGCTGTGATAGATTGCTAATGGAAACAAGGAGGATAAATATACCATGACAATATTAAATAAAATCTACTTATCAATTACAGCGACGCCATGAGACAATAAACAAATCAATATCTTCAGCCAACACTCTAAGTAGATGGTGTTAAGAGCAAATATGCAATTATATTTAAATATCAAGCTAGAGACCATAAGGTAACGAATGGTTAACTAATTACATTGTTTATGTCATTGATCATAAAACAAAGAAATAGGGTGTTCACAGTGACTTCAATTGGAAAGTGAGAAGAAGATTAAATACGAAACTCAAAGATGAAGTGTAGGACGCCATTGACAAGATTATGTTTTCAGAAGAGATCAAAGGTAGATAAAGGTAAGAAACACATCCACTTGGAACAATCCAAGTTTGGTTCACTCCAAGCAGCCAAGAAGGTAATCCTTAAAGTAGATCGACATCAAAAGGAACATAGTAAATCCAAACAATAGGCTGGAAAGGCCAATAAATAAGTATAGGATTAAAATCAACATACAATAACACCATACACAATCCAATATCTTCTTAAACTAAAAACACCAAGAGTTATTAAATCTAAATGCACTTAATTACTTGGTGCGGTGCAAAGTCAACAAGATGGAGGGAATTATTATGCAAGGGTAACTTAAGATGCCCTAGGTTGTAGTTGGTAGCCAACATAAGGATTTCCTAGTGGTATATGTTAAGGAAATTTCCTTAAGATCTAAGGATTCAAGGTACAACAACTGCGTGGTACAAATGATTAAACCCCACAGATGACCTACAACACAGGAAGAGTCTAAAAGGAAGAGAGGGACGCATTTCCATCACAGGAGAAGCTTCAAGAATTCAAAAGAATTTATTAAACTAATGAATACTTCAAATTTGATAATTAGCATAATTCATATTAACTATATATCTTATAATAAATTGCAGAATATTATTCCAATTTGCTGAATTTTCTTAATCATTTTTTTGCCTTGTTTTTCTCTATAAATTTGAGATTCTTCCTAATTGTTTCATTTTAAATTGCGCAGGTTGAATAACCATTTTCTAGCACAAATTCCTTTTTTTTTTTGAAAAAAAAAGCTTTAGAAACATAGAGCAAGAAATTACAAATAATAAGAAGAAAACCTGATTTACAACTGGAAAAACTAAGTTGAATCAAAATCTGTAGCTTCTGTTAATCCCAATCAAATCACCAAAACTTGATGAAGAAATCTAAGCAATTCTTTTTCCCAACTTATTTCTACAATCAAAACTATTGTGCAATCTCTTTCCCAAAACCACTATCGTGAAAATTTTTCAGAAGAATTGTCGTGAATCAAAAATTGCACGCACAAGATTTTAATGCATTTAATTAACTCCAATTAATAAAGCTTAACTGATTGTCAATCATGCATTCAAATTTGATCAATCAGTTCCAACTTAACCATTTAACTCCAGATCACATTTTCAACTCCAATTCCAATTTCTATAACATGTTGAAAACTCTCTTTTAAAATATCTATCTTTCATGTAAATCCCATTTGCACAATTAATTCAACAATTGTATTTAATTAAATACTTTTTACAAAATTAACTTTCACTTTTAAAGTAAATA
This sequence comes from Sequoia sempervirens, assembly GCA_007258455.2. Lineage (NCBI taxonomy): Eukaryota > Viridiplantae > Streptophyta > Pinopsida > Cupressales > Cupressaceae > Sequoia > Sequoia sempervirens. The sequence continues at coordinate 171,636,780 of VDFB02168118.1, forward strand.
ACTTACTAATTTAATTTAATAAATTCAATCATAACATAAACATTTTAATCTAATATTTAAACAAAATATATATTAAATCAACTATGTTAATTGAATAATCATTTAACTAAAATAATGAATTCCCAAACAAAACAACACAAATGAGATTGACATGACAAGACTAAACAACAAATGGCAATGGGTGACAAATGGATACTCATTCAATGAAGAACGATGGCTAAATGAGGACCTGTCAATATCTCTGAATCAACATATTTCCATTGGGTTAGGGCATGCTTAGACCTGACAAGCAGGTGGAGCCAATACCTGATACCTGTAATTACATAAAAAATCACTTTTTAAACATATAAACATATATCAGCAAACACACCGTGAAGAAGAGTCGCAGTGTAGCAGGATACTCATGAGTGAGTAGTGCTACACGGTCTCCTTCACCAAAAATGACAAGTATCATTATTTTACCATACACATCAAATACATCATGATAGCCTCATAAAAACATATAAGTAAACCAAACCATATCACATATGTGTCAACCATAATGTCAGCTCACAAACAAAATTTAGATGTTCAGGATATCAAACGTGTCATCCACGGAGTATAAAAAACATAATGTCAGAGTCATATTTTAAAATTAACATCATAGCATCATAATCAACTAAAGCATCTATCTATCAAACTGAATCAAACTAAAACAGAGTGTTGCAACTGGAGGGACACTATAGTTGCATTGTTGATGTTTGTTGAGGCTTGTATAATGTTCATGAATCATGTTAGTCATTGCATTGTTCTGTTCAGTGATTTTTTTGATTGATTTCATTCTAATTGTGTGATGTTTCTTGTTTGATTGATGTTCAATAAGATAGTTGATGATTTGATCTCATGATAGGTGAGAGTCAAATGATAGGATTGATGATGATGTATCGACCTCATGATAGATGAGGATCAATGGTAGGATTAATAATGTATCAACCTCATGATAGATGAAGATCAATGTTATGATTGATGATGTATCAACCTCATGATAGGTGAGGATCGATAGTAGGACTGATAATGTATCAACCTCGTGATAGGTAAGGATCGATAGTAGGATTGATAATGTATCGACCTCATGATAGGTGAAGATCGATAGTAGGATTGATAATGCATTGACCTCATGATAGGTGAGGATCGATGATAGGACTGATGCTTGATCGACCTCATGATAGGTGAGGATTGATGGTAGGATTCACTAATGTATCGACCTCATGATAGGTGAGGATCAATGATAGGACTGATGCTTGATCGACCTCATGATAGGTGAGGATCGATGGTAGGATTCACTGATGTATCAACCTCATGATAGGTGAGGATCGATGATAGATGAACTAATGATTGTCTTGATTGATTGATTTGATGATTGAATTATTAGATTGACTGATGATCTTGATTGAACATGATTTGATTGACTGATGAACATGATTGAACATGATTTGAGTGACCAATCAACCTGATTGAACATTGTGTTAGGGATAAATTTGATAGATTGATTGATGTAATGCTAATTTGTTTTCCATAATATGATTAGGAGGACTTTGATGTGCTCCAGTCTTGGGAGCATTTCCCGAAGATGTGGGATATGGTTCATCAATTGACACAAGTGAATTTAGATATTATCGCATGTTGTGGGTTGACATCCTTGTTAGACATACCCCAGTATAGGATTAATAGGGGTTTATTGATTGCTTTAGCGGAGAGGTGGCATAGTGACCACAACACCTTTCATCTGGCTACTGGGGAGATGGTAGTTACTCCCAAGGATGTTTATCATATCTTGTAGATTCTAGTGATGGGTGAGATAGTTGTGTATGAAAAAGTAGAGCAGGATGGGACCGATGCCTTGCGGAGGATTTTCCGAGATGATCAGGTTTCAAGCCATTGGGTCCCCTAGCAAGAGATGTTCAGGAGATATGATCCTCTACCATGTGTTCTTTCCAGGTTTGTTGGCAGATTCCTTTGTCCTGACCATAGGTCAAAGGGATTTTCTATGGGTTGGGGTCGAGTATTGGAGCATATGATGTTGGAAGGGACTAGATATGCATGGGTTTCATGTATGTTAGCCCATTTGTATCATGATTTGCACCAAGTTGTGTATTGTGGGGCGACAAGCCTCTCTTCTGGAGTCAGTGCGTTATTGCAAACATGGGCATGGGAGCATATAGCGATCACTTAGCCATTGGGAGATAGACAACGAACAACAGGTAGAGCCTATGTGTGTAGCTACAGTAGTCCATGTGTCTAGCATAAGCTGGAAAAATTAGCTTATTGGAGATGTGTCCTAAATGATTTGGAGACTGTGACATTGCACCCTTACTTGGATTGTAAGGTGTGGCCATAGGATCAAGTGGAGATTCCATACATGTTGCTATCATGATACTTGATTGAACAAACACATTCTGTACTTGAGAGATATTTGTATCTATAGGTTTTTCGTCAGTTTGGATGAGTTCAGGTGATGCCCCAAGGGGTTTCCCATTATACACGATGATGACAAGATGCGATAGAGTGGGGTCCTTGCTTATCTTATGATGCTACTTGTATTGAGTATTATACATTGGCGCCATGTGTGTGGGACCATGCTCCATAGGTGGCAGATGCAGGGATGGAAAAGGAGTATTTTGAGTATTTCTATACACATCATTTTTTGAGGTTATCTAGTCCTGATGAGCCAATTTTTCTAGTTGATGATGATGACAGGGCACCAAGACAAAGGGGGGATGGAGAGGAGGAGAGTGATATTGGGGATGGAGGGGATGGTGATGGTGGTGAGGGTGGTGATGATGATGGTGGTGGTGGTTCAGGTGTAGGGATATCAGGTGCAGTTGGTAGTCCCTTTCTAGATTTTGTAGTTCCTAGACATAGGAGGAGTATTACCATACCTCAGTTGGTGATGCCTAGGATTCATATTGGAGTCCCCTTGCATCAGCAACAGGCACAGATAAAGGCATTACAAGCATAGATTCAAACCTTTTAGGGTGAGTTAGTGTAGGCTTGGGAATAGTTTGAGACACTTCAGGATGAGTTAGTGCAGACTTGGGCACAGGTTCAAATACTGACGGTTGAGAGAGGTGCAAACAGGTAGTAGGTATAGTAGGTACAGGCACATGTTGTCATACTTATATTTAGAAAGGGATGCCTTGAGACGTCAAGCATAGTAGGCCAAGGCCATTACTAAGAGATTACAACAGGCTACAGTGGCTGTGGGTACAACAGAATTCCTTAGATAGATTTGACACACTACTCAGGAGGCACAATTTTACAGGGATAAACATCATGAGTTGGTTCCTCCTGAGCAGCGAAAGAGCTTTGTACCATCTCAATTTGGTAGATCTCAGTCTCAGACTATTAGCATGGGTGTTACACAACCATTGTCTAGAAATAGGAGAGATCCTATTGTAGGTCCATCAGGTGGAGGATGTATTGTTTTTGTGAGGCCAGTACCGTCTGGGGGAGCTTGACATAGCATATTTCGATGTACGTTGGACATGATGTATACGCTATTGTGAAATTGATGATGTACTTCATGTGCTCAGATTTTAAGATACAGTTCCATTTTTTATATTGATGTATCTCATCATACTTTTGGATATCCTCATACACTTTGACATTATGATTTTTGAGGTTATATGATATGCAGCGATGATTATGATTTATGTGTTGATATGATGATAGATGTCTATGGTGCATTTAATTTCTATTTTATGACGATGACCCTAATGTTATGATATGCTATGGATGCAAATGATGATGCAACTAATGTGTTATGAGTCTATGATGATTTATGAATAATGCCTATATAATGCATGTGATGGATTTTATTATGCCAATGATATGTGCTAAATTTTGATGTTTTTGTTCTTTTTTGATGAAAATAAATGATGTAATGAATGAATGAATGTGTATATGAAATGATTGTGTGATGGTACCTAATTCTATGAGAATGTATGTAATGATGATATGATAATGTATGGTTGATGATTTTGATATGCTTTATAGATGATGGATTTGATTATGCAAATGATGTATGATGTTCCATGTGATGGTTATGTTGAGTATGTATGGATGCGATGCAAATGATGTGTGATGTTTTTTAATGATGAATGATGATTATGTGATGCAAATGATTATGCAGATGACTGTGTTCTAGGGTCTTAAGCTTAAATGAGTGAATCTATCCACCTTCCAAGAGTTGTGGGAAGGTTGTCGTCAGCTGATTCTTTGTTAAATTAAGCTTCACAAAACCTGACATATTTCCCAATTCTTTTGGAAATTTGAAGAGACTCACTCATTTAGGCTTAGTGAACCACTTCCCTAATGCCACTAAATGAAGTGATTTTGATTATGTAAATTAGATGCGATGGACATCATTTTGTGTTTTTTGATGCAAATATTATGATGTGATGGATGAATGATGTTGTAATGTTTCTGATGCAAGTGAGAATGTTTTCTAATTATATGAAAATGATGTGTTTTTGGAAATTTCAAGTGTACTCAATCCATTAATGTAAGAGATAACATCATTGTTGCAGCTTTGGAAATCCCATAAATACAGATGCAAACTAACATGGATGCAATCTACTCTAACTATGCAGATCTCGTGTGCAAAAGTTGTCATTCGTAACAGCCAATTTTTTGTGCTTTTATCATCATTGGGCCTTTAAAATGTTGAAAGTGAGTACATGCATAAATGGTATATTTAGACCATGATGACCTTAGTACTACTTCCATGATGTTTGATAGTGCAAGTTAACACAAGCATTTAAGTATAATTAAACCGAGATGACCTGAGCATTGCTTGTATAAACAGACAAGATTTAATCCTTTTCCTATGCAAATTTGAAATGTCATCAGTGATACTTTGTAGTGCACGTCTCACGACAATTTGCACAGTAATAATGATCAACTCACAAATAATAGACAAAGAAAAATCATACTCTTTCCTAGCTCCTCTAGTTTGATACATCATCGAGGTTCCAGATATATGATAACAAAAATCTAAGTACAATAATTGAACATTTGTGTTTGACGTGATAAACCCATGATTCAGAAAGAACATCATCCATTTGAAGTTTGCTTTTGATATCAATTGATTTGACTATTTGATTTGGATGGTTGATGTGTTCATGTTTGTGTGATTGATGTTCAATGTTGAGTTGCATTATGATCATTGTTTTGGGTTGTGTTTTCCTCACTGTTGTTTGTCTGTTGGTTCAAGCTCAAAGTTTATTGCCCCCAGTCTAGGGTGAGACACGACCATGATGCCAGGATATGTACATGATGCTTTTTGAGGATAGACAGATGGATGTAAAAATTGAATGGAGAAAGTGAATGGTCAACATGCTCAAATAGATGGAAAAGATAACCTATCACAAATAGCACCTGTTGCCAGGTTTTCACTACTTTTTCATATTTTTATGATCTTTTTGATTTTTCACTTTTTTTCTACATTTTTTTATCTTTTTCTAATTTTTTTTGGATTTTTTCAAGATATTTGATATGGAATGATATGATATGACCAATTGAAGAAACACGATGCTCTGAAATAGAGGTAATGTAACCATGGATACATGATAGATCAAAATGAAAGATTCACAAACATGTCACACTAGCAACATATCCCTTGTCAAAAGATTATAATGGTTGATTGATTAAAATGCCAAGAATGATTGATTCCATAAGGAATGATGATGATAAGTACTTAGGATCACTGATTTCCTCTAAGTACAATAAGATTGATGATTGTTGATGATTGATTGACAAAAGATATGAGGATTGGATAATGTTTTATAGCTAGGCTCAAATATGATTTGCATGATAAGATTCAAGGTTGCAAAGGGACATGATGGCATGGATTTTGATAAGCTAGGAGATATGGGATGGAAGAAAGCAAGGATAATAGATAATGAATGGGATGATCAAGATCAACTAGATAAGATATAGACACAAGGCCCAAGTACTTTGCCCCTATTCCTCATCAAGACCAAGGACGAGAAGAAGGATGTATCTAGTAAGAATGAATATGGAATATGGATAAGATGAAAGATATGGTACGAAAGACATGGAAAAAGTATTTAGGAGAAGATATATGATGTTCAAGGAGATCCTTAAACTTGTCAAGATCAAAGGTGGAAATGTAAGGAAAGATAAGATGGACAAAACTTGCCCCCCAAGTGTAGAGTGCAAGAGGAATATTGCAAATAGGATATGGATGATAGGGAGATGGAAGGACTTAAGCACCAAGTTTCACAACCAAATATACCTTTAATAAACCATGGTAAATGGGAATTAGAATCATAAATGTTGGCCTATTAAAGGTACGATGGAATAACTAAGGACTTATGCAAAGGTTTGGATTAAAGGAGAATGATGGGGGATGAATGTTGGATAATGGATAGGAGGTTGGAAGACTTGTTGATGGATAGATGGAAAGGATGAAAAGGTCAACATTGGAACACACCTTGAAAGGTGGTGGAGTGATGGAGGAAAAATGGATTTGGAAGGTAAGAGGTTTTTAGATGGAAAATTGGAGGAATCTTTTGGATTAGCAAATTTGGATGCCAATTTAGATTTTATTGCTTCTATGAGACTTTTTTGAATCCACATGACTTTTGACTTTTATTTTTTCTTTGTGGGCCTTTGTGACCTTTGAGGTTTTTTCTTTATGGGCCTTTGTGGCCTTTTGAAATTTTCTTTTGATTTATGGACCTTTGTAGTCTTCAAAAATTTCCTTTTTTCTTTGATGGGCCTTTGTGGCCTTTTTGATTTTTCCTTTGATTTTGGATCAATTGGCACCCAAATTGCTTCCAAGAGCAATGGGAGGGGTGGATTGAGATGAATGGTATGGAGGTATTATGGATGAGTGAGTGTAGGTAGAATTTTGAAAGGGCGTCAAGGATGTGTGCCTTTGTTGTTCTTGAGGAATAGGATATGGACCTAGGATAGATGGAAGGTTTGATGAACTAGGATGAGGACCTAAGATAGATGGAAGGTTTGGTGGATTAGGATGAGGACCTAAGATAGATGGAAGGTTTGAATGACTAGGATACTTAGGTGTATAACCAAGGTCATGATAATATGGGTTTTCTTGAGCAAAAAGGGGTTCTAGGATACCTTGTTCATGAAGGCCTAATCCTTTTCCTTTGTAGTTCATACTTTGACACATTCGTTTACCAATGGGATATGTATTGTTTGTGAAACAAGATGAGAGTCCATTTTGGGGGGGATATGATATGGATGAAAGAATAGGTGTTGGAAGTAAACCAGAGCGGATGAAGGTGGAGGATCACAATTTGTAGGTGTGGGGTTCATGGATAGCTTGTATAGGTGTGATAGGATCTCAACATGGGGATGATGGGGTACTTTGATCTTGATTTGCAAAAGGATCACGAGGTGTAAGAGATGAAGCAACTTGCTCTTTATTAGGTGTGGAATCATCATGAACTGGTAGGAAAGGCATATCTTGATCTTGAGAAGGATGAACATCCTCATGAAACAAAGGGGTATCCTCAAATGGAAGCATATCTTGATCTTGATGAGGAAGGGAATCGTGAGATTTTGTAGAAAGCATATATTGATCATCGGGTGATAGGAAATCATTAGATAGGATGGAAGAATTATCATGCTCTTGGGATGCAATGGAATCTTGAGATGGTATGGATTCATCATATGGAGTGGAAGGAGGAATTGGATGGATACTTTTCTCTTGAGATGAAAGGGAATCTTTGTGGATGAAAACTGAAAGGAGGGGATCATCATAGAATTCTTGAGAGATTCAATCTTGATCAAAGATTGGAAGAAATTGTGGAATTTTGGTATCATTGGATGAAGTGGAAAGAATGTTTTGATCTTGAGGTGTAGAGGAGTCTATGACAACATGGTTTAGACTGAGAGATTGACATGAATCATTGGATATAGAAGATATGATAGAAGAAGGTGGTTGGATGGAATTGTTAACTTGAGTGAGAGAATCTTAAGATTTATTTTGGCTTATGGGAGATGAAGATAGATGCATTGTACATGGTAAGATTGTTCAATATCTTTTGTGATTGAAGACTTTGATTTGAGTTTCTCATTTAACTTTTTCAAGAATTTATAGAAATTGAACTTGGATGATGTAGTTGTTGGTGGAGAAGGTGTCATGCCCATATTTTTTTCAGATGGATAAGAATAGATGTCTGACAACAAATATCCTTTTGTGGTTGTTTCCCTTTGCATATCTCAGATTTGTTGTTGAAGGTTCTTCATTTGATGAGCTAAAGCATTCAATTGATCCTCATCTATTTTAGCCATGGCGGTTTTGCATCTCACTGTTTTGAGTTTCAATTTTTTGAGTCTCAATCATTGGAGTTTCAAGATTCGATTCTTCAATGTTTTTATTTTCAAGTCCTTTTTCCTTGATTTTTCATTTTTATAACCTTGTTTGAATGGGTATACAAGTGTTATAGTTTAGACTAAACTTTTATCTAAGTTTTCGAAGAGTACCAAGGATTACAACTAAGTCAAATAGAATGACAAATTCTAATGAGACTAAGTTTGATTTGACTATATAGCTTTGTTTCGTGATGAGAGGATGATAAATCCTGATGATGTAACTAGGCTTAATAATCAAAGGTGTGATAAATTTGATGATTTTGGTACTTTGAGATGTTAGATCTTGGTTTAGGTTGGAAAATTCCACTTGTAGAGGTCATATTTAACAAGTTTAGATTCTAAGGTACCTAAGGAATGATTTTGGACTTGAGAAAGTTTTTGAAATTTTGGTTCAAACTTGTGAAATGAGATACTCAAATCTTTGGAAAAGTCTTGGATTTTGACTGTAGTAAAAGATGTATAATTCAGGATTGTTCTTGCAAGATCTTTTGTAGAAATTGAAGGTCAACCTCTCTCTAAAGTCGTAAAGTGTTGATAGACATTTTTGATGTTCTTTTAGACTAAGAGGTTTGGACTTTGGTTTCTAAATTGTAATCTTTCATGAAATCATTTGGTAACACACATGTTTAGATTCTGTTTTACCTAAGGATTGGTTGAACACTACGGAGGATTCTCGATATGAGACTGACTGTCAGGCAGGAGATGAACCTAGGTCATTGTTTTGTGTTCTACAAAAGGTGCCAAAACAAAGCAAGAGGTGCCACATAATGGGAAAAAGGTGCCACAAAATGGAAAAAGGTGCCAAAACAGAGACAAAAGGCGCCACTAAAATTGTAGAAGGCACCATAACAAGTGTAAAAAGTGTCAGAAGGAAGCCAATATGTGCCAGAAGGTCTACACACTAAGAGAATAACACCGTTTCTTGAAAGTTTGTTTGGTTTTTTCTTTTCTAATTTTCCAGTTGGAGACTTGGTTGTTTCGATGAATGTAATTCTTAATCATGGTTTTCACTTTTGACATGTGATGTTTTATTTGAAATTTGTTTTGAAAACACTTTGATAAAGACACATCAAGCAATGCACACTCCTAAGGTTGTGAAAGACTATATTCTTTTGGATTCCACGTGGGTTTTACCCCAACCACACTTATTTTTAGCGAATGAATAGATGCTTGACCCCATTGGCTCCCCTCCATGACACTCACTTCTCGGGGCAACCAAGCACCAATACCCATGAATCTCCCATGACATATTTATCATCTCTACTAAAAATTGCAAGAATGTGGATGCCTTTGCAATGACCGTTGTTGCACCAAAGAATAGATAAAGGTTTTTGGCCAGACTATAACAAGGTTTTTAATGCGAGCATTCTATTCATGGGAGATAATCCATGCGGCGAGAGACCATTGCTGCCCTTCTCGTCAGAACTATCTTCATGATACTGGCCTTTTTTCTAGTATCCAAATTTATATACTGGCTGGAAGTCACTTGGCTTTAGCGTGTTATCAATTGGGCCGTTCCCTTGGGTGATTACTTTTTCCCACAAGGAAGGCCCTCTAAGATAAACAAAAGCAAGCAAGTATACCCATAGTTTGATCAATCTTTATTCCACATGAATAAAGAGAGAACACATGTGATATACTCAACTCACACTCGCACAAAAAAAGTGAATGGGTCTAGCTTTTTGGTCACCCAGTTAAGGGGAGAGCATATGCCTACCATCCATTAAGCACAAAAGACATGGTGTTCATTAACATTTTAATTAAGCTATGTTCCTAACTTAATCAAAAGGAAACAAGTAAATCACTTCTAGCCCCTGCAATATGTCAGTAGTTTGATAAGAATGTCTTTGATAGCAAATTTGGGAAACCTGGAAAACAACAACACAAAGTATTAGCCTTTGGATTTAGTGAAAAATAGGGAAACTGCAAAAGGTGTTAGAACAAAGACATAAAGTACCAAAGAAAGTGCAAAAGGCACCAAAAAAGAGACAAAAGGTGCCAAAACAGAGACAAAAGGTGCCAAAACAAGTGCAAAAGGTGCCAAAATAGGTGAAAAAGGTGCCAAAACAAGTGTAAAAGGAGCCAAAACAGGTGCAGGAGGCGCCAAAATGGGTGCAAGAAGCACCAGAAGTCTCACATTTGAACCTGTGAACATAAATTTTTCAGCATGTTAATAATAAATGGGGCAAGGCCCCACAATGGGCGCCATTTTGTGTGTGTGTTAAATGTGTAAAGTTAGTATCCACACAAACCTTAATGAAAAGATTTATATTAAAAATTCAAAGCAAAGAAGCTATTCTAATTTGCAACAAACTAAATCTTCCAAGAACGTCTCATTGTCCTCTATTCTTAATGATTCTTTTAACCCTTTGGCCCTCATATTTCTATGTGCACAAAAGCTATTAGAATGACACTTAAGAAACGAGATTAGTATTTAACATGCAAGCCAATTTAATGCCTACATGAAACTATATGTAAACAATGATGATGAATGTTGTGATGAGTGGAGGATGATGTTTATGATATATAAACAAGTGGAGGTGGATGCTATGGTATTGAACGAGAATGATCTATATATGATTTTACATATGCTCAAATAAAAACTAAAAATGAACTAATCTAAAATGCAACTATGATGGAAGATGAGACATAAAATGCAACTATGAAGTAAGATTTAAAGCTAAGATGTAAATGCAAAGTAAAACATGAAGTTAGATGCAATTATAAGACTCCAAAATGCTCCCAAGGTCCAACGATAAACTTGCATGATAACTCTACTTCAAATGTGGATACCAAATACAATACCGAAGGGTTGTATTTATAGCCTTTTCCAAGCATATAGTGAGGTGGCAATACTCAATTATCTAGATTCAAACAAGAATGGATGGTGAAGATAGAGAGAATCATGATGTTGTCCCTTTGACCAAAGACAACATGCCATTTGGATGGAAGAATCTCTTGACCAATGGGCAACATGCCATTTGGATGCAAGATTTAAGTGTGGGAAGAGAAGACCATGTGCTCCAAAATTGGTGGAAGTGTGAGAGGAATAAGCCATGTGCTCCAAAATTGGTGGAAGCGTGTGAGGAATGAGCCATGTGCCTTTTTAAAATGAGTTGAAGATAATTCTAATTAAAAATTAGAGTTATTTAATTTCATGTGACCTTGGTGAGGTGGCACAAAAACTTGTAGACATGTGCTCAAATTCCTAATCGAGATTAGTGAAGATTAATTAAATAAAACAAGTTTATGGAACCTTGTTTATTTAATTAATTTAGAAGAATATGATTTAGATTTGGAGAATTTAGAAAATGAACAATATAAATAAATTGAGTTTATTTATACGTAGTCGAAATAGTAATTAAATAGCTAATATTTAATTAATTAAAGGTGATGACCGATTTTAGGTGTATACAATAATAAATATAATTTTATTATATATAATTCAATTTGTATTATAAAAAATATATATAATATATTAATTATATTTTGTATTATATAAAAATATAATAATTATTAATTATTAATTATAATAATTTTATATAAGTAATTAATAGTTTTGTTAAAGTATATAATATATAATAATAAATAATATAATTTATAATTTATTTTTTATTATATAAAATATAAATTATATATTATCTATACTAATATATACTTAACTACATAGGATAAAAGATGTCATAATGTTAAAACCTAAATATGCTCATTATTAGGTTCTTGGAGGTAATTTTCATTTTAATAAAATACTCTAAAACCCTCATGGAAACCTAATTTTTAGGTTGTAGCTTGCCAAATTGGAGAAGTGAAAGGTCAATACCATTGAGGAAGAGTTTGGAGGAGCAAAAACCAATAGCGGCAGGGAAAGCAGTATAAAACAACGAAAAGCAACCAAAAAAAGGTGAAAAAATGACAATTTTATTTATGGAAGGCGTGGATTCTCGGTGGGGATGAAGTTGGAAAGAAATGAAAACAAAATTAAATGGCAGGAAAAAATAATGCACTGTGAATACAACAACGAAAAAATGATCGATGGCTATGGAAAATTCAATCATCTTGCACCCCCTCTCAAGCAACGTGCATCATGGATGGATAAAATTCGTAGACTATTCTCAAATAGGACACGCCTTCAATGTAATTATTAGTCTAATTTATTATCATGCACTTAAGGTAAACTTAGGATTCCTTTATTAAGTTAACTAATTAAGTGTTTTTCTATGTTAACTGAAGTGAGATTTTATTTTTTTAGGGCTTTTCTTTGATACCATGTTAGAATTGTGAAAAAAACAAGCCACATGATCAAACAATGAACAAAGAAACCTTCCACACAAGAGATCTACAAACAATATATGCAATATTCCTCAACAAGAAAAAGCTACAAAATAAACCTATAGAAACTTCAAGGAAAACAAAAGTCCTCAAAGGTTGAGAGTTCAAGAGAACAAAAGAATAAATCTCTAAAACTAATAATACAATGAGGGTTGAATATTTTATAGGAGAAAAACCTTAAAAATAATGCATGATGGGTCTTGGAAAACAAGGCCTAGTAGTGAAGTATTCATGTACAAACAAAAGATCTCTCAAAAATGGAGAAAAGGAGAAAAACCACAGAGGGAGAAAACCCCTCTCCAAAAGAGAGAAAGGCGAATGAAGTACTAGAAGAGCCTCCAAATCAAGGTGTGAAGGACTGAGAAGACTCTAACCAAAACAATGTCTTGAAAAAGAGAGGAACGTGTGGAACATCGCTGAAGCACAAAGAAGCTGTAGACTACTATCAAATAATGACTGATATGGTGTTGAAATGAAGAACCTCTAGAAATAGGAATGCAAGAGTGTCCATATGGTAAATGATCCATCTCACTAAAATGCATGTAACTAGCTGTTGATGTACGTTGCATCTAAAAGTACATAGGAAAAAGAACTAGATACGTAGACCACTCTAAACCACAAAACCAAGGAAGCATTAGCACCGACAATAGAAAAAAAATGTTATAATGTTGTTTTCATTATATTCTCAATATAATCAAGTCATTTAATATTTGTTGCATTTACTTCTAATAAAAAATTTCCACAGACCTAATTTTCAATGGTGTTGAATCAATTGGAAGGCTTTTATGAAAATTCATGATATCAAAGATTCAAGAATCAAAAAGTAAAATTATGTGATTTTAATATTCAATTGATTTAAGGAAACTCCAATTTCACATGGGAGGAAATCAAAAGGTAAAATGATTGATCAATTCCTACAATAATTGAAAGGGTAAAATTTTAATCGTTAAGTAAAAGATAGTAATCTCACGAAACTTTAGGTTGGTTAATTTTTCTTTTATCTATACGAGTTACTCTAGCATATATTTTCCTTTTGAAATAATTAATTCATGCGAAAATTTAAGAATTACTTTAGACTATTATAATATTTCAATTTAATATTTATCTATTTTGGAAAAAAGGAAAAAAAATGAATGCAACAAGGCTCCAATACCAAATTGGTAGAACTATTTCCTAATTAAATGCAACAATTAAATTTATTTTTGAGATTATTTTCCCAAAATTTAATGCAAAAATTAAATTTACTCCTCATATTTATTGAATTGAAAACAAAATGAAAAGAATTAAATTGTGCAACAGACAAAATATCAAATTTTAATTGCCAGGAATAAACAATATAATACTTATTTGTATGAAACTTGCAAAAATCCAAAGAATGCTAGAATGGACCTTGGTTTAGCCTCTTCTGTCTGCGAGCAATCTGAGAGAAATAAGTGTTTCATTGCTCTACACGAGTGTTGGTTCCACTGGAACAATGCTTAACACCCGTGCAATGCCTAAGCCCTAGCCAAGACAGTCCTAAGTGCACTTTTGTACCCCAGGTTGAACACACATAAAATGTGTCCCCTTCTCTGTCTTGCTCACAGCCTCCTAACTTGGAATCCTACTCCCACAATGTACAATGCTTAATTATTTCCTCTTTCATGTGTCTTTCATTTAGTTTTTCATGGATTTTTATACAATGCAAAGGGCAATTCCAACTGACATACCCTTTTAAAATAATTACATCACAACATCTCGTGAAAACTCTAATAATTGTTTATTACATTTATTTTTATTTTTATTTGAACTATTACATTAATTGTCTTTTACTTTTTTCCACGGGGAAAAAGTCTCATAACATTTCCAATTTCAAATGAATTATATTATTATTGTAAAGGAGGATCTTAGATCCATTTATAATTTCATGCTCATTGTTTTGAGCTCCAACTACAATTTCGTCTACAAATCAAAGTATTATGCATCAGTTAGTCACTAAATTTCTTATCAATATGTAAGATTCTAAAAAATATTAATCAATGGGAGACCAAGCTTCTCCTTAATCACATAGTCATTTTAATCATTGTGATATTACTATCAGGATTCAACCGTGTAGTTTTACGAGTCAAACTCATTGACCCATGTTTCATGAGTAGCCATGTGACAATTTGAAGAATACTCATGAAACATGCACTACTGAATTTAACGCCATTTTCCAACGGACATTCGTCGGTCATTTCGACAAATCTTTGTCAGACAAGCGATGAAATGATGAAAAAAATATTGTCACTGTATTTTCATCAAAAGGCCGATGATGAATTAAACATCGAAATAATGACGTAGATTCATCAGTTGTCGACATCATAAAATGACTCAAACTTTTGTCAGAATATCGACGAAAACTTAGTGCATCCACTGACGAATTACACCAGAAGTTTGTCGCCATTTTGACAAAATGGGCAAGGAGTAGCGTTGAAACAACACCAGACATTCGTCACCATTTCGACGAAATGGGAAAGGAGTAGCGTCGAAACAACACCAAAAGTTCATCAAAAGTGGGATGAAATGGGCAAGTAGTAGCATCGAAACAACACCAAAAGTTCATCGAAAGTGTGACGAAATGGGCAAGTAGTAGCATCGAAACAACACCAAAAGTTCATCGAAATTGAGCTAAAATGGGCAAGGAGTTACGACAAAACCTTCGCCGTAGCTATAGCAACTTCGTTTAACCTTTTCGGCTATTCGTAAGTGGTTTACGTTGAAATTGCGATGAAGCAATGCAATTTAAAAAAATAAAAATTCATGGAAATGTACTATCGCGGAGACTGACGACTGATCATACATACAGACTGCATATTGTTTTGATGCTTCAAACGATGCATTTCTTATATTGAAAAGTGCATTACCTTATTAAGCTTCTCTTTGTTTCGAGAATAGTTTAGTATTCTCTATATAACAGTGCCAACCACGTGACGGTGGAAGCTCATTTGGCCTCTCCCCCCCCCCTCACATCACTCTCAATTCCCCATAACCAATCATATAACATTAATAATTCATTCATCCATTAATAACATATAACATTCATTCATTAACATATAACATTCATTAATTAACATATTCACATTCATTCATTAACATATAATATTCATTCTTTCAGTTTTTACATATTATCAAAAATATGGTTGTCATGATATGATTACAATGACTTTTTTTTTTGTTTCTTTTTTAAAGCTACATAAAGCTGAAGTGGAGTATCATTTTCTAAATCAATATTTGTCCCCCTTTAGTTGTTACCCTCTGCTCGTGATCTTAATGTATGCCTAGTTGTCTTGCTCATGATGTGGGCCGTCGTTGCAAGGGGGTCTCTGCAATAAGAAATAAATGTTAAACGATATGTTTTATTATTATTGTTACAAGTATTTCATTAATTAAAAGAACATTAGAGTGGTTCTCTTTACCTGATGGGTCCACATCATGTTCCTAAACTTTTGTTATAGACTTCATGCTCATCATGTTGAACACCCTCTAAATCCTCTGCAGTTGAAACATGAAAGGTTACATTAATTAATACACCAATTGAAATTAAATATGTTTAAGAGAACATGAGGGTGGTCCTCTTTACCTAATGGGGCCACATCATGTTCCTGATCTTCTCTAGCCTAATCATGCTCAACACGTTGATCACACTCTACATGCTCTAAAGTTGAAACACGAAGGTTACATTAATTAATACACCAATTGCAATTAAATATGTTTAAAAGAACTTTAGAGTGGTCCTCTTTACGTGATGGGGCCACATCATATTCGATCTTCTCTAGCCTGATCATGCTCAACATGTTGATCACGCTCTACATGCTCTAAAGTAGGGATGCACACCATGACCTTCATCTGCACGTTGTGCTCCACCTTCACTAGGTTGTATTCTAATGTCATGTGCAGTATTATCATTGCTTGAATCTTTAAAAAAATAGGCATGTAATTACTTTATAATGGAAATTAATATTGAATAGATTGCACAAGTATTAAATTTTAAATAAACTTTATTGAGTTTATTTACCTGTGTGTTGGATGCAATGGAAGATTGTGTTTGCCCAGTCAAGACTCTTAGGCATTTAGCCACGACTCCATAGCCTTGCTGGAAGGAAATCTTCAGGTCCTCTTCTATGGGAACTCTGTTGAATTCAGAGCCCTACATTTTTGCATAAGATCATGATTTTGCTTCTATGGTGTGATAAAACCAAAATTGTTTTCAATTTATTATAATTTGGATGCAATATTTTATTTATTGATACTTACAATTCATGCGGCTAATTTCATATAACCAACAGAGCCAAGTTTGTATTGCCCGTGCTTTTCTAGTCTTGCCTTTGTTGCCTTCGATGTGTCGGGCAGCCTATGAAAAGTTTGAAATACGTTAGATTATGTAAAAAAAAAGAGTAATCAGTATATAACAACATTGTTGATAGTATCTGTCATGCTATAATTTTTTGCTAGAAAAACCCAATTTTTTTTTTTTTTTTGAAACATTAATTTAAGTGACTACAATAGTTTTTCCCACCATAATGCAATTGTTGTTTTAGTTATAAGACTTTATATCGAACATACCTTTGCATGTTGAGGACATCAAATGAACACTAAGGCTTTGAGAGAGTTTAATATAATTGACATTAATTTAATTAGAATAATTATAAGGTAGAGATCATTTTATCTAAATTTGATGGTGTAGCTACTAACCCAAGCCAAAATATAAGATCTAACAACCATTATAATGTGATACAAACTCGAGAGATTCATCCAATTATTTTAACAGGATGGTTATTCCTCCAAATAAGTTTGATAATATTATAAACATTATTTCTTTAACATCCACATCCCCTACCATCTATCAACCTTGTTATCTTGTGTTTTATTAATACAAACATTAATATGTTGACAAAGCTATCATTATTCCTTAAAATTAATATTTTTCTATGTTCACACTCCCCTTTCCAAGTTCGTTTTAATTAGTTTCTCTCTCTCTCTTTTTTAAACTTAGGTACGCACTTTAAAAATTCTAAGTTCTTTAATTTGAATACATTCATAAGATCGAGACAATATATATACATTTTTATTACTAATATTTCAAATTTACTTATTATTACCAATATATTTTTACATATATCTATTTGTTTATGTTTGACTATCATTTATTAAATTATTTATTTATTCTTTTGTCTATATATAAAAACAATAAATATTCTTTATATACATGTATACTTTATTTACCCTAGAAAATAATTTAGAATTATAAGAATAACTATTACCATATATATAAATAAATGTATTATTTATTCTAAAAGAAAATTAAAGATGAAAGGAACATTTTTCTTTCCCAAACAAAAATTCTAGAAACACCTAGCTTTATCTTTATTTCACTTTTTGCTCTTTAAAAGATTAAATAAATGGACATGGAAACTAAATGACATATGAAGGGCTTTCTTGGGGAAAACGTAGAGCTCTATATGGGAAACTCTAAAGTCTACCCTCTAAGTGTTTAACGCTTATTTTGTTTGCTGGTTTTTTTTTTGACTTACCACGATTTAGGCCTTCTTCGTGGGGAGGAATTCTCTCAGTTAAAAAAATACTAGATTTCAAACTTCATTCAATGAAACTTCTTGAACTATGCAAATCCCTAAATTCTTTCTACTTTTGCTTTTATTCATTCACTGTTCTATTAAGATGATGAAGGGTGAAATTTTTATTTTTATTTTATTGTTTGAGCGACGATATAAGGAAGATGAAACACTTTAAAAAAAAAGTTAACTGTTCTTGACAAGACAACGACTAACATTATTGTCCTCAGAGAAACTCAACACCATAATTAATCCACCTTGACAAACATGCTACTGTTCTTCTAGAAGCAATAAATATTGACACTCCACCAGTACAATAAATATCAATGACCCATTTAAGTTATATGTAGAACATTTATTTCCAGCATGGCGAAAGACAACTGTGTATTAATATGGTAACGACCACCCTGATTTTTATTTTATTTTAGTACATCCAGTATCTATTGATAATCAGAATGAAATCTATAATGCCAAGAAAGTTAAGTGTTGAAAATAAAAGAATGATTTTCACTCTTTTCTATGCCACCTATTTCTACAGAAAACTTCACTCTCTATTGCTTGCAATACTATGCAGTGTATGCTGGCAAAAGAAATCAATGGAGGATGGCGATAGGATTACCTGGTGCCCACTAGTATTCAAGATCAAAACGTGGTTAGGTCACTTGATTGGATTTTGTTGTCTATACTAGTTTCTTGTTGCCTTGAGATTAGGTTTGTTGGGTTATTTTTCTATTCAACACCATGCTATTTGATAAAGGATGAAGTGATACAATATTCAATGATAACAAGCTACAGGTCTACATGTTTTCTCATGGTCAAACTAAGAGTATGGAGTAGGATTATCTTTTGTTTGTGTTTAATTTCTTATGTCTTTCTTTTTTTTGTGGCCTTTGTTTTGAGTCCAACCTCTACTACACTATACTCACTACAAGTGTGTAGGCTTTTACCCCCATGCTACGTAAGGCAACAACTTACAGACCCTATGCTACATAGCTGTGTATTGTCCGAATAGGCTTGCCTCAAATTATTGTTTGGACATATATTTCTTTTTATGGTTAAGTTTAACTATAAGTTTCAGAATGGATAGAACTTGCTAATAGATGAGGCAGATGACAAGATATTTGTGCCACTCAGAGATGTGTTTAAGGTCACTTTATATATTTAGTTTTTTGATTCCATCTTTTTTTCTTTTCTTTTTCCTATGTTTGATAGTTTTGATTGTAATGTTAAGCAGCATTGCTTTCCTTCCTAGTGCTACATTATTTCCTTACAAGCTCACGCAGGTGAAAGCTTAGATCTACTTCTTCCAATTTCCTTCTCTTTTTGACCCATTTTACTTTAACTTTCTCCTTTTATCTGATATTACTTCATGTGGGTTTGGCAGAGGCATGGAGGAAAGGAGAGAAGCAGTGTAATGGTTTTCTCTCCTTTTCTTCTTCTTTCTTCTTTTTTTCTTATCTCTTTTCTTTTTGCAAGGGATGATTTACATTAGTTGATGTCAATTAAACTATTCAAGTAAAACTAGTCCATTTGCTTCTTCACCTTTTGGAGCATTCTCCGCTATGAGAATTCCCTTAAATTTATGAGAAGCTAAAAATAAATAAATATAATGGATTTAAAAATATCATATCTACGTACTTTTATAAGTAAATATTTCTACCTTGAGGTCACTCCTCTCAGGAAAGGTATATTATATAAGACCACTTGAGCAGTAACTAGAACAGATGTACATGTGTTTCATTCAGGCTATGCTTTTATACCACCATCTTAACAAGGTTTAGGAATGTATATATGCCTTCTTATTTTCATTTGAAACTTCAGAACATTAACTGTATGAACCCATTTTATTTTGAAGGAATGATATCCAAGCAACAGTCAACATATTATATCCTCTACAATTGTAATTCACATAGCTCATTGGGCTGATTCTGTATTAAATATGACGTTTTATTTATTTATTTTAATCAGTTCCTCAATGCAACAATATACCAAAAAGAAACCCAATATTAAAAATAACATTCACAGATTTGAGGGTCAACTTGCCAATAGAATAACCCTACCCTTTCATTCTTCCATTTTCAATGGAATATTGTTCTTCCATGTTACAACAGTAAGACACAATTGGATTGCTCTCAAGCACATTGTATATCACATAGTATGAGGTTGTTTTTCACCACTTTTATAACTATGAGTATTTTCTTATGCAGTCCACAATAGTAGTTAGAATAGCTTTTCTTTCAATTTTCCTATGTATGCAAGATCTATATCCCTATATTAGAAAATGAGATAAATGTGCAGTTGTTTCCATTTACAAGAGGATAAATTCCATACACAATTCTTCAATATTACACAATAGTTAGGAGTATATTGAATAAACATACCAAGAATAAGGTTTTATGTTTCCCCATTTTCTTTCATGTTATGGTCACAATCTCCAACTTTCCATATTACAACTAATGTTAAGAATTACAATGAATGACAAACAACTAAAATAGGATTTCTCTCCACCCTACCGTAATGGCGTCATGGAGCCTCGTGGGCTCTAGCCATACCCCCGAGCAAGGAATTCATATAGCTCCACAATGATAAATGGAGTCTTTTCTCATTTTTACAAAGGATAAGACTAACATAGCACAAATTTCATGCATCCAAGTTCTCTACTTTCTATTTTTCAATCATGATCTATATACTATGTCACCTTCTTAAAACCAATTAAATAAGAGTAAATGAAATTATGAAGAACTTATCTCTTTGCTTTTAGATGAAGGGACTGCACTCTTGTATCCATCTTTCCTTACCAAGCCAAACCATCTTGGTCACTATCTTTCCAAAGAGGTAGACTCATCTCCTCCTCACATTCTTTCTACCATCTCCTTTCCAAGTTCTCCAAGAGGAGAAGTGGGTAACACCCTACTCATTCTCCCTCTCCAACTATATAGGAGTTTCAACTTGCAACTTTTTGGATGGGGAGGTGTGGAGTGTACCTCCCTTCTTCAATGAGAGACTTTTCTCATTAAAGAGGCAATATGCACTTGGACAACTCCAAATCTTTTCACCTCTCCATCCGCTCCTCAAAATTCGTCACTCTTCATTATGAGGACTTTTCACGAGTCAAATCATGTCCTTGGGACCCTATTGCATGCCCACTTGGCCCCTACCACTATGGTAAAGACCCTAGGGGGTTTATTTTGTATCCCAACCAAGGAAAATGACCAATAACCCTCTTTAAAGACCCACTTAAAGATCCATCCGAGTTTCACACTTGGGTAAGGGTTCCCAATCCCCTAACTCATATAATTAAATATTCTCACAAACCAAAATAAATGATTCCTTTAATATCAACCTTCACCTATTAATCTATCAACATATTAACTTTATATCCTCAAGAAGATGTCTTTTGATTTTCCCATTGGTCTTCCTTTCTTGTACTGGCACTCTTTCTTTCTTGCACTTTACCAATGAAACCATAAGCAACAATCAAATATCACATAAATCTAATAGCTAAAATAAGATCTAATTTTACAATAATTTCATTTACACTTTCAATTCATATTCATAATTTACATGTCCTAACTCCTTCATGGTAATGTCAATAAAAATATCAAAAATATTGTCGTGCATAATCACACTATTTATCATCTACAATACATCTTACCTTCTATTTAGGAAAACATAAAATATATTATGGTCTTACTAATCGCATGCAAAGTGGGGTCTTACAATATCACACATAGCAACATTAATCATTTGGGGAAAAAATCGGCAAACCAAAAGTTCAGGATTTTTTGAAAAAATGGGGAAAAGATCGGGAAAAAATTGGATTTACAAAAAAACACAAAAATTTAAAAAAAGCAGTTAGAAACTACTTTTAAATAAAATTTAATGGCATTTCCATAACATACAGACATTGAGAGCAAATAAAATCAGAGTTCAATCCATGAATTATAGAAAATAGATTTTTGTTGGTTATATTCCTCTACAGATTGATTACATTTACACAAAACATACTACAAGCAATATCGGATGGTATGGAGTTGTCTATGCTACCACATTTTTCATACATATCTACCAAAGTATTTTATCAAACAGTTCACTGCCTTGCTGCTATGGCTAAAAGCCTAAAATAGGTGCTTTTGAACAAGTTATAAAAAAAAAAAAAAAGTCTATCAAAGCATAATATTAAGCAATATAGACAAAGTGAATTGTTTCAAAAATGCCCTCAAAGAAATATGGTCATGGTGATGGAATGCCATGACAATCCATATGGTACTTGTCATGGCATTTGCTGGCATTCCATCCTCGCTCAGACATTTTTGGCTTATTTTTAAAATAGTTCACTACCTTTTCTATGCTACCACATTTTGCATACATGTCTACCAAAGCATTTTATCAAACAGTTCAACACCTTCATGCTATGGCTAGAAAGTAAAAACCTCAAATAGGTGCTTTCGAACAAGCTATGGATGCTTGGAAAAAAATCTACAAAGCATAATAGTAAGCAATAACATAGACAAGCAGTGAATTGTTTGAAAAAATGCCTCAAAGAAATGCAGTCTCACAGTGATGGAATGCCATGACAATCCATAGCAATTTTCTTGTCATGGCATTAGTCATGGCATTCCATCACCATGAGACTACATTTCTTTGAGACATTTTTTTCAAGCAGTTCACTGCCTTGTCTATGCTACTGCATTTTTCATACATGTCTACCAAAGCATTTTATCAAACAGTTAATTTTCTTGCTGCTATGGCTAAAAGCCTAAAACAGGTGCTTTCAAACAAGCTATGGATGCTTGGAAAAAATCTATCAAAGCATAATAGTAAGCAACAAGCCATGGTCTCATGGTTTTTTTTTCGCGAAAATCAGCTCAATTTTTTTTTGTAGATTTTCGGCTTAACATGTTTTTTTGGCGATTTTACAGTTTGAAACGGAAAAAATCATTGACCAAAAAGTCAACAATTTTTTTCAAAAATTCGGGGAAAAATTATCCAGTCTGCAGATTTTTTAAAAATTGCGATTAATTAAGATTTTTTGTAGATTCATGCTTCTATATCACATACCTTCCTTGGCCCGATGGTGTCTTTCCTTTTTTATTTTCATCCTTCTCCTTTCCATCGGACACTAGGTCCTTCCACTCCCTCTCCGAAATCATGGGGGTATGCTCGTACTTTTTGTTCTTCTCTAAATGTGACCTATATTGGTCCCTCGCATACTTTAGATAGGTACCAGCTTTCTTAAGGACCTTGGTTCGGTTGAATATTTTATCACCGAATAGCACAACTAAATGGTTAATGTGCTCATCTTTTAAATCTTGATTTTGGGCATTCCATCATGTACGTATGGTGGGCTCAAAGAGCTCCAATGTAATATCACTTAGATGTTTATTAAAAACATCATTTCTTACAAAATGATCATGGGATCAATAGTCTAAAAAGAGCGATCAATAAGTAAATTTCAATTGGATTATATAGAATAATAATTAAAACATTTTAAAGTACCCGGGACCTTCTCTATCTTTATGTGAACGAAATCCTCAGTCACCACAAGTGTGACTAGAAATGTTCTCGTACTAGTAATACGGGAAGATCCAGGAAATGCTACTAAAACATCACCAGTACTAGTGGCCTTTGCATCCCCAGGTACATGTCCTGACGCATGTTCTGGTATGTGTTCGCTACTAGAGGGTGCATTAACGGATGCTTGCATGGTATGTGTTGTCGACATTTCAGATGAAAATATAGGCACAGATGATGGGGTCAGATGATGTGATGTATGCATAGGAAGATCAGGATGGACACTTGTACCAACCCTTACTCCTCGGGCAGCACTTGCAGTACCCTGATCATGGCCAGGAGCATCATGAGGAGGCAAATAACCCTATAAAAATAACACATATTTTAGTTCATGACATAAAAGAGTACAAAATATAAAACCATGAATGAACTTATGTTATAATTAAAGACCTCATGACAACTTACTTGCAAGTTTTGTAATCTCTCAGTCAATACTTTAACCCTCTCTCTTATCTCATCTGTTTGAGGCACTATGAACACCAACTTAGCCATTTCTTCATTGCAAATTTTTTTGGAGCTTCTTTATCGTATTGAGAGGGTTTGCGGAATAAGCGATGTCATCATCACAAAATATTGACTACACCTCACTATGGATGCTCTCCTCTACTGCTGGTGCCTTTCCCCGATCAGTCGACTGCAACAAGAATATTAAAACATTATTGAAATTAACCCAAAAAACTTATGAAAAAAACATAATAATAAAACATTTTGCTCGTATCTAATTTGTACAATTACAATGAGGTAAAACTGTTGGGTAGAAGAGCCTAAAGATACATTGTGATCTGTGCTCTGGGCCAGAGCCTTCTCCGTACGATCAATGTCCCCCTATGACAAAAATTAAATATAAAAAAATATTACTGAAATGAAACCAATAGACTTATGAAAAAAAACATAAGAATAAAATGGTTTATTGGAGTCATTAATTGGAGGTTGGGTAAAATGGTACATAGTACGTACCACCCCCATAGTAACTGTGTTTGTAACTCAAGTTTATCTAAATTGTAATCGACAAAGGTAACCTTCCCTCAAGTAGCTATTGATTTTATCGCATTACACGTAATACACAAGCCACATGCCTCGAATATGCAATTGGGTTGCTTATTTGTTGCCCCAGGTTGTGTATTGTTTATAATCCCTATAATATTCCCTGATGCTTTTGGCCTTCTATCAATGTACATAGCCACTCCTTTATTTTGATCCTTATCTTTTAGTTGTATATAATTTGCTGACAATGCATACCTACGCATACTTCATGTATATCGAACTAGTTGCATCTAGTCTTTATAACTGTAACAGGGTCCAACATACTCCATCAATTCAGTAACTTTGTCGTAACAGACCTTTATTTCGTCCATGCAAAATAGGCCTAAACCATGTAATGACGATGGTGCCATGCGATATATCCTCTCGTTAACACAAAAATTGGTGTTTATTGGAGGAAGTTCCTTGGGTACCCATTGTTTCCATAGATGTTTGTACCTCAAGGGAACCTTGACGTCGCCTATGCTCTCATCATCATAAGAATATGAGCCCCCTTCAGCAAGAGAAAATTCCATGCGTTTACGAAATTTTCTTCTAATCTTTTGACCTCTAGTTGATCTCCCTCTTTTAGACATACTACATGTCTCGCTTTCCTCTTCTCTTCCTGAATTTCCCTCGCTAGAGGAAGACAAATCTGACAATTACCTATTTGGTGGTACCTACACTCATAAGGATGTTGGATGAAGTTCTTTCATGGTGATGTGATCCCAAGGTGACATTATGATTAATCTATCATTTCATCGCTAAAATTTCACAGGTTATAAGGTAATCAAGTCTTGATAGATTGCAAGCTATTGTTACTACTGTCCAAATGTGTCCATCACAAATCAAATCTACTTAACATTTTAACTCCCAAATTTTGTAACAAGTGTTATATGTGACTATGGTCCACCAGTTACACAACCAAGGCCTGAAATGTATTCTCTAATTGTAATCAAAGGACTTTTGCTCTTCATTCAAGTAAATAAACTTGAAGGGAAACACCACCAAGTGGTTTAGTAGACACCTACATGACTAAAAATAGCAGAAAATTTACATTTAATTTCCATATGTCTAAGTGGTTAACGGGGAGGGAGTGTGTACTAGGCCTGGTTAAGTCATCATAAGTTTACACTTTGGCAATAAATTTTTTTTAAGTCATATTAAATCTTCCTATGTTTAATTGCTAGGAGATTTTTGGTATGTTTTAAGGTAGGATGATTGACGAAAGAGCCCAAAAACTAGCTTTTCTCCATGGTATCCAGGTACACATATAGCAACGCTCTTTCTTATAATGTCAGATATGATTTAAAGAACTTAGCTAGGATTTATTCATTTAACCTAAGGTTTTCTCATAATGCCATCATTGGAAAGTATGATCAAATTCTTCTATTATGAAGAATTGGTCTATGTGCCTCTAGTAATCACTATAAATGTTTGTAAGGATAAAATGACTAATTGTATCAAGTAGGAGAGAATCAACTTTGAGTTCTTCAAAGATTATATTCCTCTATTCATAATTTTTAAGGGTTGTGTGTGGAGGAGGCTATCACTAGTTTTTATAATTTCTATTATTCTTATTTATTTTACACCTACATTTCTACAAATACACATACATATGCATTTACTATTTTCATTTATTTCTCATGTAGTTTAAGAGTTTGATCGATTTCATATTATAAGCAATAAGACTTTAGAATTTCAATTACATTAATTCTATGGATACGTTGTATCTATAACACTACAAAACCATATGCTCTTTGCATTTACACTTGCATTTAGAAATACACATTTATATACATAGATATAGATTTTTTTAATGATATGTTGCATTTATTGTTCTAGGAGAGCATCCAATAATTGCATTTACATTTACATTTAAAAATACATATACATACACACACACACATATATATGTGCATGTGTGTGTGTGTATGTATATAATTTATATTCAGTGTTCAGAAGCAACCCATTAGGTCTGCGCATGGATAAAAAGTTATAAAATCAAATCTCCCATACATGTTTTGTTGAAACCTAGGCTTCAACCTCTCATTTCACCTACTTTTATTCACAAAACTATTGAGGACAACAACTATACCTTATTTATTTCTCATCCTACGCCCTATTCATGCATCCTACAATTACAACAGTATCCATGGGGCCTCTTACACAACCTACAGTAATCACAAAAGTGTAAGAGCCACTTTATATCATGTTTGGACTAAAAAACCCTAAAAAATAGGGTAATTCAGATTATGATTTGTTGGTGAGCTATATGGAAAAAATCATTAGCACCAGCTCATTCTTGGAGTCTTTTGAAAGAGGAGTGAATCAGGTGGCAGTTAAGTACAAACCTTATAGTGTCAAGTGAATGAGGTGATCAATTTTGATTGGCCAACTAATGAAGAGTACCAGAAATGGGTAAATGTATATTTAATTGAGGAAGAGTTAAAAGGAGTAGGCTAATAACGGTTGACAAATCAACTATTGCAGTTACAACAGATTCCAGTTTTGTTTTTTGGTGATAGTCTAGGCGTGAAATTCTTGAAGTTTTTTGTTGCTGCATCAACCATTCTTAGTAGGCACGATGAACAAGAAGATTCTCTGGGGAGATTGTTGTTGTAACAAATTTTTGGAATATCACAAAGCGGTCCAATTGGCTGGTGACACGTGTGCTTTCTGGCCCGATGCTTGTTTGCTCCTCCTTTTTCTATTAGAAGGATTTGAAGGCCAGAAGTATGGGTTAGCAAGTTAGATATTTTTGGTCGAGTCTAGATGAAGTTGCAGAGCAAATTGTAAAGTCTGATGGTTTTAGGGAAAATACAATTTAGATTTTGAGTCATACTGTAGTAGGTTTTGAATTCATGGGGATTTTATGTT
>VDFB02168118.1:171664682-171711401 GCA_007258455.2 Sequoia sempervirens
TTAACCTGAAAGGTTCCTGATTAGTCGAGCTGATATGAATCATGGAACTGCCCACCCTGGCTAGATGAGGAGGAAGCAATTTTGATCTAAAAAGAGGTTGAATCTTGGTATACTATTGTTTCATCTCCTTGAAGTCAATCTGGACCAAGAATGAGCCATTTTCACTCAAATCAAAAACCCTCTGAATTACATCTGCATTTACATTCAGTAAAACCTCACCATCATTATCCTTTATAACCCTTGTGACACCATCATATCTCGCAGCCATTGCCAGGAGGAGGTCAACATCAAGGAACACATTTGGTACTACAAGATTTCCCATATCATACCTACAACCATTTGAAAAAAGATGAGGTGCATTTCACTGGCCATACCATCTTCTAAACAGTTCTAA
This sequence comes from Sequoia sempervirens, assembly GCA_007258455.2. Lineage (NCBI taxonomy): Eukaryota > Viridiplantae > Streptophyta > Pinopsida > Cupressales > Cupressaceae > Sequoia > Sequoia sempervirens. The sequence goes on from VDFB02168118.1 coordinate 171,665,077, forward strand.
ACCCGTCATTGGTACCCTAGTATCTACAATGTTGTAGGTTCTATATCTCAACCCTTCACCTAAGGTTGTCCCTCTCATCAAAACCAAACCCTTGTTCCTGTCGTTTGTTGACAGGGGAAATTGGTCAAGGAAATCATCATACAAATTTCTCTGCATGTAGTTAATATGGCCAGAATGTTGTTTTGTTGGCGCCATTTTAAACAACTAGGGCTTCTCGAAAAATCAAATTGTTAACAGACTAGTGCTACTCAAAACGAAAACACAGTAGAATTTGCAATTTCCCATAGTTCAAGAGAAATAGTAACCCTAAAATCTTAATTTAGAAAAACCCTGATCAACACAGTAATTCTTTTCGCAAGAAACACATTCGGACAGAACAGTGATGAAGAAAATAACTCACAAAAAATTCTCGTTCTGTAGAAAATCAAACTCTTGCCAAAATTGCTTTTGAAAGCTCTATCTCTGGCTCTGGACTGCTTTGAAGATGCTTGAATGCCTTAGTGGTGAAAGTAGTTTGCAATTAAACACTTGAACTTTATGAACATTGCCATTAGACATCTCATCCACCATTAAATCCTACTTGCATACCGCACCAACGCCTTCAATTGTATTTGACACAGATTTAAATCTCCACTGTTGATCTCTTGTTTCAGTCAGATCATCGAACGGTCCTCCTTAAAAATACTGACAATGCCTTCCACATCATCCCCAAGGCCCACCATTATATGTAGTTCTAGGAAGATACACATGGCGCTTGCCTGCGATATCGCGATTGCTCGAGTTGGGATTGCGCAATAGCGGGCAACTGTTGATCTCTTCATCAGTGACCACGATCAAGTAAAACAAGGGACAGTCTTAAGGCCCATTCGCTGAGCAGCTTTTTCATCAAGATTAAAACATCATCGTTGATTATAAACACGTGCACCGCTCAAGCGATTTAGTAACCCACTTGATAACACACTAAAGTCCAATGCATTTATTAAATCATTTTATTTGCTTTTCGGACATCAGCAACCTGGGACACGTGGCACTCGCCCGCAATATCGTGATGTCTCAAGTTGGGATCGCAATATGGTAGGGAGCAGTCAGGATGTATCTGCAAGGAGATAAACAACCATCAAATAACCCCTGCAAAACATTAAACATTACTTAGGAGAAAAAACTCAAGGAAGGGGATGCGGCTTAGGACAACGACGGTCGATGACATAAGGTTGTTTTAAAAACATAAGGCACAAACTCGACTCAGACTTTGGTAAATAAAAGGAGGCCAACAATAAAATATTTATCATTTTATTAAAAGGGGCTAGGCCTTAGATGAGTTAATGAGACATAGGTTGTTTTCTTTTTTAAAAACCTTCTCCAAAAAGTAACGATAGAACAGACCCATACCAAAGACAGAAAACCAAGGGTTTATGAAAGAAAAGTAATAACTCTAGCCCTAGGCACCACTTGGATAAACAAGACTAGCCAATAATAAAAGAAATCTTGGATGTAAATTTGAAGCTCCATCACAATTCACTGCCTTGTCTATGTTATTGCTTACTATTATGCTTTGGTAGATTTTTTCCAAGCATCCATAGCTTGTTCAAAAGCACCTCTTTGAGGTTTTTACTTTTTATCCATAGCATGAAGGCATTGAACTGTTTGATAAAATTCTTTGGTAGACATGTATGAAAAATGTGGTAGCATAGAGAAGGTAGTGAACTATTTGAAAAAATGCTTCAAAAAAATGTGGTCTCATGCTGATGGAATTCCATAATGAATGACATGACAAGAAAATTTCTATGGATTGTCATGGCATTCCATCACCATGAGACCACATTTCTTTGAGGCATTTTTTGAAATAGTTCACTGCCTTGTCTATGCTATTGCTTACTATTATGCTTTGATAGATTTTTTCCAAGCCATCTATAGCTTGTTTGAAAGCTAATTTGGTTTAGGCTTTTAGCCATAGCAAAGAAGGCAATGAACTCATTTGATAAAATGCTTTGGTAGACATATGAAAAATGCAAGAGATAGACAAGGCAAGAACCTGCTTTGAAAATGTCTCAAAGAAATGTAGTCTCTTGGTGATGGAATGCCATGACTAATGCCATGACAAGCAAATTGCTATGGATTATCATGGCATTCCATCACCGTGAGACTGCATTTCTTTTAGGCATTTTTTCAAACAATTCACTGCCTTGTCTATGTTATTGCTTACTATTATGCTTTGGTAGATTTTTTCCAAGCATCCATAGCTTGTTCAAAAGCACCTGTTTGAGGTTTTTACTTTTTAGCCATGATAGCATGAAGGCGTTGAACTGTTTGATAAAATGCTTTGGTAGACATGTATGAAAAATGTGGTAGAATAGAAAAGGGAGTGAACTATTTGAAAAAATGCTTCAAAAAAATGTGGTCTCATGGTGATGGAATGCCATAACTAATGTATGATGGGCAAATTATGGATTGTCATGGCATTCCATCACCATGAGACCACATTTTTGAGGCATTTTTGAAATAGTTCACCGCCTTGTCTATGCCATTGCTTTTCTACTATTATGCTTTTGATGGATTTTTCCAAGCATCCATAGCTTGTTTAAAAGCACCTCGCTTTTAGACTTTTAGCCATAGCAAAGGAAATGAACTATTTGATAAAAATGCTTTGCAGATATTGCATGAAAAGTAATGTAGTATATTTAAGCAAGTAGTTGAACTGGCTTGAAAAATGTCCTTGCTCAGTCTCATGGTTTGGAATGCCATGATGAATGCCATGACAAGCAAATTGCTATGGATTTTCATGGAATTCCATCACCGTGAGATCAGATTTCTTTTAGGCATTTTTTCAAATAATTCACTGCCTTGCCTATGTTATTGCTTACTATTATGCTTTGGTAGGTTTTTTCCAAGCATCCATAGCTTGTTCGAAAGCACCTGTTTTAGGTTTTTACTTTTTAGCCATAAGAAGATGAAAAAATGTGGTAGCATAGAAAGGTAGTGAATCCATTTGAGGGCCTCCTTCAAAAAAATGTGGTCTCATGGTGATGAATGCCATAATGAATGCCATGACAAGAAAATTGTTATGGATTGTCGCAGATTCCATCACCATGAGACCACATTTTGAGGCATTTTTGAAATAGTTCACCCATTTCTGTTTATGCTATTGCTTACTATTATGCTTTTGATATATTTTTTCCAAGCATCCATAGCTTGTTTGAAATCACCTATTTTAGGCTTTTAGCCATAGCAGCAAGGCAGTGAACTGTTTGATAAAATGCTTTGGTAGACATGTATGAAAAATGTGGTAGCATAGACAACTGTCACCATCTGATATTTATGTAGTTGTAGTATGTTTTGTGCAATGTAATCAGCTATATGAATATAACCAACAAATATCTATTTTCTATAATTCATGGATTGAACTCTGTATTTTATATGCTCTCAATGTCTGTATGCTATGGAAATGCCATTAATTTTTTTTTAAAAAGTAGTATGATATGTGTGATACTATCAACAATGTAATTATATACTGATTACTCTTTCTTTTTACATAATCTAACGTATTTCAAACTTTTCATAGGCTGCCCGACACATCGAAGGCAACAAAGGCAAGACTAGAAAAGCACGGGCAACACAAACTTGGCTCAAGTGGTTATATGAAATTAGCCGCACAAATTGTAAGTATCAATAAATGAAATATTGCATCCAAATTATAATAAATTGAAAACAATTTTGGTTTTATCACACCATAGAAGCAAAATTCATGATCTTCTGCAAAAATGTAGGGCTCTGAATTCAACAGAGTTCCCACAGAAGAGGACCTGAAGATTGCCTTCCAGCAAGGCTATGGAGCCATGGCTGAACGCTTAAGAGTCTTGACTGAGCAAACACAATCTTTCCATTGCATTTATTATGCAGGCAAATAAACTCAATAAAGTTTATTTAAAAATTGAATACTTGTGCAATCTATTCAATATTAATTTCACCATAAAGTAATTACATTCCTTCTTGTTTTAAACATTCAAGCAATGATAATATATATTGCAATATGACATTGGAATGCAGTCTGGTGAGGGTGGAGTAGAACATGCAAATGAAGGTCATGGTGTGCATCCTGGTACTTTAGAGCATGTAGAGTGTGATCAACATGTTGAGCATGATCATGCTAGAGAAGATCAGGAATATGATGTGGCCCCATCAGGTAAAGAGGACCACTCTAAAGTTCTTTTAAACATATTTAATTGCAATTGGTGTATTAATTAATGTAACATTTCATGTTTCAACTTTAGAGCATGTAGACCGTGATCAATGTGTTGAGCATGATCGGGCTAGAGAAGATCAGGAACATGATGTGGCCCCATCCAGTAAAGAGGACCACCCTCATGTTCTCTTAAACATATTTAATTTCAATTGGTGTATTAATTAATGTAACCTTTCGTGTTTCAACTACAGATCAATATTTAGAGGGTGTTCAACATGTTGAGCATGAGTCTATAACAAAAGTTTAGGAACATGATGTGGACCCATCAGGTAAAGAGAACCACTCTAATGTTCTTTTAATTAATCAAATACTTGTAACAATTATAATAAAACATATCAGTTTAACATTTCTTTCTTATTGCAGCAGATCCCCCCTTGAAGCAGCGTCCACGTCATGAGCAGACGACTACGCATACATTAAGATCACAAGCAGAGGGAAAAACAACTAAAGGGGGGACAAATATTGATTTAGAAAATGATACTCCACTTCAGCTTTATGTAGCTTTCAAAAAGAAACAAAAAAAAAGTGATTGTAATCATATCATGACAACCATATTTTTGATAATATGTAAAAACTGAAAGAATGAATTATTATATGTTAATGAATGAATGTGAATATGTTAATCAATGAATGTTATATGTTAATGAATGAATGTTATATGTTATTAATGGATGAATGAATGAATGTTATATGTTATTAATGGATGAATCAATGATTAATTTTATATGATTGGGTATGGGGAATTGAGAGTGATGTGAGGGGTGAGGGGGGAGGGCCAAATGAGCTTCCACCATCACGTGGTTGGCCTTGTTAAGTAGAGAATATTAAACTATACTCAAAACAAAGAGAAGCTCAATAAGGTAATGCACTTTTCAATATAAGAAATGCATCGTTTGAAGCATCAAACCAATATGCAATTTGTATGTATGATCAGTCGTCAGTCTCCGCAATGGTACATTTCCACAAAAAAAAATTAAATTAAATTTTGCTTCTTCGTTGCTCGCAATTTCAACGACAACCACCGACGAATCAACAGAAAGGCTTGATGAAGTTGCTATAGCTACGACGATGATTTCATCGTAACTCCCTACCCATTTTGTCGCCCTTCTGATGAACTTTTGGCGTTGTCTGGATGCTACTACTTGCCCATTTCGTCGCACTTTCGATGAACTTTTGGTGTTCTTCCAACACTACTCCTTGCTAATTTCGTCGCACTTTCAATGAACTTTTGGTGTTCTTCCAACGCTACTCCTTGCTAATTTCATCACAAAGTCGACAAACTTTTGGTGTTGTTTCGACGCTACTACTTGCCCATTTTGTCACACTTTCGACAAACTTTTGGTGTTCTTCCAATGCTAGTCCTAGCTAATTTCATCGCAAAGTCGACGAACTTTTGGTGTTGTTCCGACGCTACTACTTGCCTATTTCGTCATACATTCGACAAACTTTGGTGTTCTTTCGATGCTACTACTTGAGTATTTTGTCGCTATTTCGATGAACATCCTCTGTTGTTTCCACGCTACTGCTTGCCCATTTCGTCGAACCGATGATGAACTTCTGGTGTAATTCATTGGTGGATAAACAAAGTTTTCGTCGATATTCCGACAAAATCCTGAGGTATTTCACGATGTCGTCGACCGACGATTCTTCGCCATTATTTCAATGTTTAATTTTTCGTCAGCCTTGCGACGAAAAAACAATGACGGAAAGATTTTCGCCATTACATCGCTCTTCCGATAGAGATTTTTCAAACGACCGATGAACGCCCATCGAAAAATGGTGTCAAATCCAGTAGTGTCTAGTTTCGTAGACTAGAAGCCTATTTCCAAAGGTGAACTAAAAGGCTCAAGAGAGAACAAAAACCTTAACTAAATCAAATCATAAAAGCATCTTGGAAGTGTGTGTAAGTAGAGAATTTATTTCCTCTCCTTATAGACCATAACCCGCAACTACTAATTCAACGAAAAAAGCTACATTAATCATTTGACTCCAAAAGTAACTTGGAATTTTCTCCACTACTAGTCAGGTGTTCATAGCCCTAATGAAGTTGTTGCCGTGATCCCACGAACATTTCTCTACTTTCGTCGAGGAATCCATAGCCCTGGTAGAGATGTCCACACACCCACATGGTTGCTTGATTTTCAACATTTCTTTCTTTCTTTCTTGCTCTTGATATTACTTCATTTACTCAATTGTGTAAGCATTGAAGCTTACAGTGGGCTTGGAACCGCAGTGGTCACTGAAGCAGGTTTAAGATTTTTCACTTCTTTTCTTTCATAATAGCCATTATACAGTTTCACGAAGGCATTTAGTGTATTTCATGTAGGATCCAAGATGAGTGTGAAAGGATTGAATAAAGGGTTGAGTTCTAAGTCAAGGGTGAGTTTAAATAAGGAAACTGCTCCATAGTAGCAATCAGAGGCCAATGATTAAGAGTGAATAATTATCCACATAACACTAAGAGTGGACAACAAAGTGAACCATTCATTGAATGAGCATGGCTGCCACACCAAGAACAACAAAACATCCTCAGCAAGGAAAAAAAGTCCAAGAAACAAACAAAACAAAAGCAACGCAAAGCAGGGAGACAAAGGAAAACCAAAAGCAACCTAAACTAACCTATATATAGGTATTTACATGAGTAGCTCAAAAGAGTGCTTAAGCTTGGAAATATAATCATTAAGGTGTTGCCCGTTGATGGGAAATAGGACATCTTCACCAGTTAAGGTCTTAATGCCTAAAGCATTATCTCTGAGGATTTCAATAATTTGAAAGGGGCCAAGCCAAATCTTGTTGAATTTATCATGTCCCCCTTTCTTCTCATGGGCCTTGTCCTAGCATAAGACTATATCAGCAATTTTAAAGGCCTTGACTTTGGCTCGTTGATTAAACCATCTTTTGACTACGCGCTGGTGTTTGGTGAAGTTTTCAATGGAACGATCACACACTTCTTCTAAGTGTAGCAGCTCAGCTAGGCAAGCTTCTCTTCCATCCCCTTCTTCATAAAAGGTATTAATGAATTGGACAGTGGGGATTTTTAGGTGAATTGGAAATATTAGCTCCAAGCCCTAAACAAGGTGGAACAAGGAATCACCCAAGGCAGCCTTGTGGCGCTTAGTCTACCCAAGGGAAAAGTAGAGTTGGGTATGCCAATCCTTGAGATTCTTGTCAAGCAGCTTTTTGATGATAGTAATCAAGTTTTTGTTTGTATATTCAGCTAGGAAATTTCCTTGAGGATATTAGTTGGATGAAAAATTAAGGGTAATACCATAATCAAAGGCCTAACTAGCAAATTTAAGTGAGGAAAACGCAGAACCATTATCACATACTAATGCATATGGGCAACCAAAACAATTAATAATAAAACTTTCAAGAAAGTTAACAATTACCTATGTTGTACATTTCCTACAAGCAATAGATTTTGTCCATCTAGTTCAATAATTAGAGGTAGTTAGAATGTACTTGTGACTCGTAGATAATGGTGGGCTTACCAAACCAATGAATTTGAGACACTATTGTGTGAATGGTCTTACCTCCAAGACTGGTTGCACTGAGACAACAACATTCCTTTCTTTGGTTGTGGTAGTCTGGCAGACATGGTTATGAGCATCCTTGAAGACTGTTTGCCAATAGTAACCTGCTCATAGGATTTGATGAGCTGTAGAAGGACCTGAGCCATGTCCGGTACTAAACTTATCATGGAATTCTTATAAGACCCATTCTGCTTCTTCTTTCCCAAGGAACCTAAGGTAGACGCCTTCATGATTTCTTTTGTAAAGGATGGATCCTTGCAACATATAGCTGCTACTTTTCAGTCTGAGAGGACATTTTTGAACTCCCTACAAGTGCGGTGAGCACTTGTTGTTCAACAAATAAAAGACATTTTTGTCATACCACTCCCCTAGGGAAACATCCTCGAGCTAATACTGCTAAACTATGAGCTTGGGTCCTACTTCAGCTGTTGTTTCATCTATCATCCAAGTGAGGGCTTTTCCTCTTCCAATTTCATTGACTGAATCTCAATGTCATATTATTATAGCAAGGTAACCCATTTTTCTCTTCGTTCCACTAGCTCATTTTGCATTAGCAACGTCTTTATTGCTAGATCCGGGACAATGGAAAAGACCTTGTTCTGCAAGATGTAATGTCTAAAATTTTTAACTCCTCTAACCAAAGCATATGCCTACTTTTCTATGTTGTGATATCTTAATTCAGTACCCTTCAACGGAGCACTCATGAAGGCGATTGGATGCGCGTTTCCTTTATCATCCTTTTGAGTCAGAATGTTGGCACACAAATGATCTTAAGAAAATGAGTAAATGTAGAATGGCTTTAGATAATCAGGTCTAATGAGAACGAGTGCCTCAGCAATAGATTTCTTGATTTCCTCAAAGGCCTACTTTACTTCTGGGGTCCACTCAATTTTTGCATCCTACTTCAACATTGCATTGAGCAGCTTAACAATTTTAGCAAAGCCCATGATGAATTTTCTGACGAAATGTATCTTTCCAAAGAAATATTTCAACAATTTCTTATTGCTTGGCAGCTAAATCTTTGATAGGTACTGGATGCACTCAAGAGCTATAGAGATTCCTCATTCTAAAATAACATGCCCAAGGAGCTTGTCTTCAGTGACTCTGAAGATGCATTTCTTCGAATTGAGAGAAACCCTGAATTCTCTACACCTTTGAAAAACCTTGCATAGATCAAAGACATGATCACTTCGCTTCTTTGAAAACACAGTCAAATCATCCATGTAGATGATTACACACTTTCTTATCAGATCTTTGAAGGCTATTTCCATCGCACGCTGGAAAGTGGCTCCAGCGTTGATGAGTACAAACGGCATTCTTCTATAATCAAAGGTTCCCCACTTGGCGGTAAATGTTGACTTGTGTCGATCTTCATATTGCACCATCACTTGATTGTATCAGGAGTATCGGCCAAGGAAGGACATCATATGTGATCCATTAACAATCTGCAATACCTCATCCAATGAAGGCACTGGATAGTTGTCCTTCTCTGAAGCTTTGTTCAAATTGTGGAAGTCCACACACAATCTAATTTCTCCATTCTTTTTCCTAACCAGGACCAAATTAGACACCCATGTGGAGTGCCTGACTAGAAAGATGATTCTGGTTGACAACAACTTCTACACTTCTTTATAAATGGTGGGCTCCAACAATGCATTGATGGGACGTTGTCGTTTCTAGAATGGTTGGACATCCAGTCTAAGAGGAACAGTGTGCATGATAATGGAGGTATCATATTTTTTTAAATCTTCATAGCTCCATGCTACCACATCACGATACTTCTGCAAGGCATCAATGATTCTTGTCATTTCTTCTAAGGTGCAGACTTTACCAATAAACACATTTTTAACCTCCTTCGCTATCCCAAGGTTGTGAGTGTTGCACTAGTTGTTTATGGATTCCTTCTTTGCTTGTTGATCTCGATCTCGGATTTGATCCAAGTCAAATATACATTCTAGTTAGACCATACCCCATGGAATGGTATTCATTTTGAGATTGATGACTCCTTCTATATCCAATTCAAATTCTTTGGGCTTAGTTTCATCAATTATTTGGGTAGCAAATACATCAGAACTGGTGATGAATTCCAGGATATGCTTATCATCATTGAACACCTAAAAATAAGTGACGTTGTCTAGCATGGATGGGGTAGAATTCAGCTCAACAGTAAATTGTTTGAGGCTGGAAAAAGAAAGTGGTTGAAGTGTGTTGGTTGCTTGAGCCAAGGCATCAGCAGTATGGTTTTGGGAGTGAGGGATCAGCTAGATATTAAAGGCATCTAGGCTCTCTAAAAGATCCCAAACTCTATGCATGTAATTTTCCAACCTTCTATCATGACAAGAGTACAGTTTTCTGACCTGTTTTACTACCAGTTCTGAGTCACTGAACACTTGCAACATTTTTACCTTCTTTCTCATAGCCATTAAAAGACCATGAACTAACGCTTCATATTCTGCTACATTTTTGGTGCAATAAAACTGAAGCATATGGGTAGCAAAGTAAGTCTTACTCATAGGGCTAATGAGTTTGAATCTGTCTCTAGCTCCCTTCTTGGACTTGGATCCATCAAAGCATAATGTCCATAACTTGGAGGGCTCTTTGACTTTGGGTCCAATCATGTGTGCATCCCTCCTTGGTTTCTCATTTGCATCTGTCACTTCTAGAGTAGAAACAAGCTCATTATGGCTGGTGACAAGCTATCCATTTGGAAATTCCTTTTGAGATATGGCTTGTCCTTTGATGTGCTCTACTGTTGTTTGAAACAAGTAGCACTCAAATTCTGAATGGGAAGCATTGTGAACCCTACACCAGCTTGGCAACAAGAGTTCTTCAAAATTCATCCTTGCCCCTAGGATGAGCAGATCTTGTATGCATTTCTCCATGAAGTCTTGGAATCCATCTAACAGTCCTAAATTACCATCTTCATAGGACTCATCATCTTCTGATTCCACTAATATTTTTGTGCTTTGGGGTGCGTAGGCTAGGTTGGTGGGAGGACTGCACAGTACCAAGAGGACCTCATCAATTACCTCTTCCTCTATAAACTCTGATTCTCCTTGATAAGTCACGGGGCAATAATTTTCCAATTATGTTTCAACAAAAAACACCTCCTTGGTGTTGTTATATTATGTGATCATGAATTTCATGCGAGGTTCTCGATCGATGTGGATCTGATTTGGCATTCCCTTCCATGGCAACCACATGTGATAGAAATATTTTCCAGCCTATCTATTCAATGCTTTGGTGAAGTCTCGAACCAAGATTATTCTGTATGTATTCAGAATATCTGCAACCTAGATGTCAATAACTTGTTGCACCCTTGCGTCTACAACAATCTTCATGGGGATACAATTGATCTCTCCAATGATGTTTACTTTTGTTTTGTTTAGCTGAGTTACTTTTCTTCTAGAAAGTTTGGGGACAATCCCAAGAGCCTTGTATACAACCAAAGGCATGACATTGGTTGGTGCTCCAAAGTTGGTCAAACAATTGTGTAGGTTCTTCCCAAATATCCTAATTGTGGTAAGGAAGGGAGGTGTTTCAAACCTTTCATGGAAATTTCCCATAAGCGCATCAACCTGGGCCACTTGACCCTTGTCCTTTTCATTTGTCTTTTCCCTAGATTTCCCTTGATTTTTCTCCCTGGCAAGATATTTTTCAATTTGCTAAGTTGGAGTAGTGTCATTCTTCTTTCCTAGAATTTCCTACATTATTGGTTCATGTGGTGGCTCTTCAAAGGTGACCTTCTTAGTTGTTGTTTCTAGTGCCGCCTTGGAGGAAGGAGTTCCATTAATTACCCTAAAGAAGGCATGCCTAACTATAGGAACTTTAAGCAGCTCAAAGGTTGGCAAGCTGATTTTAACCCTCTTGAACTCTTCAGCTACATATTCACCCATTTGCTCAATTTCAATCTCAAAATATCTACCTATGGATGAGCTAGCGGGTTGGCTTTTTGTTTGGCTTGGCTGCTTGTTTTTGTACAAGTATTGGGTGGGAACATGGGGATAGCCAGGGTTGTTGTTAGCATTGGGGTCAGGTGGGATGTTGAAATTGTTAGGCAAAATGGAAGTTTTGAATGGTCCCCCCGCTTGCCTATTTCTTAAGTTATATGGAGAGGCTCTTAGATGGAACATTTGGACTTCATCTTCATGAGACTCTTCTTCATATATGGGACCATTATCTACTAAATTAAAGAGTTGAGATAAAGCTTCTTCATTACTTACCTCTTGTACTTCTTCGTTCTTGGCAGGGGTGGTCTCAATCTCAGGCTTGTTGCTCTTGCTTCGCAGGAATGGGGCCTGGTTGACCACGAGACAGGAGGAATCGTTCAGGTTGGATGGAACTATGTCTCTACAATTTGTGGTGTCAACAACATTTTTGACCTCCACTTGAAATATTTATGTGATTGTTTGAAACTCGGGGCAATCCAATTCAGAATGCCCACCAATCTTGTGAATCCTACACCATCCGAATAAGGTAGCCTCGGCGAGATACACTCCACTGGTTATCTTCTCACTACTAGAAAGTTGATCAAGAGGAGTGGGAACACCCCTGTTGTTTGGCCTTGTATTCCACATTTGGTTTTGTCTTTGCAAGGGTCTCCTTTCAAAATTTTGATTGGAGTTCTATCCTTGCTCATAGTTTTGTGCTGACGAGGTACCCGCTTTCTAGTTGTCCTGGATATCTCAATTGAGATTGGCTTGAATGATGCATTGAGAAGCTTGTAGCTAGTTGTTCTAATTTCTCAATTGTTTCATCTTTGTGGACATCTTTCAGATCATTTCCATTAGCTCATCCAATCAATCCTTCTCTATATTGCTCGGCTATGACGTCTGATTCTGAAGGAAGATGGGTTGTGCCACTAGCTAGTTTTGCTGAACGGGTGGGGATTCAGACCCTTGTAGGTATCTCGGTACTTGTGATGGTTGTCCATAAGTTTGCAATTTTTGAGGCTAAAAGTAATGAGGCACTAGAGGCATCTAGTTCATGGGCTGCCCTAGATGAGGCATTATGGGAAATTGTAACACTTAATTCATTAGGGGAGTATGATGTTGTAGTGCTTGGGTAAGTCCTTGAATCTACATAGAGTGGGCAACCTACCCCAAGGAGGGAAGTGGACCAGAGATGTTATGTCCCAAGTCGGTATTGGCTACAAATGCCTCAACATAAGCATCCACTAATGTGGTAGGAGTTGGTCGCCTCCTCTAAGCACCAATGCAACCGTGAGGTTATCCAATGTTGCATAATAAATGGGTAAGGCAGCAACATCATTGAGCACATATGGGGCTTACAGCCTTGTGTATGCTTGGTGGAATCGATCATTAAAGGAGTTGATCGGCTCATTGACTTCCCTTCAGATGGACATAAATTGTCGATATAGCTCAAAAGGGTTGATTGGGATCCTGTGCTTTTGTAGGAAGGAATTCACCAACAAGGTCCAAGATGTGATGGACCCCGTTGATAAGTTGGTATACCAATAGAAGGCCTCTTCCCCTAAGGTATAAGGGAAAATATTACATGCTACGTCCTCTTGATCAATTTGGATATCCTTCAATGTTGCTTGGAAGATCTTAATATGTTCTTCAGTTGTCCTTTGCAAATCTCGAGGATAGAACTTCATGCAAAAGCTCTCTGGGTTCTTAGGCATGTCATGGTAAGCATTGAAGAAAAATGGGGAAGAATTATTTCCCATCCAAGCCATAAGGGGAGGTTGGGGTGGTATTTTCTATTGAACAACAACTTGGTGCTGCATAGGGGCAGTGGCAGTTGGGACTGTGCCTAGGATTTGGAAGGTAGAGACTAGGGCGGCACCCTAACTATGGGAAGAAATTGGTTGGAAAGCAGTTTGAGATGGAAAGAGGAAAGATGAGTGTGTAGTTGATGGAAAGAGGAAGGAGGTGAAAGTGAGGGTGAAGTGGATAGAATGGAGGAGGAAGAAGAGGTTGCATCCTCTCTCTTAGTCATTTTAGCCCTTGTAGGAGGTTGTAGTTCTTGAAATTCCCCTTTATTTGGTGTTGACCTTAAAACTCTCTGGAATATTTTAGGGGAAAATGAACTGATTCAATCTAGCTTAGCTCAAAGGGCCCTCCTTCTAGCGCTAGTTCTGTTGATGGGTTTTTTAGCACTTTCTCAATAGAAGCAGTGCATAGTTGCACTACCTCTTTGAAAGGAAATCTCCAACAACAATTTGTTGAAAATCACCCCAAGGTCTCTTGGGTTTCAGGTCATGACTTGCTTGGAATGTCTCAGTTGTTTTGATGTGATTTTGCTAGTAATAATAGGGCATACTTACAGAATTAAGTTGGAGAAGAATCGGATCTTCTAATGGAGTTCTTAAGATGGGAAAGTGATTCCACAATTGTTGTAGGTTCAAACAGCAGTCTAAAACTCTTATTTTAACTTCATATTTGGCTTTACAATGTGTGATGAACCTTGTTCAAAGTCACTTCTAAAAAAAGGGAAAAGGATAGGGAAAAGAGAAATTTCCTAGACCTAAGACTAGCAATGAACAGTGACAATGGAGGACCCTACTACAGATAACCTTCCTAAAACTGAATTCCACTTAACCAGATTACTTCACAGTCTCATGAAATTAGTGCAATCTTCTAAGGACTATAGATATTCAACCATTCAACCACCATAAGCATGAAAAAAAAACTAGAAATTTAGTCCAGCTTTTGATTTATGCCTAGACTAACTTTACACAATAGATTTTTTCAATATCAATGAACAATATTAACTAATCTACTAAAGAAAGCTAAGACATACAGAACAACAAAGTTAATCTACTCAAATTCACTAACTAAGAGAAGAAGAATCATGAAACATGCAAAGGAACAAAAAGTATGGACAAGGAAGGTTTCCAACACACAACAGAATTTTTCAATATCAATGAACAATATTAACTAATCTACTAAAGAAAGCTAAGACATACATAACAACAAATTTAATCTACTCAAATTCACTAACTAAGAGAAGAAGAATCATGAAACATGCAAAGGAACTCAAAAATCCACCAAATTCAATGAATTTCTATTAAAATTTCAGTAGCATGTCATTACAACAACTCAACTCTCTCTTGAAAATGAGAGGAGACCCCCTATTTATAGTGTCCAAAAAACAAAATGAATGGCCAAGATTGATTTGCATTGTGTGGCTAAGATTCACTACAAACTAGGGTTTCACCTATCCTCAAATATATTACAATTTAAAATTACATCCTTTTCATTTAGCCTACTTTTTCCTCTAGTGAGCAGCACTATAGCAAATTTGTCTTGTATTTGATTTCCTTTATTGTAGCTATTTGGTGAGGAACTCATCATCAATCATGGGATTTCATTTTCTTTTCTTCACAATGGCGTAGTCCACAAACTTTATGATCAGTGCCTAGAGATTGTTCCATTCTAATATATCTGATTAAATTACTTGGAAATTCAATCTCCTTGATTTGATTGTAATCTTATCCCAATATTTATCTCATTTCTACGTATTCTTTATTATTTGCTCAAATTGAGTGAAGGGACATGCAACAAAACTCAAGAAATCTAGTTTCATGGAATCCATGGTTCCATTTTCCATCTTCTTGTGGAAGTATGGCCCCAATTTCTCTGGGTCCAGCTCATTGGTGGGCACATCAAGATCTGTCATCATTTTTAGATATTCTCCATAGTCTATCCTGATTTCCTTGACCCAGTCAATATCCAACTCCGCTTCATGGAGAACTTGCTCCAACACTTCCTATCAGTGATCCAATCCCAAGTTCCATGTCTCTATGAGCCAATGGTCACCCTTTACCAGACCAAACTCCTTTTCCTATAATTTATCAAGTATCTTGAGAATGGCCTCCAATTTGGGATACGTAATCTTGTATAGCTCAAGGAAGTTAGTGCAGAAATTCCTTATTCCCTCAAGTATCCTTTGCTCCTCTAGGAACTTTTTGGTTGTCCTAATAGTGTAGCTTATGCCCATACTTCCATTGTAGAGGACCTCTTAGAATCAATCCTCTATTTCCTTCATCCAATTCTTTCTATTCTCCAATTGGTCAATGTTGTCCTTAGACAGCAGTTACGGCGGTGTCGAGGACGTGGTAGGGATCTCTTCGACTAATCACCATTGTTGGATGTATGTTGTTAAGTTAGCCACTTGTGCTTTCAACTCCTCCTTAGAAATCTTATCTTTGTGCATTTGGTGCACAATGGTGGCAACGGATCCTTGGAGATGGTCAATCTTTTACTCTCTCGTGGTTGTTCCTAGATCAAGGGTGGAGACATTGTAGCTTACCCCTTCCTCTCCCATGACTAGAGTGGCTATCTACACAGTTGGATTTCAATTTCTTTCTTTCCCGAAGCCTCATGTTTTGTCTTTTTTCCTTCTTCTTCATCAGAATCCTTAATGAAAATGGTTTCCTTTCATGAGGATTTGGTAGATGCATGTTCCTTGGGGTTTTCCTCATCTTCGGTGGCTTTCTCTTCTTCTTGGTCTTGCCCATGTCCTTCATGATGTTCCATTTTTTGGCTCTTCCTAGTTTCAACGTCTTCCTCAGGCTCATCTTCTTCTTGTTCTTCTTGCTTCTCAAAAAGAGGCATCTATTTATCATGTTCGGGGCTCTTATTTTCTTCTCCAGCTGGAGGCCCAGTGTCTTCCTCAATTTCCTCCTCAGTGTTCTCCTTGTCATAATTTTTCCTTTCTACCTCTTCTCCAACATTCTTGAGATGTTGAGCCAACTCCTCTTCAAGGTTTGGGTCAAAATTTTCCACAATGTATTTGGTACCCGACTCCTCAGTGTCTTCCTTAGATGACTGTGTTTCTTTTTCCTCTCCTTAATGCACCACTTTATCAATTACAAGTTGTTGGTACTCAGGGCACTCATGGTAATCATCTACCTCCTCTTCCATTTCTTTTGTTACCTCTCTTTCTTTCTGCTCCAATTCTTCTGATATTCCCATTATTTTTTTCATTTTTGGTGGCTCAGTTGGAGGAGTGGGGAGATTTGCAACAAACTATGCCAAGGAAGCTTGTATGTCAGGTTAATTAATACCCCAGATAGCTCCATTGGGATGTTTTGCATGTGGTGAGTGAAGGCTTCTGGGAGTGATAGAGTGGGCATTAGCATTGTTATAGCTAGCGGAAGAGATGTTGATGGAGACATGGAGGAAGAGGAGAGTGGAGAGGTAGTGGAAGAGAAAGATTCTATTATCAATACTTGTTTGGTAGGTGGGGTGGAAGCAAGGTGGACTTATATTTCCACCGCAGGTGGAGAAGTAGCAACTACTACCTGAGAAGCAAGTAGTGGGGAAGTAGTGGTGATTGCGAGAGTAGAGGTAGCAGGTGGAGATTTTGGTTGCTCGACCTCTAGCTCCTCTCCTTCATGGAGCGGGTCCTCCTGGATGGTAGGAATTTTTGTGAAATTCCCTGATTTCTTTCGTTTCTTGGAAGGTTCTCCCTCTGAAGCCTTTCTTGCATACACCTTAGGCTTGGGCTGACTTTCAGCCTTTTCTTTCCTCTTCCTTGACCTGGTGGCTAGAGGATATTTTGAAGTTTCTCCAGTCGGGGCAACAGCTATCCCACTGTCGGTTTTTCTTGTCGGCTTGTCCTCAAGTTCTCCATATGTCAAGGTGACCCCTTGTAGCTTCAATTGGCCGATCTTCCCATCGATCCATTCTTTAGTTCTTTCCTTGATTGGATTTTTCAAAATATCGAGGTCATTGACCTCTTCTTCATTCTAGTCAATTAGTGGCAGTGGGAGATTGGAAACCACACTGTATCAAGGATCAATCATTGTACTTTCATCCTCCATCACTTGGTCCAGTATAGGGAACAAGTTGACCCTCTTGAAAAAATACACAGTCATGCCCATGTAGAGCCTCATTCGCACTTCTTTGTCATCCTTTTGGTTGGCCCAAAACTCTTCATGATCATGTATGTGGATGTGTTCAGCCATAACCATCTTTCTAAGTTTTCCATAGGGGTCCATCCATAGCCGGGCATTATAGAGCTCCAGGCGGTATTCCACGAGTTGCTTATCCAAATGGTCTACACATTGGGATGTGTGGAGTTCATACATCCCTTGGCCGAAGGAGAGGGGATAGGGAATCCCCACCTTATGTTTGTTGTTGAGGAGGGTGTGTACATGCTATAGCTGCCGAGAGAGTTCTAGCAATATTATCTGATCATTTGGATACCGGGGCAGCTTGTACAATTTCTTTGAAAAACCTTTGGCTCAGATGTATGTGAATTTAGGGAACTGTATAAACAAGAAGCCGAACTAGTGGATATAAGCATTGGCACTAAGGGAGACTCTCCATTCGAAGTCACCCCCGAGCAGTCTGATAATATGACCTATAAATGCATCATTGACTCTGCAATAATCCCTCTTGAAATTCCTCTACTAGAGATGAGGGTAGCTATCATAGACCTTTAATTCTCTACTCGAAGCCTCATCAGGAGCCTAAAACAAGCCTCTATATTGCTTCTGGTCAGCCAACAAATAGATAAGGTATGAGGTCATGTATAAGTGTGAGGTCTTCTTCACAACCACAAATTGCTCGTGTATGAAATTACTATTTATTCCTACCCAGTAAAATTTGGTTTTGCCTTGGAGGATCTCTTCCATGAAATATAACATTCATTCTTGAAATTAGGCAGCATTCAGAAGGCCCATTAATCTGCTCAATAGGGTTACCAATTTGTGGTAATCCTCATAGAATTCGTTGCGAAAGACCTCCTGGGGTACCTTAGCTACACTATCCCTCTTTTCTTTTAACCAGTATTGATTTATGATGTTTTTGCACTTGAGGGGGTCTGAATCCCACATCTCCTTGGTATCTTCTTTGGATGCTTCCTCCATCTCTCTCAATGTAGGGATATGAAAATCCTTCCCCATTGATTTGGTAGACAAGTCAGCCAAAACATTCCCATCTCCTTCCACTATTCTTCTAGATTTTGGTTGATATGCCTCCTTGCAGGCCATTACAAGCTCAGGAGTGATGAGAGCGGGCAAGAAACTAGTAGCTTTGGCCAACCCACTACTTCTAATCTTTCTTGCATTTTCTATTGTGGGGTTGATCTAGACCCTTTGCTTGAATTCATCGATATCTATAAGCCTGATATTTGTATCTGACGCCTTTTTCCAAGCTCTGGTGACCTTGGATTTTAGGGGTTCCCCTTGGAACTTGTACTTCATTTGATCTTTATCCTCTTTTCCCCAAGGTACTTTAGCTAACTTCTTTCCCTTCTCTTTCTCCACGGCCGCCTCTGAAGGTCCTACACCTGGTTCCATATATCCTACTGGTGAGAGAGCAGTAAGCACATTCAAGTATGAAAATATTGGGAAAGCTAGAAAAAATCCTGCAAAATGATGTTAGATAAGATAACTCACCATTTAAGCATCCTAACATTTCTTATCAATCAACATCAACCTTTCACAGGAGGGAGTTACAGTAAGGCAGGCCTAGGGGTGTCGACTTCCCTAGGCTGGTGGTTGTTTTGAAGTAGTTGCAGGAGGGACGACAATCAAGGCATGATGATCTGCCTGTCCCAGCCTGCCTTAAGGTTTGGTCATTGTGTTGGGTCCACTGAGGAGGATGAACCTTTTGGAACGTGGGTTGAGATCATTTTGAAGTTTGGAGGTGTTAAGGTCATCTTTCAAGCACACGGGATCAAAGGGGAGCTTGGTCATTTGGGATCTATCATTGAAACAACACCGGAAAGGAAACATTCCGCCATGTAGAACCCATAGCTTTAGGAGGTGGCAGATGCTTCATTGTTGAATTTTGAATCATTCAAAAGGACACAGGTTGGAGGGCACAGACAAATAGTGGGTGATGGTCATTCGAGACGACGGAGGCCAGTCGAAAGTCTAGTGAAGGAAACTCGCATCCATGGGTCTACGGAAGGCTACGACATCTACTCATTTTTCATCGATCAATCCATTAGAGATGGAGAGGCAATGGAAGGGTTGGACCTCGCCTAGTAGGCTAACAGATTTCTACAGCTATTTTGGGATGACAAAAGTGGAATGGAGGTTTGCGACTAGCCACCCGGAGGAGATGGTCTGAGCAATACTTAACACTTGGTTGCTTTAGCTTTTGGGATTGAGACCCACAACACGAAAAGGTCGAGTTATGGAGGCCATTTGGAATGACGAAATCACCACGACGGCCCACGAAAGGAGACCCATGAGGAGGGGTTCGCGGAGGGGCTAACACTTGGTCATTTTAAAAACGTAAATGGAACTGGTTGATAGAGGGGAAGTCATGACTTAGCCACCAGGGAGGCATCAGAGTCTTGTCATTTGGACAGTCGTTATGGTGTTAGCAAAAGGGAGGCAGAAACCTGCCTAACTGGACCTACAAGGTAGGTTAATCTTGCTAAAAGCTTGGGTGGTGGCGAAGGCCATAGAGTCCGCTGAGTGGACCTCTAGGCTATGAAATCCATTTGAAATGGAAAAACCAAGATGGACGTTTGCAAGAAAAATTTCGTAGGGTTAATCCTACATCATCGAGACTTGGAGATTGTGGCAGAGTTTGAGTTTGTTGGGCGATCGATGGAATGGGGTCCGCACACTAGAAATTCATTATCGAATAGTCATTTGGAACGATGGAGTTTAAAAGGCACTCCAGAGGCAAAATTATGCGGATGCGGACCCAAGAAGGTCAACGGATCCCATTCAAGTTTGTGAATTCAACCAAGTTCAAGGTAGCCAAACAGAAGGAGCCCCTCGCTAGGGTGGACCTGATGGAGGAGTTTGTTGTTTCAAGTTTTAAACATGTTTCAAAGGATGGCGATGGCGATGATGAGGTGCAGACCTATAGAGCATGGACACTCTAGCTAATGAATATCCATGAAGACATCAAGTTTTGCACGCAGCTAATGAGATGATTTTCACCAAGTTTTAAAATTCTAAGAAGTGGATTTTGTGCACCTAGATCCGTTCTAGTTGTTTATCAAATTTTCTTGCTTCAAATTAATAAATTTTATAGAGAAATTAAGAAAAACTTGAAATAGGGTATGCGGTGAAAAACCTACCTCTAGAACCCAATCAAGAAGGAAGACCAAATAGTTAGCAACGACCTGGAATCGACAAATGAATGCAGCAGGCATGACAGCGGCATTTGTTGGGCTCTTTGACTCACTTTTGGATAGTTGAAAAGTGAAAATGACAACTCAGGAGGGACTATTTATAGATGTTAGTGTATTAAATGCACCTCATTAATGATCGTACGACGGTATTGAAGGTTGGTGAACAATCATTTTGAAAACAGCCACGGGAAGGGCAGATTTCGATGGGTGGACAACAGTCAACAGGTGGTTGTTCGGAAGGTTGGAAATGAAAACACTGATGAGAGAGGTGGGTCCCAAATGGCAGAAGGTCACTGGGCAACAACCATCTAGAACAACCACAGAGTGAAGGAAACTCACATGGGGCAGCCCAGTTGGGCGGACCCTCACCTCTCCAAGGATGCCAATTCCAAAGAGCAAAGGAAAATAGCTAAGGGAACTCCGCAAAGGCCTAAAGCCTTGAAAATTTGAGGGGGGGAAAACATGGTCACCTCCAAATGACTTCTCTAAAGCTCATTGACCATCAAGGACATAAAATAGGGGGCACACTAAATGAGGCAAAAATAAAAGCAACCCGGCGAAGTGAAAAAAAAGAGGGCCCCCATTCTGAACGGGGCATGTATGCTAAAGGCACAACAGTGAGTAAGCTACAAATGTGTTGTTTATTACTGTGTGAATTCTTAGAGTGTGAAAGAAATTATTTCATCTAGTAAATAGTTCATGATTATTCGCTTAGATTAGTAGTCGATGCAAGGGCATCTGAGTCCATAAAAAATCTTGCATAAAAAAAAAAAACTTCCTTTAGTTTCTTGATCTTGGTTTTAGCATTGTTAGTTAAATTGGAACTAGTTGTTTTAGGAGGTTTTAAAAAATATTTTGGATAATATAATGATGTCACCTTGTAAAGGATCTTAATGGGTGTCTTCATGTCCAATTTGGTGAAGATTTGATAAAATTTGGCTAAGTTATGGCTTTGTATTAGGTTTTTGGTATGTTACTAGTTGTAAAATTTTGGGTTTCTACCACACAGGTCTACCTTATGTGGATGTTTGGTCTACATTGGGATTTGTGAGAATATGTTATTGAATCAACCAATTTTTATTAGGTTCCAAAGTATTTGACCTATTACAATGTGTTTGTTCGCATGAACAATATCAATAGGTTTGTTTGCATTCTCGAAGATATCTAAATCAATTGAAGGCGAGTGCAGAAAGATGGGGGGCCAAAGAGTGGCCACCCCATTTTTTTTAAATCCAAAACATGATCACGTTATAATGTGCTTGTGTTATAACGTGATCACATTTTAATTCATATAAACAAAAAATAAAACATTTCATTTCATTTTATGCCTTGTTGTTCTCAATTTGGTTTGTGGCATGCAAACCCTCCAAGAGGCACTCATGTTCCAGGAAGGAAAAAATTCCTTCGTTTCTTCATCAAAATTCTGCCACGACATCAGGGAAGTCAAAGGAGTAAGTTGTTTTTTGTGTGAATTTGGTATTAAAGAGGTATATTTAATATTTTTTTATGTAAATTTATTTAATTTTCAAAAAAAGATAATGTACCTCCTTCTCCTCCTCAAAATCCTCAAAATCCTCAAAATCCTCAAAATCCTAATTCACATCATGCTGAAATCCCTAGTGAATAACAACCCCAACAAACACCTCCAACAATTCCTCATCATGCTCCAATCACTCAAGAAAATTTAATGGGGAAAATTAAAATAATAAAAAACAAATTGAGGAGTTAATTGCAAGGTTGAGAGATCCTGCAAGCACAACCTCGCATAGAACCACACTTGATCAATCACTTGAATTGATAATATCACATGTAGATTCAATTAGCAAGCAAATATGTTGTAGTTAGAGAAGAAACTAGAGTTTAGATAATTTTATACAAATAAATTATCATATAAACAAGTTAAAGATGAAAAAATTATGAAATTTGATTGGTGTTCACTATTCACGAACCCTAAAATGAATCAACCTTTACATCCTTCAAGCGATAGTTTCCCTATCCATTAGTGCAACCACCAAGGGATAAAGAACATTGTTTGGAAAAAGTGGTGGATGGGTTTTTGACCATCCTCCATGCAACAATAATGAGGTGCCACAATATTTTTTGAAGAAACTCTACTGTGAGTTTTTCTTCAATAATTTCATCCCAAACTATTTTTGGCATGCAGGACTTCTAGGGTAGAGGCAAGGGCTCTAACAAGATAGGGTGGGGGTGCGTATCAATGCCCAACAGCCAATGAGATGAGCACTTGTTAGACTAGTGTATGAGCATGTGACTATCCCTTTCATTATGAAGGAGAGTGTTGAGGTGGATACATTGCAGTCAATTAGTTCCCTCACCCAGAGCCTCATACAACATACTAGTCCTCTAGCACAGGGTGAGTCAAGCAAGTCTTCAGAGAGTAGATTTCCTCCTCATTTTTATCAAGATTGTGAGTCACTCTATGTTTATGATCCCACATATAGTTAAGATGCAAGTTCCCAGGGTAGATTTGTAGTTGATGAGATGGTGATGAAGATGCCCTCCTTAATGGCAGATTCAACATTGATAGTCAAGTAAATGTTAGCAAGTTCATTGAATTTAATTTATTAAATTTTCTTTTTGAAATGCAAGTTTAACTAAATTAGTTGAATGATTATAATGAAATTTCAGGGTCATAGTGTTCACACTATTTTCAGCAATCCTCCACCTTCGTATTACATGACCACATGTACTATGGAGGTATGTACCAAGTAAATAAATATAAATAATACTTGTGAATAGCTAAACATTATATAAATGGTATTCTTATATCTCATTTTGGATGTTGAATAAGTTAATCTTGGAGCTTCGGTGGTAACACCTGCCAGTGGAGGTGGTCATTGAAGTTTCACTTAGGTAATACAAATTATTTATAATTTTAAAATAAAAAATATATTCTGTCAAATTGAATAATGTTTAATGAATTGAAGGTTCTAGATAATTTATAAGTATGTTTTGTACTTTTTAATTAATTTGATTTCAGGTTGTTATACACTTCATAATCTATGAATTTCATTTTTTCATGTTGTTGACCTCCAAAAATATAGGCTAGTGGCATCACTAGTTTGTAGCATACCATTTCACTCTTATCCTCCTAACTATCATCACTAGCTTGTAGCATACCATCTCTCTGCTCATTGTTGGACTCATGGATGTTTCTCAGGATATTTATCTTATTACTAACCTTGTTAGATATGTTGAATATACTTATCATGATGACTATGTTATTTCATTCATGTTATGGATGTATACTTTCATTTATACCTTTGAAGTGCTTGACATCATAGATGACTACTCTCTTGCTTTCTTGACTGTATATTATCATCTTCTATCAATTATCTTCAATGGTATCTACTCCATAAACAAGGTATTGTCCACTTATTATTTAGAAATATATGCCCTCTTTCTATCCCTTCACAAGGACTATCCTTTATGAATATGACCAAAAGGGCACTATCACTCTAAACTATCCTTTAATAACAAACTATGCATGCTCCTCTTATACCATTGTACTATTTTTTTTGCTTCTCCTATGAGACTATCTTGTAGCATTGGATTTCATGTGACTACCACAACATTCATGACTGCCGTACACTCTTTACCTTGAGGTATCTTGGTTCAAAACATATAAACGATATCCTAATAAAAAATCATCTTCCACAATTATCCCTTGAAGAATTCTTTGTTATTGAAATACAAGTGATTTTCCTATATAAGGGGAAATACATGACGAGTTACTTCATGCATGATATTGTATGTTGCATTATCCCAATCTAACAACTAATGGTCTTAAATGCTACCAATAAACAAGGTTCATAGTGGGCGATCAGTGAACAATGAACCCATCTAAGGATGCTCAAGTCAAGGGGGTCTCCTCTCTCCTCCTCACCTATAAATCTCTCCTCCTCACCTATAAATGTCTCAATGGACCAAGGGTTTCAGGCTTGGCTTGTAGGACATTGGTCACAACTTGGGTTACAACTTTCATTCTCCCCCTTTATATACCCCAACCAAAAATATTGTTGAGGTCAACCTTGAGGTGATGAAATCCTAAGAAAACCTCCTATTGAAATTAAATAGAGAATGATGTTGTTTTTGATTCCCAAGATCATTCTTGAGAGTCACGAGGGAAGAGCATACACAGACAATCACTCCTCAGGTCTACAAATATTGAAAAATAATAGTTTTTTTGATATTCAATATTGCATGTAGCACAAGGAGAGAGCTTACACACCACTAGCCTACCAAACATGGAAAACAAGTTCTTTTTAATACCCAAATTCAAATGTGAAAGTTGCATTTTTCAATTTTAAAACACAAATCAAAATGTGTAATTTGTATTGTTTAATTTTAAAACCCAAATTAAAATGTGTAATTTGTATTAGTCAATTTTAAAATGCAAATCAAAATATAAATTTTTTTTTAAATAAATCTTGCAAGACTTGTTAGTAGTTTGCTTGTTTCTTGTCTTCTCCCAACATTTACCACAAGCTGCACAAATGTGTTAGTTCCAAGAAAAAATCACTAAATTTTAGGGTTATTCTAAAACAAAATTAAATAGAATAGAATCAGATAGCTACTATAACAACCAAAATAATTATTATAACTAAAGAAAATGCATTGATATACCTCAAAAGCATCTATGTGTCTATGAAGAAGCGTCAATTCGTAACAGAAGTGCTCAGTCGTAACAAAAGCATCGTTGCAATCCACAAAAGTGTCACTATAACCTGTAGTGATAGAAAACATAAAAGCATCAAAACAAAAGTGTTTATATATATCCAAAGCACCACTATACAGATCAATAGCGTTGATGTGTTATGAAAGCATCACTATGTAGAAAATAGAAGCATCAATTTGCTGCAAAAATGTGACTATAACCTATAATTCATCAAAAATTTCAAGAAACGTCAAATCATTGACATGGGTCACACTGAGCGTGCCAAAATATCATAGGGGAATAATGGGCATTGATTAGAAGATGCAATTAAACAATTAGGTTTAGAAAATATCAAAAACCCACAACTAGGGAAGATCAATTAAACCCATTAGAAATGAAGTTAAATGCAATTGAACCAATGAATAAACACAAATCAAATTAAGATCAATTACTCAAAGAAAACAACTTTATAAAACCAAGTACTCCATTGGAGAATTATGCCAATTTATGATTTGGATTGCTCAAATTATGCATAACCAATGTTTCAAAAGCTTTGATGATGATCTTGACTTACAATTATGATGCTCAACTACTCAAGAATTCTCTCAAAAAGGTTATGAATTCCTTATGAGATTTGTGAATATCTTTTATGAAGAGGATGGCTTGTTTTATAGAATTCGAAGATATTCGATCAATGGTGAAGATTGAAGATGAAGATCAATAGTTCAGATTAGATCAAGATATAAAGGATTGAAATTGAATGAGAGCTTTAGTTAACTGAAAATATGTCCTCATTTCAAGGAAATTAGTTTGTTTAGGAGGGAAGATATTTTTAAAAATAAATATTCCCTTCTTGAAAATGCAATATGCCATGTGCAAGTTGGAGGAAAATTATTAATTAAATAATTAAGAAATTATTTAACTGTGAGGTGAGAGGAAATTAGGATTTAATTAAATAATTCAAAATTATTCAATCATGTGTGAGAGGTAAAATTAATATTTAATTAAATAATTCAAGATTATTTAATCAAAGTGGGGAGATAGAAATTTGAATTTAATTGAATAATTCAAAGTTATTTAATTAATGTGAAAAGAAGGAAATTGATGAATTTTGATAAATTAATCAAATAATATCAATTATTCAATTAATAAAAGAAAAATGAATTTAATCAAACACTTAGTGGAAATTGTTTAATTAAATTGAGGAATCAGTAGATAATGAGGAAAATGATGGAAATTAACGAATTATGAATGTGTAATGCACTCAAACAATTTTAGGTGTCTACAATTATTACTAAATTAATTTTAAAATCTTTAGATCATATATATATATATATATAAAAACATATATATTTCTGTATGTATATTAATCTTTCTCAAATGAATATATATCAATTTTAGGTATAGGAATATATGTATAAAGAGATTCAAAACTAAATATACACATATTTCCATATTCAGATATCCTTTTTCCATAAAGATTTTTTTTATAGAATAATTATTTTTGATAACAACCATGCTTACCTTTTTAACAATATTCTATCTAACAAAACACATGCCATAAAAAATAATATGTAGGTAAAACAATTAATGCATTATTGCAATATCATGGAATATGTAGACAAACATAACTGGTGCACTATAGTCATACATTTTATGACAAATAGATCTATAATAATCATTGCAATCAAATTAAATCATGTGTGTGTTTCTATTCTCAAAATGATGGTGGCCCTAGTGTTTCTATTTGGATCTTCTTCTCTCTCTTTGGTGATACTCATCATTTTCATTTGGGAGGGTAAAACATAATCTCCTACATCCACCTCATCAGATTAGTAGGGTGGTTAGTCTAGAAAACACACACACACACATATCAGAATAAATTACTTAAACATAAAACATAAAGTTTAACATTCATTATTGTCTCAATATCATTCAATTTTGTATGATCACTAACTAAAAAGAATATCCAACTACTATTAAAATGAATCATCATCATCATATCCTCAGTGTTCTAATTTATATTTTTAGCATCATAATCAAAATGTAGAGAAAAACATAGCATAGTCTAAAGGGCTCAAAATGGGATGTGACATATCCAAAGAGGATTTTTTAATTTTTTATTGGTAGATCATGGGTAAATTTTAGATTTATGCTTTCTTGTTATTTTCCCTACTTAGGCTTTTATTAATGTATATTATTAATCCAATCATCAAAAGGAACTCAAGAATTATATTCACATAAAATAGTTACCCTTAAATATTTTCCATTATATTTTGGAAAAATAATTTCTAATGTATGTTATTTTCATACTTTCATCAAAATCCATTCAATATTTTTTTAGTTCTAGAATTGATAGTGGAAGAAATTAAATTGTTAGTTAAGCATATGAGAGGCATAAATAAAAAGGGTTTTAAAATGTCATTAAAAATAGGTACATATGATATATAGTAAAAGAAATGAATATTTCATTGTGAATTATGTACTAGAAATGGATATAAAATATTAATATAGAGGTAGAAATGAAAATTAGTGGGATTACTTAATATTCCATTATCGAATTTCATATAGTTTCTCACATTCATAAATGTATATTCCTATTCTTCATGTGGAGGAATCATCAAGGATTTTAAATGATAAATTTATATAAATTTTATAAGTATCAAAGTATCATAGACCTACACAAGAACCCCAACATGTAGAAATGGCTATAACCTTGACTTGTGACACTTCCCACAATTCTAGCTTGTAATAGCATCTAGTACCTTCACATGAAGCAACTAGTTTTAAAATTTCTTAGTTTGATCTATTTTTTTACTTGAGCATCCTTCAAGACTCCTAAAACTTTATCCAACATTCAATATCATATATTCTTTATGCACTTTTTAATGTATATATTTATTTTTGTATTTTAACAAATTATAGTTTGTGCTTCCCATCTCCTATGCTTCATATTATAAACCAACGTCACTTAGTTTTAATTATAGTATTTCTATATATCATAGGATAGTTTTGATTTATTTATTAATAAATTAGAAATAAAGAATGTAGTAATCACTAAGGCATATGAACACTTAGGAGGTTCCAAAATTTTATATTTTAAGAAGACACACCATTGAAAGAAGCCATCAAATAACCAATGCCTTGAAGAATATCAATTCCAAATAGAGTGCAATCAATTTCTTGTATAAAAGAGTAGCCAAATGTTGAGGATATTGAGCATGCATAAGTGCATCAAGAAGTATTTATACAGTAAGGAAAAGATCTTGTTGAGCCATATATGCATCACGGTCATCTTCATGCCACTTTTAATGATCCTCTAGATAGTTTTCAACATTAACATAAAAATACCTTATTATTAGTGGATTGAGTGTCCTTATTATGGTTTAGATGTGAAATACATTGTAAAGGAAGATTAGGGTCCTAAGTAGCTTGTGGCATAAACAAAGTAATAAGTGCAATGTAGTACCCCTTTGTTTATGCTTATGCTTTTTGTTGATACTTTCTCATACTGTTAGACCTATGATGTTTTGTTGGATACTTTGATCGCTGGTTTTGAGCGATGGTGGATTATTCTGTGACATGATGATACTTGTTTGATGATTATTGATTTCAAACATGATATGAGTTAGTGTAGATGTTTATTTTCAGTTCTTATTGATATGTATATGTTTATGATGGACTAACAACATTTATTTAGTCAGTTTTATTGTGATGTATATTGGTGTGGAGAACAGAATCACATCACTCGCTTGTGAGTGCCCTGCGATATCTGTGATTTTCTCCGCACAGTGTGTCTGTTTAATGCTTTATATATATATATATATATATATATATATATATATATATATATATATATATATATATATATATATATATATATATATATATATATATATATATATATATATATATATATATATATTATATATATCCGCGTTATTTGCTTGGTTTACTTGAGTTGCGGTACATGACAGAGCTCACACATTGTGTCAGTGCATGTCAAGACTCAACGGAAATGTTGAACGGGAGATAGTAGTTAGGTTTATCCTAGTCCAGTCTTTAACCTTAGTCTTAGTACATTGTCAGTTTTCAGTTTTGAGTCATAAGTTCATCTTGTATTTTCTATCTGGTTAAAACATTTTGAAAAGGTAAATATTGGTTAATTTTAATGTTAGTTATTGTGTTTTAATTATTGTTATTTAATTAAAATTTAAATATGATTGAAATTTACTTACTTGATAATTTAATACATTAGTTAGCTTATTTAGTTAAATAGTTGGTCTTAAAAAGATTTAACTATTTTAATTAAATTAATTAATTAATTAAGTTAAAATATTAAGTGTGTAAATTATATTGTATTTAAAAGAATTAAAAATAAATAGAATAAAATAAAATGCATGTGAATTTAAATTGTGATTGGAAATTGATTTTTTAGTATTGAAAATAAAATAAAATAAATTTGCATGTGGTTTGAAAATTTGATTTTTAAGATTTAAATTTAAATAAATTAATTAAATTTAGATGCAAATATTTGAAATGGCAAAATTGCCGAGAAGTGGAGAGGATATTTTCTCAACAACTTCTCGACATGTGTGTGAGTGCCATAATTACATTGGGGTTGTTGAAAAAATTCACGGAGGTTATTGTGGATCTGGGATTTTGCACGGGGTTATTCAATTTCCTCACGGGGAAAATTTTCTGTGGACTGGCAAAAGAATTTTTCTTACTGTGCAAAATTTTCAATAGTTTCTTAGAAGTTGTTATCTCTCTGTTATTGGGTTGTGATTTTTGGTGGAAGATCTTCTTGGTAGTTGGATAAGCTTTCTTGGATTTGAAGATTTTCTGTGAAGAAGATTTTGGGAATTAGATTTGTATGCTACAGGCAAGAAGATATTTTCTACAGACAATTCTTAAACAATAGGTATTTCTCTGGTAAATTTAGTTTCTTAATTTGAAAGAAAGTTGAAGTATAGATCTTGTCTTCATGGCAAGTTGTTGTAGAAAACTTTTTGTTGGAATTTTGTATTTCTTTTCAGAGACTCTTTCTTTTAAAAAAAAAAAAACAAATCTGTAGGAAATTAAAATTTCTTCTTTTTGAAAATTGTTTTAAAAATAGTATCTTCTTGAAAGGATTTCTATTATGATTCTTTGTTAAAATCTGGTTAAAATATAGGGGTTTTGTTATTTATTTGTAAAATACCCTGTAGATGAACTATCATTTGAGAATAGATTGTACAGAAAATAAGTATTTACTCTATTCTTTGTAGAAAGATTTGTCAGAAAATAATTTATCTATTTTTATTAAATCTGGTTGGTTATTACATATATATATAAATATATATAAAAATATATATTTATACATATATGTGATTATGAAATTGTTTATGAAATTGATAAATTTCTATAGTCACCGTTCAGGTGTGATAGAAAATTTATATTGAAATCCGCAGACTACGAATTCGCCGAACGGCGATATTTATTTAAAAATTTGTTTTTTTTTTTTAAAAAGACAGTAAATGAATAACCAGTATTTGGGGAGGGTTGAAACCCTCCCCAACTCCCATATTGGGTAGCCGCAGCCACCAAGGCTGCGCACAGCAGCCGACGGCTGCTGAGCGCAGCCCTGGTAGGGCTGCGACCTCCCAATAAGGGAGGTCATAGCAGGGGCTGCGGCCTTTAATGTTTCAATTTATTTAAAAATTATTTAAATCATAATTTATATCTTTTGTTTTTAATTTGGAATTTATGATATATAATATATGGTTAATTTATATAATATATTATATATTATATATTATATATACTATATAATATTACATATATTATACATGAATGTTAGTTAAAATATATATATATATATGAATATATATATGTGTGTGTGTGTGTGGGATTAAAAGTATTTTAAATATAGATTTAATTAAATGTTTGAAATAATGTTGTGATATAAAAAAAAAGTTTAGAAATAGAAATTTTCCTTTCAGATACGCATTAAGAAAGGAGACTTTATCATAATAACATGTACGAAAATTAAATTTTAATTGTTTTATTTTGAAATTTGTAATATTGGTTGAAAAGATTTAGTATATCCAAATGGTAGAAGAATATTTCCATTAGTTTTAAATTGTTTTATTTCTATTGTGATTGGTTAGAATGGAAAAGTCTTAATCAAGCAAGTCTTCCAGAATAAATTGAGTCAAATGGGGGTATTATTGTTTTTCAAAGTATTTCTTATTGACTTGGGTTTGTGCAAGAATTAAAAGTGGTGTTTGATACTGTTATGATTTTTTTATCATTGTGAGATGTAAATTGTGCATATGGTAAACCCTAGTCATGAAAACCTAGTAACCTTGTTATGTTTAGGGGAGTGGCTATTTGTAAGGGCCAACACACAAAGTGGTGTCAGGGTAACTTACAAGTAGTTATTAACTCAGTGATAATTAAATGACACAGTAGTTAGACTAAAACATTTAACAAGATGTGCTTGCCTCGCTTATGACTCTTGAGCTACCATAGTCATGAGTATAAGTTGAGAAGGCCTGGAATGGCAAATCGGTGTCTCGTTTCCTTAAGAGACATTCGATTCCACAACGGTATGTAATAGGGGCCGGGTTTCGTAAGAGGTTACCAGGGTAACCCAAGGATTGGGGGCCGGAACCTAGGAAGAAACACCAGGGTAACCTTTGCATCGTTGTGATGACACTCCACCTAGAATAACAGTTAAACCTTGAGTTTGTGTTTCAATCAATTGTCAAAATATGGAAGCAATGTAACCAATAGTTTGTATTTACTAGTGTCTAGGGTTAGTAGATTAGGTCTAGGTAGCCTTATTACTATCTCCTAGCATGGGGGGTGGACCTACGGGTACCACATGGTTGGGTGGAACGTGCACCTTACTTCATTGGGTCCCCAGTTTGATCGTAGTATTGAGAGCTTCATGGATGGAGAGCTCACACATGGATTTCTTCTATACTTTCATCATTGTATATTGTAAACATGTATTTGAAAACATGCCTCAATTGTATAAGAGGTGATCAATGTAATTGTAAATGTATTTGTTATTTGAACTACCTCATCAGATGGATGAGTATTGTAATATCATATCAATGCAATGTATGGAAACATGTTTGTACTTTATTATATCTTGAATGGAAAATTTATTATTATGCAATGTTTACTTTATGTTATGATTTAATATGTGCAATGTGAAATACTTAAGTCGCTTATGGAATACTCAAAGTAGTGTAATGTCGTTTAACCTAAGAATGTATGCAATTAATTAACTTATAATTAAACTTTTTTTAAAAAAAATTATTACACCTTTATAACACAATTGCAATGTTCTTAGGTTATTAAGACGGGGCATTACATGCAAGATAAATATAAGTATGGAAAAAAAATCTCTCACATTTATAAAATTAGAAAATTCAATGAGAGATCAATTTTTTGAATGGAATATTATTAATGAAAGCAAAAGTAGGTAGATTTTTTCAAAGCAAGGTCATGCAATGAACCACATACATGAACTATTTAAAATAATTTAGTGGTTGCGGTCAGTTTTTAGGTGGGGAGGAATTCAAGGGGCCTCCCACCCCAATCGAACGTGTCAATTGGGTGGTTGTGTGGGAAGCAATAGTTTAAGGTGGGAGGGCATCCAAGACCCCACCACTCTATTTTCCTTGGGTGGGAGGCTATAGATTTGGGTGGGGTGGGAGAATATAGAGTAAGGTAGTTCTAAAGTTCAAGTGGGGGGCCTACTATTTTATGCGTAGTCAGGACGAGCAGTAGAAAGCCTTCCTTCTCTGATCACCAATCTATGTGGTCACTTGAAGATAGATGGAATTATTACTAACTTATTACTGAAACATTATTAAAATTCTATATGAACTAAACTAGTTTAAAATCAATTGAAATAAGTTGGAATCATTAAAAACAAAGTTGATTCATCCAATTATTTTAAAAAATACTAAACAATAATTTATTTTTTAAAAAAGTTTAAATCTAGTCTCATAATAAGTTTATGATAATTTTGAATCAATTTAAATAGTTCCCTAACTTGAAAGAAAGATTAATATATATGAAGAACCAATAAAAAAATGGAAATCAAAACCTAATGAGGTCTAAAAAAGATAATACAATAAAAAATTAGATAAAAAACCCTAGGAGGAATAGGAAAGTTAAGCTCAACAAAAATGTAAAGGGAAAGATGCATTTATATTAATATAATGTAGGCTAATTAAATAGATTCACATAATTAGTAATTAATCAACCTAGATAAAATGAACTAGGAATACAATTAAAATGAATAAAATCAAATATATAATTGAAATGAATTATATGTTATAATTAGTTCAAAATATGATGATAAAGAAGTGTTGTAATAGACATCAAAAATTGATTCACCAATATTCTAGAATTCAAGCTTTCCTTAGATAAATATCTTAGATTTTGTAGAATGATTGTTTTCACTTTGGATCACCTATATAAGTGTAGAATTGATCTATGTGAGTGTGAATTTGAACCTATGTGTGGACTTGATCTAAAACTTATGGATGTGATATCGTAGAATATGGTTATTAGTATTTACACACCCTTGACTTTACTATCTCAATGTATGTAACGATAGGTAGTGTTTAAGAATCAACTTGAGTAACTTGTTGGATTGCAAGTGTCAAGATCCCCTTGGTTAGAGCCTCAATAGACCAAATTTATGACTATAAAAAAATATCGAAGACAAGCACCAAGCATGTAATATACCTTTGATATAATGCTTTGGTAATTATGCTATGATACTCTTGTAAATGTTATATAACAAATCCTTTTGTATACCCTAGCAATCTTAGACATGATTTTAAATGAGTGAATGAATGATCTGAAATACAACAACCAAGATTATAATTCAAGAAAGAAACATTATATAGAATAAGTCACAATAACTAGTTAAATGATCAACAAAATAAAAATTTGAATTTTAAAATTTAGAAGTTGAAGAATTAGATCTACATTTATAATTATAAAAAATGATCTAGACATAAAAACCTGAATTATCTGTATTAATTGTTATTTTTCTTTCCTTTAAATGAGGCTCAGCTATTTCAAAATGTTAACTTGCTCACCTTCCAAAATTATTTAATAAAACAAAAAGTAATTAGCATTAAAAAATATCAGAATTCATAATTTCTATTTAATACTCACTTTAAGAAGTAACTTGATAAATTTTCTCACAGAAGATTTCCTATTATAATTTAGTTATGGTCAAAATTTACTCTTATACTGGTAATTTAAAATATGGTAATTCGTACAAATGTTAGACATGAGCACTTAAATTAAGAGAGATTTAAGATATTATGAGAGGTTTAGTCTCCCCCCATCTTCGTGGTATCAGAGGGTGTGTCACGCCAGTATCACAATCACGTGAAAGAGAGGTTTAGTTTGCCCCCATCTTCATGGTATCAGAGGGTATGTCACGCCAGTATCACAATCACATGAAAAATGTTTACCAGACGCACTACAGTTTATAAGGGGGACTACCCAATTTCTGCAATCTTAAAAAAAAATATTTAAAATGTAATAGCTTAATGCAATGAGAGGAAGGGATTAGTGAGATGATCCATCTGTCAAAATACAAATCTCAGGGGAAATGGTGTAATCAGCACCAATAACAAGAATGAATTATACAAAATGAGATACCCAAAATCATCATCCTCACATTTTAAATCATTTTATCCATCAGAAAAAGGTTTTGTCTCGATCAGGAAAAACAGCAAATGAAACTAATCGAAATACACCATTCTCTTATCAAATTCATTAACATGCCCAACTGGAGGAAATGCAACATATTACAAAGCACCATAAAGTAGTATTATCCTTCTGTGAACTCCTACATCTTAAATAATACAAGGATCCCAACTCTATAAAGCTAGATGAACAGTAGGGGATGACTTAGAACAAACTAAAATCATGTTTTCAACCCGCAAAAAGCTATATCTCTCTTCTTCCTGAGAGAGGAGATCACTTCTACAGTTATCATCTTAACTAAAAACATATGTATAAAGCTCCATGACATGCCCAGAGCAACATCAAGTTTGCTTCTATTACATTGCCTTAAAGTTCTTTGCAAGAGTATTGATAAGGATAAAGGTCGTCATAACATGTACAACTTTCATCAAAATTGAGAGAATAACTGAACAGGTCATATTGAAAAGAGTTAGATTTAGAATTACTTTTCCACCTTTTCCAATTACTCTTCAATCTTGCAATCACATTCTTCCATCCACTTCCTCTTTCACATCTTTTTTTTCTTCCAACTGCTGAATTCTTCTTCTTGTAACATCCAAAACAGCCCCACAAAAACTGAAATGCACGTTTTTCACAACAGTGTGAAGTTTCATTGCAAACTTCAACAACTGATTGAAGCTTCGTTGACATTTCAATTTTATGCAATATAAAAACGCTTCCTTCTTTCTGATGATAGATTGTTGAATGTAATTTAAAACATTGATAAAAAACAATCTTTTGAATACTACATAGACTGTTGAATGTAATTTAAAACATTGATAAAAAACAATCTTTTGAATACTACATAGACTTGTAAAACTGCAAAGAAGTCTGAGAACATATGAAACAGATCGATTTCTTACACCACAAGCTGAAAACAATTATAGCATCT
This sequence comes from Sequoia sempervirens, assembly GCA_007258455.2. Lineage (NCBI taxonomy): Eukaryota > Viridiplantae > Streptophyta > Pinopsida > Cupressales > Cupressaceae > Sequoia > Sequoia sempervirens. The sequence goes on from VDFB02168118.1 coordinate 171,701,277, forward strand.
CTATGCAGGAGATTATCCAGTAGATTTGATAGTTTTTTAGGATACGGGTAATAAATATTATTACTGTAATGGCTGGCAAACTTTAAGCACTTCTTTCTTGTACAATAGTCGTAATAGATGATGCACCACTGCTTACTTAAAATGGTAATAATCTCAGTACAGAATATTATTGAACACTACATTGCTTTCAATGGAGTTAAGCCGTAAAAAATATTACAACCTGCTGCCAAAAGTAAAGCGTCATTATTAAATTTAAACAAACATTTTATTTTTCTTTATTCCACCAAATAATTAAGAGACCATTTGATACGTAAGTCTAATATTTATATTGTCCAATAATCTTTCTTTTGCTGTTGTCCTTAAATTCTTTATTCAATAGATTATTGTTTAGTAACCCGTTTGAACGTTAAAATTTTGAAAAAGCCACCGACAATATATAATTTTTCTGATATATATGCACGCTTAACCTTTTGTTTTCTGTTAAAAAAAAGCTGTTCTTGTATGTGAGTTATATGATGTCGTTCCATATATTTTCAGGTGACGATAGAAATGGATAATATTATTTATTTATCACTTTCACGTGCCTCTGTGACATCACTGTTAAGATCACATATCAGGCGTAGTAAATCTAAAGAAAAACAGAGTTTAAATAAGACTGGGAATTTGATTGTCATTTTTGTGTGTCAGATGAAAATCTTGTTATAGTTTATCATTTAATTATCTTTTAATTGATATTTTTTTAAAAACTATTGAAACTTTTTAATTTATGGAAATCAATTCAATAAGAATTCAAATAAAATAATAGTTATTATTATTTTAATAGTTAATTTTGATATTTTTTAAATGATTTTTTTTTTTTGTTACAACAGGGGTGTCCCCGCAACCCAATCAGCGGCCCTTAGCGGGTGAGATCTGCCGCCCTCAAGTAGTCCCGCCTTTTAAACCCGGAAGTGGAGTCGAACCCGAGACCAATGGGGAGCAAACCCCCTGCCCAAGCCAACTCTACTACCCGTTTTATTATTTTAATAGTTAATTTTGATATTTTTTTATTAATATATAATTTTATTATGTTGTATAAAATTAATTTATGTATGATTTTTGTTGTTATTTTTTATTACTAAAATAAGATTCAAGATCTTTACAACTCAACTAAAAGATCTATCACAAAGACAAATGCAAGATATATCACAAAGATTTGAAAAGCTTTACCATAGATAAATTAAAAGATCAAATAAATAAATTGAAGATAAAAGATAAATGAAAGATGTGATCATAGATATTTGAATAAATTAAAAGATCAAATACATAAAATTATTTAATCACAAAGAGAAATCAAAGATGTGACCATTCTCTCTCCCTCCCTCCATCCCTCCTCTCTCTATCTCACCTCTCTCTCCCTCCCTCCCTCCTTCCCTCTCTAATATTATCTATCTCCCCCTTTCCCTCTCTTTTTTCCTCCCATCCACCTTCCCTCTCTACTTCTCTCTATCTAACCTATCCCTATCTACCTCTCTCTCTCTCCCTCCTCTCTCTCTCAATCTCTCCACCTTCCTCCTTCGCTCTCTTCTTTCTCTATCACCTCTCTCTCTCTCCTTCCCTCTTTACTTCTCCCTCTCTCTCTCCCCCTCTCACCCTCTCTCTCAAATCTCCAAAATCCTATATTGAATATTATAAATTCTAGTCCCTATACCCTAAACCCTACACCCTCAACCCTCATCCCTATACCCTCAACCTTATAACCTATACCCTGAACATTATCCCTCAACCATAAGCATAAACCCTAAACCCTACATTCAATCTTGTACCCTATACCCTCATTGTATGAAAAAATGCCTTAAAGAAATGAGGTCTAGCATTGTATCACCGTGAGACCCCATTTCTTTGAGGAATTCTTTCATACAACAAGCACTACCTTGTCAATGTGTCAATGTCATAGCATTGACAAGGTAGTGCTTGTTGTATGAAAAAAAATCACCATGAGACCCCATTTCTTTGGGCATTTTTTCATACAACAAGATCACGTTGTATGAAAAAATGCCTCAAAGAAATGGGGTCTCATGGTGATGTACATCACCGTGAGACCCCATTTATGTAAGGAATTTTTTCATACAACAAGAACTACCTTGTCAATGCATCAATGCCTTAAAGAAATGGGGTATCACAGTGATGTATATCACTGTGAGACCCCATTTCTTTGAGGCATTTTTCCATACAATGAGAACTACCTTGTCAATGCATCAATGCAAATGCATTGACAAGGTAGTTCTTGTTGTACAATAAAAAAATGCCTCAAAGAAATGGGGTCTCACGGTGATGTACATCACCGTGAGACCCCATTTCTTTGAGGCATTTTTTTATACAACAAGCACTAGCTTATACACTCGACCCTCAACCCTCAGCCCTATACTTAAACCCTCAACCCTACATTCAACCTTGTAACCTAAACCCTCAACCCTAAACCAATACCCTCAACCCTATATCGAATATCCTAAACCCTAGTCCCTATACCTTATACACTTAACCCTATACCTTCAACCCTATACCTTAAACCCTCAACCCTAAACCCTCATCCCTCATCCCTATAACCTATACCCTCAACCTTATACCCTAAACCCTAAACATTATCCCTCAACCCTATGCTTAATTCCTAAACCCTACATTCAACCTTGTGCCCTACACCCTAATCCCTAAACCTAATACCCTCAATCCTATAACCAATACCCTAAACACTAATCCCTATACATTGTGCACTTAACCTTATACCCTTGATGTTACACCCCAATTGTGTAATTACTATTTACTATTACTACATAGGGTAAATATGAATGTAATGTGAGTTCTAGAGATGAATAGAATTTGTGCTTGTACATTGTTATTAATATGAATGTTATCTCATGCAAAAGTACTACATATATGTGAATGGATGGTTATTGAATTACTATTCTAACTTTGGAGATGTTTTATAAATACTGCATATGTTGTGAACAATTGACTATGCAAGTATATGTTCCATTCCTCCAAGCAGAGGAGAAGTATCACTCAGGAGAAGATCTTGGTCAGGTAACCGGTAAAAGTAAATTATCTGATCATACACACACCACAATAGAATGATTGAGTTGAGTCAATTTGTGGAAGTTGGTAAGTCAACCTTAGTTGATGTGTCTACATTGGTAGAATCTTGTTTACTACTATGTACATTATTGGGTGATGTTTATCTATTGAGATTTTGACTTCTTGTACTATTATGATTATATTGATAAGAGGGACGTACGTGGAGTATGTGTATATATATGCACATACATGTCAATGGGATCTAACAACATGTATATGCACATGTATAGATGTAGTACACGTAAATACTTATTAATATGATGGTAATTGTGAATGGCTATATGTGAATCGAATTAGAACATATATATGTGTGTGTGTGTATATATGTATGTATAGTATATACACATATCCATATGTATATATGTATCAATACATGTGTACATTAGCAAATGGAGACGCCCATACAAATGTATCAATATAGATATACATACATATACATGTACATAGAGGCATATGCATATATATATATATATATATATATATATATATATATATATATATATATATATATATATATATGTATATGCATACATTCGATATATTGTGTTTATTATATGTAAATATTATCTTTCTTGTACTCATTTATATATATTGAATGTATACTTACATTAATGGCTTATGATATATATATATATGTAAATATACATTAACATATATATATATATATATACATATACATATATATATATAAATATATGATGATCTATTTAAATATATAAATACATATATTTATATGTTATATTATTTATATTAATATATATTTAACATATTTGTTATTATTTGAAGATTGACTATCATTTATCATGATAGAGGCCGATTATTAGAGGTCGATTTAAAGTTACTTATGACTGTGTTTAGAGAAGCCAATTTTTTCTCTTATTGTCACACTTTATGGAACACATTTATTTCATTTAAAGTTTTTTTCCTTATATCAATGCAAGACATCGACTAAGTCAATGCCTTTGGTGAAGATTATCTTTGACTTCCAAGGTAAACTTAAACTTCCATGTTTAATACTTGAACAACATCTATTAAAACATGAGAAATAGTCAATGACTTTGTCAAAGAGAGTAAATAACTAAGTCGACTCACCTCTAGACCAAGTTGATGAATGTTTGGTGTTGCAAAATGGTAATTGACTATTTCTTACTACAAAGAAACCACACCAACATTGAGAGGAGTGTGGAAGCTTTGGTGCCACCTCTGGAAACCCATTTTATGTAGATGTATATTGCTGGAGATAATTCAAATTATCCATGTGCAGATTTAAATAAGCCTTTGATTGTTGTCAATTTCGCAAGTTGATTTGTAGATGCTTTGCTGAGTATGAACTTGTTTAGTTGTCACCTTTTTGTTGTGATTTATGTGTTGCTTTGAATGGTGTTTTCTGTCCATTTTCATGCCTAAGCTATAGGCTGAGAAGTTACCATACTATATAAATAGAGGTGTTTTATCATTGAGAGGACGCATTCTGTATACAAGTATTACACATTCTTCTTGCAAGTTTCTACTCTGCATTATTTCAGCTTATACTCTATTTTTATTTGTGAGAGAGTTGTTGTTTGAGATAAGTAAGCTATCAACTTGAGAGATAGAGTTTCATTGTGACGTTCTTGAGAAGTTATTAACAAGCTTGTTGTTGTTTGGGAGATGTTGCATTGTTGTCAATTGATTGAACAAGCGATAACAAGAATGGGGATATTCTTTTTTGTTACGTAAATTATGAATGAATTATTCTCCATGTATGCTTGAAATGTCTTTTCTAAGTACTTTCATTTAGAGAGTTTGGAATGTCATTGAAAAGGGAATAGAAGCTTTTATGTTGTTTTTATGATATGTGTTTGTAAATAATCCATAATAGGAGATTGGTGTTTATCATATGTACCTATATTATATACTACATATGATTGAACATGAGAGGCACATGTGATACACTTAGCTAAGTTATTGATTTAACTAGAATAGCTTGTGTTTACTCCTAGGATTGTTTATTCAGTATGGGAGGGAGCTTGTGTACTTACTTGTTAGGTAGGTTATTCCCAGTTGGTTAAAATGGTGATAGGTTATCTTTGGGATGATAGATTATCCATTGAAGGAAGTACCTATATGTAGTTTAAGATGACCTTAAGTCAAATCAGCCCTGAGTAGTGTATGTGATAGATTCAACCTTCCCTCAGTTTACTGTTGAGAATACTTTGACCAAAGTAGTGTGATGACCTTTGGCTCCACTGTTAGTTCACTGTGATCTAGTATTACATGCTAGTTCAAGATTGTGGGATTACAAGTTCTAGTTATGTAGGACACAACATTATGCTTAGTTGGTTGTTGTTTTCAGTTACTCTACCAATCTCTTCATCGAAAGGAAGGACCATCTATTGAATGATAGATGTGTGGGGGACCACATTAAGAGTTCGATATTGGTAGAAAAGTGCTTAAGTGATGCTTCTCCTCCACATCAGGTAACAAAAGAACCAATATTTGAAAGGACGGATCCTGGACCATCTTACAGCTATTTGTTCCAAAGCTCATTGAGCTATGTATGTAAATGTATGAATTCTTATATTGATGTAACTTATGAATTATTGTAATGAAATGAAATCCTAATTGTATTATGTTATGTATCTTTGTTCGTATATTCTCAATAAAGAAAAAAAAAATTATTGCAATGACTTGTTACATAGTTTATTTACTCGTAAGGTGAATAATTAGAAATTTTTACTTCATTGAAGGGTTAGTATGTTACATGTGGTATTAGAGCTACCAGGTTTAGCTCTAGAACCTATGAGCTCATCATTCTTTCTATCAAACGTTATCTAATGTTGTGAATTATTGTGCCAGGATGGTGTGTCTCATATTAACGGCTTGAAATTCAGTAATTTGAAACGAGTGCTACCTCAAGGCCAAGAAGGAAATAGAAGCCATCATTCTAGAATCATAGAGGGAATCAACTATGACAATGTCGTTTGGTTGAGTGACATTAAAACCTTTAGTCACACACTCTCTCAGATCAATGATGTGAAGAGAAAGATGAAGATGGAGGCTATGTACAACTACCTACCAACCATCTCACCAAAAAAGTCTAAGTCATTACCACTTTCCAGGGATATGCCCTCAAAAGGAAGTGTTAGCTCGACATTCCTTTTTAGGGACCCTAGAGTTCTTCCATTGGCAGAAGTAATAGTAATTTCTTCGAGTAATGAGTCTGAGGAATATGTACCATGGACACCGCCAGACGAGAAATGGTCTCATGAACAAATGTCTATGAAAATGATAGACTAAATTGTTATGAACACTATATTGATAGTGCCTCTTGTAACTATGTATCGGATGATAAATCTGAAGGCTATTATCCTTTTTGGGATAGGTACGAACAAATGAGGGATGAACAAAAAGATAGGGAACAACAATAGTCTCAGTCTATAGGTTATACTCCTTTAAGTTATGTGTCAGAGAGTGAATCTAAAGGATACTCTCCACTCAAACTATCTGAATAGTCACTCCATGTAATTAGAGGGATATTGAAATCCTCATGAAATGAATAAAATTATGTGTTTATGGGTATGTGCAGGATCATGATGGGCCAAAAAGTGGCGATATGATGGCTATGTATAGGGTATGTGGCTGACGACTTTTTTTTTACCCAAAATTAATGAAATGAAGAAGGTTTTTAAAGGAGATTCTCAGATTTCCACCAATATAAATTATTCTTTACTTTGAATTTAATAAATAATTATTATTCATTTTCAATTTGAATTACGACTAAAGTCCTAATTGATAGGCTGATTAAAAATATCTATAGCTTTCAAACGGTATCACATCTTTTGAATCTAAAATATGTGTCACATTTTATGCTTTTCATATATAGGATTAAAAAAAAATGAATTTCATGAAGTTTTGACCAAGTTAAGGTGGTCAGACATACAAGCTTTTATATTTTTAAAAATTTGTAAAAAATTCATAATTAATTATTTACTTGGAAAAAAATTACAAAAAATAATGCATCACATCGAGACATGAGTCCTCTACTTATATCAAAATATTAAAAATATTATCATTTTATTTTGGTTAGGGTGGTTAATAGACACCTACTTATTTTTCCCAAATTTAAGCTTGTTGCATTGAAATTTCAAATTTTCACCAAATAGATTTGTAGTTTAGAAATTACATTCAATTTTCTATAGATTCTATTCTTACATATTTTTGAAATAATATAGATAACTTACTCAATTTTTTACGTCAAGTTTCCTAACTCTATTTTTTCTAAATTTTTTGCCACTTAAGGGCATGTTTTTCCATGATGATCCTGCACATACCCTTATCAAAAAAAGTGTGTGCTTAATCTTATATGGAATTCTTTATGTACATATAAATGTCATTTTTAATGTTTTCCATAAGATAGTTGATAACATAATTTATTCTAACATGGATAAACATTCAAGTAAAGATTGATCTTGTAAGGATGGTGAGGACACAAACTAATCCTAGTGGAAGCCAAGAGGTTGGACAAGGAACTGCTAGAGTTGAGGATAGACTTGACCAAATTTTGGCAATATTGGCTAACCTTGAGCAGGAAAGAGTTAAGGATAGGGTAGAGAATGATTTTCTCATTAATGAGAATGAGGGAGAAAACTCTTCCCATGGACATGAAGAAACCCATGATCATGAGAGGGAAAAATCAACTATGCCATCTGAAGAAAGGAATAAGAAGCTCGTGGCTTCTGAACTTTCCAAGGACATGAAGAAGATTACCCCACCCAAGTTTGATGGTAGTACTAGAGGAGATGAGGTATGGCTTGTCCAAATGGAAAAGTATTTTGAAATACAAAACTATGATGAGGTTACTAGAGCTGTGTGGGGTGTGTATCAGTTAGCAGGAGAATCCTCTAACTGGTGGATGAACAAGAAGTTGGAACTTAATATTAATTCATGGAAATTGACATGGGGGGGATTCATGGAGATTTTCCATAAGAGATGGTTGCCACAACTCTACTATGACCAAAAACTCTCATATTTCCAAGGTTTGAAACAAGGTAACATGACAGTCAATGAGTATTGGGAGAAGTTTACTTGACTTATGTGCTATGTTTCCATATATCATAAGGATGAGCGCTTTCGCATTAGAAAATTCATAATGGGACTTAACAATCAAATTAGAGAAGTGGATATGCATGGTCCAACAACAATGGATCTTGTACATGAGAAAGAAATTAAGCAGTAGAAAAAGCTCAAAGCTAACTACACTCATCAAGAAAGAAGAGAGCAAAAGAAGGATGCGGAAGTTCCTGACAAGATAGTTCTGAAGAAGGTGGAATCTATACAAAATGTTCCAAGGAAAACAGGAAAGAGGTTCCGCAATGATGGAAAGGAGTCTAGAAGAGAGCGTAAAAGGAATGATTCTAGCATGGGTAATACCAACAAGGCTAATGAAAATGTCAATAAGTCTGGAGAAACCATAGGGAAAAGAGGGTTGGCTATAGGATGTTTTATATGTAGACGAGACCACTATGCTAGCGAGTGTCCCAATAAAAATTTTGGAACACAACCATTTGGTAATCCATTACCCACCTAGCAATCAATGTTTCAGCAAAAGATACATCTAGTTGTTGATAATCATCAAGCAGAGTACCAAGTAACTCTAGTTGAAATGCCAGGTATTTTATTTCCAGCTTACCTATTTCTTTTCTTATTGATACTAGTGCAACTAAAAAATTTATTTCACCTAGAGTAGCTAAACAATTATCTAGGAAGGCGAGATACATGGCAATGTCTTGGGATGTAGAGTATACAAACCAAACAAGAGCAAAGGTGGATCAATGTCTATTTGAGGCTAAGATAGAACTACCTAGTTTTTCTATAGAAGTAAACCTTTATGTCACACCTCTAGGATCATATGACATTATCCTAGGTATGAATTGGTTGTGGAGACATAGGGATAAAGTATATTGTCATGCAAAGACTGTAGAATGCCTAGATGACTTTGGAAATCAAGTAAAATTTCAAGGGATACCTAGAGAGGTTAGGATTCAAAAAATCACAGCAATGCAACTTATAAGAGCTAAGAAGAAAGGATGTAAACTCTTTGTCGTAAATATTGAAGAACTTGGAAAGGATAGTGATGATTTGGAGTTCCAAAGTTTACAAGAGTTAGAAGATGGTGAAATAGATGAAATTGGAAAGTCGGAAATAGATCTAAGTATCTAATATTGAGAAAATTTTCTAATGTGTTTCTAAATGAGTTACTAGGGTTTCCTTCAAAAAGAATATTTGACTTCTCTAGATAGATATCATTCCAGGGTTAGAAGCTATTTCTAAGGTACCCTATAGGATGGCAACCACTAAACTTATGGAACTTAAGGCACAACTAGATGAGTCAAGTTGTCTAAAGGTTTGATAAGACCAAGTGTTTCACCTTGGGGAGCGCCAGTCATCTTTGTTAAAAATAAGGATGGTATTTTTGTTTGTGCATCAACTATTGTATGCTTAACAAAGCTATGGCTAAGAACAAGTATCTATTGTCGTGCATTGATGACCTTTTTAATCAAATGAGGAGAGCCACTGTATTCTCTAAAATAGATCTAAGATCTAGATATCATCAATTGAGGATTAAAGATGAAGATATCTTTAAAACTTCATTCAGAACCAGATATGGGGACTATGAGTTCACCGTTTTACCCTTTGGTTTAACAAATGAACTTGCAGTATATATAAACCTGATGACTAGTGCATTTAGGGATTGCCTTGAAAAATTTGTGGGTGAAGCCACAATAGTGGTTTATAATTCAAGTGAGGAAGGAAAACTCACAAAAAATAACCCCATGGCAAAAAACTTGATTTTAGGGGTTCATATGAACCTAACTGGTTCGAGCAAACCCTTTCAATGATTTCCTTCCAAAAAACCAAAAAAAATCCCTTATGGAAGGGTGGTTCGCTCGAACTCCCTTATCCCTCATCCCCCCTAAGACAAAAAAAATCTAAATTTTTGCACTTTGGAGCTCGAGTTGAAGATGAAAATGG
>VDFB02168118.1:171713989-171834370 GCA_007258455.2 Sequoia sempervirens
AAATATATTAATGATATTTAACAAAATTATACAGTACATTACATAACAAGTAAAACAAATGACAATTATAAGATGTATACAACGAATTAAACAAATCTCGCTACTTACCTCATGTATTTTCAAAGATCATATATAACTTGCTTGACATTGTTGTCGAAGTTGTCTGGGAGAGATAGAGGTAGAACGTACTGCAACAATTATAAAATGATCTTTCATTATTTTTCCTAAAGTAGTAAACATAATACATTGAAAAGTACATGCATTATACAAGTGTATATAATATCACGAGGAATAATTACCTTTAATGAAGGTATGCCAATCATGCATTTTCATCCACGGCCAAATTTACCTTTGCTGTTATTATATTGTTTTATGTTCAAGCAAATCTGGCAAGAATCCAATTTTTGTGAGCTTCTTTATAGCATTGCTTTCTGCTCTGTTAATAACCAAGGAAGGGAACTTATATTAATTTGGTCTCCATCGCTATTCAATTGAATGAAATTTTTCATTGCATGATTGGCTTCCTGAATGTCACTACAAATTTTGACAATTTTTTCTTTGTCATGCCTTCTATCTAATATTTTCCATAGCGTTTGTTATATTCTTTCCAGATATGCATTGTATCAAACAAATGCACAATTTGTAAATTTGCTCATAGTAGGGCAACCTACTAAATTGTCTAGGATAACACCGGTCCCTATGGAATGGGCATTAATGCCTTGACAACTTTCATGAAGCATATAAGTTAAACAAATTAGCGACAATCATTGTCAATTACAACATGAGTAAACAAAACACAATATAAAAATATAAATTCAAAACATATCATATATGATAGATAAACAATTTGATCCGATGTATAACCTTGACGATTAATTCTATTATATTCCAACTTCCATATGTGAGGTGACATTCTTCGTGGTTTTGATGTAGTCTCCTCTTTTCCATTGAAAAGATGTTTTTCAGTAGTTCGATACTTATGATTTCTATGGAGGAAGTGCCTAAAATCATCAAACACTTGATTTCCTAAACTTATTGAATGATGAGATTTCATCTTTAGACCACAAATTGGACATGCAAATTTTCCCTTTGTTTGAAGACCTGCAAGATGATATATAATTGGATTAAATATGTCAATTTTTATAATTATATATAATGAATAGATTATTTTAAAAATATTCATGATATCTACTTCATCAAATTAAATATTGTTAAAGTGCAGTCGAACGTTATAACATACCACAAAAATGTGTTAGCCCTGGGGCATCATGAATTGTCCATATAAGCATTGCATGGAATTGAAATTGTCTTTGTCCTATTGGTCTGGAGACGTCATACATAGTGACGCCATTCCATAACTTTAGTAACTCGTCGATAAGAGGCTCGATATATACATTCATATCTTTCACCTGGTACTTACCTAGGTGAATGAACATAAACATTACATAATTATTATAACCATTTTACTGCAATATATATAAAATTAATGTACATGACTATTGAATGAAAATATGTCATTATGCAACAAATAAGACAAATGAGATGCTACTACGTTAAAGAAAATTGATGTAATTAAATACCTAAGGAACAATCATTGTAACATTATTATTATCCTCTTCGTGACATCCATGGAGATATTGTTGTTGATAACAAAGTAGGCCTTGAGTAAATAGATCTCAGCTCTCCAAATGGATTGACACCGTACGCTCCCAATGAAAGCCTGAGATTACGAGGTTCTTCTTTAAAGTATGGCCATTTTTCCTCCATGTCCCTAAATGCAGAACCATCTGCAGGCATTCGAAGAATGTCATCTCCACTTCTATTCCGTGCATGGTAATCCATCAATTGCGCTAAGCTTTCACACCTAAATAATCATTGCATACGTGGAATAATGGGAATATAACAAAGAACCTTGCAAGGCACCTTTTTTGTTACTTGATCTATTCGATATCTACTGATATGACATTTCGGGCATTTTGTTGCAAATTCCTGTTGATTATGATATATAATATGATCATTGGAACATGCATCTATTGCTTGATACTCCATTCCTATATCTTTCATAATGGCACATAAATCTCGGTATGAGTGAGGTAAAATATTTAATGGTGGTAACATAAATTCACCAATCAATCTACAACAAAAAATAATTTATTCATATAAAGAATATTAATGGTACATATTTCATCCTTTATTTACTAGTGATGAACTAACAACAATTAAAATAGATGAAAAAATATGACATATATGACATACCTTAACATCCGTGAGATTGCTATGTTTGATAAACCATTCATAACCTTAAAAGTTCAACAACAACAATGCTTGAGAGAGAGTTGTTTCAGAGCCTTCATAAAGGGGCTCGTATGCCTTGTCAAGTACAGGTAAATCATGAACATCATCAAAGTCATCTTGATCATCATGATTAGCTCTACCACTAAATGTGGCATGGATCAATGTATTCGTACCATCATCTTCAACTGTTTTTTTTAGCGCATGATCATCTTCTTCCATAGGATCATTAACTTCATCTTCGATATTCATAGCTCCATGTTCATCCGCTTACAAAACCATTCTCGGTAGGCGATAATCCATATCATGCGCCTAGGGTGTATAATAATGATAGACACAAATAAACCATGATCATGATCAAGTGATTATATATATATATATATAAAATGTTAAAACAATATAAACATTTACAAATTCAATCAATATAAACACATATAATGAACAACTTACCAATGGACGATAATCATGCCCCCCTTCAACATGACCATGCTGCCTACAATGTTTCTCAGCTCTTGTGATTAAAAGCCATCTCATCTTTAATCCCTTGCAATTATTGCAAGAACATTAACATTTTGCATCACCCTTTCTTTTCAATCTAGCCCACAATCTATCAAGTGTCTCTTCATTTTGTTTCAGACTAATATTATCTGACATGATTTTTCTTTGCCAAGCTTGACTATTTGGATCTTCAAAAAATATCAAACTCACACTCCAATAATTTTTATTCATAGATAGGTAACATAGTCTAATAATTCTGATATTTTACACTAAAAAAATTTGGCATACAACCACCCCTACAAAAGAGAAGATAGTCTGAAGTTAATGACCCCAAAAAACACTTTACAATACTAATTCCAAAACTTATTAAATTCTGATTTTACTATGATTTTCAACCGTTAAGACTCCTAAAATTAGAATATTGAACTTGATCACAAAATTCCAACAATAATGGAGGTAGCGACCTAGTAAGAGCAAGTGACCCATTCCTAAGGAGCAACGAGTCAGAATCATCATTGCTAATGTCAATACAAATTTATCCTTTTAGTTAAAGATGCAATGTGTCACTTCTTATGGCGAGCTTATCCCTAGGGCCCTCAACATTGAGAGAGCCCTAATAAAAAATAACAAAAGCATTGGTAAGAGCATGATTAGGGTACAAACCCTAGGCCTCTGTAGAGACATAAACAATAACTATACTGGATTAGTGAGGTTGCAATACCAGAAAGATTGAGACAATGTAGGTAATAACAAAATCTTGAAATCTAAAGATTGTAGCCAATAACAAGCACACTATGTAGCTTACTGAAATTTGTAAATGTAATCTACAGTAAGAAGAATGACAGTCACTTGAGATGTGACAGTCAAAAATAGGCTAAGTAGTGACAAGATAATAAAGCTCAAACCTTGCATAGTAAAGTGGAGATTTTTTAGGTGAGTTTCCTTACCCCTTGCTGACCTTAAGGGTTTTTCAAATGCTTTTGGTAGTGTTAGACAAGGCAAATGCAATCAGGGAATGACTGTCCAAATGAAGTAACAGTGGTAATCATAGGTTCAATGTTTCTTCTTAGCCATTAATATTGTATAATGGAGGTAGTGGATTGCATGTTTGAGCAGTGTTTTGAGACTCACCAGAGATGGGAAAATAGTGAATAATACCTTGTGGACTGTGAAGTAGTGTCAATAAGGTTGAAGGATCTTAAGAACTATAATACCATGAAACAATGAGTCCCTTAATGTAGTAAGTAGGCAGTCTATAGGGCATAGTTTGATTTTATAGAAGGATGCTCATGAAAGGAATCTTCAAGTGATAGTGAGTGAGTTGTTTGAGATTGCAGCTGAGGGTGCAATACCTAGTCTTAAAGGAAGTTAGCAAAGTAGTAAATGTGCAAGAGAAAATCGAGATGGTACACAACAAAATTCACAATGTTATCTTCCATAATGCCTTGAGTTTGAAGACAAAATCTCATTGTATCTTCATGATGAAAGTGGTGACCTTAATGGTCAATCACTGGCAACCATGATTTTAAAACATGCTATTGTGCTTATGGAGGCAACATTTTAAGCAAGGCAGTGAGTGGTGGTTTGGAACAATAGCAGGTATGAAGGACTTGCTTTATATGCATACTATCATGGTGATCTAGCAAGACAACGTTCTAGAAGATATTGAAGGTGGATTATGGAACTCAAGGGTTACCATGAAAAGGATTAAAGCAAAGACTGAGATCTATTTAAAAGCCATGGTCATGAAGATATTAAAGATGTCACATGCAAAAACCTAGTAGCTGGAGTAATGAATACAGTGCCAAAGAAGATAGTGTGCTGGGGTAGATTTAGGATATCTCCACATTATCTAATTATAGGGAAATACATCATTTATTTATTTATTTAATTAAAAGAAATCATTCTAAACCCTATATAGGATACATTGATACTTCAAAAGCCTCTAAAGGAATTTGAGATTATGCAAATATATGTCAAGTAGCATTCATAAGGTTTAGAAAATCTTGATCACTCTCTAGAATAGCCCATTAAACATGGGTTGTGCTTGAATGCACTACATAATTGATATAACACAACCACTCTGCATATCAACCAGAGTTATAGGATCTTTATTGCAGCAAGAGGTAATCACTCTTCGATCATGCTATAATTACATCCTAACCTGTTAAACTTGAGACAACCTGAATGCACCCAATGATGATTGACACTTACATTATACAACTTGAATTAACTACATTATATGAGTGCCTCCATTTCTATCACAACATAGCCACATTAAACTTGGGTCACACATGAATGCATCCTGTATTTGTTATAGCACAACTGTGCCACATGACCAATACAGTTATGGATCACATAATTACAGTCACAAGAATCTGTTCCTCCATTGTGATCTTATGGTGATTCCACACAACAAAATCTGGACATGAAATTCTCAAAATCCTTAACCTCTAAAAATGAAATCTGATGAGATGTTGCTTTAAAATATGATTTTCAAACCTAGAACTACAAATCTGACTTCACAACTAAATTCTGCAAAAAGACAATGACTACCCTCAACCTAGTGATATCTTCTTGAATTTTTTCTGATTTTTCCCAAGAAAATCGTCCTTACTTCTCCAAAAACTATCTCAAGTAGAGCAAAACACTGTTGCAATAAATCAGGTGCCAACTCACTTTTCTTTATGTCGGCCATGATTTGATTTTTTTTATTTTTTCATGTTTGTCAAAAATTCGACGAAAATAATAGCTGACATTTCGACGAACCCCAGGTTCGTCAAAATTTTGACGAACGTCGGGGATAAACTTTCAAAAAATTGGAAATTACACAAAATTTTACAAGCACCCGACGAACATCGTATTTTACATATTTCGTCGGTCTGTTTCGTCGTATTTTGCAATCAAATGTATTAGTGAGAGATTCTGGGTTCTGAATGAATGCTTATCCCTAGAATGCTTAGGAGTGTTCTCCAGTAGAGTCACTATTTTTTGTGCCTTTAGCACACATGACTTGTTCAGAACGGGGGCCCTCTTTCTTTTTGCCTCACTGGATCACTTTTGTCACTGCCTCATTTAGCATGCCCCCTGTTTTGTGTCCTTGGTGGTCAATGAGCTTTAGGGAAGTCATCTTGAGGTGGCCATGTTTTCCCCCCATCAAATTTTCAAGGCTTTAGGC
Source organism: Sequoia sempervirens (assembly GCA_007258455.2). NCBI lineage: Eukaryota > Viridiplantae > Streptophyta > Pinopsida > Cupressales > Cupressaceae > Sequoia > Sequoia sempervirens. Next base: position 171,719,958 of record VDFB02168118.1, read on the forward strand.
CTTCATGGAGTTCCCTTAGCTGTTTACCTTTACTCTTTAGAAATGGCGTCCTTGGAGAGGCATGGGTTCGCCCAACCGGGATGCCCCATGTGGGTTTCCTTCACTCCACGACTGTTCTAGATGAACATTGCCCAACGACCTTCCGCCATTCGAGACCCACCTCTCTGATTGTCGTTTTCATTGCCAATCTTCCGAACGACCACCTACTGACTGTTGTCTGCCCATTAGACTCCACCCTTCCCGTGGCTATTTTCAAAATGACTGTTCACCAACCTTTAGCGATGATGTATGATCATTAATGAGGTACATTTAATACACTAAAATCTATAAATAGCCCCTCTTGAGCTGACATTTTCACTTTTCAGCTATCTAGAAGTGAGTCAGAGAGCCCAACAAATGTCATCGTTGCGCCTGCCATGTTCATTTGTCAATTCCAGGTCGTTGCTAACTGTTTGGTCATCCTTCTTCATTGGGTTCTAGAGGTAGGTTTTCCACCGCATACCCTATTTCAAGTTTTCCTTAATATCTCTATAAAATTGATAAATTTGAAGCAAGAAAACTTGAGAAATAACTAGAACGGACCTAGGCGAATGAAACCCACTTCTTAGAATTTTAAAACTTGGTGAAAATCATCTCATTGGCTGCGCACAAAACTTGATGTCTCTATGGTCATTTTTCAACTAGAGTGTCCCTGCTCTACGAGTTCGCACCTCATCATCACCGCCGCCATCCTTTGAAATGGTGAACTCCTTCATTGGGTCTGCCCTGATGGGGGGCTCCTTTCATTTGGCCACCTTGAACTTGGTTGAATTCATGAACTCGAATGGGATCTATTGACCTTCTCAAGTATGCATTCATGGAATTCCACCTTTGGAGCACCTTTTAAACTCTACTATTCCAAACGACTATTCAATAATGAATTTCTGGTGTGCAGACCTCACCACGTCGATCACCCAACAAACTCAAACTCTCCCACAATCTCCAAGTCTCAATGATGTAGGCTTAACCCTGCAGACTTCCGCAAGTGAAAGTCTGTCTTGGTTTTTCCATTTCAAACAGCTTTCATAGCCTAAAGGTCCTCTCATCGGACTCTGCGGCCTTCGCTGCCACCCAATATTTTAGCAAGATTAACCTACCTCACGGGTCCGGTCATGCAAGTTTCTACCTCCCTTTTGCTGATGCCATAACAATTGTCTAAACAACGAGACTTTGATGCCTCCTCGACGACAAGGTCACAACTTCCCCTCTGTCAGCCTGTTCCATTTACGTTTTTAAAATGACCAAGTGTTAGCCCCTCCATGGACCCCTCATTGTGGTCTCCTTCTACCAGCCACCGTGGTGATTCTGTTGTTCCAAATGGCCTTCACAACCCAACCTTTCACACTGTGGTTCTTGAGCCCACCATATTCATCTGAGCCCAAAAGCTAAAGCAACCAAGTGTTAAGTATTGCGTAGACCATCTCCTCTAGGTGGCTGGTCGCGGACCTCCGTTATGCTTCCGCTATCCCAAAACGGTTTTGAACATCTGTCGGTCTGCTAGATGGGGTCTGACTCTTCCACTGCCTCCCCATCTCCATTGGACTGACTGATGACAAACAAGCAGATGTTGTAGCATTCTACAAACCAGTGGATGCGAGTTTCCTTCACCAAACTTCTGACTGGCCTTCGCTATCTCAAACGGTCGTCACACACCGTCCGCTAGTGCCCTCCGACCCGCGTCCTTTTGCATGATTCAAACTTCAATGATGAAGCATCTGCTACCTCCTGAAGCGCGGGTCCCACATAGCAGAACACTACCTATAGAATTCCACCTTGCTAGTGTTGTTTCAAAGGTAGACCCCAAACGACCAAGCTCCCCTTTGATCCCACGTGCCTGAAAGATGAACTTAATGCCTCCAAACTTCAAAATGATCTTGACCCATGTGCTAAAATGGTTCTTCCTCCTTAGTGAACCCCACATAATGACCAAACCTTAAGGTGGGCTAGGACAGGTGGGTCGTCATGCCCTGATTGTCATCCCTCCTGTAGCTGCTTCAGAATAGTCACCAGCCCAGGGAAGTCCACACCCTTGGGCCCTCCCGTGAAAGGTTGATGTTGATGTATAAGAAATATTAGGATGCTTAAATGGTGAATTATCTTATCTAACATCATTTTGTAGGATTTTGGCCCTAGCTTTCCCATTGTTTTCACTCTTGAATGTGCTTACTACTCTCTCGTCCGCAGGATTTATGGAACCAAGTGCAGGACCTTCAGAGGTAGCCGTGGAGGAAGATAAGGGAAATAAGTCAACCAAAGCACCTTGGGGAAAAGAGGATAAAGATCAAATGAAGTAAAAGTTCCAAGGGGAACCCCTCAACTTTAAGGTCACCAACGCTTGGAAAGAGGTCTCAGATACAAATATTAGGCACATAGATATCGATGAATTCAAAAAAAGGGTCAAGATCAACCTCACAATGGAAAATGCAAGAAGGATTAGAAGTAGTGGGTTGGAAAAGGCTACTGGTTTCCCACTTGCTCTCATCGCTCTCGAGCTCATAATGGCCTGTAGGGAGGCATATCAACCAAAATCTAGAACAATAGTGGATGGCGATGGGAATGTCCTTGCTGACTTTTCTGCCAAATCAATATGGAAGGATTTTCATATCCCTACATTTGGAGAGATGGAGGAAGCATCGAAAGAAAATTCCAAGGAATTGTGGGATTTAGACCCCCTCAAGTGCAAAAAGATCATAAATCAATACTGGTTAAAAGAGAAGAGGGGCAATACAGCTAAGATACCCAAGGAGCTCTTCCACAACGACTTCTATGAGGATTACCATGACTTGGTAACCCTATTGAGTAGAGTAATGGGCCTTCCAAACGCTGCCTATTTCCAAGAATGCATGTTATATTTTGTGGAAGAGATCCTATGAGGAAAAACCAAATTTTACTGGGCAAGAATAATTAGTAATTGGTTACATGAGAAATTTGTGGCTATGAAAAAGACCTCGCACTTCTACATGACCTCATACCTTCTCTATTTGTTGGTTGACTAGACGAAATACAAAGGATTGTTTCAAGCTCCTGATGAGGCTCCAAGCAGAGATTTAAAGGTCTATGACAAGTACCCTCAACTTCAGTACATGAATTTCAAGAGGGATTATTGTAGAGTCAATGATGTTTTTATAGGTCATATTATCAGACTGCTTCGGGGTGACTTCAAACGTAGAGTCTCCCATAGTACCAATGCTTATATCCACCAGTTTGGCTTCTTGATTATACAATTCCATAAATTCACATACATTTGAGTCAAAGGTTTCTCAAAGAAACTGTACAAGTTGCCCTGGTATCCAAATGGCCGGATAATATTGCTAGAACTCTCTTCGCAGCTATAGTGTGCACATTCCCTCCTTAGTAGCAAACATAAGATGAGGATTCCCTATCCCCTCTCCTTTGGCCAAGGGATGTATGAACTCCACACATCCCAATGTGTAGAAAATTCAGATAAGGAACTCGTGGAATACCACCTGGAGCTATATAATGCCCGACCGTAGATGGACCCCTATGGAAAACTCAGAAAGATGGTCACGGCTGAACACACCCACATACATGATGTTGAAGAATTTTGGGCCATCTGCAAGGATGAAAAAGAAGTGCGAATGAGGCTCTACATGCGCATGAATGTATATTTTTTCAAGAGGGTCAACTTGTTCCCTGTACTAGACCAAGTGATGGAGGATGAAAATACAGTGATTGATCCTCGATACAGTGCAGTTGCCAATCTCCCACTGCCGCTAATTGACTGGAATGAAGAGGAGGTCAATATTGACCTTGATATTTTGACAAAGCCAATCAAGGAAAGAACCAAAGAATAGATCAATGGGTAGATCACCCAATTGAAGCTACAAGGGGTCACCCTGACATATGGGGAACTTGAGGACGAGTCGACAAACAAAATCGACAACAGGAAAATTGTTGCCCCGATTGGAGAAACTTCAAAATATTCTCCAGCCACTAGTTGAGGAAGAGGAAAGAAATGGACGAAAGTCAGCCCACTTGCCTAAGGTGTATGCAAGAAAGGCTTCAAAAGGGGAACCTTCTAAGAAATTGAAGAAATCAGGCAATTTCATGGAAATGCCTATGATCCAGGAAGACCTGCTGCATGATGGAGATGAGCTAGAGGTTGAGCAACCAAAATCTCCACCTGCTGCCTCTACTCTCATAGTCACCATTACTGTCATTGCCACTACTGCCCCGCTGCCTGCTTCTTAGGAAGTAGTATCCACCTTGCTTCCACCCCGCCTACTACGTAGGTATTGATAATAGACTCTTCCTCTGCCACTACCTCTCCGCTCTCCTCTTCCTCCATGTCTTTGTCAACATCTCTTCCACTAGCTACAACAACAATGCCAATGCCCACTCTATCAATCTCAAATGCCTTCACTCGCCACATACAGAACATCCCAATGGAGCTATCTGGGGTATTAATGAACCTAGCCATACAAGCTTCCTTGGAAAATTTTATTACAAATCTCCCCACTCCTCCTCCAACTGAGCCACTAGAAATGAAAGCAACGATGGAAATATCAAAAGAATTGGAGCGACAAGAAAGAGAGGCAACAAAAGAAATGGAAGAGGAGGCAAATGACTACCATGAGCATCCTGAGTACCAACACCTTGTAATTGATAAAGTGGTGCATGAAGGAGAGGAAGAAGAAATATAGTCATCTAAGGAAGACACTGAGGAGTCAGGTACCAAATACATTTTGGAAACTAAATTGACCTGGACCTCAAAGAGGTGTTGGCTCAACAACTCAAGAATGTTGGAGAAGAGGTAGAAAGGAAACATTCTAATGAGGAGAAGAACACTGAGGAGGAAATGGAGGAAGACTCTAGGCCTCCAACTAGGGAACAAATTAAGAGCCCCGAGCATGATAAAGAGATGCCTCTTTTTGAGAAGCAAGAAGAAAAGGAAAAGGAAGAACAAGAAGAAGATGAGCCTGAGGAAGATGTTGAAACTAGGAAGAGCCCAGAAATGGAACATCATGAAGGACACAGGAAGGACCAAGAAGAAGAAGAAGAGAAAGCCACCGAAGAGGAGGATAGCCCCAATGAACATGCGGCTACCAAACCCTCATGAAAGGAAACCATTTTCATTTAGGATTCTGATGAAGAAGGAGAAAAGACAAAACAAGAGGCTTTGGGCAACAAGGAAATTGAAATCCAACACGCATGTGAAGAAGAAGCTGATAATGAATCACCAAGAGGAGAATCTCAGATGCCAGAATGGCTAGATAAATAGCTAGAAAAGGAAACCCTGACCCCAAAGGATCCGAGGGAAAGGTTGGAGGCAATTCTAGCTCGAGCCCAAATAAGCATGAAGAAAGAGAAGAAGCCAAAGGTCAGATCTCAACTAACAATGGATGTATCTAGATCTAGAACTATGTAGTTAGCTATTCCAGTTGTGGGAGAGGAAGGGGTAAGCTACAATGTCTCCACCCTTGATCTAGGAACAACCATGAGAGAGCAAAATATTGACCATCTCCAAGGATCTGTTGCCACCATTATGCACCAAATGCACAAAGATAATATTTCTAAGGAGGAGCTGAAGGAATAGGTGGTTGGCTTAACAACATACATCCAACAATGGTCATCAGTCAAAGATCTCCCTACCACATCCTTGACACCACCACAATTGCTGTCCAAGGACCACATTGACCAATTGGAGAAAAGAAAGAATTGGATGCAGGCAATAGAGGATTGGTTCTGGAAGGTCCTCTACAATGGAACTATGGGCATAGGCCGCACTGTCAGGACAACCAAAAAGTTCATAGAGGCACAAAGGATACTTGAGGGAATAATGAATTTTTGCCCTGACTTCCCCGAGCTATATAGGATTACGTATCCCAAATTGGAGGCCATTCTCAAGATACCTAATAAATTTTGGGAAAAGGTGCTTACTCTGGTAAAGGGTGACCATTGGCTCATAGAGACATAGAAGTTGGGCTTGGATCATCGAAAGGACTTGTGTTGGAATGAGTGCTCCATGAAGTGGAGTTGGATATTGACTAGGTCAGGGAAATCAAGATAGACTATGGAGAATATCTGAAAAATGATGGTCCAGATCTTAATGTGCCCGCCAGTGAGTTGGACCTAGAGAAATTGAGGCCATGCTTCCACAAGATGGTGGAAAATGGAACCACAGATGCCATGACGCCGGATTTGTTGAGTTTTGCTACACATGCCTTCACACAATTAGAACAAGTAATAAAGAATACAAAGAAATGTGATAAAGACTGGGATGAGATTACAAGAAAATCAAGGAGATTGTATTTGTAGGTAATTCAATTAGATATATTACAATGGAACAAGCTCTAGGAGTTGATCATAAAGTTTGTGGAGTACGCCACTGTGAAGAAAAGTGAAGAAAATCCTATGATTGATGATGAGTTCATCACCAAATAGTTGCAACAAAGGAAATCAACTACAAGATAAATTTGCTACAATGTTGCTCACTAGAGGATAAAATAGGCTAAATGACAAGGATGTAATTTTAAATTGTAATATATTTGGGGGTTAGGTGAAACCCTAATTTGTAGTGAATATTTTCCACACAATGTAAATCAATCTTGTCCATTCATTTTTCTCTTTGGACATTATAAATAGGGGTTCTCCTCTCATTTTCAAGAGAGAGTTGAGTTGTTGTAATGACATGCTGCTGGAATTTTAATAGAAATTCATTGAATTTGGTGGATTTTTGAGTTCCTTTGCATGTTTCATGATTCTTGTTCTTTTAGTTAGCAAATTTGAGTAGATTAACTTTGCTGTTATGTATGTATTATCTTGCTTTAGTAGATTAGTTAATGTTGTTCATTGATATTGAAGAATTTTGGTGTGTTGGCAACCTTCCTTATCCATACTTTTTGTTGTTTATTGATGGTAAATGGCTGTGTAAAGTTAGTCTAGGCATAAATCGAAAGCTACACTAAATTTATATCTTTTGTGCATGCTTATGGTGGTTGAATGGTTGAATATCTGTAGTCCTTAGAAGTTTGTACTAATTTCATGAGACTGTGAAATAATCTGGTTAAGGGGAATTCAGGTTTAGGAAGGTTGTCTGCAGTAGGGTCATCCATTGTCACTATTCATTTATAGTTTTAGGTCTAGGAACTTTCTCTTTTCCCTGTCCTTTTTCCTTTTTTTTAGAAGTGACTTTGAGCAAGGTTCATCACACATTGTAAAGCCAAATCTGAAGTTAAAATAGGAGTTTTAGACTGTTGTTTGAACCTACAACAATTGTGCAATCACTTTCCCATATTAAGAACTCCATTAGAAGATCCGATTCTCCTCCAACTTAGCTCTGTAAGTTTTCCCTATGATGACCAAAAAATTCACATCAAAACAACTAAGACATTCCAAGCAAGTCATAACCTGGCACCCGAGAGACCTTGGGGTGATTTTCAACAAATTGTTGTTGGAGATTGTCTTTCAAGAGAGGTAGTGCAACTATGCACTGCCTATGTTGAGAAAGTGTTAAAACACCCATCAACACTTACAATGTAAATAAACTTAAATCCCCTAGAAATCACAAAAGGAGGGACAAAGTGGATTACAACTTCTTTCATTAATTATTTTCTTGTGTATACTTATATCATTGTGAATCACTAGTACATTTTTACAAACAAAAAGTCTATTGGAATATAAAAAATACTTGTGAAAAGTATAAGTTTACATAGCTTTATTAGCATGAGCATACATAGTACATTATAATTTATAATAATTCCCAAAAATATTATTTATAAAAGAAAGAGAATAGTTATCCTATGAGACTACAAGGAGAGTGTGAAGTTAATGCCAAATTCAAGCTATGAAATTTTCATGTAACCAATTGCATGAAACCCTATGTGAAAAATCTTCTCTACTTATTGGATGAATGCATGTTTTTTAAATTCAAAGTGGGAGAAATGTGTGCTTTCAATGCAACCTAAATGCTATAGCATGATCTCTAGAATATCATTTGAATTTAAAATGAATGGGGGCCACATTTACTAATAAATGATACTTAATTTCTACAATATATATCTTACTTAGGAGAATGGTGTAGTAAAGGAACTATTTGGAAATATTGGATCTCATTACTTGATGATGTGATGGATTCAACCAATGGTGCACCATGAAATAAATATTAGACTAGTTCCATTGTTTAGTATTATGCAAAAATTCCATATATATATATATACATGTATATATATATATGTACATACATATATATATACATATATATATATATATATATATATATATATATATATATATATATATATATATATATATGCATATATTTCTTTCTGTAATGTGCATATATACATACATATATATACATGTAGATATACATTCATATATATGTATATGTATGTGTATATACATAAACATATATATATATATACTATATATATATATATATATATGAATGTCATGCATATATATATGTATGTGTATGTATATACATAAACATATATGTATATGTGTATATATATATATATATATATATATATATATATATATATATATGATGATGATGATGATGATGATGATGTTATTTCTATCTAGTTTTATGTCCTTAGGGGCCTCATAGTCAAAATGGAGGGTGCCACCACTACTAGACACTTATACAAATAACCAACTAATGATAGAAAAAATGCTTAGAACTCGTGCTGCCTACTATGGGTGCACTAGCCATTGGGTGTTAACATCATTTGATAGTTGGTGTTGTTAGTGTGTATATTGCATACACTTAGGCTTTAAGCATACTTAGAAATTCATGACACTTGCACATGTGAGGTTTCAAGATTAGTTAGGAGTTTTAGAGGCATCAACTCGCTTTCAAAACCTCATGCTACTTTTGTGGTTGGAAATTCGCCACCACTCCATGAGTGAGGAGTCTTGTCCTCATTTCATTGAGATCAGGTTCCTTTCTCCTATCTATTTATGTATGCCTTGTTTCCTAATACATTTGGTCAACTTTTTGCATACATTGTGTTGTTCATTTGTGCTTGTTATATTAAGATTTCTATCTAAGATCATAATAGAAAAAACCTTGTGCTTCCACAAAAACACTTGCACATAATGAGCCTAATTCACATTAACAAAGAGATTGATAAAAGAGTTAATTAAAATGTACAATATGACCTTCATATATAGGAAAGGAAGAGACAATACACCTATTATGTGGATTGACAAGTGCCCCATGATGTGGTACAAATAATTAGACAAGTGTCCTATAGGTGTCAACCTTTGGATCACTTGGAATGTACAAACCAACAACCTATTTGACCAAGTAATCAACCTTGGTGAGAGGTGTTGAATGACTAAAAATGTGACCTTTGAGGTGAGATGGAAAGTCTCCCAACCTCAAAAGGTATTCACATGAGGTTTACCAAATAACAAGGTAACCTCTAAAGGCCTAAAAGGTTGCACATTCAATTAGACAAGATGTTGTCTAACCTCATCAACCTAAGTACACTTAAGTTATAGTAAATACATAAATTATTCACTCTAATACACCACCTTAAGTGATGCTTGGGGAGATCACAAAAGTGCAATAGATACAAAGAAATGGGTCTTGACTATGAGGCCTAGTGAGATACCCATGTATAGTGCAATTTCTCATAAATGTAGAAAGATAGAAAACCCAATGGGAAAAACCTATTCTCCAAAATAGAGATAAGATGAGAAGAAGACTAGAAAGCCAACCTCAAAGATGATGTTGTTGTTGATGTAGACTGTGTGCCAAGAAGATCATGTAGATGAATGAATTTTCTCTCATTAAAGGGTTTGGTGAAAATATCATCAACTTGGTTTGAAGATTGACAAAAGACTAAGTTGATGATATGTCCATGAATAAGCTCTCAAATATAATGCATATGAATCTTTATGTGTTTGGTTCATTGATGTTGAATTAGATTCTTGTATATCTGAATGGTGCTTTGATTATCACAATAAATGATTGTGGGCTACTTGAAAGGAATAGGTTTTTCCCACTGAGTTTTCTATCTTTCTCCATTTATGAAAAATTGCATTGTACATGGGTACCTCACCAAGCCTCGTAGTCAAGACCCATTTCTTTGTATTTATTGCACTTTTGTGATCTCCCCAAGTATCACTTAAGGGGAGGTGTCAAGATTAGTTAGGAGTTTTAGAGGTGTCAACTCACTTTCAACACCTCATGCTAATTTTGTGGTAGACAACTCACCACCACTCTATGAGTGAGGATTCTTATCCTCATTTTGAATGGAGATCAAGTGTCTTTCTCCTCCCTATTTATGTACACCTTGTTGCCTAATACATTTGGTTGGCTTTATGCATACTTTGTGTTGTTCATTTGTGCTTGTTATTTTATCTCTGTGCTTTGTAGGTTTCTACAGGTGCATCATAGAAAAATAATTTCTTTGATAGTTTCTAAAGATTACAAAATATTGCTAAGTATTCATATCCATATCATAGTTATCAAGGTCAATATAACATGAACACAAAGAGGAGTGGGTCCATGATGTGTTGATATAGAACTAGTACTCAATGATGCAACATAAATAAGGTGTTAGACTAATAATTATTTTAATAATGTCTATTCTATTAGTCAAAATTTGATCAATGGTTCCTACTCCTTTGTGCTAAAAATATAATTAAGCTACTTCTCATGAATTCACAAACTATTAGACTTGGAAGACTTAACAACATAAAACTTCCTTGAGATCAAAATACTTGTGGCCATAAAACAAAGTAGAGTGACAAGCAATGCACTAAAAATTCAAATGAAAGCTAAATTCTTTTGCAACAAAAAGAAAATGGAGAGCCAAATCTCTACAAAATGTTCTTAATTAAAACAACTAGGACTTAAACTCAAGAAAACATGCTATATGTTACCTCATAATGTCTAATAAAATAGCCAACAAGGAAGGAATTTCAATTTTAAATTTTAGAAGCTTAGGGTTTAGATTATGCAATTGGAAAAGTGACCTATGCCAAGTTCATACCCATGAATTTGATTGAGGTGAGGAACAACGTATTTAGGAATAATGAGTGCAAATCTAATGATTAATGATAAGTATAATAAAGATATGTGAAAACATGAGCTGACTTCATGCAAGAATATCACTTGTAAACTAATTATTATTTTTAAAACATTCTAAACAAAAAGAAACCAATAATATATTAAAAAAACAATTTTAACGACTACAAATAAAAAATAACTAAATTGTTTTGATCACAATTCAACATTTTCTGAATAAAATATAACTAGATCAATTTCAATCGACATTCAACAATTTTATTAATAGCTTATACAAACTTTTCAAAGCTTCACTTCAAATTTCAGAGCTTGATGGTGTTTAAAATGGACAGTGTTAACTATGAACAAAAAAAGGGTTGAATGTATACGTACTGTTTATGCAGCCAGCAGAATGCACGTCTGTTTGTATTTATTAATTAATTCAAAATAAAAAATGAACGTATTTTGAATTTTCGATTAATTAATAAATACAGTCAAACGTGCATTTTGCTGACTGCATAGATGTCTATTCAATCATCACTTAATTTTTTTTTTGTTAGGTAACTGAATATTACATTTTCCCTGCAATTTTTTTCATCGAACTTTTTATGTCCTTCCAAAAAATATTCTAATTTTTCTATCCATATTTTATCTGGTCTCCCAATTTTACTCAAAATTTCAAATAAAAATGGAGTTGGGTTGGACTGAAAAAATGGACTGACAATCATAGTTATCTATATTAATTTTTGTTTCTCTTTTTCTCCAGATTAAGCTCAGCAGTTTCAGTAATGTTAACTTGCTGAGCTTCCAAATTTATTCAGTAAAACAAAAACAAGTTTACCACTAAAAAATACACAATTCAAAAGAGCTTCTCTAAAACGCACTTCAAGAAGTAACTTAATAAATTGCCTCACAGAAGATTTCCTGTTGCTCATCCTGAACAGAAGGATTCAAAGTAAGGGAGATTTAGAATATGACAGTTTAGTCAAATGAATCAGCTAGTTTGGTAAGTATGTCAGCTAGTTTGGTTTATACATAACAGTTAAAATTTTGATTTGTTTAGGTGGTTCATCTAAAATTACATTAGTTTTTCTATTAGGACACATCTATTAGTGTGATTTTAGATGAGCCATCTAAACAAGTCAAAATTTAGAATACGCTGTTTAAACGAAACTGTGATTACATCTGTTAAGATATAAATATCAATGAGATACCACAACTTATTATTCTCATATTTTAAAACATTCTATTCAAAGAGTTTTGTCCTGATTAACACCAACAGCAAGAGAAACTCATCAAAATACAGCATCCTGTTATCAAATCCATTAACATGCCCAACTGGAGGAGAATCAACATATTAGAAACCACTATAAGTAATATTATCCTTCTGAACTGCTATAACTAAAATAACATGACAAGGATCAAAACTCTATAAAACTAGAGGAACAGTAGGGGATGACTAACATTCATGGCACCCATTTGGAGCAACACTAAAACTATGTTTTACTCTCTTCTACAGTCATCATCTTCACTAAAAACATACATATACAGCTCCATGCCATGCCCATTGCAACATCAAGTTTGCTTCTATTACATTGCTTAAAGTTCTTTGCCAGTGTGCTGATGAGGAAAACAGTTGTCATAACCTGTACAGCTTTCATCAAAATTGAGAGAGTAACTGAGAGGATCATACCGAAAAGCTTTAGATTTAGAGTTACTTTTCAACTTTCTGAATTTACTCTTCAATCTCACAATCACATTCTTCCATCCACCTCTTGCACACCAATTTCCTCTTCCATCAACAATTTTTTCCTTCTTGTAACATCCAAAACAGCCCCACAAAAACTGAAATCCACTTTTTTTACAACAATGTGACGTTTCATTGCTTTCTTCCACAACTGGCTGAAGCCTCTTCAACATATCAACTTTTGAAAATATGCAGAAAATCTCTGCAAGACAATACCAAACTGCAATAAAGTTTGAGAACATATGAAACAAATTGGTTTCTCACACCAGAAGCTGAGGAACAATTATAACATCTCTATAAAGGAGAATATCCAATAGATCTGATAGTTTCCAAGGATACGGGTATTAAATATTACTTACTGAAATGCGTACCAAACTTTAGGGAATTATTTATTCTTATATCAGGATATGTGTGTTTTAGGATCCAATATTATTAGGAAGGTGGCTAGCCGACATTTGGAATTATTGTATCCATTGACGTAGCAGATGATGTACCACTCCATTACTTTCGGCATTCAGTAAAGTTCTGCAAATTCTAGACCGGTAACATTGGACACCGTGGTCCGTCCCGTACAAGGTATCAGAGAAGAAATTTCCTCAATTATTTACCTAGTCTACTAATTTTTATCCCACAATTTTATGGTAAGGTGTGGCGAAAGAAATTTATTAAACTAGCATATATATAATTTTAGTAATATATATAAATTTTATTTTGAATATTTTTTATGTGATAGTAAATTTGGGATATTTAAACAAGTTATAATAACTTTGATTTAAAAAAATGAGAATTTATATTTATTTTCTATTTCACAAATATTTGAATAACTCTAAAGTAAATATGCAAAATATTTAGCAAAACAAATATCTAAAATTAATTTTCTCAGATGTAATTGACTCCATTATTTTCAAAAATAGTTCCTTTAGTCCCTTTTCCTTTTAAGTAAATTTAATTTCACTAGTCTATTTACTTTCCCAACACTATATATATATACTACTAAATTGTAAAAAATGAATTTAACTCAACTATTTTAACACATAATTTTTTTTAAAAAATATAAATTTAATAATTATTAACTTATTTGAAAATAGTTACTATTTTAATCTAGAATTCTATTTGTATGTGAAATGAAGTATTATTAGAGTTAGAATTATTAATCATAAAAAATAAGTAATCAAATCACAACAATATTTGTAAAGCTCAGATACAATTCCCACCCGACGCTTCTATATATATATATATATTCTTTGCATCCAAGTTATTTTATTTTGTAAAGTTACATTAAATTTTAACTTCAAAAAAATTAGAAATTATTTTGCATGCATACTTTTGTATTTTTGAGTTCAATTAGGTATATTGTTCTTTAAATTTGAATATTGTTGAATAAATTAAGAAAATTAGAAATTATTTTGCATGCCTAATTTTTTATTTTTGAGTTCAATTAGGTATATTGTTCTTTAAATTTGAATATTGTTGAATAAATTAAGAAAATTAGAAATTATTTTGCATGCCTACTTTTGTATTTTTGAGTTCAATTAGGTATATTGTTCTTTAAATTTGAATATTGTTGAATAAATTAAGAAATGAAAAAATATATATAAGCAACCTTTTTTATTTCTTTGCATCCAAATGATTTCATTTTCTAAAATCATATTAAATTCTAACTTTAAAAAATCATAAAATATTTTGCATGCTTATTTTTATATTTTTGAGTTGAATTACATTGTTCTTTAAATTTGAATAACCAATCATAAAGTAAATAAATAATCAAATCAACACAATATTTGCAAAACTTAAATTTCATTTTAAATAATTCAACAATCAAAGCCTAAAATTTAAATTTAAAAGTATTCTTTATATTGAATTTTATTTTAGTTTTACATACAACTTTTTTATATTGTAAAATTAAATTAAATTCTAATTTTAAAAAATATAAAATATTTGAAGTTGATAAGTTTTAAATATTTGAAGTTGATCATAAATTCTTTATAAATTTTTAAAATTAAAATTTAGGTTAATTTTAAAATTAATTCTAAGCTTTAAAAATATTTTATTGATTTTTTTTATATGATTAATAATTCTTACCCTAATAATACTTCATTTCACATAGAAATAGAATTCTAGATTTAAATACTTATTTTTGTAATATATATAAATATATACACACACATTGTGGTGACTTGATTATTAAATTTTTAAAAAAATAAAAGTGGCTAAGCCACTAAATATTTTATTATTTTATAAAAGAATTCTTACAAAATCCTGGTTCAGGGGAGCATACCAACAGGAAAGAACCAGGAGAAGAAAACCTCTGGCTATAGCTCCATGCAGAAGAAATAAAGTCACAAATTGTGATTACAAAAAGAACCCAAGGACCAGACCAATCAGAGGCCCCAAATATAATTTTTTCCCACCCAAAAAGAACTATCCAACAAAAATGGAAGAAGGACAACAAAGATCTTAATCCACCCCGTCCACCTGGAACTTGAACTAGCTTCCTAATAGGATAATGACCAAGATGATACAAAGGAAAGCTCTTCTTTAACTTCACGACTGATGAAGATACTCTATCAGATCTGGTAGCAATGTTGAACAGGAAATGGAGAGCAAGAAAAGGTTTACCCTTGCAACCAAGACTTCTGGAGAGAGCTTGACACTGAGACGTTTGCATCCCGAGTTAGTTTCTTCAAAGTTAACATTCACAATGCCATACCTAATTAACAACAAAAGTTCTCCAAAGAAACTATTAGTAACAAAATCATTTTTAGGAATAAACCCAACAATAGGAAATGTGCCATTGTCTAAGGAATACATATCCAAGGCTTCCTTGCAGACAATTGAAGCAATGTCCTCATCATCGAAGGCACTAAAAATAGAATATCATGTGTGTGATCAAAAATATGTTATTAAAATGAAATAAATACTATTCAAGCACACCAATGAAACTTTAAATCAAAGGAAAACTGATTAAACAAAGTAAAGCAAACTCTCAATGTAGCAGCTCCTTTGAAGACGTCCCATTGTCCTCTATCTCCAGTATTTTTGCTAAAGCTCTCCGATTTGTATACTAAGCTCCACAAAATGACTACTAAAGAACGAGATTTAAAAGTAAATGCATAATATACTAAGAATGCAATATTTTGAAGGTTGATAATGGAGGAATGTTGGTTGCTCAATTCTGCAGCATAACAACTTGATATGATGACAAATGGAGAATGATAAGAATGAATGAAAGATTATGGAATGATTTTGGTAGAATGAGGATGTTTGAAGAAGATTCAATCCAAATGGCTTGTAAAAGGTTTGATTTATAGAGTTTTCAAAAGGATTTGATTGGTTGATTCGATCGACGGTCCGGATTAAGCTTGTTTGAACGGACAGTGGCAGATTTTTGAAAGTGGAGAGAAGAGATAGAAGGTTTCCTTTTCTTCAATTTTTGTCATTGAGATTCGAAGGGAAGGTTGCCGTTTCAAAGGATGAGTTGAGAATTTAGAAAGGTGAGTTTAGAATTTGGAAGGGTGAGTTAGCACGAGTTAGAAATTAAATAAATTAAATTTATTTAATTTAGAAGTGGAGATGGAAATGGAAACCTACATAATTAAATAACCCATATTTAATTATGTTTAAAAATGAAAATAGGGTGAGGAAAATATTAAATAAGATATTTAATATTTAATTTAATTATGGGGTGAAGGGAATATCCCATTATTTGAATATTTAAATATTCAAACTTTGGAATGATGTGATAATCAAATATAAATAAATTATGAAAATTTATTTAATTTAATTAAGAATATGGGAAATGCCAATAATTAAATAAAGTTATTTATTTAATTAATGTAGAAGAATTAGAAAAATGAACGATATAAATAAATAATTAAATTGATTTATGTGTAGATGACTTTGAGAGAATTAATTAAATAAATGATATTTAATTAATTAACAAGCTTAATCATGACCAGTTTTAGACGTATACATCATGTATATTAAGATTTAAAACACAACCAACATGAGCCATGTAGAGAAAATAAGGCTACCAGCTGAAACCAAAGTGCCATAACAGAAAAACCTGAAGATAAAGCCAAAACACCATGCCATGCATCAAGTATGGAATATAACAACAAGCCTATGCCCTAGCAAGATAAAATATTAAAATATGTTTGATCTCATATTTATAACCATGCAAAGCATGAGATAAAACCAGTCAAAGCCACCAAAACAACCAGTGATAACAAAGGTAGATAGAGCATGCTATCCACAAGAAAATAATTTACCAAGGATGCACTAAATTATATTCCCACTCCACAAAGAAATATAAAGATTCCACTAAGAGATCAATAAGACACCTAAACTGTAATCGTGCCATCAAAGAGCCCACTATAGGATCTCAAATATCATGTATATTATGATTCAAAAATCAGTCGACATGAGCCATGTAGAGCAAATAAGGCTACCAGCTGAAACCAAAGTGCCATATAAAAAAAACTCAAAGATAAAGCCAAAACATCATGCCATATGGAAAGTATGGAATATAACAATAGGCCTCTGCCCCAGCTAGATAAAATATTAAAATCTATGTTATCTCATATTTATAGTTCCATGCAAAGCATGAGATAAAAAACTAGCTGAAACCACCAAAACAACCAGGGATAACAAATGTAGATAGAGCATGCAATCCATACGAAAAGAATTTACCAAGGATGTACTATTCCATCAAAAGAGATGAGAGTGATAACATTAGCACAAAGGATAAAGACCCAAAAGAAATGGCCATAAAAAAAATCTACAGCAAGAACCCATGAAGAAGCAGCCAGGTCGAGCCAACAATAGTGCCAATGCCAAAATCAATAATGAAAGCAACATAACTGAATTATCTGCCCTCTCCACAAAGAAATATAAAGATTCCACTAAGAGATCAATAAGACACTTGAATTGTAATCGTGCCATCAAAGAGCCCACTATAGGAACTCATTTAATAAGAGGGAATTCCTCCTTACTAAATTTTTTAAAAGGTAATTGCTCATCTATAGCTTTGTTTGCTAAATAGTCAGCAATAGTATTCACTTCTCTATAACAATGGGATAGTGAGAAGACATTGAACCATTTCAACTAAATAAGTACTTTATCTAACAAGTATTGTAACTACCAAACATGAGTTTTTTTGGCTTGAAACAACATGAAAAATAACCATAGAATCACCTTCAATGATTAATGAATTGATTTGAATGGACCTTGCAAGATCCAAGCCCATGTTGAGGGCTTCTAGTTCAGCCATATTGTTCATTCCCGTAGATAACATCTTATAGGCAACTTTGACAATGTTGGCATCTGAGTCTATTATAACTATACTAGCCCTAGATTTACCAGGGTTACCCCTTGAGGCCCCATCATAATTTAGTTTAAAAAAATTAGCAGGGGGAGGCACCCATTTGGCCTCCTTGCATAACAACATCTTATCTACTTTATTAGTAAAAGCTCCATGAAAGGGTAAGGTTTTAATGAGGGGAAAATTCTTAATTATGAATCCATCCTAGTTAGTAAAAGATTTTAAACTCTCAATTTTCTTAAAAATGAAAGATCTGACCATTTCTGAAATTGAGGATTCCAATTTATTAAGTACATCCTCAATAAGAGAGCACTTATTTGTGAAATTTTTTGTTGTTTCTTTCATTCTAGATGCACCATAAAACTAATGATGGTGTGACAACCCATAAACAATGAAAAAAAGTAGGATGTAACAAAGGCCAAGATTGGAACTATATGGAAAATGTGGGACACACCATTGATTACCAACCTAATTTGGAAAAAACCCAATACCAACAATGCTTTGCAAATGGACAATGTAGGAAAAGGTGGTCCCCAGTCTCTAAGAAGTAGCCACAAAAAACACATGGAAAATTAGTAACAAACCCCAATCTGTCAAGCCTCTCTGCAGTTAAAGCCCTACCATTGACTGCAATCGAGGCAAAAGCACCCGCTTTAGGGAGGTAAGCTTCATCCCAAAAGAGCATCTGCAAAAAATCTGATTTGTTTAATTAGGCCAAAAGAGAATTGTAACCTTCTTTGACTAAATATACCCCTGATTTTAAATTGGTCAAAATTAGGACATCATTCTTAGGTGTGAAGATAATGCACCTTTTTATAGGCTTCTTTGACAGAGGGAGGAATATCTAAATTATCTACAGATTTCCAAGAAATTTTTGGAATGGAGTCAATACATTCAACATTGAAGTAGTCAGCAACATAAGAACCCCAAAGAATTTTTAGAAAATCCATTAGGTTTCCCCAATCAGTAAAAGAGGGAAGAACAAGATAGCCATTCCACATGTCCTCCCAAAATTTTTCTTTTTTACCATTATGAATCAGCCATGAAAGGTGGGGAAGGATGACCGATCTACATGAAGAAGTGAAGTTCCAAATTTCTGATCCTTTTGGTAACGAAGAGGCCCTAAAAAGAGATTCTCGCAGATGGGAGTGCAAATATTTAGAAAACATTAATTTCCCCCATCTTGAATGTGGATTTTGATATAATTTCCAAAAAAGATTCACACCTAAAGCTGCATTTTGAAGTTTGAGATTTCTTATTCCAGTTCCACCAAGGTCTTTTGGTAAGTAGACCTTATCCCAAGCAATGAGATGAATTTTCTCTTTGCCCCCTACATTATCATTCCATAAGAAGGAGTGTAAAGTAGATTTCAACTGATTTAAGGTATGACAAGGACCATTTAAAATTGACATCATGTAGATAGGAATTGCATTGAGAATAGATTTCACCATTTGGATTTTCCCAGCAAAGGAAAACCATTTATGCTTCCATAAAGATATTCTATCCAAAATTAGTTTGCAAATTCTTTCCTAGAAGGCATCAAGATTATTTCCAATGAAAAATGGGATACCAAAATAGGAACAGGGCAAAGTGCCCACAAAATACCCCCAAAAATTTATGAGTTTATTTTGGATAAATTTTGGAACATTAAACCAATTTTTATTTTATTTTGAGGGATTTATTTTTTGGACCGAAGCTAAGGAAAAATATATAATTACACTTTTGATTACCTTAGCTTTAGGGATAGAAGCATGCCCAAGCAATAAAGTATCATCAACAAATAGACGATGAGTTTGATTCTCCTGCATGTTTGGGATTTGGATACCTTTCCAATATCCCAAGGAATTTTCTCTTCGTATTGCTCTGCTTAAACCTTCAGTCATAAGAATGAAGAGGAAAGGTGACAATGGGTCACCCTACCTGATGCCTCTAGACGAAGGAAAAAAACCACAAGAAGAACTATTAAGCAAAACTGAAAACCTTGTTGTAGAGATGCAAGAGGAAATCCATTTAACCCATTTTTCTAAAAAACCCAATTTGCACAGAACAGTAAGAAGGAAATTCCAATTTACCCTATCATAAGCCTTCATCATATCTAATTTCAGAATCATGTCTGGGATTTTATGTGACTTTATGGAATGCAATATTTCATGAGCTACAATTGCACCTTCAGTAGTATCCCTCCCTAGTACGAAACCACCTTGTTCTTTTGAAATGACATGTGGAATAACCTTAGCAAGGCAGATGGAAATTGCTTTGGTAAATATTTTATAAATAGTGTTGCACAAGGAAATGGGTCTAAAATTAGCAAAGGTGCTAGGAGAGTCCACTTTTGGGATAATTGCAATAAAGGTGTTATTGAGTTCTTTAAGGATAGTCCTATTACGCCTGGCTTCTTCAAGTGCTTGCCAAACATCAAACCCAATGATTTCCCAACACTTTTGGAAGAAGTTGACGGTAAATCCATTGGGACCTGGGGCTTTGTCAGGAGACATGTCATTGACAACTGCTTTGACTTCATCAAGAGAAAATGGGGCCATTAACATGTCATTGTCATTACGGGATACCATTGAAGGAATGGCCTCTAGGATATAAGTATTAATTGAAACAGGTTCAACAGTGAGTAAATTTTTGAAATAAGAAGTGGCTTCTTTTGCAATTAAATATTATCATCTTCTAAGAGCATTCCATCCATACTTGTTATTGAAGAAATTCTACTTTTTTGCCTCTTAATTTTTGTAGAAGCATGAAAAAAAATTGTATTTCTGACATCTTCTGAAAGCCATGTGTCTCGAGACTTTGGTCTCTAATAAGATTCTTCTCTTTGAACAACTTCATCAAGTTGAGAGGTCAAAGATTTTTGAAGTTCGAAAGAGGCTGAATCCAGACCATTTATCATAACAGATTCATTTAAAGTTTCTATTTCATTCTTAAGCCTTATTTTTTCTAAACAAATGTTTCTGAAATGCTACTAATTCCACATTTTAATTTTCCCTTTTAAAAACTTCATTTTTTTAGACATCTAAAACATTCGGGACCCAAGAAAGAAGGGAGAATTTTTCCACCAAAATTTGATAAAAGGAATGAAGGAGGTATCCCTAAACCACATTGGTTCAAACTTGAAAGGTATCTTATTAACAACCCTATTCTCAATGATATTGAAGGATAAAGGGAAGTGATCAGATCCAGGGAGGCCATGAATAGTAGAAAACGTATCTAACTTCGAATCCAACCAAGAAGAAGAAATAAAAAAGAAATACAATCACTTAGCAATTTGATAAAAATCCTTTCTTTTGTTGGTCCAGGTAAGGGAGCCATTATGTGGCTTACAATCAAATAGATTATTCCCACTAACAAAGTTATTAAAATCCCCCATTACCCTTTTATTCGGTATTATACCCCCCAACTTTTCAGAAGAATCCATAACAACATTGAAGTCACCACCAATCACAACCAAGGAATCTGAAAGAACTTGTAGAATTAAGGATATCGAATTCCACAAACGTTGCTTCTCACTTATAGAGAGAGGGCCATATTTATTAAAGAGCCAAAGCTTACTATCAGAGAATTTTATTTTTACAAGAGCAAGGCCCCAATTGAAAGAGGAGAAAATTACCTTGAGAGCAATAGTATGTTCATTCCAAAGAAATGCTAAGCCTCCAAAATCCCCTGAAGCAAAATGCGAATAAAATTTCCATTTAGACCATTTTGAAAAAAGTGAAATAGTAGAGCTTGAATTCATTTTAGTTTCTTGTAATAAAGCAACATCGAAGTTTATTAAATCTAACTAACGCCTGATTAGGCATCGCTTGTTAGGGGAATTTAAGCCCCTAACATTCCACGATGTTAGGGTATGTGCAGGATCATCATGGAAAGAATAGGCCCTTAAGTGGCAAAAAATTCAGAAAAATCAGAGTTAGGCAACTTGACGTAAAAATTTGAATAAGTTATCTATATTATTTCAAAAATATGTAAGAATAGAATTTGTAGAAAATTGAATGTAGTTTCTAAACTACTAGGTTTATTTTAAAAAAGAAAAAATCTATTTAGTGATAATTTGAAATTTCAATGCAGTAGTACTTAAATTTTAGGGAAAAATAAGAAGTAGGTGTTTGTTGACCACCTAACCAAAATAAAATGATAATATTTTTTATAATATTTTAGACATAAGTAGAGTGTATGGATGTGATGCATATTTTTTTGTAATTTTTCCAATTAAATAATTAATTATGATTTTTTATTACAACTTTTAAAAAATATAAAACTCATTATATCTGACCACCTTAACATGGTCAATACTTCATGAAATTCATTTTTCTTGTTTTAATCCTATAGTATGTGAAGCATAGAATGTGATGCATGTTTTGGATTCAAAAAATGTGATACTGTTGAAAGCTATAGATGTTTTTCAATCAGCCTATCAATTAGGACTTTAGTCGTAATTGAAATAGAAAATGAATAATAATAATTTATTAAATTCAAAGTAAAACATAATTTATATTGGTAGAAAGCTGAGAATCTCCTTTAAAAACCCTTTTCATTTCATCAATTTTGGGTAAAAAAGTCATCATACATACCCTACAAATACCCATCATATTGCCACTTTTGGCCCATCATGATCCTACACATACTCGTTACCTTCATTTTTCTCGAGGGGAGGAGTCCTCTCCCCTCTTACCCTGAGTTTTTTTTTTCTAAGAAGGATTCCCAACAACAAACTCCAACTGCAGATTTCACTTAGCAGCCCCAACCCTTGTCATTGGGGGACTAAAAGTCCTCTTTTTTTTTGCTGGTGAAATTAACATGGTTTGAATTCCAACATCAATCTCAATTTGAGTTTTCTTCTATTTTGGCTTACACCCCCTTTTTTATGGTGAGGAGAGGGGAAAAGATGGAGATAGTGGAGATTGAGAAATAGGTAATTTTCCTCTTAACAATGGGCTTATAACCATGTCACCCACACTGATCAGTTGTATTGGGTTTACAGGAATTTTTTCCAACTGTAGATCTTGTGTAGTAGGAATGACACTTGGTCCTTTTCAGCTAGAAGTAAATTATACTCAATGGTAGAAAGAAATTTCCCTTGGATGTATTCATTAAAAGTGGTCTTAGATTCCTTGATTATCTTCCGTGTTTTATCAATCAATTGCTGATCCGTTAAAAACTGATTTGGAAATTTACTTTGGGTTGGTGGATCAGAAATCAACCCAATTAAGTCTGAGCTTGATTGTGTTTTTCTTCTCAAACCCGTAGGTTCGACTAGGTCTTGACTCCTTTTCTCTGATAGAATTAAAGTTTGCATGGGGGAACAAACCATAGCCTTAGGGTCAAGTTTATAGATCCCTTCCTTATATTACTTGGAGGCTGACATGCACTTTCCTCATTTGGATTTATTAAAGGGCCAACTACCGATGAAGGGATAACTGTAGAATCAAGAGATCCATTAGGAAATTCCCCCTCATTAGTCTTTAACGCCATTATATTTAAGTTGTTCTTCAATTGTTTAATTTTTTTACCCATATAATTTTTTCATAAAGGAGAAGACCTGGGGATTTTCACTGAGACAACTAATTTGGAAGAGGGTAATTTACCATCAGATCTAGGGCCAAAATCAGCCATGTCTTCAGAGGAAAGAATTTTAAACAGATTGCAAGTAGAAATCCCCTTGCCATATTGGTACTGGTTAATATTGTTTTGATTTTTGGAAGTTTTAAACAGGCTATCAAGAAAGGCTATCTTTATGAAAAAAATGAGTAGGTGATTTTACTTGAATATCCATGACTTCCACAAGTTTTTTGGCCAGGGAGAACTAGACATATCAGTCAAGGAGGAAAATTGATCTCCAAATTTCTCTTTCGAGATCTGTAGATTAATTTTTTGATTTGGCCCACTATTCCCAAGATAATGTTCCTTTAAAGTGGGGTTAGTGTTTGCCTCAAAAACCCTGTCAATGTTAGGCAAATTTGAAGAAGGCATGGCCAAGTTATTTTATTTTCCTACATCATTAGAAATTTTTAGTTGTGAGAGCTTAAGTCGTTTGAAAAGAGGGGCATCACATTCTATTACAACTTTTTGAAACCAATCAAAGTTTTTAACTATAGGCTACCTCCAAATGTCATCCAAGGATTTAATGCTGCAACACCTCGGCAAAATCTTGTTAGGATTTACTAAAAAACAAATTCTTATAAAAAAGATGCCATCAGATATTTGAGAATCCAAAAGGAGAAATTTCCCGATGAATTGCCAATTTTTCCAAGGATTTTAGGATTTGAGAATTCAAAAGGAAGCCTTGGAAAAGAAAACCAAATTGGTAAAAAATTAGATAAACAAAGATCCGACTAAAAGAGAGGTCGCCATGGGAATACAAAAACCAATTTTTTTCCAAACCAAACACAACTATTCTCAAGTGCCTCATTTTTTGCTTCTACTGAATCCATTACCAGAATAAAGGTATTGGAAGAGATTACCTAGAAATACAAAGTGCCAAACCACTGTGCATGGAATTGTTTGTGTAATTTTGAGAGCGCCATACCTTCACTCTAGATTTGAAGAATAATGACATATTTGCAAAGATCTTGAGATTTTTGGTTCAACGACAACTTCTCCACATTCATTGAAGGAATCAAAAGCCAAACTTTCCCCTTAGGGTTAACAAATTTAACTGCCCCAACCACATTCGACCCATTAGGGTTTGATTGCCCATAACCATTGGTAACTGCAGAGACCTTAGGGTTTGCGAGGGCATAATTAGCCTATGAATCTATGAGTTTTGGTGAGCCACAACCAACACAAGCTAGGGAATCCTTCATGTCAGAAAATCCTTTTTCTCTAGGGCTTGAATGAGACATTTCCCTATTCCATGGATCCGTTTGCTTTGCCAGGGGTACCCTGCTGGCTTCAAGATAAGCAATCATTTTTGAAAGGGGATCATGCCCTTCAAATTTCCTAGATTTCACATCTTCCTCGACCCCCTCATACCCACTTCTAAAACCCTTATCACAACCAATCAACCCTACAGTGTTGGTATGCCTCATACCCGAGAACTCAACATGATTCGAAACACTAAGAGCCTTTTTAGAAAACCCATTTCTTTCCTTCCATGCATTAGGGTTTGAGAAATTCTTGAAATATTCAAATCTAGGAAAGCCAATTACATTTTGATCGAGATACTCCTCATTTTTACCCTTGGGTGCCTTATCTATCCATTTTCCAGCATGAAAGACCCATTGCGGGGTATGATCAGAAAGCCCATCATTAGATAAACCCATGGCCGCATCCACCCATTTTTCGCCTCTAAAAACCCATTGCGGAATGTGCTCAAATACATAGTTTGGTCCTGACAAAGCTGGGTCGTTTAGAGTAGTATCTCCCCACCTTTCTGAAACTTCATCCTCCCACTATTCATTTCTGTCTCCCTCAACCTCGGTGATTCTGTCTCCCCCATATTGTTCGTCAATGTGACTTGATTATTAAGTTACTCTATGATTGTTTATTCAAATTTAAAGGTTGATCTCAAAAATACAAAAGTAAGCATGCAAAATAATTTCTAAATTTTTTGAAGTTAGAATTTAATGTAATTTTAGAAAATCAAATAAAATTAATAGAAAATTTAGTCATATATTTTATATATATATATATATATATATTCTTAATTTATTCTAAAACTATAATTAATAATTGTTGAATTATTTTAAAAATAAAATTTAGTTTTAATTTAATTTATTTTTAGTAGATAATTACTATAATTTAAATGATTATTTTCAAAACTAGATGATAAATAATTTTAGAAATTAAAATTTAGTTTAATTTTATAGTTAATTCTAAGCTTTACAAATATTGTTGTGATTTGGTTAATTATTTTTTATGATTAATAATTCTAACTCTAATAATACTTCATTTCACTACAAATAGAATTCAAGGTTAAAATACTTATTTTTGCTTGTAATATTTTTGATTAATGCCCAATTTATAAACTAATGTTAAGACATTAATGATTCTAACCCTAATATACTTAATTTCACATACAAATAAAAATATATACTAACAAATAAAAATATATACTAACTTTTATTTGTTTAATATATTTATCATTAATGTCAAATTTATAAACTAATATCAAGGAATAAATAACCTTAACCCCAAGATTTATACTAGAACTCTAATTGAACCCTAATTCAACCCTAACAATCAAATTTAATTGTACGGTTAGGGTTAGAGCGAGAATTTAATTATGGTTAGTGTTAGGGTTAGAATTAGGGTTTAATTAGGGTTAGGGTTAGGATTCAATTATGATTATAGTTAGGGTGAAATTTATAAGCTAATATTAAGATATTCACAACTTTAACTCTAACCTAACCTTAATCTCCATCCTAGAATGCTAATTAAACCCTAATTGAATCGTAACAATAAGGTTCAATAAGAGTTAGGATTAGGGTTCAAGTAGGTTTATGGTTGGAATTAGGGTTCAATTACCTGGTTAGGGATAGCATTCAATTACTATTATGATTAGGGTCAAGTTGAAGTTACAGTTAGGGTTTAGTTAGGATTAGTTTGGTTAATCTTACAACTGGGGTTTAACTAGAATGCTAATTGAACCCTAATTTAACCCCAACACCAAGGTTCAATTAGAGTTAGGGTTCAGGTTCAATTAGGCTTATGGTTGGAAATAGGGTTCAATTAGGGTTAGGGTTAGCATTCAATTAGTGTTATGATTAAGATCAAGTTCAAGTTATAGTTAGGGTTCAATTAGGCTTATTTTAGTTAAGTTTATAATTAAGGTTTAATTAGAGTTAGGTTTATGGCTCAATTAGGGTTAGGGTTAGGGTTCATTTAGATTAAGGTTCAAATAGGGTTCAATTAGGATTCAATTAGGGCTATGATTACTGTTTAATTAGGGTTAGGGTTAATGTTAAATTTGGATTAAAACTATTAATCTAGAATAAAACTTGGAGCTAAGGTTAGGGCTATGGTAAGTCCAGTAGGGTTAGGCTTAAACTAGGGTTCAATAAAGGGCAGGGTACAATAAGGGTATAATAATATTGGTTACTTTTTAAGTCAGAACCATGCTAGATGCCAATTTGGTTTAAAAGACCCCTTGTCGAAGCCCACAAGGCATTTATTTCTATATAACTTATATATTGTTCATATTTTTTATCATTGTGTTTGACCTCATGAGAATGCTTCTGAGTAAAGTACACCTTGCAAATCCACCTACACTTGGAAAACCATTCAATCTCTCAAAATTTGACTGTTATTCTGGAATGATTATCAAATTGGATATGTCCAAAACCTTTGATAAGTTGACTTGGCAACTTCTATACCGCATATACCTCTTGTCAACTTCAACCAGGGGAGTACTAATTGCATAATGAATTGTCTTCTTTTTCAATTCAGTTAATCATCCACCATAGGGTCTTCTTCATGAAGTAGGGGATTAAGTTAAAGAGACTCATTATCATGTATTTTTTCCATCAAAATGGCAGAGGCCCTTAGTACAAAATTTATACTAGCTAGTATGTTACAAAAATTTACATGATTTCCAATTCTAGCAGCACAAGCTAGTGCATACAGTTTGCAGATGTTACCTGACTTACAAGATAGATGAGTTTCTGGAGGAGATGCAAATAAAGACAACTTTTCAATTTGTTTTAGTGCCGAGTGTGGAGTATCCAGATTTTATTGTTAATTCAGAATCTGATATTGACATATATCATTGAATTGAGATTGATATTACTGTTCTAATTCATTGGTGATAATTATTGGATATGTGTGTAAAATCTAGAGATTTATGTTTGACTACAAAGAGTTATCTCTTGTGATTTATCAACAAATTATTATTTTTGTTCATGGGATTCTTACACAAGACAATATGTTCATGCATTTCTTGCAGAGTCTATTCCAATTGATCATAACAAAAAACTTCCAATTTTGAAAAGAATATAACATAGAACCAAATAGCAGTGAAAATACCAAAAAAATATTATCAAGAGTGTATCTCATTTAGCTTTTATTTAATCTTTCTCTTTATGTCTACGATTTCCTAAATTTTTTCTAATCATCCAAATAAAACGCTGATGGATATGTAACACATTTAGTGCACTCATGCCCTAGTTCATCATATCTGGCAGAGAGCATGCCCATCTAGAGATGACCTTAGAATTTGGTTATGACTTATCCAGAGATAGTGATGTCGACAAAAAATTAAATGAGACAAGCAAATCTGGAAGCTAAGGGTATACACATCAATGTCTAAGTTAAACAATTAATACCCTAAACAAATATCAGTTCACACAGTGATGAGTCTATAGTATGGAATTGTGATTCTAGATGGTAGGCTTATAACTATACTACCCTAGAAATGCATGAGCATTGTGTGGTCACCTTGAAAGGAATAAAAATAATTTGAATCATCAATTTCTTGAATCATTATTGTTGAAGTATTTGATGTGTCCACCACAATATTGAGTAAAAATTGTCACATGAAGAGCAGGTTCTTTAAGGGTAAAATATTTGCAATCCAAAGAGTAGCATGAAAATTTGAGCTACAAAGGATAATTTTAAATTTTATATGGTTATTTAAAATACTAAAAACTTTTTCTTGAGAATTAGTTGTGCCAGACTTTTAGCTTACACTTTATTTTGAAGGTAAGGGACAACAACAATAATAGTTAAAAGTCTTAAAAACAATTTTTTTAGACAAAATGGGTAGATCTTAATTTTTGTAGATCACTTTTTACATACTCTACAAGAAATATCGTAATCTTTATTTTCAACAAAAAAAGGATCTGTAAAAATACATATCTATAAATTTATAAGTACATATATTTAATTTGTAAATAAATACACATTGATTAAGGGTGGACTACATTTTCTCTTCTTAAAAAAGTGTTTGACATGTTAGAATATGGGTCATATTCTATTGAATAGCTCTGAAATTTGAAACATAGTAGACAATCTTTACTTAAGTCTTAATTTAAAGTTTTAAACCATTCTTCCACAAAAAAATTATGTAGACCATAGCTACTCAAAATAGAAAGAATTTCCTACAGATTTTACTCATGAAGTAGATATTCTTGTTGTTGTAGTAGGTGTGCCAAATTTGGTTTGTGGTGATTGGCTAAAACTTGGTGCAGTACTAATTGATCTTGGCTTAAATGCATCAAAGGTATGACACCTTCTAACTGCCTTTTTCAAAAAAAGTTTGTATGTAAAAGATGGTTAATATATAGAAAATTAAAACTATTGCTTCCACTTTTGTAGGATCCTAGTGCTAAAAGAAAATACCAATTAGTCAGTCATGTTTCCTATGAAGAGGCTTCAAGAATAGCTTCAACAATGGGTATGGGCAAGATCATGATGGGCCAAAAAGTGGCGATATGATGGGGTATGTGTAGGGTATATGGTTGAAGACTTTTTTTTACCCAAAATTGATGAAACAAAAAGGGTTTTTAAAGGAGATTCTCAGCTTTCCACCAATATAAATTATGCTTTACTTTGAATTTAATAAATAATTATTATTCATTTTCTATTTGAATTATGACTTAAGTCCTGATTGATAGGTTGATTGAATATAAATTATGCTTTACTTTAAAGGAGATTCTTAGCTTTCCACCAATATAAATTATGCTTTACTTTGAATTTAATAAATAATTATTATTCATTTTCTATTTGAATTATGACTTAAGTCCTGATTGATAGGTTGATTGAAAAACATCTATAGCTTTCAAACGGTATCACATTTTTTGAATCTGAAACATGCATCACATTTTATGCTTCACATACTATAAGATAAAAAAAAATGAATTTCATGATTTTTTCACCAAGTTAAGGTGGTCAAACGTACGAGTTTTTATATTTTTTAAAAGTTGTAATAAAAAATTCATAATTAATTATTTACTTGGAAAAAAATTAAAAAAAAAATGCATCACATTGGGATATGAATCCTCTACTTATGTCTAAAATCTTATAAAAAAATATTATCATTTTATTGTGGTTAGGGTGGTTAGATAGACACCTCATTGAAATTTCAAAATTTCACCAAATAGATTTAAAAAAAATAAACAAACCTAGTAGTTTAGAAACTGCATTCAATTTGCTACAGTTTCTATTCTTACATATTTTTGAAATAATATAGATAACTTATTCAAATTTTTACGTCAAGTTGCCTAACTCTGATTTTTCTAAAATTTTTGCCACTTAAGGGCCTGTTTTTTCCATGATGATCCTGCACATACCCCAATTAATCCTCTACCTTGTGGTCTTGGTCCAATGAATATTGCAATGCTTATGTCCACTACACTACAATCAACAAAAAGGGCATATGGGTTCAATTGAGATTTCTGATGTTTGATCTAGGCCTTTTGCATACACTTCACATTATAAGTTTTATGAGCCTTATAAATGAGCTATCTATTACTGAATGGAATAAAAAGATCATTTTCTATCATAAGGAATTTTTTGGAGACATTAGGCACCTATAAGAGGACTTAGGACTATATGCTTTCATTTTCATTTGTGCAGAAAACTATAACATTTAAGCAGGTTGGTTATACATGACTCTACGTACAATGAAAGTTCTAAAGATCTTTGCTTTTTTAAAGTTGTTTTTTTATCATATATGTTGAATAGTTAAGGAAATGTTTGAACTCATTAATATTTACATAATGCTGGCAACATGTAAATTGTGCTTTCTTCATGGCCTACAAGCACAACTAGAGCATCTTAGAATTATAAAGTGAGCAAAATTCTTTTATTATAAGGGTCATTTTCTAATGGAAGACAAAGTTGACTCTATTAATGATCAAATTCCTAAATTTAGGTGACAACTACTTTATCCTAACTATTTGTTCCTAAAACACAACAAACACAACAAATACAAACAAAACTATTCTAAAAAATTTTGGTAGGAACTTCACAGCTCTATAGCTCTTGTTTTTAGTAGATATTAAAATTACTTGAAAAAATATATAAAAAATATAAGAATATTTTTTAAAAAAGATCTTGAATATTTTTTAGTTTTAAATATGTTAATTTATAAACTTACTTTTATATATTTAATAGTAAATTTAGATTATTTATTTTTTACTTACTTTCTTATTGTGATAACTTATAATCAATTTTATATATAGAAAAATAAATTAAGTATAAAGATTTACCCAAAACTTACTAAATTGATTAAAAAAACAATTTTTTACTTAAAGGAGTTTTTCTTTACACAGACTCTTCCATCCCTTTGTGACTGTAAGAATGCCTCTCGACCTAAAATATAATATATAAAATTTAATAGAAGGTTTAAAACAAGTTGAATTTAAGGATATATAAATATTAATAATGACATAATTCTTTTATATATATATAAACTTTATGTTTTTTTCTATATTTTAGATTTTAATAATAGTACTATTGTAGAGGAGAAAAATGCATATCATTACATTTTTCTTGATTTATTTTATGATATTTTGCATGGATGTTTCTAATGTATGTTTTTAGATTTTAATTGGTTATTTATGACATACTTTTGAATATTATTCCTAAAACCAACACTCTTTTACGTCACATAACTTAGTTAGTACATTTTTTACCTACGTCCCAAAGTATTGAAAATCATGTATCATGTAGTTTTGATTGTTGGATTTAATTGTGATTGTAGCCTTATCTCTTTGTTTTCAAAATTAAAATTTACCATTTTCTATTCAAATTCATCTAGAATATAATAGCTTATAGTTAACTAACATGCTAAACATTTCAAATATCTAGAGCTTGTATCTTAATAAAAAAAAGAGGTGCAAATAATGGCACTCTCCTACAATAATTTATGAGAGTAGGCATGTGCAAAAAATTAAATTGGTTATGTAATTACAAAGAAATATACATAAAATCAATATACCATAGCAAAGTGGTTTACATAGAAAAAACTTACATACACCTACAATTGACACCTTGCCAATTCTCGTTATTTATTTTAAAACTAATCATTTACATTTGATCTATTATCCTCATTTCCAACTCCTCTATTATTTATTTATTTATTTTTAAACTACATGACTCAGAATCAGATAGCCGCCCTCTATAAACTATAGTGCACTTGTTGAACTTTTTTCACGTGACTAGTGGCGTTAGCGGGAAGGTGGGGAGACTAGACCTCATGACCTCTTTCCTACAACAAGATGCTTTAGTTGATCAAGCTAGGCCCATCACCCCCAACTCCTATATTATTAAATAATATTTTAATTATTTAATTAATATTCCCCATTAATCCCATTGATTCCCACATCCATAATCCCTTCATAAATCTTCATTGTCATTAAAATTACCCTCGTTCATATGCACATGGGGATGCCATTTGTCATATAAGGTAGTTGCATGAGCATGGAAAGTGTTATTCAAAGGCATAGCCAAGTTACTACCCTCTTACCACTTGTCCCTCCATCTAAATCCTCAAAAATCTATAAAATGCAACACATCCAAGCCATTTTTCAAGAATCCATATTGAATGTAATGTTATGTTGTAAAATTGAGCACTCACATGTTTAGTCAATAGGGAAAAACCACTTTCATAGAGCAAATAGGAGATTGGCATGGATCATTATTTGGTAAAATTTGTGTTGTTTGAATCTTCTAATAGCCTTAACTTGAGTGCTTTTATTTATTAGTGATTGATCAATTTGGTTTGCTTTAAGTTGTTCATTGTTGTCACTTTCAATTGACACATTTTTGGGATGTCTAGTGGGACCCACATCCTTGTCTACTAATCAAACTTATGAGATTCAAGTATTTTTGTGTAGGTTACAATTCGATGATTCTATTTTAGGTCTGATAGTTGCAAACTAGATTTTAACGGTTGCATTTTTTATCACTAATGTGTTATTTGGTGTTTTGGGTTAATTAACATTCTATTTTTTGACAAAAAAATGATTTAATACATTGTTTTTCTGCTAAATTTCACTCATAATATCTCTTTTTATAAGTTTAATCTCTTGTGCTTGAAAGATTTGAATTCCTTAACCTTTCTATTATATTTTAGTAGTTTTTTCTTGAATCAATGATTCTATACTACATTTCAATGATTTTGTATTTTGTATATATCATATGTTAGCTTGTGTGTTTAAAGTATGTTTTCAAAATTTTCACCAACATTTTCTATCTATTTTTTGATAGAAGCTCATTTTGTAGGGTTTCATGCTATCCAAACCACTAATCAACACAAAAAAATTAGTATAATCTCTTTTGTAACTGATCAAAATTTACTTTTTATGTAGGAACTTGAATTAGCATTTTTGTTCACATTTCAATGGCTGTATGCACTTGCCCAGTGGTTCTATATTTTATATTTTTTTTTTTTGCATTTGGGGCTTCAATGGTTCCATCTATAAAATAGTTGTTCTATACTATCTTTTTGATGAAGGGAGACTCTCCCTCAAACACAACATTTCACAATCAACAAAATTTAGGAACAACAAATCTACAAATTTTATTATACTTTCATGAAATCATCTACAAACATGCAATCAAATGCAATACAATCATCTGGGTCACAAGACTATTTTGATTAGGGGAAAAACATGTTTTAAATGGACCCGAAACCATTTACAACAGGTTTTGAATGGACCTGAAACCATAGGTTTTGAATGGACCCAAAACCATTAACAAACAGGTTTTGATAGGGACCCGAAACCCACACAAAGAAGGACAAGCTACACAAGGATTCAATAATGCCAAACAACAACAAACCAACTGCATATCAAAAGAAAATCAGCAGTACAACCTAGATCTGCACAAAACAAAAGGTTTTGATGGGAACCTTAAAGCCCACAAAGCCAAGTATTACATAGGAACTTGGATCCAACCCAGGTTAGAACGAGAGACTGAAACCCACTTACAACCAAGAAAAAACCAAGTTTTAATGGGTACTTGAAATCCATAAGTAATTTCCTGTAACAATCTGACAACAACACACCAGTCGTTGAGGAAAATCATACTCTTCAAACCATTGGTAGAAACAACCAAATCATAGCCAACCGCAAGGGAAACAAAAATAGAGCCCAACAACTCACCCTCGCCACCTCTATAGGAGAAGTCACTGTACACACTCACGACTCCAGTCTTATACCATGAAAGCCAACAGATCTCTCCACCTCTATAGGAGAAAGAACCTAGTTTATCCTTGCCACAACAACCACACAACACTTGCAAAA
This sequence comes from Sequoia sempervirens, assembly GCA_007258455.2. Taxonomy (NCBI): domain Eukaryota; kingdom Viridiplantae; phylum Streptophyta; class Pinopsida; order Cupressales; family Cupressaceae; genus Sequoia; species Sequoia sempervirens. The sequence goes on from VDFB02168118.1 coordinate 171,754,247, forward strand.
CAACATGTATTCTAGCTAAATAGGAATGGCCTCCACCTCAATGGGAGATGCAGGAGAGAGCCTTCAGCTCCATAATACACCTCACTCGCAATAGGAGATGACTCCACCTCCATAGGAGAGGTCTCCACCTCAAAAGAAGACCCAATATTTAGAGAGAAAACTAAGACAACAACAAAAAGAATGAGCCAAGCCAATGCCAACAACAAAAGCATCTAGGTTTTCAAAATAACCTCTAAGAACCACCCAATCCACCTCTTCTCTAGAGAAACCAAGATCTCCAACAAGAGGAGAACCATAGAAAAATGTTGAACCAACACCGTCACAACACACAAGATTGAATCCACAAAAATTGCAGAGACAACCACCAGCTTAGTAAAATACTAGGTCTTAAAGTAATACAAGGAACTCCACCTAGCCACTAAAGCCCAGTCACAACAAAGGAACAATGAGAATCTTTCGTTTCCTTCTAGAAACACACTTCCATCAGTAGGGAGGGAAAACAACCACTCCACATAAGCGTCCATTGAAAAAGAAACATTGAAGAGAAACCACTTGAGGCACACTCGACACAAGCCAAAGAAAGAAGATGGAAAATCACCAGAAGGAAGAAAGACAACCCAAAGCTAGAGCAAGAGCTCCCAACAAGAGAGCCAAGAAACCATACCCACAAAGAGTTCAAACTGAAACACCATCCCCCAACCGTTAAAAAAGAACAATAACGAACAAGGGGGGAGAACAACAAAAATTATAAATAGGAAACATCTTCTCTCATAACATCAAATCCAAAAACACACCAAAGTAGACTCAAATCGCATCCCACAAGACAAAGAAAGGGAGGATTCCCAACCTAAGTAGCCAAGCCACACCACAAAAGGGGCCAAAGACCCAAAATTGGTTCCAAACCAAAGAGATAAGCGTGAAATCCCAATAGCCATTTGAAAACCACAGACTGGCAGGCAAAGACAACCCTAGGGAGAGAATCCTCCAAAGAGAAAACAAAAGGAGCAACTCCTCTAGAATCCAAGACTATTATTACATAAGTATGTGCTGCAAATACATACAAGAAAATAGAATGCATGTTTGTGAATGAAAGTAATGGAATCTGAAACCATAACCTTTGCTTTGTGTTGAAGAGGTAGGAAATTCATCTAAATTCTCATCCAAAATGAGACTCTTTCCATTTGTAACAACTTTATATGATTTTTCGACTTTCTAATTAACTTTGACTTCCATTTTGGTTCCAAACAGATCCAATTGTCCCTTTTCTTAGCCTAAGGAAATTTCCAAATTCTAGTACAACATCTGGGAGCCATAAATTTTCACTTGAGTATCAGATTGACAAACTGTTTACAACATTGGAAAAATCTCAAAATACTAAACATACACAAAAGGTACCTTTAAGGGACTTTGAAATTTTGGCTAGTTTTTGGGCCCATCTAGAACCTATAAGTGCCTCAAATTTGACTTTGAAGATTTGAAGGGATTTTGGAAATGAAAACATTAATATCTCACAAAAGATAAATGATATTGAAGTGATTTACTCACCATTGGATTCATTCCGCCATTTTCAAGCTTTGTGTAAGATTTCATGTCCATACATGCACAAATGCCAACTTACTAAAAATAGTTTAACCCTACCATTTTTAGCCCTTATTGAAAATTATTCACTAAACATAACAAAAATATTTAACTAAAAAATCTTTTTTAGGTGATACAAGATTTTTCTTGCACCCTTGATGCTCTTGTATCACTTTCAATGATTACATTTTTTGAATATTTTTATCAATATTGGTCTTATTGTATTGGTCTAACCTACAAACTTGTTTGTTGGGATGTTGTAGCTATTCTTAACATCTATTTTGTAGCTTTTACCATAAGTGGAAGACCATAAAAACTAAGGCTACTAATGTTTTTTTCTTGCAACAGTGCCACTTGTCAAAGACTTATTTTCCACTAGATTTAGTCACACATTAATTAAAGTAGTGGTAAAATAATCTTTTTCTTTACCTTTGGATCTTATAAAACATATGCTCTCCCCTTGAAATTTTGAGTGACCTTGGGGATCAAATCTTTCCCTTTTGGAGGATTTCTTGGGGATTTCATCACCTCAAGGGATGACCTCAACCATGTGTTCCAATGAAGTATTATAAATTGGGGAGAACAAAATTGTTGAAAATGAAGGTGAAATTGTAGCTTAAAACTTGCAAAAACTATGAGACTGTAGATCTAATTAAGTGTTCTTTGTTAACAATTCTTTGTGTATGATTAATTTGTTTAGATCAATCTTACCAATTCAAAAAAGAGACAGATGATTGTAGAAGAATGAGACAAGAAGATAGAAGTGACACAACATATACGTGGAGAAACCCTTTCAGGAAAAAAATCCACCACTAGAATCGATAGTGCTTGTATTATTTAACCTTAGAACAAGATTACAATAATACTATATCAATTGATATGCTTTCTTGCCTTCAACAATCCTTCTTCACAACTTGCAATAAACTCTCATGCACTTTTGTTGGATCTCAGTTGTGTTTATGGTTTGTCCTTGATGACAAAATCTCTGATCCTTATGATTTATAATGGTACTTCTTTGATGTCTCTTGGCTATTACAGAAAGCTATCTGTTATGTTTCAATTTCATGATAATGAGAATTCTAGTTCAAGTTATGAATGCTATCTCTTTGACTGACAGAGTTTGAAAGATGGTTTCTTTGTCAGGATGGTTCTTTTTGCATATCACAGGTATTGGTTGTTTCTCATTCGGGCTTACACATATCGGCATGAGTATGGCAGGGTTTCCCTGATCCTTTTTGAAATGTCTATGTTGCCTATCAGCAAGACATTTCTAATGTCCTGTCGATTGAATTCAACATTCTGGCAGCTGTCGGCAAGACCTCTTTTTTGTTATGGCGACAGCAGAAAGGTCTTTCAGCATAAGCTTTTTCCGTCGGCATGTGATCACAACGAAATTACCTTGTCTCACCGATCAGAGGTTGAATGGAAGTCTATCGGAAAGAGCTTGGTGGTATCAGAATAGGTCTCGGCGAAGTGGTTCTATCTTATCGAACATCATCTGGGGTTTCGCTTCAGCCAAACATAATGATTTCGGTATATAGTCTCTCTGAAGATTGCTTGTCTCACTGACTGATGCACTGAATGTCTTATCGGCATAAGGTTACTGCTTTGGCGAAATGTTATATCGAATGTGCAATGTCACACTGACCTTGGTGGATGGATACTTTTCGGTAAGAGCTTGTGATATTCAAAGAAAGGTCTTGGAAAATTTGATTTGTTACACCGACCAAAAACATAAAGGTAGTCTCTTCGGTAAGAGCTAGGGTTTTCGGCAAGAGGTCTCAGCGAGTGACCTTTGGTCTTGCCAATGGAACATAAAGGGACTTCGTTGGCATAAGATATGGATTGTCTTAGCGACACCGGATGAAAGGATGACTTTCGGTATGACTCATGCATTCTACGAGAGGTCTCCCCAACATTGATATGTCTCGCCGATGGAACACAAATGGTCTCTTTCAGTATGAGAAGTGAATTCTCTTGGAGATCTATTGTGAGTTCAGGATGTTTTGGCAAAACAAGGGGCAGTCTATATAGTGTCTCCCCGACTATGTATTGTCTTGGCGACTTGGAAATGATAAAGGCCTTTGGCATAGGTATTGAATTGTCACGGCGACAGTGTGTATCGAATGTCTTTCAGTATAACAAAGTTGGTCTATATGATGTCTCTCCGATATCAAAAGCTATAGCGATAGAATAATGGTTTCATTTCGGTGAAAGAGCCTTTTATTGTCTCATCAACCAGAAGGATGTTATGAGCTCTCGGCGTGACTTTGTGTATTCAGTATGACTTCTCCTAACTTTGATGGATCTTGGCGAAAGCGACAACCTTATGGTTGTCTGGCAATGTTAAAGTTTCCTTCGGCATAACGTGTCATCGATTGAATTGAAAGGTTGTTAGGGAAAATTTTTTGAGCTTATTCTTTTTGACTGGGTATCGAACCCTAGCCTGGTCGCCATCATGAGAAAGCTTCATAAACTATTATTTACTATTGTTGCTGGCTGTAACGACAGTGTCAGGATGAAATTTGTTCTTGGTTTAGAAATGAAAGGTATGGCTGCTATGTTTGATGCGCCTCTCTGGATGGAAGCTCGACAGTGGTTGATGGTTCCATGGGAGTTACAAATTTGTCTGGTATTTTTTATTTATGCATTTCATGTTGGTTTATAATCACCATTTTCTTTAACTGCTCTCTGCATCTCTATGACAAATGATGCCCTGACTGAGTATTGTCTTTCATACACTAGATGTTATGATTTTTCTATGGTGGGCAGTTGTGCATTTTATGCAGAGAAATGTTCTCATAAGATTCGAACTTGTTGAGGACGGCACTGAGCTAGGATAAACAACTATTGTATTGTTTTGGTTGTTCAGCCATTACTTCTGAAGACACTTACTTATCTTTTTTCTATTATTCAAAAAGATATATAAAGAGGAGCAGAAAAAAATGTTACTGTTCGGCTGTTGTTGTAATTCAAAAGATTATCATTCTTTGATTGTATGAAAATGTGTGAATAAACTCTGCAATAAAATCTAAATAACAAGATGCAGAGATTGTAAAATTTCTTCTCTATGAAGTATTTTAGGGATTCAATTATTGAATCTTTAAGGTATTCTGTAGATGAGAAAACAGAGAGATATGTGCTTAACTGAAAATAGAGAAATCCTCTGAATCATTACTATTGTTCAAAACATAATTTGAGGGGTTGGTACTCCTTGAGATAGATATCTCTAAACGAGGGGTTGATGCTCCTTGAGTGGGTGCTCAAAAATCAGCCTATAAGGCATTGTGAACAGTTGATTAACATATTAAGCCTGGAAGGCATTTAAGGAGTGGTTTTTATACCCTAGGAGGGTTTTCCACTCAAAAAATTCTTGTGTCTCTTTGTTCCTCTGAGTTCTCACTACTTTATTGTGTTGTTGTTGTTTCCGTTGTCTGTTGAGTTATTACTTTTCTCAATTCTGTTTATGAATGATTACATTCAACTCATGAATGCATTCATCAGAGTAATATTGAGAACAAATCTGTGATATGTTTTGAAGTTTTTTAAAATTGGTCAAATCTATTAAGACACTGATTCACCCCCCCCTCTCAGTGTCATTTTAACTCCAACAATTGGTATCAGAGCATAGGGTCCTCTGATAGGTTTTAATCACCTTGGATTGATCTTGGTCTTGGAGTTTAGTTTTTAATGGCACATTCTCAAGACGGTGCCTCTGTAACCAGAGCTCCGTTATTTGATGGAACAAATTATGTGTTCTGGAAAATCAGAATGGAAGCTTTTCTTATTTCTTTTGATTGTGATGTTTGGAGCATGGTTATAAATGCTTACAATGTTCCAGCCTCTATTCCCACTGATCCTACTAAAAAAAAGAGGTATGAAACAAATGCCAGAGCTAAGCATTCCATCTTGTGTGGGTTAACTAAAGATGTGTTCATTAAAGTCATGCATTGCAAATCTTCTCATGATATCTGGGAAAAAATTGAAACCATATATCAAGGTAATGAGAAAGTCAAACTGTCAAAAATCATTACACTCAAACATCAGTTTGAGGAGTTGAAAATGAAGGATGATGAAAAAGTGGCTGAATATTTCCTAAGAGTTGATGAAGTTGTCAATTCAATGAAAGGTCTAGGTCAAGACGTTAATGAATTTGATGTGGTCACAAAGGTTGTTAGAACCTTACCATCCAAATTTGAATCTAAGGTTTCTGCCCTAGAAGAAAAGAAACACTTTGATTAGCTTACCTTAGACAGCCTGCAAGGAATACTTACTACCTATGAAATGAGAACTAGCAAAAACAATTCAACAGGAAAAGAAACTGCCTTTAACATTGAAAAGAAAGAAAAAGTCGAAGTCAGTGAATCAGAGTTGTCTGATTCTAAAGAATCTCATTTTGTTAGAAGATTTAAAAAGGGATCAGGAAAATATAAGGGAAAACTTCCCTTTAAATGTTTTAACTGTGGAAAAATAGGTCACTTTGCTGCAAAGTGTCCCTATGATGATCAAATCTATGACAACGAGACAACTGAAATACAGCCTAAGAAGAAGGCCTTCAAACCTAAACAAAACTTCAATTTTAAAAAGAAGAAAAGTCTGTTTAGTAAGGATGAATCTGATATTGAGTCTAAAGATTCATCAGCTGATGAAGTTGAAACTTTGTTCATGGCTAAAATTACTCAGCAAAATGATTCTAACACCATTGACGTTGAAGAAGGTGAAGTTGATCTTGAAAGTGAACTGAAATGTGCTTTACAAGAGATCAAAAAACTCAAAAAACAAGTTCTTGCTCAAGAACATAAACCAGATCAAGAATTGGTCTCTTTGAAAACTCAGCTTGAAGAAGCTAAAAGAGTTGAAGTCTGTCTTCGAGAGACTGTAAGCTGCAAAGATCAAGAAATTCAAAAACTGGAACAAGAAGTAGTCCTTCTTAGGAAGGAAATTGAAAAATATGAAAGCACTCTAAAACTGAATGATATGCTCAATAAGCATAAGATGTACAAAGATAAATCTGGTGTTGGTTTTGAAAAGGGTGAATGCTCAACTGACAAAGCAAAACAAAACCCCTCTACTGAAGTCAAAGGCTCAGGTTCAAATCACTCAAAATCTGGTAAGGATCGTGTTAAGTTTTTTAGAGGTAATAGACCTTCATACAAAGACAATTCTTTTTTCTATGGTTATTGCTTTTTCTGCAACAAATTTGGTCATAAGGTGAACACTTGTAGGCTTATGAATTCTAGAATTCCCAGGTTTGGTCTTAGGAAACACTATGGTTTTGTTAGACAGATCATATGTTTTAAATGCAATACTTTATGACATTCTGTCAAACAGTGCAGAACTAATCTGCAATCTAAACATCAGAAAATTAAAAAGGTTTGGAAACCTAAGACTGTCAACAACATTGAACAAACTATGTTGGTTCAAACTACTTTTCATTCCAAGAAAAATGAATTATGGGTCCTAGATAGTGGATGTTCTAACCATATGACTGGCGATAAGGACAAGTTTATAAAACTTGTAGATTATGTAGGTGGATATGTTAAGTTTGGTGATAACTCTAGTATTCAAATTAAAGGTAGAGGTTCACTTCTTCTGAATGAAGACACTCCTATCTATAATGTGTACAATGTGGAAGGTCTCAAGCACAATATTCTAAGTGTTAGTCAAATGTGTGATAGTGGTTATCATGTTCTTTTTACTTCGCAGGGATGTGAGATTAAGAACAAACTTGGAAAGGTTGTTGCAGCTGGAAGGAGGACAAAAGAAAATGTGTACAATCTTCTTGACTCATCATGCAATGACAATAATCAAGGTATGTGTCTAATGGGAAAATTGAAGAGAGTTGGTTATGGCATAAAAGATTAGGACACATAATTTTTGAAAATCTGGTTAGAATCAGTAAGAATCAGAATGTTAGAGGTTTATCAATTCTTAACAAGCCAGAAAATTTTGTGTGCAAAGAATGTCTAAGTGGTAAACAAACTAAAATTAGCTTCAAAACAAAATAACACTCTTCGTCAAAACCTCTACAGCTAGTGCATACTGATTTATGTGAACCAACTAGAACAAGGTCTATTAATGGTGAAAAATATTTTATGCTTTTTGTAGATGATTATACTAGAATGGTATGGGTCACATTTCTTAAGCACAAATCAGAAGCCTTTGAAAGGTTCAAAATCTTTCAAAAAATGGTTGAAAAGGAATCTGATCTGAAACTCAAATTCCTTTGATCAGACAAAGGAGGCAAGTTCACTTCTCAAGGGTTTATTGATTACTGTGAACAACACGGTATTAAAAGGCAGTATGCTGCATCAAAAATGCCTCAACAAAATGAGGTAGTTGAATGTAAGAATAGAACTGTAAAAGAAATGGCTAGAACCATGCTAGATGAAGCTAAATTGTATGACATGTATTGGAAAGAAGCTGTTCATACAACTGTATACATTTTAAACAGAGTGCAGATTAGGGTGAAATCTAAACACACTCCATATGAACTTTGGTATGGAAAAATTGCTTCTGTCAAATACTTTAAAATTTTTGGATGTAAGTGTTTTATCAAGAAAAATGATGATAACCTTGGGAGATTTCAATCAAAGAGTGATGAGGGTATCTTTTTGGGATACTCAACTCACAACAAAGCTTATAAATGTCTTAACAAAAGGCTTAATAAGATCATTGAAGTTGTTAATGCAAAATTTGATGAAAGACCACATTTGAATGCTGAATCTTTGCAGAATAATGAGGAAGAAGAACTTGAATTTGAAATAATTTCTGAAGGAGTTGGAACAACAAAGTCTATTGCTGAATCAATAAGCCCTAAAAATGAAAATGCAAGTCCTGAAAAGGTTGCATCAAATGCTCCTTCAAAAACTCTAGCTATATACCACCCCAAAGATCAGATTATTGGGGATAAAAATGCAGGAGTTCAAATTAGAAGAAAGACTGCAAAATCTGATGAAAAGGCACAAATTGCTTTCTGTCTAGTTACTCAGTTTGAGCCTAAATTTTTTAATGAAGCTCTCACAGACTCATGTTGGCTTAATGCTATGCAAGAAGAAATTGATCAGATTGAGAAAAATCAGACTTGGGAGTTAGTCCCAAGACCAGATGACAAGAATGTCATTGGAGGCAAATGGATATACAGAAACAAGGTTAATGAAAATGGTAATGTTATTCGCAACAAAGCAAGATTTGTCTGCAAAGGCTATGCTCAACAAGAAGGTATTGATTTTGGTGAAACCTTTGCACCTGTTGCTAGACTAGAATCTATCAGAATATTCTTGGCTTATTCTGTTTACAAAAACTTTACTATTTATCAAATATGTTGAACAACCTGAAGGATTTATATGCAAAGATAATCCTAACCATGTTTACAGGTTGAAAAAGGCTCTTTATGGCTTAAAACAAGTACTTAGATCTTGGTACTCTAGGCTGGATAGTCATTTAATTTCTAATGGCTTTGTTAGAGGAGGTGTAGACAGTAATCTTTATGTTAAAACTGAAGGTTCTGATATTTTAGTTGTTGAAATCTACGTTGATGATACTATCTTTGGCTGCAATAATGTCACTTTGAGTAAAAAGTTCTCTTAGATAATGGAATCTGAGTTTGAAATGTCAATGTTAGGAGAATTAAACTTCTTTCTGGGTCTTCAAATCTCTCAATGTGAGAATGGAATATTTCTTTCTCAATCCAAATATGCTAGAGAGATGCTTAAGAAATTTTAGATGGATGAATGCCATCCAGTTAGCACTCCAATGGTTACTAGTTGCAAACTTACTAAGGTTGATGATTCTCCTGATACAAATCAAATAGAATATAGATCAATGATCGGAAATCTCTTATATTTAACTTCCTCTAGACCTGACATTATGCAGGCAGTTTGCACTATTGCACGTTTTCAGGCATCACCTAAAGAATCTCATGTTACTGATGTTAAACGGATCTTTAGATACATTCAGGGCACTCTTGATTATGGTCTTTGGTATCCTAGGAGTAATGATTTTTCTTTGATTGCTTATACTAATGTTGATTGGGCTGGTTGTTTGGATGATAGGAAAAGCACCAGTGGTGCTGCATTCTTTCTTGGTGATCGTTTAGTGGCATGGCACAACAAGAAAAAAAGTATTTGTTTCTCTCTCTACTGCTGAAGTAGAATACATTGCTGCCACTACATGCTATACTCAAGTACTGTGGATGAGTCAGACTCTTTTAGATATGGGTATTGATGTTTCTAAACCTGTTTCCATTCTTTGTGATAACACTAGTGTGATAAATATTTCAAAAAATCATGTTATGCACTCTCGTACTAAACATATTGCTATCAAGTTTCACTTTCTTCATGAAAAGGTTTTGGCTAATGAAGTCTGCTTACAGTTTGTTGGATCTCAAGATCAGGTGGCTGACATTTTTACTAAGCCCTTAGAAAAAGAGCTATTTGAAAGGCTGAGACTTCGATTGGGAGTTATCTCTCAATCATTACTTCACTGTGTCTCCAAGCTATTGCTTAGGGGGAGCAAGTTAAATATTTTCATTCATTTACAACTCTCCTACAATCTTGGTTGCTGCACTCTACTTCTTTTTTTGTAGCTGTTTTCTCCTGATTTCTTGTTGCCTTCTTAGTTGTGTTTCATGGCATTGCACATTCTTCTCTTCTATTCTTTGTCATTCTGGAAAAAAGGGGGAGAGTCATTTGTGTTTTACCATCAAGGACAAAGGGGGAGTTTGTTGGATCTCAGTTGTGTTTATGGTTTGTCCTTGATGAAAAAAGCTCTGATCTTTATGATTTATAATGGCACTTCTTTTATGTCTCTTGGCTATTACAAAAAGCTATCTATTATGTTTAAATTTCATGATGATGAGAATTTTGGTTCAAGTTATGAATGCTATCTCTTTGAATGATAGAGTTTGAAAGATGGTTTCTTTGTCAGGATGATTCTTTTTGCATATCACAGGTATTGGTTGTTTCTCATTCAGGCTTACACATATCGGCATGAGTATGGCAGGGTCTCCCCGATCCTTTTTGAAATGTCTGTGTTGCCTATCTGCAAGACATTTCTAATGTCATGTCGATTGAATTTAACATTCTAGCAGTTGTCGGCAAGACCTCTTTTTTGTTATGGCGACAACAGAAAGGTCTTTTAGCATAAGCTTTTTCCGTCGGTATGTGGTCACAACAAAATTACCTTGTCTCACCGATTAGAGGTTGAATGGAAGTCTATTGGCAAGAGCTTGGCGGTATCGGAATAGGTCTCGGCGAAGTGGTTCTGTCTTACCAAACATCATCTGGGGTTTCGCTTTGGCCAAACATAATGATTTCGGTATATAGTCTCTCTAAAGATTTCTTGTCTCACTGATCGATGCAATGAATGTCTTATCTACATAAGGTTACTGCTTCGGCGAAATGTTATATCGAATGTGCAATGTCACACTGACCTTGGTGGATGGATAATTTTCGGTAAGAGCTTGTGATATTTGAAGAAAGGTCTTGGAAAATTTGATTTGTTACACCGACTGAAAACATAAATGTAGTCTCTTCGGTAAGAGCTAGGGTTTTCGGCGAGAGGTCGCAGCGAGTGACCTTCGGTCTCACCGATGGAACATAAAGGGACTTCGTCGGCATAAGATATGGATTGTCTCAGCGACACCGGATGAAAGGATGACTTTCGGTATGACTCATGCATTTTGCGAGAGGTCTCCCCGACATTGATATGTCTCACCAATGGAATACAAATGGTCTTTGTCGGTATGAGAAGTGAATTCTCTTGGCGATCTATTGTGAGCTCAGGATGTTTTGGCAAAACAAGGGGCAGTCTATATAGTGTCTCCCCGACTATGTATTGTCTTGGTGACTTGGAAATGATAAAGGCCTTCGGCATAGGTATTGAATTGTCACGGCGACAGTGTGTATCGAATGTCTTTCGGTATAACAAAGTTGATCTATATGATGTCTCTCCGATATCAAAAGCTATAGCGTTAGAATAATGGTTTCATTTCGGTGAAAGAGCCTTTTTTTGTCTCATCGACCAGAAGGATGTTATGAGCTCTCAGTGTGACTCTGTGTATTCGGTATGAATTCTCCCGACTCTGATGGATCCTAGCGAAAGCGACAACCTTAAGGTTGTCTGGCAACATTAAAGTTTCCTTCGACATAACGTGTCATCGATTGAATTGAAAGGTTGTTAGGGCAAACATTTTGAGCTTATTCTTTTTGACTGGGTATCGAACCCTAGCTTGGCCACCATCATGAGAAAGCTTCATAAACTGTTCTTTACTATTGTTGCTAGCTGTAACGGCAGTGTCAGGATGAAATTTGTTCTTGGTTCAGAAATGAAAGGTATGGCTGCTATGTTTGATGCGCCTCTCTCGCTGGAAGCTCGACAATGGTTGATGGTTCCATGGGAGTTACAATTTTGTTTGGTATTTTTATTTATGCGTTTCATGCTGGTTTATAATCGCCATTTTCTTTAACTGCTTTCTGCATCTCTATGAAAAATGATGCCCTCACTAAGTATTGTCTTTCATACATTAGATGTTATGATTTTTTTGTGGTGGGCAGTTGTGCGTTTTATGCAGAGAAATGATCTCATAAGATTCGAACTTGTTGAGGATGGCACTAAGCTGGGATAAATGACTCTTGTATTGTTTTGGTTGTTCAGCTGTTACTTCTGAAGATAGATACTTATCTTTTTTCTATTATTCAAAAAGATATATAAAGAGGAGCATAAAACAATGTTACTGTTCGGCTGTTGTTGTAATTCAAAAGATTATCATTCTTTGACTATATGATAACGTGTGAATAAACTCTGCAATAAAATATGAATAACAAGATGCAGAGATTGTAAAATTTCTTCTCTATGAAGTATTTTAGGGATTCAATTATTGAATCTTTAAGGTATTTTGTAGATGAGAAAACAGAGAGATATGTGCTTAACTGAAAACGAAGAAATCCTCTAAATCATTACTATTGTTCAAAACATAATTTGAGGGGTTGGTACTCCTTGAGATAGATATCTCTAAATGAGGGGTTGATGCTCCTTGAGTGGGTGCTCAAAAATCAGCCTATAAGGCATTGTGAACAGTTGATTAAAAGATTAAGCCTGGAAGGCATTTAAGGAGTGGTTTTTATACCTAGGAGGGTTTTCCACTTGGAAAATTCTTGTGTCTCTTTGTTCTTCTGAGTTCTCACTACTTTACTGTGTTGTTGTTGTTTCTGTTCTCTGTTGAGTTATTACTTTTCTCAATTCTGTGATATGTTATGAAGTTTTTGAAAATTGGTCAAATCTGTTAAGCCACTGATTCACCCCCTCCTCTCAGTGTCATTTTAACTCCAACAACTTTCTGTAGCACAATCTATCCATGCATTCCATGTGACCAAGCATGAATCCACACATCCCATGCCATGCTTGAAACCCTCACACATGCACAAGCTCAACTTGCCAACCTACAACCAAGATTACAAAATCTTATGCAATTGTTGCAGTAAATAGACAATAGTTCTGCATTGTAAACTCCAAAGAGTTTTCAATTACAAGAGCACTGTAAAGCTCCTCACAAATATCTACACCTAGATTGTGCAAGTAGAGTTTCACATTTTAACATGAAGTCGAAACCAAAGTCTCCTCAATTTAGGCACCCCAAATTGGACACTTAACTAATCGTTGGTCAAGAAAATATTTTGCAAGCATCACCTCAAAGTTGGCCCCCAAGAATGGGCCCACTTAACTAAGCCTTGTAAATGTCTTCTCATGCAAAAGGTGTTAACTTAAAGATGCCAACTTGGGTGCCCAGGGTGGGTCCAAGTCAATCTTAGTTAACTGAAACATATCTCTTCACCAATTCATGCAAACATTATGCATGATTGATCATCCCCACTTAATTGAATGTATCCACCTATTATTTGTCATGCAACTGAATTCATTAGTCATGCAACTCAAGTAAACTAAAATCAAATAGCATTCAACTCAAACTAACTACATGCAACTAAAGATAATTGAACCATAACTGAACTAAACTAAGCTCAACTCATGTAAATATCAATCCATAACTTGTAGGATCTTTACATGCAAATTACTGAAGCTTTATGAATCCTCCAAATAGTTAACTTAAGAAAGGTTGGTTCCACCTTACATGTGGGTGCCCCATGTGCTCCTATTTTGTAGGATATCTTCTTGGGAATCCCCACATGTTCCTATCATTTAGGAATAATCACAAATGTCAATTTACATGTTCATTTCATTCAAATTTAATCTCTTTCTAATCCTGGTGTTGGGGAACACTTTACAAGGACTTAGGAGATACATGAAATATGTTTAGGATTGCAATTAAATGGAATCCTATTCCCGAAATTCTCCCACTTGACATTATACATTGCAATTATTGTAAACAAGGATCATTTTTAAAAATCAATTACAGGACTCAAGGCCAATGGCCTTCTTGCACCAAGAGAACTTATCTGTAGCATTGATCAAAGTTTCAACTTTCTGAATCAATACCTTTCCCAAGTCTTTGTAACTAAACTATCATAGGTAGAACTTCATGCTATCAACACAACAACCCAAATCTGCAAAAAAGTCCCTATATATCCACCATCCTACAAAATAAGACTTCAAGGTAATAACACACATAGACATGTGATAAAAAAAATCTGAAGTAACTCACTATAGTAAAGTGTAACTAGTCCAAGAGAGGTTCCCCTCTCATACAAAACACATATACCTTTTGGAACTCCCACTGCATAGGTAATATCAAATTTGAAAACAAGATCACAACATTAACAAATGCTCCTATAGCACTTCACATAGAGGATGTGGCTAACTCCTCTATCATAGTGTCAAAGAAGCATACAATGATATGCAAAATACATCTCTCATAACACAAGAACCTTCAAGAAGAAGATAATATTCCCACAAAGAGAGAACTTGCAAATCAAACCATGTTCTTATACCACACTAACATGTGCCAAACTATGTAAAGTAAGATCTCCTTCAACACTCCCAAACTGAAAGGATATCAACATCTAACCATTCAACTTATAATGAAATATGGCAGAACTTAGAGGTAAACCTCTCACAGAAAGTAGATCAAATTTAGCCAAACATTCCTGCAACAAAAGGTAATATTCCCAGAGCCACTAACTACCTTCCATACCTCTCCTACTCAAATCCTCAGAACTAACTCAAGTTCAAGATTGCAAGGAGAACAATGGAAATACATAAAATCATGCATCTACTTCTCAACAATCCCTCAGAACTCAATTTTCAAGACTAATTTATAAGAGAAGACAAGATACATATAAATAATGCATCTAATAATCAAGCGGGAAGCACCTCTTAGATCATTTACCTATTGAGTAGACCAAGAGTGGGATACAAGATTGTCCTATGCATACAACACCAAGTAATATAGGCTTTCAATAAAGACAACCTTCTCATCAGGTCTATGATGGACTCACATCCATTTCTAGGTGTAGGCTCCTCGCTCTTTACTATTAAAAAACTTTTATAATAAGTAACTAGATTGTGAGGTATTAAAGTATGTGAGAATGCAAAAGCAAAGTAATACAACACAATCAATGAAACATTATATTAGAGAATTCAAATAACAATCTAATCAAATTGAAACAAGCAAACTCTCTAATGTCATCATGTTGTCCTCTATCTCCAAGGATTTTCCAAGTTATTAGGTAGCTCTCAGATTGTGTGTACGCAAATTACTTGTTAAATGACAACCAAAAGAACGAGATGTTGAAAATGCAATAAACCTTTCTACATGATTGATTGCTAAACGATATGTTGTAGATGATATGCTAAAGTGATAATACTGCTGTGATATTGATAATGGAATGCTATGATGGAACTACAATAATTTAAGATGTAGCTAATGGTAAAGCCATGATTTAACTAAATGATGCTAAGATACAAATGATAAATGCTTAATGATAAAATGCTAAGAAAACAATGCTCTCTAAAATTCTATAGAGTTTAATTATGCTCAATTCTCTATATGAATTGCTGTAAATGAGACTCTATTTATAGATTTCTCCAAGGAATAAGCTGATGTGGCAAGAATTGACGGCCTGGATTCGATCTGGAGAGATAGACAGTGGAGGATGAAGAGGTTAGAGAGAATCAAGGAGAGTGTTCTCTTTAGTAGAACAAATTTCCAAGTGTGAGAGGAATCAAATGGAGGAGAAATCCAAGTGTCTCAAAATTGGTTATAATTTGTTGAAGATAAATGCTAATTAAATATTAAGAATATTTAATTTCATGAGACACATGATGAGGTGGAAGATGAGAAGTTAGTAGAAATGTGACTAAATTCAAATATAAAATTTGAATTTAATAGAAGGGAGTTAATTAAATCAAACAAACTAATAAAGTTGTTTATTTAATTAAAACATGAAGAAAGTGATTTAAGATAAGAAGAATTTAGAGAAAGTGAACTATATAAATAAATTGGTTGATTTATTTATAAGTAGAAGAATTAAAGATTTATTAATTAAATAACTAGTATTTAATTAATTTTCTCCAGACCACTTTTAGGTGTATACATTTTTCCCCTCTTTGAAGTGATGTGTTTGTGACACATTACTTCAAAGAAAAATTTGTTAGTGCTGATAAAAATTTTGATATGCCCTAGATGCTGATTTTCAAGTGATGATGCGAGTATGCCTCCTTAGGAGATAAATCATGAAATTTTGAATTTTTGATGATTTTTAAGATTTTTTGATGTTTTTCAAATTTTATGATGCTGAAACAATTTATCTCCCAATAAATAATACTGATCTTGCCAATTTGATTAATTGATGCCTTGGTTTAAAAAATTTAAAACAATCCCACTTAATTACCCCTTAAAAAGGTAAAAATATATGAAAAGCAGGTCATTTGATTCATTTGCATTTTGGAGATTGAGTTGATTAGAGCAATTGAGCAAAATGGTGATCCATTTCCAAACCCACCGATTCAGGCTAGTTCAACATCACAACCACTTGACTGCATATGGACCTCTGGTATGTACCCTGAGAAACCTCTTCTTGAATTTTAAAATGTTTTTTCCCACATTTTTCAAGTTTTGAATTATGTTTAACGCGTTTTAGCGCATAGGAATCCCGCTTTAGCGCATTGAGTATCTAGTTTAGCGCATATGGTAGTGTAGCCCATGTGGGTCATGAATTAGTGCATAGAGTCACTTTTCTAGTGCATTTAGTTATTTTGCACAAATAGGTTATGATTTAGTGCATATAATGAATGTTATGGCGCATTCAAAATTTTGGCGCATAGGGACCTTGTTTTGGCGCATTGATGAAATTTGATAGCGCATCCAATGTTTTAGTGCATGGATACACTATTTTAGTGCATTGACACCAGATTGATGAAATTTTGATTATTCTCCTTGATTTTGATGTTTGATGATCGCATCAACCGATGTTTTGATGATTTTTGATGATGTTGATTTATTGATCTCATGATAGGCAAGAATCAATGATAGGATAGATGATGATTGACCTCATGATATGTGAGAGTTAATGATAGACACTTGCCGAGATTTGATCAAAATCTCATTAGAGTTAATTAGATTAATTGATAGGTTGTTTGATAAGATGTTGATTTGTGATATGTTATGATTATAGGAGGATTTTAGGGTTCTTCAGTCTCAGGAGTGCTTCCCGAAGACTTGAGACATGATTCCACAGCTGGTGCAGGTTGATTTAGATGTGATTTCAAGATGTGGGTTGACTTCTTTGATTGATATACCCCAGTATAGGATCAATAGGGGACTTCTGATTGCTCTAGCTGAGAGGTGGCATAGTGACCACAACACATTTCATTTGGCCACTGGTGAGATGACAGTTACGCCAGAGGATGTATATCATATCTTGGGGATTCCAGTTGTTGGGGATTTAGTTGTTTACAATCACACATAACAGGGTGGTACTAATGCGTTGAGGAGGATATTCCATGATGACGAGATTAGCAGATATGAAATTCCACGGTGGGAGATGGTTGCTTTATATCAGCCATTACCTTGTGTTCTAGCTGGATTCATTGGAGGTTTTCTATGTGCCCGACTGTAGGTCAAAGGGACTATCAGTTGGCTAGGGTCATATACTAGAGAGCATGATTACACAGGGGACTAGATACGCATGGGGATCCTGCATGCTAGCATACTTATATCATGATTTACATTAGGTGGTCTACTTTGGAGCGACTAGTCTATCAGCTAGGGTGACGTTGCTGCAAATTTGGGCGTTGGAGTATATAGTGGTTACTTGGCCTATTGCAGATAGGGATCGTCCAGTGGGCAGACCGTATGTTTTTGGGTATACAAGTCCAGTTGTCCAGCCCAAGCTAGGAAAATTGGAGTATTGAAGATGTGTCTTGGATGATTTGGTGATAGTCATTTGGAAGCCATATTTAGATTGTGAGTAGTGGCTAGAGGATGACATTGAGATGTCATATGTTTTCACCTCTAGATACTTGATTGGATGAACTTCGTATATTATCGAGCAATTCCTGATTGTGAGGGTGTTTCGGCAGTATGGAAGAGTTTAGATTATGCCTCAACGAGCTACCTATATGCGTGGAGGTGACAGGATATTCCAGAGTGGGGACCCTCCTTATCATATGATGTAGCCTGCTAGGAGTACTTTGGGTTAGAACCATAGATATGGGATTATCATCATGAGATCATAGATGCGCTGATGATAGATGATTATGCGCAATATTTTTTTACACATCCATTCCTGAGAATATCCTATCTAGAGGAGCCAATACCAGCCATGGATGATGATGAGAGGGTAGCTCCACATGCACCTAGACGGAGGAGAGATGGGGAAGATCGAGATGAGGAGGATGGAGATGGTAGAGATGGGGATGGCGGTGATGGAGGTGATGGAGGTGGTGGGCCGGTATTGTCTGGGGTAGTAGAACATAGCCCTTTGTGTTGACATTTGATGATGTATTAAGACGTGTTTAGTTGGGGACTTTGTGATATTCTTCCACATTTTGATGTATCTCTCAACATTTTATGATATCATTGTACACTTGACATTTATTTTGATATTATAGATGAGATGCAATCGATGTTATTGATTTGTATGTTGTTTACATGCTTGTATGATGGATGCTTATGATGGGTGCATTTAATTTCTGTTCTATATGCTATGTGACATTTATATGTGATGATGCCATGATTATGTACAGATGCAATGATGAAATGATGATGCATGGTTTATGATTCCATATGCTTTATGAATGATTCCCTTTTATGCTATATGAGATGGATATGATCATGCAAATGAGATGTAATGCACCTTATTTTTCTATATTTTTTGAATGCAAATTATATATGATCTAATGCATGGATGGATGATCGATGATAATGTTTTCCAATGTATGTATGATATGATAATGATTATGCAACTACATGTAAATGATTTTGTTTTTGTTAATGTCAAATGTACTCAATCTTTTAATGGGAGAAATAATATCATTTTGAAACTTAGCCAACCTTGGAATAATCTAAAATGCAGATGCAAAAACTAATATGGATGCAATCTATCTTAACCATGCAAATCTAAATATGTAATGTTGTCATTTTGTTAGCCGAATTTGTTGTGCTTGGTATCATTATTGAGCCTTTTAATATGTTGAAAGTTAGTAAAAAAATGATGGTATAATTAGACCATGATGAACTGTGTAAAACTTCCATGGATTTTTTATATTGCAAGGTAACACAAGCATCTAGGAATAATTAAACCAAGATGACCTGAGTATTGCTTGCATAAAACAGACAAGAGTTAATCCTTTTCCTATGCAAATTTGGAATGTCATCAATGATACTTTGTAGAGCATGATTCACGACAATTTGCACAGTAGTAATGATTAAATCACAGACAATAGAAAAAGAAAAATCATACTCCTTCATAGCTTCTCTAGTCCATGACATCCTTGAGTTGCTCTAGAGAAATGATAACAAAAATCAAGATACAACAATTGAACATTCATGCCAAAGTGATTAAACCATGCTTCAAAAGAGTATCATATGGTTAGATTTGTTTCATTTTTGATCAATTTTATTGTTGATTTGGATGGTTGGTTTTTGAAAGATTTGGATGGTTGATTTTTTGAAGATTTGATTGATGTTCAATGTTGAGTTTTATCATGATTGTTGTGTTTGCTACGTTGTTTGACTGTTGTTTGTTTGTTGTTTTAAGCCCAAAGCAAGTTTCCCCTAGTGAGTTCAGGACTTTTCCCCCAATGAGAAACCAACCATTTATTGTGGATATATGTACAAATGATAACCAAGCTAGGATGAGACACAATTGTGATGCCTAGATATATATATATATATATATAATGGGATTCTTTCGATGATCAGGCATAATGGTGGCGAAAAGTGGACAACTAACACACGTGACAATAGATGAAAAAAGCTAATCTATCATAAATAACACCTTTTGCTAGGTTTTCACTACTTGTTTTTATTGCACTTTTTCAGATTATATGATTTTTTGTTGTTATCGAGACACCTGCTTGGTAGGTTTTCATCAAGGTAACTATTTTTTTTCACTTTTTTTGTATTTTTTCCTTTTTTTAATTTTTCTAGGATTTTTCTCTTTTCTATTTTTTTTGTATTTTTCAACTTTTTTGATTTTTTGTATTTTTCAACATTTTTGATTTTATGTATTTTTTTAGCTTTTTTTTTTGTATTTTTCAACATTTTTTATTTTTTTGTATTTTTCAGCTTTTTGTATTTTTTAGCTTTTTTTATTTTTTTGTATGTTTTAGCTTTTTTGACTATGCACTGGATGAGTTATGTGTAAAACTTCTTGAGATGAAGGTTGTTGATAGGCTCTTCAAACAGGTCCCCTTCAGGTGTAGATAACTGATATGCTCCAGATCCATAGACTGATACAATGAAAAAAATACCTAGCCAATTAGGTTCAAATTTTCCTTTCTTTTCCCTATCCTGTTGATTACGGGGATTCTCTTTTAGGACCAAGTCACCAACTTGAAATGTTCTTGGTTTTACCTTGTGATTATACATCCTTGACATTATTTGTTGATAGGATTTTAGGTGATCAACTGCATGCTGACGATCATCATCCAACAGTTCCAACTTTTGTAGTCTGGAAACTCTATAGTCTTCCTCTGAAATGATTCCTTTCAATGACACCTGTAGTGAAGGTAATTCCAGATCAATAGGTAAGATGGCCTTTGATTCATAGACAAGGGCATATGGTGTGGCTCCTGTCGGGGTGCATATGCTAGTATGGTATGCCCACAAAACAGGGTTTAGTTGAACATGCCAATCACGTCCAACATTGTTGACAGTTTACTTCAATATTTTAAGAATGGTCTTGTTTGAGGTTGTAATGTCTAACATCTTATAGTTAAAGGAAAAATAGTTATTTTGCCAACTTCTGCTGAAAGGTAACTAAATAACTAAAATTCTAAGGTTTCCAAATAAAGATAGTGAACTGAAAAGAGATTATCCGCTAGGGAATAATTAACTAACTCACATCTTTCATTGTATGCAAGTGAACTAGGGTTTCCAATTTAATCAAAATAAACAACTAACTTCCGAGTTTACAAATTTTAGCCGAAATGAAACTTTTAACTGTTTTCCAAAGAATCACAATGAAATAACTGTCATTATAGGGTTTTCTTTTTAAAACACAAAATTACTTTATTATTCTAAAATTAACTTCAAGAATTCAACATTTCAAATGAAAGAAACAATTGGCTAATATAAGACAACATTTACAGATTTATCAATGAACATTTATTGCAAATGAATAACAATTACTGCATAATTGAAAATAAACTTTAAATTGACAATGCAAATACCTAGAGATAAGTACAAGGAAATTTTAGATATTTGACACCATCTTCAAGCTAAAACTCTTGAGTTACTTTATCGATGAGGGAAAAAGGGATTATCATCAGGGGCTTTACCACCCAACCAGACCTACTAGTCTCCCGTGCTCTTTGACTAAAGAAACCCAACCCTTCTCGAGGTCAATCAACAAGGATCAAATGTCATCATGTCTTTGAGCCTGGTGTCCATGATTCCTATACTGGTATTCGATCCTTCCTCTATAGGTTCCCCCTAACTAGAAGGATCTTTCTGACCAGAGTATATCTAGAACATGAAAGCTGACTTTGCCTAACTGGCATCTACCTTTGCCAAGGATTTTCAATGTTTTGGCACCATTGTGTCGATATCTCTAGCTCTACTTAGCCGATATCTCTAGCACTACTGTGCCATCAACAATCACCCTTGCTTGACATGACAACTTCTAGATTGAGTTTCTAATTTCTTATTTCTTGCAACATTGTTGAATTATCAATCTTCTCTTGGGTTGATAACCT
Source organism: Sequoia sempervirens (assembly GCA_007258455.2). Lineage (NCBI taxonomy): Eukaryota > Viridiplantae > Streptophyta > Pinopsida > Cupressales > Cupressaceae > Sequoia > Sequoia sempervirens. Next base: position 171,776,201 of record VDFB02168118.1, read on the forward strand.
TATGGTTTATTGTTTTGTATTTTTATTTGGATCTTTTCCTTAGGTAGTTTAGTAATTATCCTTATAGAAGGAGAGAGATAAAATGCTGATTGATTATAGTTCCTTCCAACTCTTACCATTTAAAGAATTGATTCAAGGTCATGGTATAAAAGGAAGGATACTTAAACCAGATAGAACTTTGAGTAAGACTAAGAGGTTATAACACAGGAGCTCACCAAGATGACTTAACTAATCACAGCTTCAGGTGATAGAAGTAGAATTTTGCACAAGAAAACAAGGGCACCTTTCGAGAAACGTTTAGAAGGAGTGATGAAGATCCATCCCAGAAATATTTCAGTAACAAGGTGTGAAAATTCAATGGGTCTAATTTTCTACAGGGTATCATCATCAATTACTCTTTTCCCAACTTTTGATTCAGGTTAGAAGACAAGGTTACAAGATCCAGAAAGACTAAATCATAGATTAAGTTTCAAGGGAAGACTAAAGAGACCGTAACGGTGGAGGAGAATCCATTTAGAGAATCAACTAGAAATAAAAAAAGAAAATGATGATTGTAGAATGCCATAGATAGAGTCTCAACCTAGTTTCAGGGAAAGATAAAAGGTTCATCGAACAATTATAGAGCCCTACTTTCAACAGAAAATAGAGATATTTACTACCAAATCAATAGAAGAAAATAAATCTATACTGAATCTTGAACACACATAAATATGAATCCTCCTAATTTGACTCATTCAGATAAAGGATGTTCTTAACTCTATATGTTAGGAAATTTTAATAGAAACTCATGATAATGATATTGAATAGTTTTCAATGGAAATATCAGGTATAAGGTTCATAACATGCCTGGATAATGTCTGAAACTTGCAACGTCGAGAGCCCTCCTCTTCAATTGATTTTTCGAGGACCTCCTATGACTTGAGCAAGAATTGCCAAAGTTGTTGCTCCTCCACAAAAATTTGAATTCCAACTCTCATAGAGCTTGACACTATAGACGGATCTACACTAAGACAAAATACTCTCTACCGCAGATGGATTTGAAAGATTGATTGCGGGAATAACTTAAGATGGAAAACTCCTTCAAATACATCAAATAGATGAATAAAAAGAATCCTAGCTATGGTGAAAAAGTCTCCCTAAAACTTTGACAGAGTTTTTCCCAAGCTTTTTCTTGCGACCATGAAAAGAGAATGAAAAGATGAATGAATGAGGATGATTTCTTGATAGTGAAAAAGACCGTCCTTTGAGATTTCCCTCTCGAATTCCTTTCAGAATCCCCTATTCCTTCTTGCATTCCATGTGTTTCAAGATGGAGTGGCGGAATGCTCTGCCTCCATGGGCCGTCGACCATCTCCCACTCAAATTTGACAATGAATAATATGTTCTTTTATTTTAATATATGTATATAGGTCTATTATTATTATAATTAAAACTTTAATATCCAAACATTTATAATTATATTATTATATTTAAAATACCCTTAATAAGTGTTTTTATATTTTAATATTTAATTTCTTTTCTTTTATTAATAATAAAGTATTTCTTCTCTATATATATAATTGAAATTTCTTTGATAAGTATCTTATATTTAATTTCTGGCTTGATAATCAAATTTATATTATTCCTATTATTTATTTCAGCATAATAATTAATATACTTAAATCATGGCCAAGGGTATGTCGTTGCATGCCATACACTACCCAGAGTTCGATGACAATTTGATCCTTGTCAACTAAGTCCTCTCCTTGATGATATCCCCTTTTCCTTGCATGCGATGTCGATCCTACAACCACTTGATTACATATAATAACATCATTATCATCAAATACTTTCGTATATTAAAATAATCATTCACATTCACACTTTCAGTTGAAATAGTAAAATAATTATTTAATCCATTATTTGATGTTCACATGAAAGGCGGTTATTTACAACTAACTTAACGACCAAGGTTCCATTATCAATAACATATTAAGTCATAGGGGATGTAACATACTCCTCCCCTTAAGAATCACCATCCTCAATGATGGTTTATTCTAGATTTTAAACATGAACATAAACATAGACATAAACATAAACCTAAACATAAATATAATGTTCTTAATTATTCATCAAAAGATAGGGAAATTCTTAGGGATTTCTTCATAATCCTCCCCAAGTGGCATTTCTTCAGAGTACTGGTCCCACTGGACCTTGCATTCCATATCCTCATGGTTGCCTAAGTGCATCCTATGCACCTCGAGCACTCCATGTGGTTTGAATGTGATCATCCCTGGGTCCTACACCTGATGTTTCAATTGGAGTAACCTGGTACTTGCTTGACGGTTGTCTACAACTACATGGATTCTCTGTAGAAAAGTTGTCTCTTGGGATGGTAATGGCTTTTTTTGTGGCTACCACTTTGAATTCCTATTAGGGAAATGATTTGCATAATGCTTCCCTCCATAAATAAAACATCCTGCAAGTGGTCCTTTCTTCTTTGGAACCTTGCTTGTGTTGGTTTCATCCTTATTATTCTTGTGTGACTGATCCAACTTGTCCTTGTTACGTTTCTTGTCCATGAAAGATTCATCTTTCTTCATCCTCTATTCTTGTCGAACTTCCTTTTCATAGTCCTCATCCATTGTTCAAGGAGCCAGTACATCTACAGGACCTCCTACTCGATTATTCAGTCCCATTATGAACTTCCAAACTCAAAATTTTTCATCTTGTTGGTACTGAGGAACATACTTAAGAAACTAGGTAAACTTCTCCCAACATTCATTGACTGATAGAGGTCCTTGCCTCAGATTTTTGAAATCTAACAGCTTCTGGTCATAGTACATCTGCGGAAGCCACCTTTGACAAAATAACAGCATAAAATGCTCCCATGATACCTCAACTGCTACCATTCCCATTTCTGCTCTTTTGTTCTCCCACCAGGTGGCAACTTCTCCTGCCAACTGATAGGCTACCCATTTTTCCTTCGAATTATTGGAATAATCCCTTAGCTCAAAGTATTTTTCCATTTCTGTCAACTATGCCTCTACGGAATCACCCGAAATAGAGCACTCAAACATAGGGGGTTTAATCTTCTTCATATCCTTGGCCAATTCATTAGCTAATTGACTCCTTTTATTACTCAAGCTTATGGTTTTAGAACTTTCTTCATGCTGGTCACTATGGGTCTTAGACCTTTCCTCATGCATATCAGTCTGTCTATTCACTTTCCTTTCCAAATTTAGCAATTGATGTTGAGTTTCATTCATTAAATTTAGGAGTTGATCTAGTTTGGCCATAAGGTTACCATTGTCTCGATCTCCTTCGAAACCTTTTTTAGAATTCTCCATTTCGATGACGTTCCTGGAGTTAGGTATTACTTATTAGTCTATGTTGGTTTAATACAAGATTCAACACTATTTTCTATCATCTAATTATAGATTCCATTCATTAGTGATTACCAAAATACCTATCACTCCCTGTGATAGATTCAATTACATAAGGATTATAAATAACTATCACCCCTTGTGATAGATTTTATTACAAAATGAATAGTTATCACTCTCTGTGATAGATCTAGTTACAAAAAAACAACTATCACTCCCTGTGATAGATTTAGTTACAAAATGTTTATGAATAGCTATCACTCCCTGTGATAGCTTTTTGTTACAAACAGTTTAAGTGTTCATATCCAAAGGTTGGTTTTCATTTTCATAAGATTCAAGCAGCTTAATTCCAATTTTTTTCTAGGTTCACATGACGAGCCTAAGGTTCAGTGTTGAACCCGGTAGCTCTAATACCATGTGTAACGTTTAATATCTTATAGTTAAAGGAAAAACAGTTATTTTTCCAACTTCCGTTGAAAGGAAACTAAATAACTAACAATCTAGGGTTTCCAAATAAAGATAGTGAACTGAAAAGAGATTATCCGCTAGGTCATAATTATCTAACTCACATCTTTCATTGTTTGACAATGAAGTAGGGTTTCCAATTTAATCAAAATAAACAACTAACTTCTGAGTTTATAGATTTTAGTTGAAATGAAACTTTTAACTGTTTTCCAAAGAATCACAATGAAATAACTGTCATTCTAGGGCTTTCTTTTTAAAAAACAAAATTACTTTATTATTCTAAAATTAACTTCAAGAATTCAACATTTCAACTGAAAGAAACAACTGGCTAATCTAAGACAACATTTGCAGATTTATCAATGAACATTTATCGTAAATGAATAACAATTACTGCATAATTGAAAATAAAATTTAAATTGACAATGAAAATACTTGGAGATAAGTACGAGAAAATTTTAGATATTTGACACCATCTTCAAGTTGAAACTCTTGAGTTACTTTATCAATGAGGGAAAAAGGGATTATCATCAGGGGCTTTACTGCCCACCTAGACCTACTGGTCTCTCGTGTTCTTCGATTAAAGAAACCCAACCCTTCTTGAGGTTAATCAACAAGGATCAAATGTCATCATGTCTCTGATCCTAGTGTCTATAATTCCTATACTGCTGGTCGATCCTTCCTCGATAGGTTCCCCCTTAACAGAAGGATATTTTTGACCAGAGTATATCTGGAACATGAAAGTTGACTTTTCCTAATGGGCATCTATCTTGGCCAAGGATTTTCAATGTTCTGGCACCACTGTGTCGATATCTCTGGCTCTACTGAGCCAACATCTCTAGAACTCCCGTGTCATCAACAATCACCCTTGCTCGACATGACAACTTCTAGATTAAGTTTCTTATTTCTTATTTCTTATAACATTGTTGAATTATCAATATTATCTTGGGTTCATAACCTTAGGGTTTATTGTTTTGTATTTTTATTTGGATCTTTTCCTTAGGTAGTTTAGTAATTATCCTTATAGAAGGAGAGAGAGATAGAATGCTGATTGATTATAGTTTCCTTCCAACTCTCACCATTTAAAGAATTGATTGAAGGTCACGGTATAAAAGGAAGGATACTTAAATTACATAGAACTTTGAGTAAGACTAAGAGGTTATAACACAAGAGTTCACCAAGATGACTTAACTAATCACAGCTTCAGGTGACAGAAGTAGAACTTTACACAAGAAAACAAGGGCACCTGTCAAGAAAGGTTCAGAGGGAGTCATGAAGACCCATCCCAGAAATATTTCAGTAACAAGGTGTGAAGATTTGATGAGTCTAATTTTCTATAGGGTGTCATCATTAATTACTCTTTTCCCAACTTCTGATTTAGTTTAGAAGTCAAGGTTACAAGATCCAGAAAGACTAAATCATAGATTAAGTTTCAAGGGAAGACTAAAGAGACCGTAACATTGGAGGAGAATCCATTTAGAGAATCGACTAGAAATAAAAGAAGAAAATGATGATTGCAGAATGCCATAGACAAAGTCTCAACCTAATTTCAGGGAAAGATAAAAGGTTCATCGTCCAATTACAGAGCCCTACTTTCAACAAAAAATAGAGATATTTATTGCCAAATCAATAGAAGAAAATAAATCTATACTGAATCTTGAACACACAGAAATATGACTCCTAATTTGACTGATTCAGATAAAGGATGTTCTTAACTCTATTTGTTAGGAAATTTTAATAGAAACTCATGATAATGATATTGAATAGTTTTCAATGGAAATATCAGGTATAAGGTTCATAACGTGCCTAGCTAATGTCTGAAACTTGCAACATCGATAGCCCTCCTCTTCAATCAATTGTTTGAGGACCTCTTATGACTTGACCAAGAATTTCCAAAGTTGTTGCTCCTCCACAAAAATTCGAATTCCAACTCTCACAGAGCTTGACACTATAGACGGGTCCGCACTAAGACAAAATACTCTCTACTACAGATGGATTTGAAAGCTTGGTTGTAGGAATAGCTTAAGATGGAAAAATACTTCAAATGCATCAGATAGATGAATAAAAATAATCCTAGCTATGGTGGAAAAATATCCTTGAAACTTCGATAGAGTTTTTCCCAAGCTTTTTCTTGCGATCATGAAAAGAGAATGAAAAGATGAATGAATGAGGATGATTTCTCGATAGCAAAAGAGACCGTCCTTTGAGATTTCCCTCTCGAATTCCATCTGTAATCCCCTATTCCTTCTTTCATTCCATGTGTTTCAAGATGGAGTGGCGGAATGCTCTACCTCCATGGGTCATCAGCCATCTCCTGCTCGAATTCGACAATGAATAATACATTCTTTTTTTTTAATATATATATATATAGGTCTATTATTATTATAATTCAAACTTTATTATCCAAAAATTTATAATTATATTATTATATTTAAAATACCCTTAATAATTTTTTTTATATTTTTATATTTAATTTCTTTTCTTTTATTAATAATAAAGTATTTCTTGTATATATATAATTGAAATTTCTTTGATAAGTAGCTTATATTTAATTTCTGGCTTGATAATCAAATTTATATTATTCCTATTATTTTAACATAATAATTAATATACTTAAATCATGGCCAAGGGTATGTCATTGCATGTCATACACTACCCAGAGTTCGATGACAATTTGATCCTTGTCAACTAAGTCCTCTCCCTGATGATAGCCTCGTTTCCCTGCGTACGATGTCGATCCTGCAACTACTTGACATAGGAAACTAGAGGTAGGCCATTCTTTATGCATAAATTCATATTGCATATAATAACATCATTATAATCAAATACTTCCACATATTAAAATAATCATTCACATTTTCACTTTCAGTTGCAACAATAAAACAATTATTTAATCCATTATTTGATGTTCACATGAAAGGCGGTTATTTACAACTAAGTTAATGACCAAGGTTCCATTATGAATAACATATTAATTCATAGGGGATGTAACAGAATATTTTTCTTGGCCATTCCCTTGAGGGTAGTATGGTGTGGAAAATCGATGTTGGATATGGAATTTTTCGCAAAGTTCCTGAACATCTTGGTTTTTGAAAGTTCTACCATTGTCATTGACAATGGAGCTAAGGATGTCATATCGAAAGATAATGTAATTCAGGATGAAAGAGGAAATTTGTTTACCTATGATGATCGTTAAAGGGACAGCTTCAATCCACTTTCTGAAGTACTTTGTGGTCGTGATGATGAATTTATGCATATATAAGGTTTCCATGGACTTGACACTTCTAACATTTCTTGACATATTGGAAGGATTCCTTCTCTATGTTTGGCCAATAATATCCCAAGCATAGGAGTTTCTTAGGGAGAGTGATACAACTTGAATGAGTTCCATAGATACCTTCATGAACCTCTCACAAAGCGGTTTTAGATTCGTTACGTTCAAGACATCGAAGGAGAGTACCATCAAAACCTCATCGATAAAGTGTATCGACTATTAGGGTGTGTTGAGCTACTTGATGAATAAAGTTTTATTTTTTGTTTTAGGATAGATTAGGTGGTAGGGTATTGTCTCTTAGATAGGTGTAGATTTTCCCATAGATTAAAAAATCAACCTCAGCTAGATGGTATACTACTTGGGATTCAAGATTGTCATAGGCGAGATTAAACAATTATTCCACCATGAATTCATAATGAGCTCATTTCTCTAGTATCTGTAGAAGAGAAGCAATATTTTCCATGGAATTTGCAGCTTTGTTGTCCACTCTTGGAATTTGTTCAAATTTTATCTCAACAAAGTAGTTCTTAAAGTCATCTACCATTCTCTTGTATGGCATTAGCTTGTCATCTTCTATCTGGTAGTCGTCATTAACTTGATTTATGACCAATTGAGAATCTCCATAGACTTGTAACTATATGATTTTCCATTCCACCACTACCTTGATACCAATGATTAATGCTTCATACTCAGTTGTGTTGTTAGTGCAAGGGAACACTAACCTGTAATACTTTGGAATGGTGTGTCTTTGAGGAGTGACAAATAGGATTCCAACACCTGGTCCATGTTGTGTGTAAGACCCATGAAAGTATAATCCACTGTTGTGTTGTTATTGTGAGGACATCATAATCTAGGAATTCAACATGCATGGGATGGTCATCTTGTAATGGTGCTTCAACTAACTAGCCTACTATCGCTTGGCCTTTTGATTGCTTTTCTATCCACATACTACATGTCAAATTCACTCAATATCAGTACCCACTTTGCTAGTCTTCCTGTTAAATTGGATTTGTTGAGCAGATATTTTAATGGGTCTATCTTGGCTATCAGTTTGATAGTATGTGTTAACATGTAGTGTCACAATTTTTGAGTAGCAAACACTACTGCTAAAAAATATTTTTCAATGAATGTGTAGTTAATCTCATAGTCATTTGGTGTCCTGTTGATGTAGCAGATTTCCCTCTCTTTTCTTGTAGAGTCTTCTTCTGCTAGAAAGGCTCCCAAATATACCTTAGTAGTTTTTATGTAAAGTAGGAGTGCTTTTCCCTCTATTGGTGGTATCAAGATAGGTGGAATCATCAGATATTGTTTCAGTTGATTAAAAGAAGCTTCTCATTTTTCATCCCATCTGAAAGAAACATTCTTGTGTAGCAAATGAGTGAAAGGATGAATTTTTTCTGCCAGTTGTGTGATGAATCTCCTGATGGATTGAAATCTTCCTTGCAAAGATCTTAGTTGGTTGATATTCTTAGGAGGTGGCATTTCCATGATGGCCTTGAATTTTGCTGGATCTACCTCGATGCCCTTAGCTGAGACTATGTATCCTAAGATTTTAGTTGATGTCACTCCAAATACATACTTCTTTGGGTTTAAGCACACATTGAACTTTTCCAATCGAGTGAATATTTTATCCAAGATTTCCAGATGTCCTTCTCTAGTGAATGATTTTTCTAGTAAGTCAACTACATAGTCCTCCATGAATGTGTGCATCATGTCATGAAAGATTGTCATCATTGCACATTGATAGGTGGCTCCTACATTCTTTAACCCAAAAGGCATGACATTCCAAAAAAATGTATCCCATGGGCATGTGAAAGTTGTTTTCTCTTGGTCTTATGGTGCAATTTTTATCTAATTATAGCCCAAAAATATGTCCAAGAGTGATAGCATTGCATGTCCAGCTGTTAAATCCACGATGATGTCTATGTTAGGAAAAGGAAAGTCATCCTTCAGACAAGCTTTGTTAAGATCTCTAAAATCCGTGCATATCCTAATGTTGTTGTCTGGTTTAGAGACTGGTACAATGTTTGAGATTGATTTTGCATAGTTAATTGCTTAAATGAATCCTACATCCAATAATTTCTTCAATTTTGCTTTCACCATTAGGGTGATGTGTGGGTGCACTTTCCTCATTTTTTGATTTATTGGCTTCACTCTAGGTGGTAAAGATAAGTGATGCATTATTAGATCTGGATCTATTCCTGGCATGTAAGTGTAGGACCAAGAAAATTTGATTTGTCTCTCTTCAAAAAATTTGGTGAAACTTAGTTTTTCCTGCTCTATCATGGATGGTGCTAGATGTAGGGTCTTCACTATTCCAATAGTACCAATGTTTATAGATTGTGCATGCTCAACCAATACTGAAGATATCCCATGATAATTCTTGGGAAGAGTGTAAAATATCCCATCCTTCAGTGCCTCAGAGAGGTTTTCACCATTGGATACACTCTTTATTTTTACTTTTTCTTGATCTAATACTGCCATTAAATGGTTTTCACCATTAGATCAATTTTTTATATTCATCATTTTGCAGCTAAGAGATTTGGCACTCCCATTGTTTGAAGCTTCGCTATGAGATTCGTTGGTGGAACATGTTTCAAGATTCTTAGAGCAAAGGAAGTTTATAATGGCATCATCATTTGGAAAGATAGGGATATCAAGTAGCTCAGTTTGGTCCCAGTCAATAAGTTCGGGGTGTATCAATGGTAAGTTATCATTAGATTGGTTTAGATCAAAAGGAGTAAGTGTCGTGATGGAAATGTTTTCCAAGTGTTTGATAGCAATTTCAAGGTTACTCTCCTCCAAATGATCCATCTTGCTCGATGTCTAATCATCCTTGTTGATGATGTTTTCTGCACAACAAAAACTCAAACAAAATATGAAATACTATCTCTTGAAAGGTAAATCTCTATCAGCAAGCCTCAAGAGATAACCCCAAAGTCTCTAATGTTAGGTGTTGACAATGCATAAAAAACTCAGTGATAAATATGAAAATGTTGGTAATCACATTGGGACCTTACTACAAGCAAAAATATTGAATCTTTAATTTATCAGATCTAGCAAGATGATGATACTTCAATCCTAAATCTAACTCAAATGATAAAAGAAATAACAAAAGATTAGGGTTTCAAAGAGATTCCTAAATTTAACTACTCCTAAGATTAACAGTTCAAATGATGAAATACTTGAAATGGACCAATCCCTCATAAACTAATTCCTGCTTGACCAAGATAAATCTACAATCTTACAGAAACAATGCAATCTTCTAAGGTATTAAAGATTTTTAGATCATGAAACTTCATCCAAGACAACCCAATTGCAATTGAAATGAATAAATCTCCACAACTAAACTAAGCACAATGAATATAAGGTCCAGGCTAACTTTGAAAAGCAACTAACAATCAGTTGGTTGCGAAAAGTATGGACCAGGGATTGCCGCAACACTTTAAATATTAAATCATGAACATCATTGAATCAGATTTAAATCTAAATCTAATAACCATGATCAATTTGAAAGATAGAATCATAAGAACCATGCAAGATAAGTCAACACAAAAGAGATCACCAAAAAATCACAATGTCTGCAATTGTATTGAATCACCAAATTTCAGCAACAATTCCAATGTTTTGTTACAACACTTGCTCAGAAATTGACTAACTTCTACTTCTAATTCTTACTTTACTACCCTAATTGCTTCTAAGAACTATCTCCAATGACTTCTACTAATAATCCCCCTTTACAAATGAGGCAAAATGCCATATTTATAGAAAACCCTAGAACATGTTAGCCCAATATAGATTTTACAATAATAAAATAGCCCAGATAGGTCGGCCAAGAGAAATTTGAAATAAGACAAGATATGCATTAAATGCATGGGACTCATCCAGGTCGGCCTGGGATTTAAAATGTAACTCGATCCAATGAATGTGAAGTATAATTCCCAATGCAATCAATCATTAACTGGCCCCTTCATCCCTATCTTAATTTATTTGGTATCTTGAGGAAAACACTCTCTAGGTCGGCCACAGGTGAATTAATAAATGCCTTAAATCATCCTTCAATTGAATTAAACCCGACCTGCACTCAGCAAAAACCAGCATCAATAGTATCCATCATTAATAATATATTCAAATAAATCCAAGAAAAAAATTGAAATCCCACAAAAAATCATTAATGCAAAATTTCTACATAGTTTAGGATTTTCACCCCTCCGCGGAATCCAGGCCAAAAGGGATTTTCGGGAAAATTCGGACCAGGCGGATTCTGGAAAAAACAAACAATAGTCAAAACAATCCAGAAAATGAAGGGGCAACGAGAATTTGGGAAAATCCGGAGGAAGAAGAAATCCGCAAAGTAGGCAAAACTCTAGATTTTTGGGAAAATGCAACAATCAAGAAAATCGGGAAAATCTAGAGGAACAGGAAAATCCCAAAACTGAGGGAAAACCCAGATTTTACAGCCCTTCACACAATTTCGCTCAAATTGATTGAAGATCACAAATTTGAGGACCCAGGCTCAAATGAAAAATCAATCATTGATGGATCCAGACTCAGAATTCCCAAGGGAATCTCAATTGATATCGATGATGGCTCCAAAGTCAAAACCCTAAATTTTAACCATGAACGCACAGAGCAAGCCACGAAATGCCCAAACACATAGGAATTCAAACTCCAAGCAAGAAATCTCATTAAAGCACAACAAGATTGAACATCCCAACTCAGGAAAATGCAAATGAGAAAGCACAATAGCAAGAAAATCTCCAAAGATCGACCAAATGCAATTCGTACAACAAAATCCAGAAACCCGACAGTAGGATGGAAATCCGAAAAAATTTGGCCCAGACAGAATTCCGTGAAGGCTAGAAATTCCCGAGCAGGAGTGTTAAAACCAACCTGCCAAAGTTTGGATAAATTTTTTTGGAAAATCCGGATGGACCGGAAAATCCCGAACCAGTGCAAAAACTCAGATTTCGCCCAAAACTTAAGATTTTCAAAGTGTAACTTAGGGAAAACACTTAGGCAAGCAAGATGAATATTTTAAGCTCATGCCAAGGCAATACAAATCCTCAAAATTAAAGGGTCCAAAATCACAAGAGCAAAAGAAAAAGAGGGTCCCTGCTTTCAGTGGGGCATGTGTGCAAATACTACACAACAAATGGAGACTCTGCTAGGAAAATGCTCTAGAGAATTTGATGACGAACATGAATCAAGAACCCATAATCTATGGTTTTGATCTCACTATCAGACAAACAAACCAAAATGCAAGATGAAAGAAAATTAGAACCAAAGGAAGATTGAACCTTCCATAGACTGAAAATCCAAGTGTGTGCAAATGAGTTCATTTCCTTGGGCTACTATAGAAACCAAGCTCAGTCAAGACAGGCTACGTAAAGATTCTAACTTTAAAAGCAACCTGGATAGAGCCTCACTGCTAGTCAGGCATCCATAGCCCTGACGAGGCTATCATTGTGACTCTCCTGAATGTAGCTCTATTGCCAACTAGGCGTCCATAGCCCCGTTAGAGATATTCAGATACCCCTAATAAGTTGAATTCATTCTTTTGATTCTCAATATTTGACTTTTCTTTTTTGATATTATTTTCTTTTCACTTTTTCATTTCAACCTGTGAACAATGAAGTTCACACTTAGGGTTGAGAACCACAATGGCGCTGAAGCAGAAATAGGATTTTTCACCTGACAAAACTTCACAAGGATCCTACGGCAACATCAGGATTTTTATGATGTATGAAAGATATGAGATTTTAGAATACTTAAAATTCAAATCAAGACCAGTAACCCATCTTCCTTAAATAAGACATTTAGACAGTGTGACGATAACGAAGACCTCAACCATCCATTCAAGACATGTGATTAAAGTTCATCAAGGAAATAATCAGAATGGTCCTAGATAAAAGAATATTTGTTGTGCAAGTAGGACACTTCCCCAACCAAAAAGTAGAAGACCCAAGCCATAGAAGCAAAGCAACAACCAAACCAAAAACCAAAGAAAACCTAAACTAACCAAAGCAAAGTAATTCTAAAGCAATCTATCCTAATTATGTACAAAGGGACTCATAACCACTCATCATCATATAGGGTGAACTGAGACCCACCCCCATACAGTTCATCAAAAATGGATAAGCAACAAGGTAATGGTAACAGTCCTCAAAAATGTAGCATTCAAACTCAACCTCATAATTAGGGATAATCAATAACTGAGATGACTCATTAGGACCATGATTAATCCATATGCAAGTTGTCTTTCCCAAATCATCATAATCAAATTGATAAGCTTTAGAATTCATAGCAAGGAGAGAAACAACCTGATTTTATACTACTGTGGACTAAATGTTGTGTTCATCATCCTATGTTTGTGAAGAGCTGATATCCATGTCATTAGGAGGTCTTAGTTGATGATGCAATATCCCTCTTCCTTTCGGAACATGCAAAAAAAAATTGGAGTCTTCCATAAATTATTCAGGGTGAAAATTAGATTGGAAATATTTAGAAGTATAAACATGGAACTTTTCACCTATGTGCACTTCTTCATGAGGGATCAATGTTGAAAATGTAAAAGCCTTATCATGTATAGTAAGTTCCCCATCATGATGTTTGTTAGCAGGCCCCATAGAATAATCTGCAAGCACATCCTTTCCTAAATTAGGATGATCAAGCTCATTAGTGATGGTTGCAACATTGTTATTCTCAACACCATTTGGATTTTCTTGCACATCCATATGAATCACATCAGCTATCTTGCCATTAATACATGAAATCTATGAATTTTCTTTGCTGAATTTATGAACAGAAAGAGGAAAAACAAAATGTGATGATTGAAGGGACTCCCTAAATTCCTCTCCTATTAGAATTTGTTCTGGTTATGGATTATGACTGCTCAGAATATCAACTCTTTCATTAAGTTCTTCTTCACATCTTACAGGACATTGATTAGCAGGTTGTTGAAGTTCCTGTATTGAAATCTCCTCCAAGGCTGCCTCAGCGTTAATTTCTATGACTTTCTCAAATCAAAGCTAGTTGACTCTTCCACTAGACATTCGCTAATGGCTTGCTGAAATTCCTTTATTGGAAGCTCATTCTTCATAGTTTGATGCACATGATCTGACAACCATACTTTATCTTGTACCTCCTCTATTAATTCTATCGATGCTTTAGCACTGTTGGATTGATGAATAGGCATATCATGTAACATGAGGATTTCCTTAGTCTCCCATGCTTGAGGTTTAACTATTAGTGCATAATTTCCCAAGCTTGTTTTAGACATAAATACCTCCCTAAAAGTATTTGTATCAACATATCCTGAAGCACCCTTTTGTTCAAAAAGCATATCCTTTTCAAGAGACTTTAGTACTGCATCCCTAATGGTAGGATCCCTTAACAACTCATGAGCAGAGAGACTTACTTTGAATTTCTTGAGTTCTTCTACCACACACTCTCCTATTTTCTTTGCAGTCATGGTAGAAAAGTTGTTTTCAGAGGCAACCACAAACTCATCCCTGCCATTTTCAACACTTCTTCCTTTATTGACATCAGACTGTCCTCCATTTATGAAATACTGAGTAGGAACATGATGGAATGCTTGAACCTCTTCAGTTGTATACTCTCCTTCATCTAATGGGCCATTATCATTTTCCTCGTTACCTCCAAAAGGTTGAGCTATGGATTCTCCACTGTATACATACCCTGCTTCAACACCTTTATCCTGTTCTTCTTTTGGTTCATTCTCTCCACTTCTTGGAAATGGGACATGATTCACCACCATAACTGATATGTCATAAGGATTAGATGGTACTATCTCTATCCCACTTGAACTATTGCTGGCATGTTGAACCTTCTGTTGGAAAATAGATGCAGTAGTCTGGAATTCTTGACAGTCTAATTCAGAATGCTGAGTAGTGTTATGAAGCCTACACCATCCTAAAAGAGTTATTTTTGCTAGACATACTTCACTAGATTTTTCCTAATTGTTTGGTTGATCCAAAGAGGTTAAGGCTCTTCCATTATTCTGAAGTGGTTGCTACCTTCCATGATCTCTATCAAGATTTTGTTCTCTGTTAAAGTTCTTCCCTTGAGCCTGCATCATATCCCTGTTGCTTTGATCATAGTTGGACTGAATCCCCCTTCGGGCTACCTGGGATTGACTATTTTGGTGCCTTAGATAGGTTACTTCGGTGTTCAACTTCTCAACTAGCTCTGTGAGTGCATCCAACCTCTCCTTGTCTACACTATTTGATGGAGGAACAATACTAGCTGAATTCTGCATATAAAAAGTATGTGACCCATGGTTCAAGGGTTGATTAAATGTCTTAGAGCTCTGCAAATAACTAGGTATATTAGCTTGCTGGTGAAAGTATGCAGGCTGGTTCATATTTGGATGGTAATTTGACATGAATGCATCCTGACAGGGATGACCTGGGTGTGAAACCGAGGGTGATTGAGGGATTGAACTCATCATAGGTTTTTGGTTAGCCAAGGATCCAAACAAGTGCTATCTCAAATCTGTACTTACTTTGATAGCCACATCATAAGCTTCAAATAAGCTACCAGGAAGGTTTGCTTTCCATTTGATGAAAGTAGATGTTAAACTATCCAAAGCTTCATAATAAACCTCCTTGGCAGAGGCATCATCTACAACATAAGGGGGTTGTAGCCTAGCATAAGCCCTATGAAATCTATTATTGAAAGCCACAATTGGTTCATTTGCTTCCCTCTTGACTCTAGTAAACTACAGAAGTAACTCCTTAGCACTGATTGGGATCTTAAATTTCTGCAAAAATGCAGTCTCCAGCTAAATCCAAGTAGTGATAGATCTAGTAGGAAGATGGTTATACCAACAAAATGCCTCATCCCCAAGGGAAAATGGGAAAATTCTGCATGCAACATCCTCATGATTAATTCCCCTATCCTTAAGGGTAGTTTTAAAAATCCTAATATGCTCCTCCGTAGTCCTTTTGGGATCATTAATGTGAAACTGGGAGCAGAAAAGCTCAAGGTTCTTAGGCATAGGATTGTCATGGTTGAAAGATAAGGGAGATGGGTTATCAGCTAGGAAAGCCATTGGTGGAGGTTGGGGTGGTAATGGTTGATTTATGATTAGCTGAGGTTGTGGAACGAGAATGTCCTTAGACTCAGACTCAGATGAACTTGGGAATGATGGAGATGATGGAGGTGGTTGGGTGGATGATGATTCTTCCCTTCTGTTGGTCCTTCTTGACCTAGTAGGGGCTTTCCATTCTTGAAATTCCTCTTCTCCTGGAGTAGATCTGGTTCTCCTTCTAAATCTTTCAGGAGAGATAGCATTCAAAAATTGATCGAGCTTTCTCATTCAGGCCCTCCTTCTAGCCCCAATCTATTGATGATGTTTTCTGCACAACAACTTAGATAGAATATGAAATCCTCTCTTTCTTGAAATGTAAATCTCTATCAGCAAGCCTCAAGAGATAACCCCAACATCTCTAATATCAGGTCTTGACAATGTATAAACAACTTAGTGATAAATGTGAAAATACTAGTAATCATAATGGGACCTTACTACAAGCAAAAATACTCAATCTTTAATTTATCAGATCTAGCAATATGATGATACTTCAATCCTAAATCTAACTCAAATGATAAAAGAAATAACAAAAGATTAGGGTTTCAAAGAGATTCCTAAATTTAACTACTCCTAAGATTAACAATGCAAATGATGAAATACTTGAAATGGACCAATCCCTCATAAACTAATTCCTGCTTGACCAAGATAAATCTACAATCTTACAAAAACAATGCAATCTTCTAAGGTATTAAAGATTTTTAGATCATGAAACTTCATCCAAGACAACCCAATTGCAATTGAAATGAATAAATCTCCACAACTAAACTAAGCACAATGAATATAAGGTCTAGGCTAACTTTGCAAAGCAACTAACAATCAGTTGGTTGCGAAAAGTATGGACTAGGGATTGACGCAACACTTTAAATATTAAATCTTGAACATCATTGAATCAGATTTAAATCTAAATCTAATAACCATGAGAAATTTGAAAGATAGAATCATAAGAACCATGCAAGATAAGTCAGCACAAAAGAGATCACCAGAAAATCACAATGTCTACAATTGTATTGAATCACTAGATTTCAACAACAATTCCAATGTTTTGTTACAACACTTGCTCAGAAATTGACTAACCTCTACTTCTAATTCTTACTTTACTACCCTAATTGCTTCTAAGAACTATCTCCAACGACTTCTACTAATAATCCCTCTTTACAAATGAGGCAAAATTCTATATTTATAGAAAACCCCAGAACATGTCGGCCCAATATAGATTTTACAATAATAAAATAGCCCAGACAGGTCGGCCAAGAGAAATTTGAAGTAAGACAAGATATGCATTAAATGCATGGGCTCATCCAGGTCGGCCTGGGATTTAAAATGTAATTTGATCCAATGAATGTGAAGTACAATTCCCAATGCAATTGATCATTAATTGGCCCCTTCATCCCTATCTTAATTTATTTGGTATCTTGAGGAAAACACTCTCCAGGTCAGCCACAGGTGAATTAATAAATGCCTTAAATCCTCCTCTAATCGCATTAAACCTGACTTGCACTCAGCAAAAACCAGCATCAATAATATCCATCATCAATAATATATTCAAATAAATCCAAGAAAAAAATTGAAATCCCGCGAAAAATCATTAATGCAAAATTTCTACACAGTTTGGGATTTTCACCCCTCCACGGAATCCAGGGCAGAAGGCATTTTTGGGAAAATCCGGACCAGGCGGATTCTGGTGAAAACAAACAACAGTCAAAAAAATCTAGAAAATGAAGGGGCAACGAGAATTCAGGAAAATCCGAAGGAAGTAGAAATCCGCGAGGCAGACAAAACTCTAGATTTTCAGGAAAATGCAACAGTCAAGAACATTGGGAAAATCCGAAGGAACAGGAAAATCCCGAAACTGAGGGAAAACCCGGATTTCACAACCCTTCACACAATTTCGCTCAAATTGATCGAAGATCACAAATTTTAGGACCCAGGCTCAAATGCAAAATCACTCATTGATGGATCCAGATTCAAAATTCCTAAGGAAATCTCAATCGATATCGGTGATGGCTCCAAAGTCGAAACCCTAAATTTTAACCATGAACGCATAGAGCAAGCCACAAAATGCCCAAACACATAGGAATTTGGACTCCAAGAAAGAAATCTCATCAAAGCACAACAAGATTGAACATCCCAACTTAGGAGAATGCAAATGAGAAAGCACAACAGCAAGAAAATCTCCAAAGATCGACCAAATGCAATTCGTACAAAAAAATCCGGAAACCAGACAACAGGACAGAAATCCAGAAAAATCCGTCCCAGGCGGAATTTCGCAAAGCCTAGAAATTCCCGAGTGGTAGTGTTAAAACCGACCTACTAAAGTTTGGATGAAATTCGGGAAAATCCGGATGGATAGGAAAATCCCGAACTAGTGCAAAACCTCAGATTTCGCCCAGAACTTAAGATTTTCAAAGTGTAACTTGGGGAAAACACTTAGGCAAGCAAGATGAATATTTTAAGCTCATGCCAAGGCAATAAAAATCCTCAAAATTAAAGGGGCCAAAAGCACAAGAGCAAAAGCAAAAGAGGGTTCCTGCTTTCAATGGGGCGTGTGTGCAAAAACTGCACAACAATCCTCACTAGAGTCATCGATATGTAATGATCCAATTTCAAGTGGTCTAGACCTTGAACTTTGTCCCTCCATGCATATGGGTGCATACCTCTTTATCACATCAATTTCTTTGTCTTAAAAAGATACTTCAGATAGAGAGTCCCATTCATATTCATTGGAGTCTATTTCAGAACTAGATTGTAATTAGAGGATTCACTCACAAATTTGTTGCTTGGCTTCTTCTTTTGTCTCTTCTTTGTATCCTAGTCTTGTCTTGTCCTTTGCATTGATTGTGATTGGATGTATTGGTTCCATAATACCTTCTTTTCTTTTGCCAACAAGACCTTTTCCTTCATATCCCATCTTTTCTAGGATTGTAAACCCTTTTCCATATGGCTCTATTAGTACATTGGAATTTGATGCTTGTGATGCTTCTTCATCTTTGTACAACCAATTAAAAACATCATTGTCTTCAAATTCATCCACTAGAGTGCCTGCTTTTACAAACTTACCATCAAAGAGTGTGATGGGTTGTGAGGATTGTTGTCTTGATGTTGATGGTTTTCCCTATCACTTTGGAGAAGGCAACAACTGTGAGATACATAAGGATTGCTCAAAAGAATATTCATCCATGCCTTTGTCTTTCAACTGAAATTTTTTTCTCAAATATTTTGGACAAAGCATTTAGTTGAATTTCATTGCTTGAGGAAGTAGAATCACCAATACCTTTACCTTTTGATTGAACCTTTTTCTCATACCGATTTGACAAAGAATTTAGTTGGCTTTCATTGCTTGACAAACTAGGAGTGATAGCTTCACTGTTGTGTGGTACAAAAGTATCTTGGACTATCTTAAGAGTGTTGCAATATTGAGGATTGTTGGAATCAGCTGAAATGGTGATCTCTTGTCCATTATAGGGAAATTTCAAGTGTTGATATGTTGAGGGCATTGCTTGAATTTCATGGATCCAAGGTTGACCCAAGAGTATTTTGTATGTCAAATATTTGTCTAAAACTTGGAAAACTATATCCTTTTGAATTGGCAAGACAATCAGTCCTTGAGAGGATCTTTCATCATCATCATAGGCTTTGATAGTGATCTTTATTCTAGCATCTATTGCATTTTTTAAAATTCCTAGTGCATGAACAAGCTTTAAAGTATAGATATTTAGACCAACTCCTCTATCTATTAAAACATGTTTGACCTGATATTTATGGATTATAACCTCAATGTGAAGTAGTGTGTTGTGTGGATGAGTAAGGGATGCATCATCATTTTCTGAAAATGATATACAATAAGGTGTGGTCAGATGTCCCACCATGTCTTGGAATTGACAAACTTCCAAATTGTTTGGTACTGTGGTGTCCACTAGAGCTTTTTCCAGAATATCCTTGTGAGCTGGTGAAATTTTGAGAAGTTCTAGTATGGATATTTGTGCTGGAATCTTTTGTAATTGGTCTACTATGTTGTATTGATTTGATAGGACAACAGATGTTTTAGAGGTACTTCCCTTCAATACATACTTATATTGAGCTCTTGTGGTCACATTTATTGGCATGTTGTCTTGTTTGTCTTTGATTTTAATGACATTAATATGATTATCAGTTGCAGCCATGTCTTGTTTGATGTCATTGATTTGATTTGATGGTGATGTCATTTAGTTAATTTTTAGCTGCAATAATGTCTTGTTTGTCATTGATTTCAATGTCATTAGTTTGATCATCAACTGTCTCAATGTCATTAGTTTGATCTTTAATGCTCCATGATCAACATTTGTTTGAGGTCCCTCTATTGATATTTCCTTTCTATCTATCAAATCATGGACCAAATGTTTTAGTTGCATGCAATCATTTGTTTTGTGACCCTTGTTTCTATGAAAATCACAATAATAGGCATCATTCCACCATGATGGTTTAACTCTTGGTTCCCAATTTCGTGCCTCTGGTAATGTTATAAGCCTAGCCACAAGAAGTTATTTTAAGGCTGACTCAAGTGATTGTCCCAAAGGTGTAAATTTTATGCGATTTGATGGTGTTCGATATGGTGGTGGTTTAGAGTCAGTATTGTTTTGATTGTTGTTTTGATTGGTGTTTTGATTAGTGTTTTGATTGGTCTTGGTTGTAATTCCTGATAGATTGAAGAATGGTTTTGCAATGTGTTTCAGTTGCACCATCATTACCAACATTCTTGTTTCTTTGCTAGAATTTGGGTTTCTCATTGTTGTTATAATGGTTGGAGTGTTGGAAATATGTGCCTCAAACATCACAGGTTGAAACCTCCATTGGAGCCAAGTCGATATGACATCCATCATGTCTAGTCAACTAGCAGATTGTTAACAACATGTTTTGTATAGGTCGCTATGACCTAGCTTCTGTCTCACTGAATGATTCTATCACTATGACATAGAGCAGTCATTGTAACCTTTCATCGCATGAAGATATTTGGCCGATAGGCCATTCAATCAGATATCGTATATCAAGGAGATTCTTAGTGGTTCGTATGAGCTCTCATCGATAGGAAAGTCTCACCGACGAGATACGCATTGAAGTCTTCGGGATAAATAAAGGGTTCTCGCTATGATTTCCCAAAAACATTGGAAAGTCTCACTGACGGAGGTTTAAATGTTGGTCATTGGTGTAACACGGTGGCTCGGTGAGAAGTCTTAGCAAAAGTAACATGTCTCACTGACAACGCTTTATGTTGAAGCCTTTGGGGTAAGTCTTGGAGGTCGGTATGATCTCTCGGTGAAGGACGTAAGTCTTGCCGATTGTGACTTGGTGCTCAGTATGACTTGTGTGTATTCAACATAACGTCTCGGTGAAGGTGATAAGCCTTGCCAATAGTTGCATGCTTACGGTGTAACTTAATGTAGCTCAATGAAACCTCTTGGAGAGCAGTAAGTCTTGCCGATAGGAATGTTGAGTTCACTGTGACTTTGATTATCGGTATGTGGTCTCACCGAAGAGCGATACTCTTGCCGAATGGTAAACTCACGTCTATGTGACTTGTGGAGTTTCGGAGTAACATCCTAGCAAAAGCGATATGTCTTGGCGACATGGCGAAAGCTGAGCGATAGTCTTTTGAACTCGACATAACATCTTGCCGAAAAGGATAACTCTTGCTGATATCAATATGAAGGTTATGTGGCATCGGTGAGACACTGTTAGTGTCTCACCGAGATGCCAACTCAGTGTGAATTATTTTGACCGTTTTGACCATCCTATGTGGAGTCTCGTGGACCAATAGGAGAAGCCGAATCTGAATAGTTGGTAGATTGTTCATTGTGACGGTTCTATGAAGAAGCTCGACAATCAGGGAATGCCATGGATATAGTTTGTAGTTGTAGATGCTTCGGGGTTCGATGCTTGGTTGATTCGACAGATTGTTGTATGATTAGTAAATGATTTCTATTCTGTAAAGACTGTAACATGAAGTTTCCTGTACAAGATTGTTCATGGTGAATGCTGCTGTAAACAGATACCCAAAAGATAAGTCTGACATTTGTATGTAATCTCCATTACTGTAATACAAAGTGATTTCTCTTGGTGTGGTGGGTTTTTCTCCTGTAAGGGTTTTCCCACGTATATCTGGTGTTCATGTGTGATTGTCAAATACTCTATTTTGTTATCTGCTTCATAGTGCATCTTAATTGGACTATAAGTGTAAATTTTTAAAGTGTATCTACATTCTTTTGTGACGTATTGATGTTAGGAGAATTGTTTCCACATCTAATTTTCTTTACATGGAGTAGTTTGCTAAGTTGTTTCCTTCATTATAGATTTTTAATACCCCTCTTTTAACCAAGGATTCTTTGATTTTAATTCGATTTTCAATCATCTTTTCAAAGTTGGTTGGACATTGCAATTTGAGTCTATAGCTCATCTCATCATTTAGATTATCAATGAAGATTTTCATCTTTTCCTTTTCAGGTATGGGATGAAAATTTCTAGCAAACAATCTTCTCCATCTTTGTAAAAATCTAATGAATGATTCACCCTTTTTTTTGTGTTGCAAAGATCCTTCATGGTTATTTCATGTTGGATATTGTATGAGTATTGTGTGTTGAATTTATTTACCATCTCTTCAAAGGATCTAATACCGGGTGGGAGTTTTGAAAACCATTCCATGCAATGGCCACCCAAACTTCATGGAAATAATCTCATCAAATAGGTCTCTTCATGTGCAAACTCAAGACTCATGGTGCAAAATTCTCTCACATGATCTATAGGATCAAATTTTCCATTATATTTGTCATATTTTGGAAGGTCATAGTTTGGTGGAAATGGTATCATATTCAAACTTCTGTCAAAAGGATAAGGGAAGATATCTTGCAACAAGTATCTTTTTGTGGTTCTTCTTTGGATGTATTGGATCTATTGTTAAAGGTTTTGCATTTGTTGGGTCAAAGCACTCATTGGATCATTTTTTCCATGAATCAGCCTCTGTCCTCTTGGGAGCTCATTTTAATTGATTGACATCAAAATTAGTTGGTAGTTTCACACCTTGGTTGGCCAACATCAAAAAATATTTTTCTCCATCTTTTTCTAAAACCTTTTCCATGAACTTGTGGAATTTGGGATCTTGTTGAGTTGTTTGAATGTCTTCATCAGTGATTTCATCTGTTTTAGGTTGGTGGAATCTATGAAAGGGATTTTCTTCACCTTCAGCCATGGTAGTTTGAGTTTCAATTTCCTTTTCTCTTAGGGTTTTTTTTGGGGCTCTTGTTAAAACATGCATACAAGTGATAAAGGTGTACTATAATTTGATCTTTGTTTAGGAGTGCCAAGGAGATACCTAAGTCAACTAGAATGATGGATTCTATTGATGAGAGTAAGGTGATAAATTTGATGACAATGTTTTTCTCATGATGATGAATGATAGATCTTGATGATGAAACTCAACTAGCAATCAGATGATAGGTTGATGATTTAGGAACTTTAAGATGGTTTGATCCAAGTTTAGTTGAAGGAATTTCACTTGCAAAGGCCAGTTTCTTCAAGTTTAAACTGATGGTTGAATGAGGAATGATCTGTGCTAAGGAAAGAATGCCCAAATTTGGTTTTAATTGTCTGACAAAAATTCAAATTAGGTCCTTGTTTATGACTCGCATGGATGTGCTAAAACAAGATCCGGATACACTAAAAGATGGAACAAATGTGCTAAAAGATGGCCTGAATGTGCTAGATTGTTCCCTAGATGTGCTAGAATAGGAAATTAATGCACTAAAATATTTGATGAATGCACTGGAAAAGACTATGAATGCGCTAAAAGATGTCACAGATGTGCTGGAAAAAGCCAGAGATGTGCTAGATTTCCCCCCTATGTGTGCTAGAAAAAAAAGCTGATGTAGTGGAAAGTGAGGTAAATGCGCTAGAACATGGGCTAAATGCATTGAAAGATGAAGCCAATGAACTAGAAAAGATCCTATATGCGCAAAAAAATGTGGTGAATGCACTAGAATAAACCAGAGATGTGCTAGATTTCCCCTAAATAGGGTTCAAGTTATCTGACAAACGTTCAACTTGGCTCTATTGGAGTATCAGGTAAATGCGCTAAATAGATTGTAAATGCACTGGAAGATGGGACAAATGCACTAGAATATGACTTAAATGCACTAAAAGGTGAGCTAAATGTTCCAGAAAAGAACCTAGACGCGCTGGAAGGTGTGGTAAATGCACTAGAATATGACCTGTATGTGCCAAACTATGAACTCAATGCGTTGAAACAGGGAGTGTATGCGCTAAAAAATGAGCTAGATGCACTGAAACAAACAACTAATGTGCTAAACTAGAAATGGTCACTATTTTGCACGTTTGTCTAGTTTTCTTATTTTTAACTAAGTGAATTTGTTGTTTTTTGAATGGAAGATCTTTTGAATAGTAAGTTTACTTGGTTTGCTTGTTTGTGGACCATGTGAATTAAGTGTTTTTTTAAAATGGATGATCTCTTGAAAAATGATTTCAAGCACAATAGCAAGTTGTAAAATAGTTGTTTCACCCTATGATCTAAACATTAAGTGTATGTTCAAGGATCTGGTATGATCCCTTTAATTTCCACAGGTATTAAACAATAGAAAATAGATCAGTCACTTTTCTAATGTCAAGGGTCATTTATAATATCACAACCCACATCTTAGAACTACATCAACTCACACAACGCTGTCACCCCCTAGAGGGTGCTCGTATTTTTACCTTTCTTGGATCTCAACCAAAGTTGAATCCTCCACTTTTGTCTAGTAATCCTTGGTAGTTATATGGTGAGTATCTTGGGGGCATATTCTTCCCTCCCCTTGTACTGTGAATATTAAAAATGTTTGGAGACTTAACTCAACTAGCTTATACACTTAAAGTTCTTAGTAAGGGTTTCTGTTCGGTGCGAAAATTGATAAACTCCCTCATGAGACCTCCGTACCTTTAGAAAAAAGTATTTGGGGATGGTTATCAATGCACACTACTGTTGAAAGTGAGTTTCATCAAATTCACATTTGATTATAGTGGGTTGGAATACTTGGCTTTAGTTGTTCCCACTTAGCTTGTTCTCGTAGGGTGACTACTTTTTCTCACTACGATAGGCCTTCTAAGGGTGCTAGTACAATAAATGAAAGAGTGAGTCTGGAATTTTGGTCACCTAGTGAAGGGGAGAGCATAGGCCTATCACTTTACAAGCACAACATACATGGTGCTCATTAACCTCTTAATTAAACTAGATGCCTATTTAATCAAAGGAAAACAAAAAAAACTTCAGCCCCAGTAAACACCATTAGTAGCTTTAGATAATTGTCTTTGAAAACATTTAAAATACCTGCAAAATAGAAAGACATCAATTGGTTTCCAAAATTTTGAATCTCTGCAAATAAAACTAAATGCGCTAGAACAAAGACCATATGCACTAAAAGATCCACTATATGTGCTAATAACACCCTAAATGCGCTAATCTGGAAAGTAGAAAATGAAAACCCAAGTCCTATATGCACCAGAATAAAGGATAGATGTGTCGAAAGATCCCACTTATGCGTTGAAACAAAGCCTTGATGTGCCAAAAGAGCATACAAGTGTGCTGAAATAGAAACTAGATGCATCGAAAGAGCATGTATATGCGCTAAAAGATGATTTGGGTGCACTACCTTGAAATTCATGATCAAAATTGCTACAAAGACTTGCTAGAAAGTGTTAAAAATGGGGCTTTGAGCCCCACGGTGGGCGCCAAAATGTATTGTGAGGTATTAAAATATGTGAGAATGCAAAAGTAAAGTAATACAACACAATCAATGAAACATTATATTAGAGAATTCAAATAACAATCTAATCAAATTGAAACAAACAAACTCTCTAATGTTGTCCCATTGTCCTCTATCTCCAAGGATTTTTCAGGTCATTAGGTGGCTCTCAGATTGTGTGTATGCACATGACTTGTTAAATGACAACCTGAAGAATGAGATGCTGGAAATGCAATAAACCTTTCTACATGATTGATTGCTAAATGTTATGTTGTAGATGATATGCTAAAGTTATAATACTGTTGTGATATTGATAATGAAATGCTATGATGCAACTACAGTAATTTAAGATGTAGCTAATGGTAAAGCCATGATTTAACTCAATGATGCTAAGATGCAAATGCTAAATGCTCAATGCTAAGATTCTAAGATAACAATGCTCTCTAAAATTATGCAGAGTTTAATTATGCTCAATTCTCTATATGAAATGATGTAAATGAAATTGCATTTATAGATTTCTCCAAGGCATAACTAGCTGATGTGACAAGAATCAAAGGTTTGGAATCAATATAGAGAGATAGATGATGGAGGATGAAAAAGTTAGAGAGAATCAAGGAGAATGTTCCCTTTAGTAGAACAAATTTCCAAGTGAGAGGAATCAAATGGAGGAGAAATACAAGTGTCTCAAAATTGGTTATAATTTGTTGAAGATAAATGCTGATTAAATATTAAGAATATTTAATTCCATGACACACATGATGAGGTGGAAGATGAGAAGTTAGTAGAAATGTGACTAAGTTCGAATTTAATAGTTCAAGGAGTTAATTAAATAAAAAAAACTAATTAAAATTGTTTATTTAATTAAAACATGAAGAAAGTGATTTAAGATAAGAAGAATTTAGAGAAAGTGAACTATATAAATAAATTGGTTGATTTATTTATAAGTAGAAGAATTAAAGATTTATTAATTAAATAACTAGTATTTAATTAATTTTCTCCAGACCAATTTTAGGTGTATACAGTAACCATTCCAACACATATCTCTTAACATAAGAAATATCCAGCCTAACCCAAGTCTCTCTACTATCCATGAGCACCCACCAATCAATCCATGCCAACTTCAAATGCAACCTGCATAATCATGAAGCTCCAAGTAAATGATTAATACTCAAAACCAAAAAGAACTACATCCTCTTCACAGGAAGAACAATAACACCTTTACCAAAGACTCTAAGGGTTCTCCATGAAACAAGATGTTAAAACCTCTTTAAATCACATGAAGATAACCATATCCTACCAAAGCTCCCATTGAACTATGATATCGAGCTATACATGGAAACAAGATAAACATCAAACAATCACTATCAAAAGCTCCCACTGGTACATATAACCAAGCTATCCATGAAATTATGATAACCATCTCCTAAATGAAGATCATCCATGGCCTCAACACAGTCAAAGAACTCAAATGTAACAAGAGATCCCAAAAGGAAAAGTAAAACCATGATCCTCATACCAAGAAGATATAAACACACTTCTTTTACAAATCAACAATAACACAATAGTAAAAGCTCCCACTACAACCAAAAAAACTTCAAACTTTAAAGAGAAAGGTGTCCCAAACTCTACCCAACCGTTAGCTTTGATACCAAATGTTGAAAATGAAGGTGAAATTGTAGCTTAAAACTTCTAAAACTATGAGACTGTAGATCTAATTAAGTGTTCTTTGTTAACAATTCTTTGTGTATGATTAATCTATTTAGATCAATTTTACCAATTGTAGAAAGAGACAAAAGATTGTAGAAGAATGATACAAGAAGATAGAAGTGACACAACATATATGTGGAGAAACCCTTTCGGGAAAAAACTCCACCACCAGAATCAATAGGGCTTCTATTATTTAACCTTAGAACAAGATTACAATAATACTATATCAATCCTTGATTGATATGCTTCCTTTCCTTCAACAATCCTTCTTCACAACCTGCAATAAACTCTCATGCACTTTCTGCAACACAAGCTATCCATGCATTCCATGTGACTAAACATGAATCCACACATGCACAAGCTCAAATTGCTAACGTGCAACCAAGATTACAAAATTTGATGCAATTTCTGCAATAAATAGACAATAATTGTGCATTGTAAACTCCAAAGAAATTTTTTGATTACAAGAGCACAAACCTCCTCAGAAATATCTATTCCTATATTGTGCAAGTAGAGTTCCACACTGTAACATGAAGTCAAAACCAAAGTATCCTCAATTTAGGTGCCCCAAACTAAACACTTAATTGATCGTTGGTCAAGAAAATATCTTGCGAGCATCACCTAAAAGTTGGCACCCAAGAATGGACCCACTTAACTGAGCCTTGTAATTATCTTCTCATGCAAAAGGTGTTAAATCAAAGATGCCAACTTTGGCGCCCAAGGTGGGTCCAAGTCAATCTTAGTTAACTGAAACATATCTCTCCACCAATTCATGCAAACATTATGCATGATTGATCATCCCCACTTAACTGAATGTATCCACCTATTATCTGTCATGCAATTGAAGTCAACTGAAGTCAACTAGCATTCAAATCAAACTAACTACATGAAATTGAAGATAACTGAACTGAACTCCACTCATGTAAGTATCAATCCCTAACTTGTAGGATCTTTACATGTGTTATTGAAGTGTTATGAATCCTCCAAATAGTTAAATTAAGCAAGGTGGGTTCCACCTTCCATGTGGGTGCCCCATGCACTCCTATTTTGTAGGATCTCTTCTTGGGCATCCCCACATGTTCCTATCATTTAAGAATGATCACAAATGTCAATTTACATGTTCATTTCATTCAAATTTAATCTCTTTCTAATAATAGTGTTGGGGAACACTTTCCAAGGACTTAGGAGATACATTAAATATGTTTAGGATTGTAATTAAATGGCATCCTATTCCCAACAAAAATTTGTATCCCATTCTATCTATACACTATGCTTGGCATAGCTTTGGGAAACCTAAGGTGAAGGATTTTTTCCTGCAAAGATCCTATTCTTATTGGTGGACTAGGTTTTTTGTGGATTATGCCTCACATACCCTTGTGGTATTTCAAGGATACCCCTAGAGAACCAATAAAATATAGATAAAACCTTTCAACCATCATTTACTATGGTGCAAGGGAAGTGGATTGCCCCTAAAATTACTCATGAGTACCTCTAGTTGTTGAGATAGAGCTAACATTGGGAGAATCGTTTGGCCATCCTTGGTAAGGGATCTCATTCAATGTGACACTCCCTAGTTATCCCTCATCTAGTAGATAGTATTAGCTTTATTATATGGGTCCATGATAGGTGATACACCTCCCAGTGAGTGTAGGATCATGATAGGCCAAATAGTGGCAATAGGGGTAAAAAATGTGTTTTTACTTAACCAAAATCATAAAATGAATTGTTGAATTTTTTTTGTTTGAGTGAAAAGTGATTTTTTATTTGGTAAAAACTAGGGAAAAAAGATGTGCATTTCTTGAAAATGGATATCCATTTTGTAAGTCATAATTTTATACAAAATAGAAATCTATTTTGTAAAGAATTTACACTTTATGAAATGGACATATGTTTCTAAGAAGTACATAATTTATTCCATTTTTCCAAATGGGTATATATACCACTGATGATGCTTCTACCATACTAGTTTGAGAAGGATTCATCATGGATGAACAAAATACAATTTCCTATATAATAGATGACAAGAATGTAAGACTATTTGTATACATATAATCATTAATAAATTTAAAACTAAAATCTTGTGGTGTAGAAAATTGTATGCCTTTACAATTTCATACTACGTTTGCATCTCCTCAATTAATTAGACTTAATTAAGCCTCTAATTGACCAAATTATGCATTCCAAAGCCTTATTATTCTTGTTTTCTGAAAGGGAAACCTATATAAAACAATTTCTAACATTAATTAAAACACTTTGGAAATTGAGTGTCCTAGACTTAGGTCCTAGGACCCATTCGCCCTTGGGTGAATGGGTCCCCTTTAAGTCCTAGGTCCTATTTCTTAATGTTTTTGGTGACATTTTAATTATTCAAATTCAAGTTTCAAGTGTCGACTTTTGGAATCTAATTTTGGGACATTAGATAAACACCTATAAATACATAGTTATTTTATCAATTCAAAATCTAAGACTTTGAGAGATCAATCCCAAGATAAAAAATATTGTCAAGAGCATTGAAGAGAAGATTTATCAATCATCTACAACAAAAATCAAGATCATATCATCATTTCAAAGTTCATGTGTGTTCATGTCATGTTTTGGAGCTAACATTGTGATGTAGGTTTCAAGCATTCAGGCATCAAATCAACCAATCAATCAAGCCAATTCATGCAAGATCCAAACCTTAGAGTGATGTGTTTGACTTTAGTCCTCTAAGATAAGCAAGTGTCCATTCATCAATTCCTTCACTTTATCATTATTTCATTATCAAGGTTTAATTACCAACATGGGTTTTGACTAAGGCAAACCCCCATTCACCCCAAAATAAACATTTTTGTTCTCTCGTTGTATTTGCAGATTTATAGGTGAAGAAGGATTGAAAGTTGTCAAAGTTATCATCATTTGTTGTCAAGCTACAAAAACTCATCTACTGGTTTTATTTTTGACTTTTCGATAGTCAAACCTGGAGGAATTAGAAGCTTAGATTCAAGATCAAAGGACTACAAAAAGTATTTCTGGACCCCTACACTAAGACCCATTCACCCTAGGGTGAACTAGTCCTACTACAAGCGCTAACAACCGCTTTTTATCACAAGTGCACACCATTCTTCCCTTCTCAATTTTTCTTGTAAATTATCGTTTCCATTTATGTTATCATAGAATTTTGCATTTCAAGTATTAAGTCATATAATTTAGTTAATAAATGCACTTTAAATCATCTCCCAATATTTTGAATCAATCATTTTTGTCATAAGAAAGTAGAGATCCAAGCAATCCAAAATAGGGTTGACTCACCTCAAGGTTGAAGGTCAATTCTATCCTTTTGTGATCTCCTCTCTTTCTAATGAAATTAGGGATATAAATGCTTGAATCCTAGGTCATTGTATTTCCGCATTGGTTAAATTGGTCCCCCTTTTCCCTTATTTTTAATTTGGTGAACCTGACATTGTACATCGTAAATTCTGATTTGGAAGTCTCTAAAACCCGAGATCTAGGATTTGCATTAGGTTGTTTGCATCTCATTTAGGGTTTCAAAATTATAGTTTTGTATCATTTAAAATTCACAAAAATGTAAAAATATTTCATAAATCTTCTATACATCTTGCATAGTAGGTGTATCAAGGGTTTCTTTCAGTCATTTAGATAAAAAATTAGTCAAAATGGCATCTCAAAAGTTGTCATTTTGTTTTCTTTTTTCCATCAAATTGCATTTGAATTTAATCATCAAATTATGGAAATATATAATTGAAATAATTTGTTTTCAACCTAAAACAAATAACTTAAACATTAAATAAGAAACTCAAAATTTATTTTTTCAAATCCCTATACAAAGACCCATTTTCCCTTGGGCGAACCTACCTTTGTATGGGTCATTTTCCAAAATTTTAAGCATACATTGCTCTTTGTTTGATTTATTTCCTACTATTTGCAGATACAATTTCAGTTTTAGAAATTTTTGTTTGCAGAGATCATTTTCCAAATTTCTGAGCATACATTAGTCTTTGTTTGATTTATTTCCTACTATGTGCAAATCTCAATTACAGTTTGATTTTTTTTGGTTTTTTGTAGTTGTTTGCATTTATTTCAATTGATCAAATGTAGTGCACTATTAAAAAGTAAAATTTACATTCAAAAGACATCATTTCCATATTCTTCTTGCATCTTACTATCATCCGATCTAAACTTTTGCATTAAAATTCATTCATACTTGCATTTGGAATATAAAACAAACTTTCAAAATGGATATGTGTTTTGATAAAATATAGACGTCCTTAAAATCTTTGTTTGATGTCTCATGTTGTGTTTGGTGATGATCCTAATACAATTGATCCTATTCATTATCCTTTACCTCCCAATGAATGTCCTCATGAGATTGACATCTTAGGTGAAGATGAAGATAGTGTGCAAGAATTCATACAAAATTTCCTTTGCAACCTAGATAGAAATGCATCCTTTTACTCCTCCATGCAACAACCAACACCTCCTATCATCAAATTGCTTGATATGTTTGGCCTATTACATCCCTAAGTTGAATAAAATTCCAAGCCTAAACCACCAAACATGAAGGAACCTATTCACAATGACAATATTGATCCTCTTCTATTATATTCCCATCGAGTTACCAATACACCTATCAACGTAGAAGAGAGTTATGGTCAAGGCTTTCGAATCTTAAGTAAAAAAGGATGTAACATAACAAATGAAGATGAATTCCATCAATTCCTAGAAAAGAAAACCATCAAAATATACCAAGGGATTAGGACATAAAGATCTCCCCCCTCCACACCAACCAATTGCCCAATCAAGTAAGAAACCCAAGCCATACAAACTTAAGAAGCTACCATTTTTACATACTATAACTGATATTAAACAAAAAATGGATAAAATTCTCTATCTAGGATTGATTACATTACCACCTATTCAAGAAAACAAAAACGTAAAAATTACAAACATGAATTACTTTTCATTTCATAGAATTCTTGGGCATCTTACTAATGAGTGTCATATTTTAAATAAGTTGATATATGAACATGATATTATCTATATAATTGGATGGCATGCACAAACCTTGCTCCTTGCCATGTGATAGTTGTAGAATCATAGCATACTCACTATTACATGCTTTTCACTTTATGTAAATCATTTTTCCATTTTACAATGAGCACCTTCTCATCACTTATCTTGGCTCATCCTTGTCCTACATTTGAGGGGCAAGGAGATTTGATAACCTTTTTCTAGTATGGAACTTGTTGTTTCCCCTTTGGCTAGTTATCCACATGTTGTATACAATGATCAAGATTGGGATGTAGACAACTTGCTATAGGTTGGATCACATGTGGCATACTAGTATTGTCTTTGTCTTCTTTTCATGTTCTTTGTGATTGCATGTGTGTAATGTGATCCTCTATACTATTCTGCTTGGCATGCCTTTATGTTTGTGACCTTTCTTTGGATGACCCTTGTTACTCCATTGGTGCAAGGATACAAAGAAATTGAACCCGTCGTGACATTCTTTTATTTGTATCTTCATTCTTCTATATGCTGTAAACATTAGCTTTTCTTTTGTCTTGTGTTTTCCTTTTGGTGATGATACAAAGCATTGAGACATTAAGGTCTCTTCCATGTTGACCCAAAAGCTTTTTTTTTTCACTCTATATGTGCCATTATTTCTTTTTGTTTTTTGTTCTATGAGTATTTGGGTAATGATGATGGCTTCGAGCTCTATTATATCACTATAGAAAAGACACACATTGACCCTAAATCCATGGATCCTTTATGTTTTATCTTTTAGATTTCATTTGGGGGTAACCTCCTTTTTCATTACACAACTTTATTTGGAAATATATCATTGGCATAGGGCTTTCCAAATAATCTCTCATGTCCCTTTTAACAATTTTCATTTATCATTTTCTACTTTAAAGTAATTGCTTACAGCATGGTGTTTAGCAATTTCTTTAAAGTGGGGGCATATATTGTCATTATTGCATTGGCTTTATTTCATTGGTATTATTTCATTTTGACATTGATCATTTGGCACTGACTTATGGGTACACAATTTTTGTGATGAATTTACCCATGTTCCACCATTTTATGAGTGCGTACCTTGTAGATCTAGTGTTTGTTTCTCAACCTTTGGGGCTCACCTAGTGAACAACTAATTTTCACTATCCCTCATGAGTATTTTGTTCGCATAGTGGACAGTGGGTTTTCACTTGTGAATTCTTTTTTTTGACAAAAATTTGAGGCTTTAAATCCATTCCTGTTGGACAAACAATCAAGGCTTGATCCATTCCTTTTCGTTTCCTTTTCTCTTTGCATTAAAATTTTGACATTGCATGATTGTCTATCTTGTGTTGTTGTTGCATGCATGTGTCTCTTTGTGCCTTTGTTGGCTTTTCCATGATATCTTAGATCTTGGGGGATTGATCGTCCTCCTTGATCCTTGTCATCTTATCCTTCCAGAAGTTGTACAATTGGACCTCGCTTGACTTATTTTTCTACGTGAATGTGAGTTTGAGCATGGGCTCGTAGTCTCACTACAGTGGGGGCTAAATGTAGTGTAGAAAATTGTATACCTTTACAATTTCACACTATGTTTCCATCTCCTTAATTAATTGGACTTAATTAAGCCTCTAGAATTGACCAAATTATACATTCCAAAGCCTTATTATTCTTGTTCTCCAAAAGGAAAACCTATATTAATTAAATAATTTCTTTGACATTAATTAAAACACCTTAGAAATTGAGTGTCTTGGAAATAAGTCCTAGGACCTATTGTGCATTTTTCGCACACGCGCCCCACTGAAAGAAGGGACCCTCTTTTCTTGTTTTTCTTTCATGTTTGCTTTTCATAGGGTCTTGACTTCATCCCCTTATGGGATAAGTCCCTTGATCAGGGTCTTGATTCACCCATGTGCACATTGGTAAACTTACACTTAAGATGCCCTCTTGTAGCTTAGATTTATGGCCTAACCCTTAGGAATTCCCTTCAGGTCAAAATTTCTGAAAATCAGGTGAAATTGGTTAAGTATGAGGGATTTTCAGAGAATACGAGTAGGCTTAGATTATTCAAACCTTAAATCAGTTGGATAATTTGAGGTACCTCGAATTATCTGAAATCCTTCATGAGGTCGTGTTTCCAAAAATTTTACATGTCTTGTCATGCATTTATGAAGGGGTCATTTATTGCATTGGATTTGTATTATATTTGAATTGGCCTTCCATTTTGCTCACTTGCATTCAATTGGAGTGGAGGATATCTAGGAATTCTTCATAGCACATTGGAATTTAGCTTTGTTAGGTGATTTCTCACTTAGATTGCAATCATCACTGGATCTCATGATTTTCTCATCGACTTGTTTGGTGTCTTCTCTAGGGTTTCACATTTTAAAAGGTATGGGTTTCAATTTCATTCATTTGATCTATTTTGTCTTGAGTTTTGTCTATGAATTCCTAAGTAATGGGTGAAGTTGTTAAACCTTGTGGTCACCATGTCTCACTTCTAGTATAGTTATTGTTTATCTGCCACATTTTAGGGTTCGTCATTGTGTAGTGAGTTCACTAGGGCAAGTCTATTTTATCGAGTGAAGGTCTTTGTTCGAATAGTGTGATTTGGATATTTTCTAGGGTGCCTTCATTTGGGATTGGGAGTGTTAAATTGGTAAGTGAGTAAGCATTATCTGATTCCATATGAGGTTCAAACCCTAGTTTGAAGAGTACCT
The DNA here is from genome assembly GCA_007258455.2 of Sequoia sempervirens. NCBI lineage: Eukaryota > Viridiplantae > Streptophyta > Pinopsida > Cupressales > Cupressaceae > Sequoia > Sequoia sempervirens. The sequence continues at coordinate 171,811,603 of VDFB02168118.1, forward strand.
TCCCTGCAAATCTTGAATTTGATGTTTAGGATCTGAATGAATTGCAATGCCGCACACAATTGTTGAAATAACACCTTTCAATTATGTAATTGATCAATCTCTGGAGGTGTGCACGATATTTCATGATTTTAACTTGAAAATTTTGGAAGCTTAAGTGTTTTTCATTGTTTCAAAGGAACCTCAGAGAATCTGAGCTTGCTCGGATTACTCAAGCCTTAATATGCTCAGATAATCCAAGGTGGCTTGGATTAGCTGAGAATCTTGTATGTTGACATTATGGACTTAGTGAATAGTAGTTTTGACTTGGGTTCAGTGATTTCAAACTCCTGAGAATTTTTCAAACTTCAGAAAATATGGGGTGGAGTGAAATCTCTGATCTTCATCAAATTTCACGCTTAATGTCTACATTTGAGATTCATGTTGGTTTTAACACTCAAGTCAACTTGTTTATTGAAGGATTAAATTTTAATATCTCCAAGATTTCAATTCACAATGTAGAATTAAGTTGTTTGCATTCGTTTGATCAAATTCAGTAAATTCAAGTGGGGTTGGATTGACCAAACCATAATCTGGTCAAAAAATCCAAGCAATCTTAGATTCTCTAATTTTTTGTTTGATGATTTAAAAATTCAATATGGAGGCTAATTCTTGATCAAGCTGATTGTTGGTGATGATTCCATGTGCTTCAAAGTTAAAGATAGTTTCATTTCATTATTGCCATGTGTCATGTTGGTACTTTCTCTCCGGTGATTGTGGTCTTGTGTTAACAAATGTAGGTAGAGGAAAGTCTTGATAAGACCACCAAAACCAAGGTTGCTTTAGCATATGAAGAAATTAGAAAGAGGCAAGAGAAATGAAGTATGATTTTAAATGAATCTGGCCCGGGACAAAGATTTCCTTCGCATGGTCAAGGATTGCAGACACCAACATGGGCCATATTGATTATGATGACTTCCATCAGAGAATGTTTGGAAAGACACCTACAGAGCTTGCTCAAAAGGTCACCCACATAGGACTAGCACAAGCAATAGGATTTCCACCCACACTATTGTGCCCAGAGTTATTTTTGGAGTGTGAAAAACACTATGATTCTAGGACAAGAATCATCATTGGTCCTCAAGGAAGAGTGATGGGAAATTTGACAGAGGAATCAATTGCATAGGTCTTCAACATTGCCTCCCATCACAAGCTGATTGAAGAGATAAAAATTGGAGAATTCACTAGATTTTATGAGGAAGACCCTAATAGAGCCCTAGAGATAATGAACAATGCTTGGATGCTAAAGCCAAAGCCACACTATTCAAAGTTTCCCAAGCAACTCCGTAGGAGTGATTTCAAGGTGGAATTATGTGATATTATAAATCTCCTAAGCAGATTTATGGGAGTGGAAGAGGCACATATATTTCAACCTTGGATGTTCCATCCCATTACTTAGATTGTAGCCAATAAACATTATCATTGGGCAAGGATCATTAGCAACAATATAGATGCCCAATTAAGGAGTGTGCAGGAGTCCAACAAGTTCACTATGACTTCATATTTGGTATATATGTTGGAACACAAGAATAAATACAAAGGTCTCAGTTGTAAAGGAGTCTTGGGGAATGATAGAATATGGGAGGTATATCCTCAATTGCAATATAAAACATCAAATTACAGAAGGGATAATGATTCTTTCTTTATGTACATTCCTAGATTGTTGCAAGATGCCCTTCACATGAGGATCTCTGCAGATGCAATGGATTTGATAAAGAACTATGGCCAATGGTTTATTCAATTTCAAAGGTTTACATATATCAGGGTTCATGGATCACCAGTTGTTCCCCTCAGAATGCTTAGATATCCCACCAACAAGCTCCTTCTTTTAGAGTTGAAAAAGAAGATGATTGGTTTTGAAAAAAAAATCTAGAAAGGAAACATAAAGAAGAAATCATTGGGGTTTGAATTTCCATTAAGAATAGGAGGATTGGAGGATTTTCCTTCCATTCAGAGTGACCAACATACTAAGAAAGAAATGACACAATTTGAAATGTACTCCCATACCAACAAATAAAATTTTGATCCTTATGGGAAGGTTGTCAAGCAAGCAAATAGGAATTTCAAGCATAGGGGTCATATTGAAGATTATTGGGCTAATTATAGAGATGAGTGGGCGGTCATCAAAAGAATGTTTTCTACACTACCTTTAAGGCTAATCAGGTTGTATAGGGTTGTGGAAGTACCATATTAGGTGGAAGATGACGAAGCCTATCTCATTCAACACCATTACTATGAACCTTATAGAAACAAGCCACTGCCTCCAATAAATTGTTCTAAAGAGGAGATAACTTATTTATATCAAATCACTAAGCTAGTTAAGAAATATTCTAGGTTGTGGGTCAAGCATGAAGTTCTGGAATTGGAAGTTGAAGGTATTAAATTCACTTATGATCTAATGGGAAACATGGAGTCTCCTAATGAAGAAGAGGTTGAAGCTAACAAGCAAGATTAAGCTATTGAACCCCATAAGGAGGAGGCCATTCAAGAAACAATGGCAATTAAGAGAAGAAAAAGGATCCAAGTGAAAACAAAGAGGGTTCCTCAAGCTAAAGCGAATGTTGAAGAAGGAGAGGCCTCACAACCAGTAAAGAAGAGAAGGATAATTATTGAAAGAAAGAAGGATGCAAAAGCTAGGAAGAATGAGGCTACTACAGATGCTCCCTCTTCTACGAAGGTGGTAGAATTGGAAAGTTTAGGGGAAAAGCCCCAAGTTTATGTGAGGATAAATTCTCCCAAGTAGAAAGCTACTCAAATAGAAGAAGTAAAGATAACATATGAAGAGGCACCTACAGATGATGTGGAGAAGAGAGCAGCTACAGGAAATAATTCTCCAGTTTCTTCCCCACCTTCCCTACATCAAAACATACAAAGTGATGAGGAGGAACTTCCTGAGGAAGGCAATATATCTAACAATCCTGAGTAATTAAATGAAGAAGATGATAAAATTTCCACTCCTAATAGTGGAGAATGGAGAAGTTTTGTATAATAAATAGGCCAATCTACCTCTGGAGATGAAAGCAAGAATATAGAATCAGAGGTGGTTCAAGGGAAAATGGAAAAGTATCCTATGAAGGTGGTAGTCGAGGAGTCGCCGAGTAATCCTAGGGATGGGGATAATAGAGAACTAGAGGATGTTCTATATATTCCTAATCAGGACATAGAAAGACAAGAGAATCAACTAGGAGTTGAGCAGAATATTGAAGTAAATGTAGTTGATAGTCCCGACAGGGAGGTGACAATTGAAGCATCTATAGCTCTAGAATCGATGGAAAAGAGGCTGAGCAAAAATCCAATCATTGTGTAGGAGGAAACCCCAAGTTGGGATAAGCTACTTCAGCAATTTGGGCAGCCCAAGTAGAGGAAAAGGGCCAGGACTGTGTCTAGGATTACAAGGGATGAATTCAATAATAGGGTAGTTCATGTGGCTATCCCTCCATTAGATAAGTTTAAGGATGAAGTCAGGTCTTCATATTATAAAGTGCAAACAATTAACCTAGGACCAACAACTAAACATCAAGAGAAGGAAGAAATTCAGGAGTCCTCCCAAGCCATCTTGAGAAGATTAGACAAAGAAACATAGGAGAAGGAGAAATTGCAAGAGAAAAATATGATGTATATAAGTATGTGCAACATTTGATGAAGCCCCTGCAAACTATGGGCAGTGAGGGAGTTGTGCTTGAAGGATTGTTGCCTAAGGAGGCAGTCAAAGAGATTGGAAGATTAAAGTCTTATGTGCACTCTACACACAGTTGGCTTATGGTTGTGAGCAGTAGGGGAGATGAGGCCATTGATAAAATTCTGAAGATATACACTAATGCCTTTGATTTTCCTGAGTACACTTCTCAATTTGTTGTTGATTGTAACAAGATTGATGAATCAATTGCAAGTGAATTGAGGAAAATTTTGCATGTGTCTAAGGAAGACATGGCCAAGCTGAATATCTTATCTCAAGATGAAATTGGTAAGATAAAGGAATGGGTAGAAGTCTAGAACTATAGAAAGGAGTTTCTCACTAAGGAATTGAAGAAAATAATGAATCTTCAAGGAAAAATGAAGGAGATATATAATAGTTGCATCACTTTTCTGGAGATAGTTACTGGCATAAAGAAGTTTGGGCAAAAGAATATGAATGTTAGAAGGTTACAAGCATGGTGGAATGAAGTTTATGCTCCATCAAATGGTGCTCCAATTGCTAAGGAGAATCTGGAAGATGCAGCCATTTACACTTCAAAATTGGATAAATATCCCGAGCTACAAATGGAGTGGAATAAATTTATGCCACAATATCTTGAGGAATTCAAGAATCATAAAACTAGGGTCAAATTTATTCCAGTTCCAGATCCATAAGATATGAGAGAAATATTGGAAAAAGAAAAAGAAATATTTGATAAATTGGGAGCCAATTAGGAAGGAGAGAAAGAAGATAATCAACAAACAGTTGCCTAGTTTTTTGTGCCAGACATGTGACCCCAGCTAGCCAGGATAAGCGACCTTGAATTTTGTGCCACACAAGGATGTTATTAGAGGATCTAGGCTGACCTAGATGAAGTTTCAAACATTAAATGGAAGAAATATTATTTTATTAAAAGAAACTTCTAGGCCAACCTGTTTTGGCCGACCTCTTGATGTAACCATAATTGGGCTAACCTAATATGAGATTTCTATAAATTGGGAATTTTTCTTCATTTGTAAGGGTTAGAAATTAGAGAAAGCTAAGTGATAGTTGTAGGAGCTAGAGCTAGGAGTTAGTATTTTTTTAGAGCAAGTGTTGTAATATTGAATATTGGAATTGTTGCAACATTGGGCGATTCAATATAAGTAAAGACATTTTTCTTTGGTGCTCTTTCTTGTGTTGATATATCTTGCATGGTTCTTGTTATTCCATATTTTGAGATTTCTTTAAGATCATTAAATATATGTTAGATTTAGAGTTATATTTGATGCAATGGTGTATATGATTTAATACTTGAAGTGTTTGAATAATCCCTGGTCCATACTTTTAGTAGCTTGCTGATTGTAAGTTGTTGTGTAAAGTTAGCCTGGACTTTAAATTTATGTGCTAAGTTCAATTTGGGTATTTATTCATTTCAATTGCAAAATAGGGTTGATTTGGGTGAATGTCTCATGATCTGAAAATATTTAACTCCGTAGAAGATTACACTATTTCTGTGAAATTGCATATTAGATTTGGGTTAAGTAGTAATTAGTTTTGAGGGATTGGTCCATTTTGAGCATTTGTCATTTGCATTGTTGGTCTTAGGAGTAATTTTAGTCTTAGAATCTCTCTAAACCCCTTATCTTTTGTCATTTCTTTTAAAATCTAAGTTAGATTTAGAATTTCAAGTATCAAAATATTGCAAAATCTGATAAGTTTCAAGTTCCAACATTTGTTTGTAAGGTCCCTTTGTGTTTACCAGTATTTTCACATAATTATCTGAGTTTTTTATGCATGGTCAAGACCTGAAATTAGAGACCTTGGGGTTATCTCTTGAAGCTTGCTAACAAAGATTTACCTTTCAAGAGAGATAGTATACTTGTATTCTATCTGAGTTGTTGTGCAGAAAACACCATCAACAAATTGGCACTAGAAGGAGGGCCTGAAAAAGCAAGATGGATCATTTTCTATCTGCCATTTCTCCTAAAAGGTATCAAAGAAGAACTAGATCTACACCAAGAGAAGAAGAATTTCAAGAATTGCAAGCTCCTACTAGGTCAAGAAGGACTAGAAGAAGAGGAGAATCATCATCAGCCCAACCACTTCCATCATCCTCATCATCCTCACCTTCATCAACTCCATCTTCATCTGATTCTAAAGCTATTCCCATTCAACAACCTCAACCAATCATAAATTAGTCTTTACCACCCCCATCTCCACCAATGGCTTTCCTAGCAAATAACCCATATTCATTAGCCTTTAATAATTACAATGTTATGCCCAAGAACCCTGAGCATTTTTGCTCCAAGTTTCACATTAACGATCCCAATAGAACTGTAGAGGAACACATCAGGATTTTCTAGACTTGTCTAAGGGATAGGGGAATCAACCATGAAGATGTTGCATGTAGACTTTTCCCTTATTCCCTAGGAGAGGATGCCTTTTATTGGTACAATCATTTTCCTGCTGGATCAATTCATAATTGGAATGAGTTGGAAACGGTATTTTTGCAAAAAATCAAGATTCCCATCAGTGCTAATGAGTTATATCTGTAGTTCACCAAGGTCAAGAGAGAAGTTAATGAGCCTATAGGGTCCTTTAATAATAGATTTCATCGTGCATATACTAGGTTGCAGGATCCTTATGTTGTAGATGATGCCACTACTTTAAAGGTCTATTATGAAGGTCTTGATAGTCTTACAACCACCTTTCTCAAGTGCAAACCTGATCCTCAAACTGCCTTGCTTGGTGCATACATAGAGGCTATGAAGGTTAGTACAGACTTATGACAACACTTGTCAAGGACTTTACCATCATTAGGACCCACTGCTCACCCAGGGAAAGTCCAGGCTCTCAATCAAGCTCTCACCAACGATACTCCTATTATGAATCCAATGCCACAATTGCCTTTAGTCCCACATCCAGGTCCTATAAATCAAGTCCCACCAATAACTAATTATCCTCAAAAAAGTGCCAATAAACCCCTTCACCCACAAAAATAAGCTGGTTTCTCCATATATCTCCATAATTCCAAAGTATTGAATCAGTCCCTAGGCTCTGGTGCAACATTATGATATCCTCAAAACAATGTGAATCAAATTCCTTATAGTAATCCTGACAAGGAGAGACTAGATGAGCTGATTGAATAGGTGAAGAAGTTGAATATGGAAGTCACATATCTAAGAAATTAGAATAGTCAACTCCAAGCTACTCAAAGGAGTATGCAATCAGTTATAATAGAGAGAATCAAGAGCCCCAACAAGGACAAGGGAAAAACTTTGATAGAGAGCAAAGCTTTGATAGATGGAAATCTTCAAGTTAGAATTATGATAGAGGACAGACACGTGGACAAGGATTTGAAAGAAGGAAACCACCTAGACAGAATAGGACGTGGAACACAAGGCCAAACAATGGAGGTATCCCTACTCCATTGGATCAACCCCCTAGTCAAGAGAAGCCTTCAAGTGGTGTGTATTTGGCTGAAGTAGCTTTATCTAGACAGTGTAGACTTCATAAGACAAATCAACATTTTGAGTTGGATTGCCCAAAATTCCAGATGGCTGCATCCATCTTCTAGTATGAAGTTGAAAATAACTCTAGTGGTCAAGAATTGGTTCCATCAGGACCTTATGATTCTCAGGTTTTGGTAGTGAATCATTCCTCATTTCCCAAAGGAGAAGAGAATGGGCCAGAAGATGAGTCAAGTAAGAAGGAAGACGAGATAGATCAAGTGTGTAATGGAGATGAAATTTCATAATTATTTGATGAAATTACTGAGAATGAAAATGGCCCTTTGGATGAGGAAGAGATTGGTATTGAAGAAGTGCAGATGTTCCAACAACCAATCAAAAAGTATGATTTGAGGAATAGGCCAACCAAAGGTCCACAAGTTGGAGGACCATTTACCACTTCCATCCCTCCAAATAATTTCACCACACCTCCTGATCCTAATGCCAGCAACAATCCAATATATCCTCATGTGCCCAAGCAATACTTATCCAAAGAAGGGAAAGTACAAGCTGATGCACCGAAAAGAAAGAATGTTGATGCAAACAAAGACAAGGTGGTGGAATATCTCAGAGAGGCTCTTGCTGATATGAGCACAAAGTAGCTAGGAGAATATGTAGTGGAAGAAATTAGAAAGATCAAGGTAAGTCTTTCTGCATTTGAATTATTGAGAGTGCCTGCTATAGAAATGCAGTCTTAGGATCTTACAACGCTAATATAGTATCACAAGACAAGATAAATATTGTTGTAGCTAGGAAGGTACCTAGTTCTCAAGTGTCAAAATATCAAAGTCAATTCCAAACACAACCTAGGGACAAAGGGAAAGAAAAGGATAAAAATTAAGTTGCCCAGGTTGATACCCAACTAAATTTATTCCAAGGCTGAACAAAATCCCCTCCATTTCTAATTTTTGTCCACCTCTTTGGGAAGAATTTACACAATTGTCTGATAGATTCTGGTGCCTCCACGAATGTGATGCCTTTTTACATTTGTAGAGCCCTAGAAATTACCCCTACTATATCTCAAAAGAAAGTCACTCAGCTGGACAAGACAAAAGTGAATGTAGTGGGAGATCTAAACATGATTCCTATGCAGATTGCTTTAGACCCTAGAATCCAACAAGTCATTAATATACAAGTAGTAGACATTCCTGATACTTATGGTATGATTCTAGGAAGGGAATTTACTAAGGCCTTAAATGGGTACGTATCAATTGATCATTCCCACATGCGGCTTCCTTGGAAAGGGGTGCCAAATCAAATTAGGATTGAAAGAGAACCCTGAATGAAGTATGTAATCACAAAATACCAGAATACTTCAAATGAAATATTGGTATTAGAGGTAAGCATGGGAAATTATGTGCTAGCAGCCCCTATTGAGGAATCAAACACAGAGGAAATTCTTATGTTGCATACCATACCAGCTGAATTTACCATTGAATCTAGTAGTTCTAGGGCATTAGTGGAATCAATTGAGGAAGGTGATGATTCAGAAGATAGTCAACTTAACCTACTAGACAATTTTGAGGAATTCATTCATAAATGCATAGAAGATCAGATTCACCTGGGCAAAGACATGAATTTTGAAGAGTTGCTTCTTCCAATTTGGTGTAGAGTTCATAATGTTGCTCACTTAGAACTAGAATTCTTCCTATTTCAAACAACAATCAAATAGATACAGAGGTGCATAAATCCCACCCCAACTATTAGAATTAATGTACAAAGTACTCAATATGATATCAAAGGAAAAACCTTGATGCCTTCCAAAGAACCTTCTAGTAGTCACAATGCCAAAGATAAGTCAAGAGGATCTAGAGTTGTTGGCTGTTGGACACTAAGATTCAATGGATCCAAGTTAAAGAAAGGTGTTGGAGTAGGATTTGAGCTAATTAGTCCCAAAGGTAAGACTTTCTTTGCTGCTCATAGAATCCAATTTCATTGTACCAATAATGTAGCTGAATATGAGGCTTTGATTCATTGATTACTTATGGCACTAAGAAAGAAGGTTAAGATTCTGCAAGTATTTGGAGATTCATAATTGGTGGTTAGGCAGGTTAGGAAGCAATACTCATGTCATGACAAAAGGATGACCAATTGTAGGCATGGAGTATGGGACCTCATTGGGGGATTTGATGCCTTTAACATTTGGTTGATACCTCACAGTAGGAACCAAACTGCAGACTCTTTGGCTTAGGAAACTAGTACCTTGCAACCCCTATCACTTTTTGGATTGAATAAGTTCACTGTGGAGCTAACTCCAGTATCTTCAGTTCCTGAAAATGTGACTAATTTGTAGGTATTTGAAGATGACAAGGATATCTTGGATTTTATCACAAGCTCTGATGTGTTTACTTCTCAGATAATTGATGAAGTTGAGCCTCAAGAAGTAGAGATGGACCTAGAAGGGGTCATCTATCTAAAAACCAACACCATTCCAAGAGGAATGGTGCAACTAGAAAGTATTTTTGATCTTGAGAGGATAAAGGATTAGGAACAAGAAGCCAAGGAGTCCATTAGTAGTTAGCATGATACATACACGGGAACTCTAGATGATGTTAGGAATGTCTTTATTGGAAAATTATGTACTCCAGAAGAAAGGAGAGGAATCATAGATGCATTGCATCATATCAGGATGTGATAGCTTGGAGCTCTAAGGATTTGAAGACGTATTATGCTTCAATTATTACACACACTATTCCTCTCAAGCCAGGGACAAAGCCTTTTAGACAAAGACAAAGATTGATCAATGCCCTGTTGGAGCCAATTATTCAGAAGGAAGTACAAAAGCTATTATTTATCTGTATCATATTTCCAGTTAGACATTCAACATGGGTTGCCAATTTGGTACTAGTGAGAAAGAAGAATGGAGAAATCAGGCTCTGTGTTGATTTCAAAAACCTTAATCAGGCATCAAAAAAGGACAATTATCCAGTCCCTTCACTGGATGAAGTACTACAAATTGTTAACAGATCTCAAATGATGTCCTTTCTTGATGGATACTCTAGATATAATTAGGTTATGGTGCAATACGAGGACAAGCATAAGACTAAATTCACTACTAAATGGGGCACTTTTACTTATAGGAGAATTCCCTTTGGGCTGATCAATGTTGGAGAAACTTTCCAGAGAGCTATGGAAATTTCCTTTAAAGACATCATTGGTAAGTGCATTATTATTTATATGGATGATTTGACAGTATTTTATAAGAAGCAAGGTGATCATATAGTAGACTTGTGCAAAGTATTTCAAAGATGTAGGGAATCTGGCATTTCGCTTAATCCAAAGAAGTGTATTTTGGAGTTACTAAAGGAAAACTGCTAGGACATGTCATATCAGAAAAGGGCATTGCTATTGATCCTGAGCAAGTGGAGGCCATCCTTAAGATTTAGCCACTTGCTAGTAAGAATGAAATGAAATCATTCTTTGGAAAAATCAACTTTGTTGGGAAGTTTATCACTGGATTTGTAGAAATGGTAAAACCCTTAAATGCAATGTTAAAGCAAGAAGCAAATTTTGAATGGACTATAGAGGCAAAAGAGGCATTTTCAAAAATTAAGAGGGCAATAGCTGAAGCTCTAGTATTGGTGAGTCTTGATTATGCCAAGCCCTTCTATATATATATTTTTTCCTCTGATCATTCTTGTGTTGGCATGTTAATACAAAATTTTGATCAAGGGAATGAGCACCCCATAGCATTCATGAGTGCTCCTCTAAAAGGTGAAAAATTAAGATATCCAAGCATGGAGAAGTAGGCATATTCCTTGGTTATAGATGTAAAGAAATTTAGGCATTATATCTTGAGGAGTAAGGTCTTTGCAATAGTGCCTGATCTTGTAGTAAATCTCTTGCTGATGTAAAATGAATTGGGAGAATGCAGCGCGAAGTGGGTGACCATGTTACAAGAGTATGATATTGAGATTCAACCCATGAAATTGGTGAGAGGACAAGGATTAACCAAGACAATGGTAGAAATGGGTCTTGATCTTGCAGCTCAACACTACCACCTCCAAGATGTTTATCCAGGTGATTGGTATGATGATATTATCTATTATCTTTTGAATCAACAATGTCCTGATCATCTTAATGCAATGCAATGGAGAGCACTACGTTTGAAGAGTGACAAATTCATGTTGAAAGTTGTTATTTTATATAAGAAGAATCATGAGGGAATCTACCTTTGATGCCTAGGAAAAGAAGAAGTTGAAAGAGTGATGGCAGAATTCCATGACAGATATGGCACAGGACACGAATCTACACCATCTACTGCAAACCAAATTTTGATGGATAACTATTATTGGCCCACATTGTTCAAAGATGCACAAAACCATGTGAGGACCTACCATGTGTGTCGAACTGCAACGAGTAGGGAGAATTATGAAACTCTTCCACTTCAACCAATTATTGAAGTAAAATCATTTACACAGTGGGGATTGGATTTCATTGGTCTAATCAATCCATCCTCTGTTGCAGGCCACATGTATATTCTCACTATCACAAATTAATTTACTAGATGGATTGAATCTCTTGCATGCAAAAAATGTACTTCTGAAGTGGTAATCAATTTCCTCAAATCAGGTATTATCAATCGCTTTGGTTGTCCATTTTCTTTAGTCTGTGATAACAGTCCTACATTTGCATCATTAAAGTTTTCTAGCTGGGCTTTTGATCATGGAATTATTGTTAATTTTTCATCAAATTACTATCCAAAAGGTAACGTTTTGGCCGATTCTTCAAATAATAACCTTTTAATAGTCATCTATAAATTGTTAGAGAGGAATCCCCAAGATTGGCATACCCAACTTAGATTTTCTCTTTGGGCTGATTGGACTAGACATAAGGTGTCTCTAGGAATCTCTCCCTACCACCTTGTATATGGTTTGGAGCTAGTATTTCCTATTCAATTTAAGATCCCCACTTTGCAATTCATTAATGATTGCTATGATGAAGGGGATAAGCGTGAAGCCCGTCTAGTTGAACGTATGCACCTTGAAGAAAAAAGGGATGAAGCCTTAGAAAATTTTGCTAAACATTAGGGTGTAGTTAAGAGATGGTTTGACACAAGAGCCAAGGTGAAAGCCTTTAGAATCTTTGACTCGGTTCTTTACTGGGATAAAGCACAAGACTGAAAAGGGGAGCATGGAAAATTAGATAAACTTTGGCTTGGCCCTTACCAGATTTTAGAGATATTGGGAGATAACACTTTTCACTTGAAAACTCTCACTAGAGAGGATGTCCCACTGCATGTTAATGGGCATTATTTTTAGCATTACTTCCAATTTTGAGTTGTTCATAGCTCCTTCTTTGTAAATAATTAGGTAGGTTCCTTTTCTTGTTTTTTTTTTTCTTTTGGTTAGAGTAGGGTTGGTTTTGGTTTAGTTTAGGTTTGTTTCTTTTTTGCTTTTGCTTTTGCTTTTTCCTGTTTTCTTCTAGTCTTGTTGCACCTGCATGACAATCATTATATTATCTGGGACTTTTTGAATATTTCCTTTACAAAATCTAATCATCCTTCTAGAGTCAATTGGTAGAAGTCCTTTACTTGGTATCACATGTTTTAATTCTTAGAGTAGATGAGTCACTGGATTAAGTTAAATCTGGAATGTGCTTGGGTCTCACATTTATACACCTATCTTAAAGAATTACAAGGTTGTTAAGGGTTCCTTATGCAGTCTATTCAAGTGAAAAATATTATTTCTACTTCAACGCCACTATAGTTATCAGCCCTGGGTGTGAGCTTCATTGCTTACAAGGTGAGAGGGAAAGTTTAAAAATATCTTAAAATAATATCAAAACGAAAAGGAAAGAAAATATTGAAAATCAAAATAAAATATTCACCTTATCAGGCATTTCCAAGTATCTCTACCAGGGCTATGGACACCTAGCTGGAAATATAAATATGCTTGGGAGGACCACAATGATAACCTCATCGGGGCTATGGATTCCTAACTAGCAATGAGGCTCTATTCAGGATACTTTTGGAGTTAGAATCCTTACGTACCTTGATTATACTAAGTTTGGTTCCTGTTGCAACCAAGGAAAGGAAATGAATACATGAGCACACACTCTAACTCCGATACATGAAATGTTTTCTTGTTACTTTGAAGCTCTATTTGTAGGTGACCTGATGCGAGGACTAAAACTAGAGATTCAGGGTTCTTCATTCCAATTTGTCATCAAAATGCTCTGGAGCATTTTCCTAGCAAGAGTTGCCATTTGTTGTGCAGTTTTTGCACACACACCCCGCTGAAAGTAGGAACCCTCTTTTCTTGTTTTTCTTTCATGTTTTCTTTTCATAGGGTCTTGACTTCATACCCTTATGGGATAAGTCCCTCAGTCTAAGTCTTGATTCACCCATGTGCACATTGGTAAACTTGTGCTTAAGATGCCCTCTTGCAGCTTAGATTTATGGCCTAACCTTTAGGAATGCCCTTTGGGTCAAAATTTGTGAAAATCAAGTGAAATTGGTTAAGTATGGGGGATTTTCGGAGAATCCAAGCAAGCTCGGATTATCCAAACCTTAGTCCGCTCAGATAATCTAAGGTACCTTAGAATATCTGAAATCCTTCATGAGGTTGCGTTTCCAAAAAATTTACATGTCTTGTCATGCATTTATGAAGGGATCATTTATTGCATTGCATTTTTATTATATTCAAATTGGCCTTTCATTTTGCTCACTTGCATTCAATTGGAGTGGAGGATAGCTAGGAATTCTTCATAGCACATTGGAATTTAGCTTTGTCGAGCAACTTATCACTTTGATTACAATAATCACTAGATCTCATCCCTTTCTCATTGACTGGTCTGGTGACTTCTCTAGGGTTTCACATTTTAAAATGTATGGGTTTTTATTTCATTCATTTTGTCTATTTAGTCTTGAGTTTATTTTGTGAATTCTTGAGTAATGGGTGAAGTTGTTAAACCTTGTGATCACAATGGCTCACTTCTAGTATTGTTATTGTTTATTTGCCACATTTTAGGGTTCATCGTTGCATAGTGAGCTCACTAGGGCACATCTGGTTTATTGGGTGAAGGTCTTTGTTCAGATAGTGTGATTTGGATATTTTCTAGGGCTCCCTCATTTGGGATTGGGAGTGTTAAATTTCTAAGTGAGTAAGCATTATCCGATTCCCTGTGAGGTTCAAACCCTAGTTTGAAGAGTACCTTCCCTGCAAATCTTGAATTTGATGTTTAGGATCTGAATGAATTGCAACGTCACACACAATTGTTGAAATAACACCTTTAAATTATGTAATTTATCAATCTTTCAAGGTGTGCACGATATTTCATGATTACCCAAGCCTCAATCCGCTCGGATAATCCGAGGTGGTTCAGATTAGTCGAGAATCTTGTGCATTGACATGATGGACTTAGTGAATAGTAATTTTCACCTGGGTTCAGTGATTTCAAGCTGCTGGGAATTTTTTGAACTTCGTAAAATTTGGGGTGGACTGAAATCTTTGATCTTCTTCCAATTTCATACTTAATGTCCACATTTGAGATTCATGTTGGTTTTGATGCTCAAGTCAACTTTTTTATTGATGGATTAAATTTTAATATCTCCAAGCTTTCAATTCACAAGGTGGAATTAAGTTGTTTTCATTCATCTAATCAAATTCAATAAATCTGAGAGGGGTTGGATTGACCAAACCATAATCTGGGCAAAAAATTCGAGCAAGCTCGGATTCCCTGATTTTCTATCTAATGATTTGAAAATTCAATATAGAGGCTAATGCTTGATCATGTTGATTTCTAGTGATGATTCTATGTGCTTCAAAGTTAAAGATAGTTTCATTTCACTATTGCCATGTGTTATGTTTGTACTTCCTCTCTGGCGATTGTCATCTTGTGTTAACAAATGCGGGTAGAGGAATGTCTAGGTAAGACCACCAAAACCAAGGCAACTCTAGCACAGGAAGAAGTTAGAAAGAGGCAAGAGAGAATGAAGTTTTATTTTAAAGGAATTTGGCCTGAGACAAATATTTCCTCTGCATGTTTAAGGATTGCAAACATAGACATGGGCTATATTGATTATGATGACTTCCATCAGAGAATGTTTGGAAAGGCACCTACTGAGCTTGCTCAAAAGATCACCGACACGGGACTAGCACAAGCAGCAAGATTTCCACCCACACAATTGTGCCTAGAGTTAGTTTTGGAGTGTGAAAAACACTATGATTCTAGCGGAAGAATCATCATTCATCCTCAAGGTAGAGTGATGGAAAATTTGACAGAGGAATCAATTGCAGAGGTCTACAACATTGCCTCCCATCACAATTTGATTGAAGAGATAAACAGTAGAATTAACTAAATTCTATGAGGAAGACCTTAATAGAGATCTGGAGATAATGAACAATGCTTGGATACTGAAGCCAAAGCCACACTATTCAAAGTTTTCGAAGCAACTCCATAGGATTCATTTCAAGGTGGAATACTATGATATTATAACTCTCCTAGGAAGAATTATGGGAGTGGAAGAGGCACATATATTTCAACCTTGGATGGTCCATCCCATTATTTAGATTGTAGCCAACAAACATTATCATCGGGTAAGGATCATCAACAACAATATAGATGCCCAATTGAGGAGTGTGCAAGAGACAAACAAGTTCACTATGACTTCATATTTAGTATACATGTTGGCACACAAGAAAAAATACAAAGGTCTCAGCTGTAAAGCAGTCTTGGGGAAAAATAGGATGTGGGAGGTATATCCTCAATTGCAATATACAACATCAAATTATGGAAGGGCTAATGATGCTTTCTTTATGTACATTCCTAGATTGTTGCACGATGCCCTTCACATGAGGATCTCTGCAGATGCAATGGATTTGATAAAGAACTATGGCCAATGGTTTATTCAATTTCAAAGGTTTACATATATCAGGGTGCATGGATCACCAGTTGTTCCCCTCAGAATGCTTAGACATCCCACCAACAATCTCCTTCCTTTAGAGTTGAAAAAGAAGATGATTGGTTTTGAAAAAATTTCTAGAGAGGCAACATAAAGAAGAAATCACTGGGGTCTAAATTCCCGTTAAGAATAGGAGGATTGGAGGCTTTCCCTTCCATTCAGAGTGCCCAACATTCTGAGAAAGAAATGACACAATTTGAATTGTACTCTCATACCAACTGAGAAAATTTGGATCCTTATGGGAAGGCTATCAAGCAAGTGAATAGTACTTTCAAACACATGGATCATATTGAAGATTATTGGGCTAATTGTAGAGATGAGTGGGAGGTCATCAGAAGAAGTTTTTCCAAACTACCTTTAAGGCTAATCAAGTTGTACAGGGTTGTGGAAGTACCAAATCAAGTGGAAGATGATGAAGCAGATGTCCTTTAGCACCATGACTATGAACCTTATAGAAACAAGCCACTACCTTCAATAAATTGGTCTGAAGAGGAGATAACTGATTTAAACCAAATCATTGAGCCAGTTAAGAAATATTCCAAGTTGTGCATCAAGCATCAAGTTTTAGAATTGGAAGGTGAAGATATTAAATGCACTTATGATCTAATGGGAGACATGGAGTCTCATGATGAGAAGAGGTTGAAGCTACTAAACCCCATGAGGAGGAGGCCATTCAAGAAACAACGTCAATTAAGAGAAGAAAAAGGAGCCAAATGCAAACAAAGAGAGTTTCTCAAGCTAAAGTGAATGTTGAAGAAGGAGAGGCCTCACAACCAGTAAGGAAGAGAAAGATAATTACTGAAAGAAAGAAGGTTGCAAAAGCTAGGAAGAATGAGGCTACTATAGATACTCCCTCTCCTGCAAAGGTGGTAGAATTGGAAAGTTTAGGGGAAAAGCCCCAAGTTTATGTGAGGAGAAATTCTCCCAAGTAGAAAGCTGCTCAGATAGAAGAAGCAAAGATAACAGATGAAGAGGCACCTACAGATGATGTGGACAAGAGAGAAACTACAAGAAATAATTCTCCAGTTTCTTCTCCACCTTCCTTGCATCAGAACATACAAAGTGATGAGGAGGCACTTCTCGAGGAAGGAAATATATCCAACAATCTTGAGCAATTAAATTAATAAGATGATAACATTTCCACTCCTAACAGTGGAGAATGGAGAAGGTTTGTACAAGAAATAGGCCAATCTACCTCTAGAGTTGAAAGCAAGAATATAAAATTAGAGGTGGTTCAAGGGAAAATGGAAAAGTCTCCTATGAAGGTGGTAGTTGAGGAGCCATAGAGTAATCCTGGGGAAGAGGATAATAGAGAAGAGGATGTTGTAGATAGTCCTAATTAGGACATAGAAAGATAATAGAATCAATCAGGAGTTGAGAAGAATATTGAAGTAAATGTAGTTGATACTTCTAATAGGGAGGTGACAATTGAAGCATCTACAACTCTAGACTCAATGGAAAAGAGGCTGAGCAAAAAGCCAATCATTGTGCAGGAGGAAACCCCAAGTTGGGATAAGCTACTTCAGCAATTTGGGCAGCCCAAGTAGAGGAAAAGGGCTAGGACTGTGCCTAAGATTATAAGGGATGAATTCAATAATAGGGTAGTTCATGTGGTTGTCCCTCCATCAGATAAGTTTAAGGATGAATTCAGGTCTTTAGATTATAAAGTGCAAACAATTAACCTGGGAGCTACAACTAAAGATCAAGAGAAGGAATAATTCCAAGAGTCCTCCCAGGCCATCTTGAGAATATTAGATAAAGAAATAGAGGAGAAGAAGAAATTAAAAAAGCATATGAATGATGAATATAAGTATGTGCAACATTTGATGAAGCCCCTACAAACTATGGGAAGTGAGGGAGTTGTGCCTAAAGGATTGTTTCCTAACGAGGTAGTCAATGAGATTGAAGGATTAAATTCTTCTATGCACTCTACACATAGTTGGCTTATGGATGTGAGCAATAGGGGAGATGAGGCCATTGAGAAAATTCTGATGATATACACTAATGCCTCTAATTTTTTGTATCACACTTCTCAATTTGTTGTTGATTGCAACAAGATTGATGAATCAATTGCAGGTGAATTGAGGAAAATTATGCAAGTGTCTAAGGAAGACATGGCCAAGCTGAATATCTTATCTCAAGATGAAATTGGTAAGATAAAGGAATGGGTAGAAGTCTGTAACTATAGAAAGGAATTTCTCACTAAGGCATTGAAGAAAATAATGAATCTTCAAGGAAAGATGAAGGAGATATATAATAGTTGTATCACTTTTCTGGAGATAGTTACTCGTAGAAAGAAGTTTGAGAAAAAGAATATGAAAGTTAGCAGCTTACAGGCATGGTGGCATGAAGTTTATGCTCCATTTGATGGTGCTCCAATTCCTAAGGAGAATCTGGAAGATGCAACCATTTACATTTTGAAATTGGATAAATATCATGAGCTAAAAATGGAGTAGAATAAAGTTATGCCACAATATCTTGAGGAATTCAAGAATCATAAAAATAGGGTCAAATTTATTCCATTCCCAGATCTAGAAGATATGAGAGAAATATTGGAAAAATCAAAAAAATTATTTGATAAATTGGCAGCCAATCAGGAAGGAGAGAAAGAAGATAATCAATAAACAGTTGTGTAGTTTTATGTGCCAGACATGTGACCCCAGATAGCCAAGATAAGTGACCTTGAATTTTGTGCCACACAAGGATGCTATTGGAGGATCCATGTTGACCTGGATGAAGTTTCAAACATTAAATAAAAGAAATATTATTTTATTAAAAGAAACTTCTAGGCTGACCTGTTTTGGCCGATCTCTTGATGTAACCATAATTGGGCTGACCTAATATGAGATTTCTACAAATTGGGAATTTTTCCTCATTTTTAAGGGTTAGAAATTAGAGAAAGCTAAGTGATAGTTGCAAGAGCTAGAGCTAGGAGTTATTATTTTTTGAGAGCAAGTGTTGTAATACTGAATACTGGAATTGTTGCAACATTGGGTGATTCAATATAAGTAAAGACATTGTTCTTTGGTGCTCTTTCTTGTGTTGATTTGTCTTGCATGGTTCTTTTTATTCCATCTTTTGAAATTTCTTTGAGATCATTAGATATATTTTAGATTTAGAGTTAGATTTGATGCAATGGTGTTTATGATTTAATACTTGAAGTGTTTGAGCAATCCCTGGTCCATACTTTTAACAGCTTGTTGATTGTAAGTTGTTGTGTAAAGTTAGCCTAGACCTTAAATTTATGTGTTAATTTCAATTGTGGGTATTTATTCATTTCAATTGCAAAATAGGGTTGATTTGGGTGAATGTCTTATGATTTGAAAAATCTTTAACCTTGTAGAAAATTGCACTATTTTTGTGCAATTGCAGATTAGATTTGGGTTAAGTAGGAGTTAGTTTGGAGGTATTGGTCCATTTTGAGTGTTTTCCATTTGCATTGTTGGTATTAGGTGTAATTTTAGTCTTAAAGTCTCTCTAAATCCCTTATCTTTTGTCATTTCTTTTAAAATCTGAGTTAGATTTATAATTTCAAGTATCAAAATATTGCAAAATATGATAAGTTTCAAGTTCCAACATTTGTTTGTAAGGTCCCTTCGTGATTACCAACATTTTCACATAATTATCTGAGTTGTTTATGTATGGTCAAGACCTAACATTAGAGAGCTTTGGGTTATCTCTTGAGGCTTGCTGACAGATATTTACCTTTCAAGGGAGCTATGATACTTGTATTCTATCTGAGTTGTTGTTGTGCAGAAAACGCCATCAACAAGACCCATTTTCCCAAGGGTGAATGGGTCCCCTTTAAGTCCTAGGTACCAATTTTAATATGTTTTTGGTGGAATTTTAATGATTCAAATTCAAATTTCAAGTGTTATCTTTTGGAATCTAATTTTTTAGGAAATTAGATAAACACCTATAAATACATAGTTATTATATCAATTCAAAACCTAAGAATTTGAGAAATCAATCGCAAGAGCAAAAAATATTGTCAAGAGCATTGTAGAGCATATATGTCAATCATCTGCAACAAAAATAAAGATTATAACATCATGACAAATTTCATGTATGTTCATGTCATGTTTTGGATTTGACAATGTGATGTAGGTTTTAAGCATTCAAGCATCAAATCAATCAATCAATCGGGCCAATTCATGCAAGATCCAAACCTCAGTGTGATGTATTTGAATTTATTTCTCTAAGGGAATCCATTAAGGTTTTGGTGAGTTGTAACAAGAAAGTGTTCATTCACCAATTCCTTCACTTTATCATTATTTCATTCTCAAGGTTTGATTACCAACATGGTTTTTGACTAAGGCAAACCCCAATTCACCCCAAAACAAACATTTTTAATATCTCTTTGTATGTGCATATTTATGGGTCAAGAAGGATTAAAAGTTTATCAAAGGAGAAATTTTGTAAAGTTGTCAAAGTTGTCATCATTGTTTTCAAGCTATGGAAACTCATCTACAAATTTTATTTTTGGCTTTCTAATAGTCAAACTTGGAGGAATCAAAAGCTTAGATCTAGGATTAGAGGACTAAAAATAGTATTTTTGGACCCCTGCACTAGGACCCATTTTCTGTAGGGCGAACTAGTCTTGCTATAGGCCCTAAAACCCGCTTTTCATGATAGGTGCACACCATTTTTCCCTTCTTAGATCATCCTACAATTTGTCATTTCTATTTTTTGTTGTCATAGAATTTTTCATTTCAAGTATTAGGTCATATAATTTAGTTAATTAATGCACTTTAAATTATCTCTCAATATTGCAAATCAATCATTTTTTTCATAAGAAAGTAGAGATCTAGAAGATCCAAAATAGGGTTTACTCAACTCAAGGTTGAAGGTCAATTCCATCCTTTTGTGATCTCCTCTCTTTCTAATGAAATTTAGGGATAGGGGTGTTTGAATCCTAGGCCATTTTATTTCCACATTGGTTAAATTGATCACCCTTTTCCCTTCTTTTCAAATCTAAATCACTACAATCAACAAAAATTTCTCTAACTATCAATTCCATTAAAATTTAGTTTAATTACCTTGACTCTTTGTGGTTGCTCTGAGAGTCATTCACTGAATGATAGTCCTTGAGGACAATTAGGTGTTCTACTATAACATAATGGAAAAGGTGTCACCTCATTCACATTTGGAGTAAACTACAAAATTAAAATGAGATCAAGATATAAATATATATATATATATATATATATATATATATATAATTACTAAGCATAAAAAATGAAATTCATATAGGGTAAGTGCACCAAGTTGTAACACAAAAATGGACCTTAATATGAAACTTTTTTTCTTCTGAAATCAAAAAAATATGATGTGCATGAGAAAATGAAGATAGTTGCAATCAAAATTTGAAGACACGACAAGAACGAGAGTTGTAGTGCTCTGAGTCTGTTTTCTAAGCTACTATTTTTTTTTTAAATAATGAAGATTAAAGGTTTCAAAAATGGGGGGCTCAAAATAGGTCCTATATTTATAAAAAATAGCATAGCGTCTAAGGCCCCCCCATTTTTCATCAACTTGTTTTAGAATTTCAAAAATCCGTATAGTGATAAATTAGCTAACACCATGTAGTTTATCCCCATTATTTTGGCTAATTTTTTTAATGAATATATAATATTTTATGAAATTTTGAAGTGGTTGAAAAACTAAAATTTGAGTGTGCTCCCCCCTAAATGTTTTGAAAACTAATTGAAAACTGATTATTTTTTTATCATGTGTAGAATGGATTCTAGTTTAAAAAAATGTAATTTGTTTCAAGATTCGATGAACGAGTAAAAACCTATCTTAAAACTAGCACATGTTGGTTTTTGACAAAAAGTGGAGGCAATAATAAGAGAAGTTACAGATGAAACCCTTAACATAATCAAAACGTAAAAAATATTATATATTTTGATAGCTAAGAGAGAGCCTAACATCATCACAAATTTTTTATAAACTTGCATTGAAAGAAGTGCAAATGAGATGGTTAGCACATATAAAAATATGTGTAAATTTGGTATCTTTCTGAGAAAATCATGTTCATAAGTAGCGCCAAATTTGGTGCTTGTAAAATTTGGTGAGCACCAAATTAGTTGTTCCATTTGGGGAGCACCAAATTTGACACTCGCAAAATGAGCTGCATTGACAAAAAACTAACTTTACCTTCTCTTGGTGTCTCTCTCCACCACTTTGATAATGCTTAGAGTTCATAGTTTACGATTGTAGATGGATAGTTTACATTTTACCTTTCACTCTCTCTTTGCATCGTTCCCTCTTAACCAATATGTACCCATTAGATTTCTCAACCCTCTGTAGGTCTCTCCTACACTCTCTACCTTGTCTTCCATCCTTTGGGTTTAAGGTATAGGGTTGAGGGTTTAATGTATAGGATAACTCCCCCTCTTAGGTCTCTTCCCTCCTCTATCCTTCCCAACCCTTCTCTCTCAAGTCTCTCCCTCCCTCTATCCCTCACAACCCCTCTCTCTCAAGTCTCTCCCTAGCTCTATCCCTTCCACCCTTTGTCTCTTTGATCTCTCACATCCCCTCTCCATCCCACACTAACTACACTTGCACCCCCTCTCTGTCTCTCAAGTCTCTCCCTCCTGCCCTAACTAGAAAACTATCTCTCCCTCGCTCTATCCCTCCCAAACTCTATCTCTTGGA